>JALIZF010001919.1:0-1200000 GCA_029948255.1 Telmatactis stephensoni | reverse complement strand
ATGTCAATTTATGAAAAATGCCCTCGGCGTTTTGCTTTTATTTTACAATAAACTTTCGTTCTAATTACGAATAGACCATTTCGTGGAACACTTCCGTAGAGGGTACGCCCGTGTTTTTATCATGTACGTATGGTATTATAACGTACGTAAACCTAGGTCAGGCGTATAAATGAATGTAACAACCAATTGATACCATCAAGTAGCTACCCCACCCCTCAAATTAGAATTTGAACTATCACAAAATCTAATATTGACTGCCCTAACTGAAGGCATCGCACATGCACTATAAATGGTTCTAAAAGGTAGAGCCTGAAAGTAGAGCTCCTCAGTACCAGCAGCTAGAATCACAGAATACTGATAGTATCCATGCAAAGTTACCATGAATTAATAGCATTTTTAAAATATTCAATTACTAATACCACCTGCACTATGTGCTACTTAACCAAAATTGGAGAAGAATTTGACGAAGGGGCTTCTCCTTCTTCCTTCCCTCCCTCCCGGCTCCCTCCCTCCCTCCATCATTACACATCCTTCGAGTACCGGGTACAAGTACTTAAAGCTGGAGGGACTATACTAGGAAAAGGAGAAGTCGAAACAAAGCATGGCAGGTCACAACTGCTTACTTAAAATGATGTATGCCCACCAGCCGAGTCAATTTCTTATGTTATGCTTTGGGTTATGATCTGGTAGCGCGTGACATCCTTCATCATTCTTTCAAGTATTTACACTGACTGTCTCCATTACACTTGGTCGTTTTACTGAGGATTAAGGTACTTAGATTTAGAAGCAATGACAACTGAATATTTAGCATTGTTTCAAAAATTTACAATCGGTTGAGTTATATCTTAGTGATACCTTCTTATCTAAACATGGTCAAAGAAGCCATTCTGAACTCAGTGATAAGACATGATAGTGAAGTATTAAAACAAAACTACAGCAGTGTGTTCCATTTGATACAGAAAATTTTCTCGGTTAACTGTTACAGAAAAGAAGATTTCTAGAAATTGACTGAATAGAGATAGCAAAAGAACAAGAGATTCTACAGTCTTTTCGTATGGCTACATCCTCTTATTTTACATGGTGTATATGTAGTCCTATATGTACAAGATATCACTGAGCTGCTATACAAATAATCTACTTTATCATTTGTACAAAAAGGTCTATATTTAAAGTCTTTTTGTCATTATGAGATTCTTTGGTTTATCGTGGCGGCGGGGGAGTGGATTGTTGGGGCGTTTTTGTAGTAATGAGGTGAATAGTAATTCAAATAGGTTCCTGGGTAGGCCATGGTATTTGTGTAGCTAGCCAACCGAACCTGCTGTTCCATTTGAGCTTTCTCTAACCGCTTATCTTTCGCTCGTCGATTCTGGAACCAAATTTTCACTTGGGTTTCGGTAAGGCTCAGGCATGCCGCCAATTCGAAACGTCTTGAACGTGTAATATATTCGTTTTGGTGGAACTCTAACTCAAGTTTTAATGTTTGCTCGCTTGTGAATGTGGTTCTTTGTCTCCTGGGTTTGTTTTCTTTTCTCTTCCGTCTTTGTGGACCTGATAGGGAAAAAAATCATTGATAAAGAGCTCATCAAAAGAAAAGAAACGGAAAAAGTAAGTGGGATGCGTTACGCTTAGTTCATAGTGCGTTTGGAGAAACTCTCACGTTTTAAACGCAGGAAGTCGAACAAGAGAAAAATAGATCTTAGCTCTATATTAAACTACTAATACTAACAAAAGAAGCAATACAAATAACCACTTCACTACTCGATGGTTGGGTGTGAATACATTTATTAATTCTTTGCCAAAACACGAGGGTTCAATCTGGAAATAGTGAACTCTGACTGTACTTTTCCTGTTTATAATTTTTAAAATATTCTTGGTAAGAATATCAGGCTTTTTGCTTTAAACGGGAGAAGTCAATCATTCTAGATCTGTTTCTGATTCGCTCTTTTGAAAGTTGTCTATAACCGAAGTGCGGGTACGTTAAAAGATCACCTTACTTTCTTTCAGTTGAAAAAAGTGAACTGATTCGTCTTCATATCTATTTCATGTTGTAAAATGCCAGTACTATATAGTTGAGTGTTGCCGTTTTAAAACGTAACTGGAAGGAGCTAGAAGCAAACCACTGATTCAAAACTTCCGTCAGTTTCCTTAATCCACTCACAGAAAAATCTTAATTGCTTTTGACCTGTTTAGACTTGGGGTATAATTTTGACTCCACGGACTTTAAAGAGTGTGTGAACCTTGATACGAGGTAACATTGTTAGGCAATCTGACAAGTTACCAGTTCGTGTTAATAGTCACTAAACGGTTTACAATTGCTTGGCAAATTGTTAACACCTCGAGCTAATTCGCTCCGAGTCACGTCTCTTCACTGAAAATTGTCTTATTTGTCTACTAAATTTTAAACACTGAACAAGTCTTTCCCACGAAATCGTCCGTTTCTTTGAAAACAGTTCGTTTATTCCTTTAGAAATATTCCTTCTTGGTCAATTTAGTACGAGTGAACAAGATGACAGATAAAATTGCAAGACAAATAGCGATTAACTGAATTGATTTTTCTCGAGATAATTCCATCGTGATTAGCCTTGTAAATTGATGATCTAAACGATGATAAAACCACTGAAATTCCCTCCCTTGATTACAATCGATGATTCCAATTTGAAATTCACTTTGCAAAATGGTTGTTTCTAAACATAATACAAAGCAATTTGGTTTGTTTTTAAATTTGACCGTTCCCAGCTTTTTCAATTTCTAGAATGTTGTATGTGAACAATATCACCCAATAACATTTTATCGCACTCTGAAATTTCTTAATAAAACAATATAATTGCTGTTATTCTTAAACAACTGTTAGAGATTTTCTTTGAAACACAAATAATTCTTGTGAACTACATTTTTGAGTTTGTATAGAAGGTTCATGTTATCATCATGTATCTCAATTGAACATCAATTTTACCACTCCCTACTGGTTTTTTATCATTAAAACCTTAGACCATTGTAAAATCAGTTTCCTCAGAACTAAAATATCTTTCCTTGACTTTGTTTACCTTTTTGAGTGTCATATTGTTTGACTAAAACGAAAAGGTGATCCTACGCCAGGAAGCTGGAATTTAAATGCGTACAAAACACTCATTTGGATGAAATATAAATTAGCAGTAAAATCTACCAATTTTTACTCCATTTTCTAGTGGATTTCATTTCCTTTTGAAAGCCTTGTATGGTTTGGTCATTGAGCGATTGGTCGTAGAAAATGAATCGATTTGAAAATGGAATGATTTCAACTAACTAACCAAACATGCCCATCAAATTGATACTTATAGGCAAAATAAGCTTACATCAAGATTGCTCGCTGTGTTTTCATTTTATTTGACGCATTTGGGATTTTCTATAAACAATTCACTCAAAACTCATTGCTTTTGAATCATAAATATTTAGCTAAAGAGAGCTCAATTTTTGGCAAATTGCAATTAAAAGGAGTCAAGAGCTTCACAAACATGTTGAAAAAAGCGGAGTCTTATATTTGACTCAAAATTCTGTTCCCCGACCTGCAGGTCCAAAAGTGTTAACGTTGAAAGTATCTTTGTCTTTATATATACAAACTCAGTCAAGAATGAGCGAGAAGAAGCGGAGACAGAACTAATACGAATGAAATGACCGCTAATTTGACGATATTAATTTCAAGTAATTAGTTTTGTACTTGATCCTAGACCATTTGGTTTTTTCCTATTAGCAAAACTTGAAGAATAGTTGTTATACTTAAAACATTTTTCCGATCGCGTCTTTCCCGTTGTTAAACAAATCTCAATGAAGAATGCCTTCTTAGAATAATTGGCGTTGGGTCGTTTGAAAATAACGAGAGTTCTAGTCAGGTTATTAAGATAACAAAATTACAACATTAATGAGCCTTAAACAGTCATTGAAGAACCTCTAAAAGCAACATCATTTATTGCATTAAATGCGAAACGCTCCAGAAACCGTTCTTAAATATACCAAGAGCAATTTTCAGCACATTTAATTTTTGTTAAAAGCAAAATGAAATTAGATACTGTTTACACGTAATAACTGCTAACTATCATTATTCGTTGCTTACTTTTTGGTAGATAAACAGGAGTCGGAACGCTAACGCCAGCCATTGACTGAAGAGTCATAAACCTTGGACTTGATACTGGCTGACTGATGGCTGTAAACCCAGCAATAGGTTGCTGGCATGGTTGGCAGTTGCATACTGTTGTAGGAAACTCCCTCTTGGGTAATTGCGTCGAAAAGGCTGACTTACGGCTGTCGGTGGGCGAATGTGGATCGCAATCTTTTTCCAAATTCTGAGGAATTTCGATATTCTTCTTGGAAATCAAGGAATCCACCGTGAAGGACGGGTTTTGCATGTCGGTTGATTTTTTCACCATCTGGGTGGTTCTCTTGGAGTAGGTTAGTGGGTGTCAACGGCTGGACTGAATTAGAAAACGGTCTCGAGGCCGTTTATATGGACAAGGGCTTTTTATCGGTGATGATTCCATCAATGTTGGTTCATTATCGCAGGAGACGCCTAACAATAGCTGTCATTTATTATCCAAGCCATGTTTCATAAGACCAAAGTGTTATTAGTGGGGCTTTTCCGGTGCCTGTTGATTGGTTGATTCCCATTAGGCATGAGCCAACTGGGGTGAAAGCGAATCGAGCCCACTTTGAGTCGGTGTATTAAAATCTTATCACTTGGTTATTTAAAAGGCCATAACCCGCCACCTAAACCCCCTCTGTTAAAACATCTTTTGTCTACTGGTGTTTTCCAAATGGTTGTTTTAGGCTTTTCACAGGTCAAGAAGGAAGCAAGCAAAGGGAGACCGCAATTGTGTTTTTGTTTTGAAACTCTTCTGATGCTAATTTGATCAGTTTTCAATGGACATATCGCAAAATATCTCTTTTTAAACCTAACACTGTGAAATAAAAACAGATACATTAAAGATATTGTTGATTTAACGTTTTGCTCATGTTTAGTATCATTCTTGAGCGCTGATTGGCTAATTCCCCAGCTGTTTCTGTGTATTGATTGGCCCATTTTGTCCAGATGGTGCAGATGTTAGTGGGATCAATGGAGCATTTAAGTCCTTTAGGTTCTTTCGGAGAGTGAATTGCGCTAATTTACCCTTGAAACTATTATTCTATCGACTCTATAATAATTACTTCGTCCCGTTTATGATACTAAATGACGCTTCAACACATTAATTTAACACGACTCAACCACGATCCCAGACTTAAACACAAAACTGCTTAAAATCAAATTGGCGAGGCCAAAGAGATCATTGCCTACTTAGAAAAAAATCAAATTATAGACTAACTTAATGGAATAGCTCTAGGGAGACATTCTAGACCTAAACATGACAAAAATGATTATGAACTGGATCGCTTGACATACGACTAACGCAATTCACTTCTATACAAGTCAAAAGACAATTGAAGTTGAATTTGAGATCGTAATAATCCATTTTTTTACCCAGTGTCATTGACGGCGCTTGTCAGCTCTTAGGAATAATCTCTTTTTAGTGGTGATTTTGCTTGTCTTATTCGTGGTCGTTCAATTGCTCGAAGCCATCAACATGTAATGAGTTTTAAAATATAAAATCGAAGCGGAAATGTCATCTTTCTGAGCAATTTAGCGGAGCTTTTGATAGTTATTCAACGTTTACGAAATAGCAATAACAATTATCTTAAATTGCTCGGCTTTGACAGCTTTACCAAGAAAATTTCTCATCCAGTTTTCTAATATTCTCTTCTCATAATAAAACGTAAAAGGAGGAATCACCGTTGAATATGAATGCAAAAATGATGCTCACAGAATTCAAACACTGGCTAATTAATTAATAGAAAAGAACATCACACAACACCAATTCAAAAAAATATATTGTGAGGTAGTATATTAGAGAGGAGTAAATAAAGCTCTAACTCAGCTTTGAATAGTTTCTTTTTTCGCTCAATATTTCCATATGATGTAGAAACTTTTCTCGAGTACTTGAGTCGCTTTCTGGCGGTTTAGCACGTTCAACACAAAGTTCGTGCCATAACAATGAACTACAATGATTGAATTGAGATTCAGGTTTATTGAGAATGACAATTGAGCAAACAGTTTGTTTGTAGAACCACTTCTCAAAAGCATGGAAGCGAGAGATCTTCTATTTACATTGTAGTGGTTTCATTAGACTATGTGAACGGCTGCCCGCTCGTCGCACTCAATCAATTGAAAAAGAGCCGGTGAAAGTTTGCTCTTGACTCACACAAACAGAAAGACTTGAGCATGTTTCTTTGGTCATGAACAATTGCTATACAAACAAGACACTCGCGACCGACGCTTTAGCGAGAACGAATAGAGAAAGGCAACTAATCACAGATGAAAGTAAAAATGGCGGTATTCAATGAAGAAGTTGAATTAACTGAGTGCTGTAAAGGTTTAAATAGCTAATATCGTAAACAATGGTCTCACCTGAAAGGTGTGCTTCAATGGAATTATCATTTATTGATTAAATAATATCGGAATAACCATGTTTAGGTTTTTGTGTTCACGGTATTTTGTATCTCTTGGTTTGCTACAGCCTTTTTAGCTCTATTCAATCGGTATTTCACAGGACCCCTTTATAAGTTTGTCTATCATTGACTGTTACACACTTAGAGATAATTTCTGTACAACTACGTGTGAAATGATGGCATTGTTATCATTAGAAAGTGAATTTACTTTGACACAAAAATGCTTAAAAGATTACAAATCGATAGATTTTTCGAAAACCGGAACTGAAATTTAACCAAAATATATAGAATTCAACTTCTTGGCATTTAGACATCGAAATAGCAAATGAAAAAAGCTTTATTGATTGAATACCTTTGGACTGAATTGACCTAACGTTACAGGGTCTGAATATAATGTCTTAAGGTGTGCCTTTTTTGAAAAATTAACAAACTAGCTCATATCAATAGAATTACAGCGAATGTCTATATCTTGTATCCGCACTAAACTTGGCGTTTCCTCTTTGCCATTTTAGTTATCGCCAACTCCACAAAGATAAAAAAAGCCGGCGTCTTATCTTACAGCATTTCCCCGAATCATTTATCTTCTCTTTGTGTGAAGTCAGAAAATTCAGTGATTTTCTTGTGGTAAAGTTTGGTTTGGTTCTTTGATTCAATACTGCCCGCATAAGTGGTCGATCAAGCTACTGAAATTGCCGCTCAGTTGAACAAAAGCCTAATGATATTAGAAGCTTTTAGAGAATGTGATTTTTGTAAGCTTTGATACACGTAGTATAGCTAGTATTTCGGAATTAGCATGGACAAATAACTGAAGCAAATCAATTGAAATTGAAGTTGTCAATCAGTCGAGAACGGGTTACGAGAACATTCTAATTGCAATGTTAGTATTGTGATAATTATAGAATTACCATCGAAAGAATTTCAAACTGGAAGCAAAACAGTTCTTTTAGAGTTTGACTGAAGCGAATCTGAACATGTCTACCTCTCTTTAGCAACAGCTAGAACATTACCGAGATAGAGACAAAGATAAAACAAGTTCAGTGGTAAAACAATATTTGCAGCTGGGATGATAAAGTCTTAAAACAAATCGAATTGGAATTAAATCGAATTAAAAATACTTTTTAACTGAATAATTTGATACACACTATAAATTAGACTCTAATACAACACCTTAGTTTACAAATTACTTCAATATAAGACTGAGATCAATTTTAAATATTCATTCCAAGAATTTCCTTTCAGTTTTCTTCTTCTTCTTTTTCTGGTTAAAAACGCGGTGCACGGTGAAAATGCTGAGATTCAAGTGCGTGCTTTACTCTTTCGAGAAGTTAAAAAGTTCAATATCCCGTGCGGTTACTGTGCAAACACTTCAGAAACTGGGCAATTCTCAGTCCAGAGTGATCACCAATGCAAATAATCAGTTCAAAATGACTTTTATTCAGGTACTTATTCAACTTTGCTACAAAAAAATCATTCTAAATATTTATTCAAAAATATGTTTTATTTTATCGTGCCATTAGCCGCATTCAGGATCTGGTAGTTCAGTATTGGGTAACGGTTTCTTAATGAGAAATTTGCTCCAGTTAATTAGGTATCGAAAATCAGTGAAAGTTGAAGTCTTTAATTAAGCCAAAGAGTATCATTCACATGCTTTGCACTCCTTGTTTTTGTAACTTTTCAATTCAGTACAACCGTATCGGATAAATCGGCTTAATGCAAAAAACAAAGTATGTACAATTTATGGATTAAACTTTATTATATGGCGCTTTCGTTTTTCGCTTGAGTTGTACATCTTTAAATACTAATTATTTCCCAGCCATTTTGAAGTTAATATCCGTTTAAACGACTGCCAATGTATGTTGTAGACTAATTAAAATAAAAACCACATACACCATTAAATGATGTATGAATTGGTTACTGACAGAAAACTACTAAACCGAAAGTGAACAAAATCGTCAAGATAACAGCGATAAGAATAACTTCCATTTTCTTATACGTATGCGTTAAGAGGATTGAGCGGGAAGATCATTATGTGGATAAACAAGTGGAAACTCTAAAGAGCATTTGAAAGCTTCACTGACATAAGACACTCAATGTTAACGTAGAAATTTAGAATACTCCCTCTCATTCTGCTGCATTTAATATCATCATCATTATCATTATATATTAAGGCATTTTTAGAACACGCTACATCTGATAAGTTGGCCGGTTTGTAAATCAAATGTTCTGCGCAAAACTCAATCGATTCAAAATGAGCATGAAACAGGTTAGCACACAGACCCTTCCAGAAACCCTTATGCCGCTCAACTTGTGCTTTTCGGGATGTGTTTTAGCTGACTGAAGTGCTCTGGTAAAATGTTTGTTTGTTTTAGTTCAGTTTATCAATGTACGTAAGTCCGCTATGAATTAATACAACGGAATGTTGCAAAAAAGCTAACTCAAACTACTTCAGGCAACTTAATTAAGCATCAGTAGTTCACGGACGAAAAATTAAGCAGACCAAGTCCCCCCTCTCAAACAAAAGCGCTAAGAATGCTGAAAGAAGCAATAAAAATAGAATTCTAGCAGTAGATTTTTGCTTAGTTTACTGGGTACATAACTTGGTATATCGACTTACTCATAAGTGAATTGACGTCTAATATTATTTGATGGACTAAACAAGCCCAGTAACAAACCACAAACTGCACTCTCACCGATCATAAACATCCTGGATTCTTAAGTGTATGTTTCACTCTATGCACTTTGAAAAACAGTTTTAACTGCGTATAAAAAGGGCTGGAAAAATAAACAAACTGCTACAACAATGAGTCAATTTCCACGGCTGGCTGTGGCGATATTAAAACGTTTTAACGTGTTTAGCTGTTTTAAAGTGAACTTAAAAGGGAGGAAAGCTAAAGAAAAGATCAGTTGAATGAGGGACTCTCCGCTGGGTCTCACAGAAAGCAGAACCGCGGCTCACAGCAACAACACAAGAGCCTAATCTATCGAGATTCAAATGAGAGATTTTCATTTCATCTGCGGCAATGCTAACATCTTTTGAATTAGGAGCATGGAATCGACAATGAAAATGATACGTGAAGAGATTCATTATATGCGCTCACCTGCCTTTTAAACCCATTTAAAATAGATTTCCTTCCTTGAAAACAATATACAATCATTCGTCTAATGCAGCTAGCTTATTCCGGCAGGCCAGCTTATGACAATTACTCTCATGTGCTAGAAGTAGTGAGCCAACACTGTATGATTACAACAAATAGTGGACTATACGCCAGGCAAGGTGTGAGCAATACTGACAGCGACTCCTTACTCAAGCCATTCAATTAATATTTGTATTTGTATTTGTATGACAGAGACAGTGGGTTGTAGAAAAGCTGCTATTTAAAGGCCATATATACTTGGCAATAATATGTCCATATGTTGATATTTCTACGATATATTATAAGTAAACAGTGAATTTGAACAAAAACATGTTGAACTCTAGGAGCTTGTTACTCTGTTCAGAGAGAGAGAACAACAGTGAGTCGTTGTGCATGTCTTCTGGGCTACGTGCTACTGCAGCTCAGTATAAGCCGCGAGCAAACTGTGAAATGTGAATCAGTGAAATAATGATTGTAAAACATCTTGGACTAGTGACAACATTTGTATAGGGAAAACTCTGGCACTATTCCAGAAACTGCTTGAGATCATTTGCGCTAGTAGGAGTGACGCGAGAAAAGCTCAATTGCTGTACAATTAGCGGCTGATTGATCTCAATAATTGATGGTTGCTTATTTATAAAATTATGATGGAAAAAACGATGCCCGTAGGCTTTTCCGACACCTTCAAGACATCCTGTGAATCTCATAGATCTTAATGGTGTGTATGACCACATTTAAACTGAGGAGAGAGGGGACTTAAACAGATGTCTCTACCAGTTCAAAAACAGCAAAAAAGCAAGAGAAAATAAAATCTGGAGCTAATTATACTCATTGCAAAAGAAAATTAACCACTTTTTGGAAACCGACGCGGTCTTTTATTGTTATTTACACCAATTCAATCGTTTTATCTTTTCTTTTGTGTCAGATTTGTGCATTTGACTTGTTTTCATTCTTAAAACGTATAAACAATCTCTTAACTCTAACAAATGAGTTACGAAAAGATATTCTCAAACAAAGATATCCGGACTTGCATTATGAGATATAGTTGTTCTAATGGCATATGCTGTTTTTTCTGTAATTTTATGGAGGCGTTATTAAAAAAGCAAGTATTAGATTCACTAAAGCTCAGATTACAGATAGTTAAATCTTAATTCTAATTGAGCGCTTCAACGATTTGGTATTTTTCACCATCTTTATTAATAGTAATAAAAATCGTTAATGATATAGTTTTAAGAGGTTAAAACGACTGTTTAGATTAATGAAGATCCCGGTAATTCAGGCTTTTGGTATTTTGTGTTTGATTGGCGATTGAAATGGAATTAAATTCAACATGAAAAGATCCAAAGAAAAAAGTCGGGAAAAAACATGAATGTTGCTCTGCTAATCTTTCCTAATCATAACGGCTGTTTTATCTAGTGACGGAAGCATGAAAACATCTAGTCAGTTTCATAAACACAGCATTTCAAACCCAGACAGAAGAAAAAATATAAAAAATTAAAATCAGGGCGCCAGGCTAGCCTGCGTCACATCCGGAAGAAACCCTCGTTTAGTTTGTCTGCGTAACAGCGACAAGTTCTAACTTCTTTCTTATTTCGAAGCGACGTTTGTAATTGGTTAAAATAACGCTGCTTCCTATTGGGTATTTCCATAGCAACAGTCGCTCTCGTCATGTTGGCGTGAAAAAAAAAAAACCCATCCAATAAGAAATGTCGTTAGAATGACCCTCATGATTTAGCCAATCACAGGCGTCTTTTCAAAATGTAAGACCGTTGGGGGTCTAGAACACGATTCGTGTCGCTGTTACGTAGACGGGCTAAACGAGAGTTTCGGATGTGACGCAGGTTAGTGCCAGGCAAGATGCTTGTTTGAGCGTTTACTCAGAGAGTTTTCGTCCCTTGAGCATGCCCTGTAGAGACTTGTATGTATTTTGTGACCGACGATGATGAACAAAATAGTGCGCCTGCCGAGTGACCAATGCCTCAGTAAAAATCTTCAAAATGTTATTCATGCCAAATGATTATAAAGTCGATCAGAAATAAACAAATCCTAGAGGAATATATTGCAAGGCCAGGTTATGATTTTGACGGTAAAAGCTGCTTTGAAGTTCCATAGAAACACATTCACATCGATTTGAGGTATTCTCTTGGTGTGTTCACCAAAAAGTGCATGCAACTGCCGTACTGCCAATATCAAACTTTGCCACCGCAGTCACTTTCACCACCATATCGTTATTTATGATCAATCGATAATGTTTGTTTCTGATTCATCAGAGATGTCTTTGATCCTTTTAGCTGTCTGCTACTGCTAATGACGTAAAGCGATAGGTTCTATGTGTTCTATGTCGTTTACAGTTTGGAATTATTGATTAGATAATGGCTTTTTGTCGATTATTTTTGATATTTAAAAGTCTTAATCATGAGCTCCAACTGAAAATATATAACAGGGATTTTATGCACATCATTCAGTATGTGTAGCTTTTAGACACCCTATAAAGTTGATTCTACGCAGTCTAGTGACGTTTATCAGATATGAAGCTCTAACCAAATAAATTTGAAAGAAAAGAACCCTGAAACGTAGCCCGAGTAAACGGGACAACTTATTTCAATCATAAACGACCGAAAAAATATTGAAATATTTACCTAAAAAATATCGACCAACCAATGTCTTTAAATAACAATGTGCGTAAGAACTAGACAACTATTTGACAACGCGGCAAAACGACTGCGCATTCGCAAGGTCTCGAGAGCTTACGCGCGCCCTCGTCTTGATCACAGGAATCCCAAGCATATATTTTTAGAACTGTTATCTTTAGATATCTTTGAGCTTAATTTTGAGCTCTGGGGGAAACAGAAAAGTATTAGGATAAAAATGCAGGCAGTAGCAGCAAGTGATAACATCTGCGCATGTCTCCAACTTCCATTGTTTTGGACAAATGGATAATTTTGAAACGATAATTTCTAGCTGTTCATACTTCTGTACTCGAATGTAATGCTTCGAAAAACTTTGGGAAGACTACAATTATACGACTCTCTTTATGAGAGAGGTAGCCCTAAGCCAGGTTAAAACCGTAATTGAGGCCACTTCCGTCCAGCGGCTCGCGCATACTCGTCATGTTATCACTTGCTGTTGCAGGCAGTAGAATATGCTACAAAGACCTTTTTGGGGAGCGAGTTTGGCTTCTATGGTTTGAATTTCGCCTGAAAAGTTGTGTTTGTTTCACTTACGAATGTTTTCATTGAGGAGGATTAGGGAGGCGTTTCACAAGGCACGCATGAATGGTACATTTTGACGCGGTGTCAAATTCTTTATAATTCTGTGCCATTTCGTTTCTCCCACATTGCAGCCGTCTTAGCTCAGTTTCAGACTCAAGCTGGCGATACACGCTGCAATTTTTTCTCGCGCTTGCAATCAGAAAATTTTAGGGATTTTGTTGAGAGGGCGAAATTACCGAGTGTCTGGCAACGATGTCTCGCAACAAAAAACTTGTTGCAGAAAGTTCAAAAGTTTGAACTTTTCTCTGCAACATTTTAAGCATTGCACGCTCGTTTTGAAACATAGTTTCGATCATAAGCGTTCAAAACAATAGCCAAGAGAGACTTCCAATTTGCTATGTTCCCCACATAGAATTTTTGTTATATTAAATTTTGAGAAAGTTTTCACTATAAGGTAATCCGATAACTAGAAAAGATAGAAATAAATGTAAAAACAAATTAAATTACGATTATATAGAGAAGGATTTCACGGCAGTCATGTTTGTGGTCAAAATAATAGATCTTTTGTTCCCATGAGAATTGAAATCTTTTCTCATTCAAAAGCTTTCTATTGCACTTGTCAATAAACATGGCTGCCATGAAATCCCTCTATACTGTATGGACAGTCAGTCATGATATATAGTCAATTGAAGAAACGTTGTCAGGTCTAAAAACATAGAAGCTGAGACCGAAATGGTGCATGGGATGTCAATAATTATATTCGGATTTATTCATTTAAGCTGCAACCGATAAAAAATCGAAGCCAAACGGCCCGCTAACCCAGGTCCTGAACACG
Source organism: Telmatactis stephensoni (assembly GCA_029948255.1). Classification (NCBI taxonomy): domain Eukaryota; kingdom Metazoa; phylum Cnidaria; class Anthozoa; order Actiniaria; family Isophelliidae; genus Telmatactis; species Telmatactis stephensoni. Next base: position 1,186,309 of record JALIZF010001919.1, on the reverse strand, counting down.
CTTTTCGCATTTTGCATCGAAGGCAAAGCGTAAATGAATAAATCAGAATATTGATTATTGACATCCCAAGCACCATTTCGATTCGGTCTCAGCTTCTATGTTCTATGTTTTTAGACCCGACAACGTTTCTTCAATTGACTATAAATAAGCATCAGGTCAGATGATAAAACTCTCCATACTTATTTAATATCACAGCTGGAACCTCAGCATTTCTTGCCGTTTGTCTGCCTAGATTTTAGTCGGAACATTACTTAAAAGTCTGCGCGATATGGCCATCGGAAATTATGAGTAGAAATGCTAGTAATACCTAATATGAACATCGCAAATACAACCGGTGATGCAGCGGATGGCGTCGAAATAAAGGCATATCGGAAAGAGTTAATGGTAACCGCTACTGGACGGTTCATGAAGATGGAATAAGACTGATCGAAAGACCGTTGAAAGAGACCAACCAACCAAACCTCCAAAAGGGGCAGACTTTAATGGAGTATGTCTACTATACCCTCGTGTTTATTAATATCTTAATTATCAATTTGATATGGAGCTTATAGTTCAACCTACGGATTATAATTACGTTTATTTGGTTATTCAGAAAGGCGTGGCCAACACGTGAATATTTCTGTTTTTCTTGCGTATTTACAAACTTAGAGGTTTGAAGGGAATTCCTTCCTGTTTGAATGTCAGTTTTATTGATAAAAGTCAATTCTAATGCAATCTTCGAAAATTTACTTCGAGACCCTATCGAATACATTGTACTTAATGAATTAAATAGAACTTCCCCCCCCCCCCCTCCCGTGTATAATTGTAATGTTGCCAATGGCGACACTCTAAATGTTTTCTACCTCATCACTGAATGTCTATATACTAATTCTTGCAGTACTCTGTTTAAAAACTTCAGTCAGTACTGGACGCTCATTTAAAGTTCTATTTAAGGGTGCGTTCGATTGGCAGTATTCCGAAATGAGAATCCATAGAATAATATATTATAACATCCATAAATCGCTGCAGAGTGGTAATTTTTCACAGTAGAATGAAAAGATTCCTTGTTTTGTAATATCAAAGGTACAAAAATTAATTTCTAATTCGCAAGAACAAGCGATTCGAAGTGACATTCCGTTAATTCCTCTTCCGGAATAGAGCTAATCCGGAACGAATTAAACTGTGTTTGTCAGAGATCCCAACAATATTTCGCGCAAATTGTCCGATCATTTTAGCATAACCCATCACGCTGAAATACGTTTGTCAAAGTGTTTAAAGCGCACTGTTGAATGAACGTTCCCTACGCAATGAGTCTTCAGTTTTACATCGTAATTGCGACATAATGTCAAAATTAACTGAACCACCACTGGTGACTACCTCTATTAGGTGACTACTCCTGTTAAACAGCCAACTATTTAATTTAGCGTTTTAACGCTACGTTTTGAAGTGCACAATAATGATTGCTATATTAAACGACCACTCCTGACCCATGTGTTACGACCATGCTCTCATTCGCTAAAGAAAGGCCAGTCCAATGGAGGTTCGAATGATTTTTGAATTGGTTGATATTTTGGCAAGTGGCATGTTTGTTGGTGCCGATGAACAGTTAGCTCCATATAACTAAGAACATATTGTACAAAAATTCAAATAGTGTTCTATCTTATAATACGCTTATTCCCCAAGAAAGGTCAAGAAACATTTCCCGTCTATAATAATTTATAAATTATTATTATACCGGAAAACACCTTTGCAATAAGCTGTTTTTATGACAAAAACGTTCTGTTGTACAGTCTATTGAAAGAATTTCCATATTTATGATATAATCTTTTTCAATCTCTCATTTCATCTTCGCTTTCATTGTCCTTGTCGTCTCTGCAGGTTTTTTGGTCTTTTTTAAGATGTGAGTTCTTATGACATCGCTTCCATTTCATACGACGATTTTGAAACCATATTTTAACTTGGGTTTCAGTGAGCATTAAGGTTGTCGCCAGCTCGTATCTTTGTGGTCGAGTCAGGTACTTATGTGTTTGAAATTGTCTTTCTAAGGCAAGGAGTTGATGACTTGAAAATGCTGTTCGTGGCCTTCGATGGCGTCCTGTCATATTGAAGTAGTGTTGCGAGCAACCTGAAAAAGGCACAAATAACTTGTAAAAATAAATTGATAAATAATAAATAACTGCATTTGTTTGTACAGGCTGAGTTTTGCAGCTAAGAGCTGATGTGGGCTTGTTTTCTTTCACACTCTACCTCTACATTAAATTATTTTGCAAACATTGCTCAACTCACATGTTGTTTTTTTTTGCTGAGGGAGGAAAAAACGGAGAACCCGGAGAAAAAACCTCGTGGTATGGTAGAGAACAACACATCAAACAAACTTAATTCACATATCATGCATTTGAGCGCTCGAGCTGGGACTCGAACCCGGACCACAGCGGTGAAAGGGCGGTGCTCTCACCACTCGGCCAACCATGCCACCCTAAAAATGTGCAAGGTAGATTTCTCCTCCCATCTCACATTTTCTTTTATTGCTTAGGCCGTGGTGTTTACATTACACTAGGATCATCCTAGCAGGCGAATCATCCTACCTGCTATACATTTATTGCATTCTGTTTACGTAGAAATTTGTGTCTTCGCTTCGGGTACTAGGATCATCCTACTAAAGAGAATGCAGTAAATGTGCGTATAGCAGGTAGGATGATTCGCCTGCTAGGATGATCCTAGTGACATGTAAACACCCCCTTACTGTGCAAGCTAGTGTGGACGTATTTTGATATCTTGGCAAAAGCCTTCCCCATTTCAGACTACTGGCATTAGCTATGAAACTGCTGCCTGTAAACAGCCTTTTCTGACTATGGATTGACGCAACAAACTAAGAGATATGTCACTCACATAAGGCGTCTGGAGACTTTTAGGCTTCGTTTGAAGCACTAATTCAGTAAATTTATAAGCGCATACTTTTTTTTCTCGGTTCGTTTTCTTTGACAAATTTGAGTGTGGAAGTAGCCTGCGTAGCTGCCCTCCTCCTGGGGGACTGGCTGCGTGTGGAGGGGATGCATAACCGTAACAAAAAGATACGTACGTGTTCAAGTTCTATTCAAATTAATTAGTGTTGACATAGTCTTAGGTATATATAAAATGAAACTGTGGAACTTTTTAAACCACCCATCCCTCAAATAATGTTGATTGAAAGGTTTTGAAAGTTATACTTGAGAGCTTGAACATGTTGCAGAATTTGACAGGCAAACGAGTACTCCTCTCGTAAAACCTTCAATCTGAATTAGACTCCGGTGATGATCTACGTTTCAGCTCTTCACTGATCAATCACTCCTTGAAGTGATCTTTTACAAACAATAGCGAAGCATCAATTATCGCATTTAATTAGTTTTTAACTATGAGCCCAAAAGTCATTTATCTACAACTGATGTTGCTATGACGACAATGTTTGACGTCATTGAGTGGTTCATAAAGTTATGAAGTTTATACTGACTTGTCGCTGAGCTTCCGGATGATGCCAGACATATGACAACAAATGTTTAATTCTTGACGTCATCGCAAATTGATCACAACAGTAATTAAAATTTTACTATCTGGACTGGACTGGAGTATGGAAGACGGATCGACGGGAATGATAATGCGAATCATTCTTCAAAAAAGTTAACGAAAAGATTGCTGTTTCCGAGAAAAGAACGATAATTATTTCCTTTTTTATGGTAAATGTTGTAGTAACATCTCGATAGGAACGGTGCTGTCTTACATATTTGTTTGAAATTCCTTTTCAGTTGCTTTTTCAGTGGAATTGAGTTCAAGACTCGCGTGTTAACTTCACGAGCCATGTCCGTCTCTAACATTATTTTCTTGGATACTAGAGTCTTTTCCTCAGTCAATGACTGTGGGTGCTTTAAAATATAAACTCAAGTCAGGTCCAACTGAACTTAAATATTGCTTCTCCTCCCATTTTTCTGGTCGAAGAATTATCACTGTTTCTTGTTTTGGGTCGGGCTGACGTACTTGCAGAGTCACTTTGATGAACTCGGACCAAATTGATCCATTAAAAGGAAATTCAGTTGTTGTTTAGCAGGTGTTGTTTAGTTATTGTGCCGGAAATTTACGAACAAAGGATTCACAATTATTTCACAGTTTTTAAATTAAGCAAACTCTTCAGTGTACAGTAAAATCCTCAGACTCCAACTCGCCTTTGTCGTCCATTATTTATTTTCACAAATTATACAATACTGTACAATACGAGTATCTATATTGTACAAATACTTAACTCCGTCAGTAGAAAATGAGTTGTGCCTATCTATCCGGCAATTCTAGCAGATGCTGAAAAATATCCTTGGCTTTCAGTAGCCCAAGTCATCGGCTCAAAAAGTCCAACTTTGTCATCGATCATGTTTGGTTGATTTCATGCTCACATACACAGAGTTCTCCTCTGTCATCATTTAGATAGTGTAAGCTCCTGTAAAGGAACACACCTTCGGGACTGACAAAGTGGTCGTATCACTAATTGGCTGCTATAGAATGTATAAATACAGGGTTCAAGTGATGAGTAGGGTTTCGTAAAATCAGTTGTTCCGTAGAGCTGGTAGCTTACAAGAGTGTTTGTTAGAATAGTTTCGGCTGATTGATTCATAATTATTTTGTTTCATGAGTTTCGTGAAAGAAGCGGATATTCACTTTAAAAAAATTCGCTTCTCCGTTCTACAACTCAAATTCAATTTGGCAACATATTAAACGTAATTGCCAAATTAGCGAGCAATCTGTCAGGGTTTTTTTAGTTGATAATCACTAATCACAGATCTAAAGAGCTGGTGAGATTGGTTGTCAGTTGAGTAATAACATGATATGGCTAATAATGCCCGTGTAATTCATACCGTCCAGCGTGATGCATTGTTGTTTATCGCGTGTCCAGCACCAATTGTAAACATGAAAATCATATATCACCTTCTTTAGAAGTATGAATCTGATTGTACTCATTTGAAAATCATTGTGCTCGAGTTTGGATTGATTTTTTATCTATCTAAAACCAAGATTTTTCAAAAGAAAGGAATAACTTCCGTATAAAGAATCGAGAGCTTCCAGTATGGAACAATTTGAGAATATAATATTCGGTTCATCGTTGCATGCTTAGCCATGTAAAGCGTATATATTCTGCAAAATGTTCGTAGCGCTTTCGTTATCATGCAATGAATAAGCATGATTACTCCGTTGTGGAACATCTTAAATGCTACTCTAGTCGAGGATTTACTCGACACCAAGAGTGTCAAAATCTCCCGTCTTTCTATCACCTACCTGGAGATACGAAGTGTTGTCCATATTGTATCCAGGGTGAGGAGCAAACATGGCCATCATCACAGTAACCACAGCCGTTCAAGTAAGGTAGATTATAGACAAACGTGCTCCATTGGATTGGCTCAACACGGGGTAGAAGCAACGGCCGTCTGCTTACAGCCCCACTTGTTAAGCTCTCTGCTTCTGGTTGCTCCACTTTGGGGTCCTTCACTTCTTCTCTAGTTTTAGTGTCGCTGTCTTTCCTTAGGATGGTCTCAATATCAAACGAAGAAGTATGCATGATGAAGCCGTGCTCAGGAATCCATAAACACTATGAATCGAAGTGGAAATGCCGAGGTTTCAAACTGTTTTTCACCGATTGCCTTCTTATGCACACTTCCTACACAAGTTCAATTAAGAAGCTGGCTGTTCATTGGTAGCCCGAGCTACAATTAGTTGGTAATCTTTTGTTAATCAAGCATATGAATGAAGCATAAAGCCTAGAAAAGCACGATGACGCCCTTATTAACATTGATTACGATCTAATGTGTTGAAAAGGCTTAATCGACCACAGCTCGACTTTCTATTGTATATCTGTAACTTGTGAATGGTTAGATCAATCACAGGTTATGAAACCACTTTGCTGTTTAATCACTCTTAAGATTCTAAGGACTCTAACACGTTGACTCGCAGCTTCATCTTCACTGTCAGTTCATCAATGATTCCTTCTATAAAAAAAGGTTCAAAATGTCCCCTTCGTGTAACCCCCTTTGCTGTTCTTGGTTCTAGATACTTCCGACAGGGACTTGGTGAGGATTCGTGTGCCCTTTCGCGGGCAAAGGATCAAAATAGCACAAAGTCAACCACGCCAATATCTTAATAAAGGAAGCCTCTCACTTCTTGTCAAATGTGTCAGATCTTATTATCCCAAGGAACTCGCTCGTTGGTGGCAAGAAATAGCTTAATGGTATTACACAGCTTTATTTCCCCTTATAAACTAATACCAACATACGCGTAAACTTTGATAAATAACTTCAGGATGTCCAGTTTTGGGGACCGAGGTAATCTGTTCCGACATGACGTGCTTCTAACTATGTCAACCTCGATTTCTTTAAAGTCCGAAATCTCATATGCCTAAAGTGCGATATCTCGCAAGTAATTAAACAACGCTTTCAAATTTACAGATAAAGAAAAGAGGTGACTGTACACCTTCCTAAGTACATAGTCTAAAGCGTCATAATCTCGTTAGCCGCGACAAAATGCTGGCTTTGTTGACACTTTGGCTAGAATGGGCTTATTTGTGTGTCTCAAGCTAGACGGAGTAGAGTTTACTATGGGATTTTAACATGTGAGGTCTGTAAATAACTCTTTTGTTAAGTTTTAGCCTTGGACAACAAAGTTTTTGCCTTACAGGAAGTTCAGTTTCTTTGGAGATCCGATTGTGTAAAAATAGATTTCTTTTTTTTGTACTTGTCGATTATCAGTTTTGTACAGTTTTTGTCATTGTGTGATAACCGCCACTGGAAAGCGTTTCCCGTGAATTGCACTATGAACTACATGTACATTTTGAAATTTCTCTGCTGATAATGTCAGAAGCTTGAAGACAAATTGCAATGTCGCACAAATTCCGGAAATGTGAAAATCACTGAAAAGTCACGAGTGAGTTTATGAGTTATTTTAAAGACAGAAACAAAAACAGAATTGCAAGAAATTTCTGTTTCAAGAAGCCAGGTTGGCTATAGGTACATGATAAATCAGTTAACTTATGATTTGTACTAATTTTCGAAAGATTTAATCAAGATAGAGACCTAAAAACTTAGTTAGATTGAGATAAGGCTGGTGTCAATGAAGATTCCCGAACAGCAAGAGACAAAACAAATGAATTACTCTTCAACACACCCAAGATAAGAGTCCAGAAAGACAAGAACCAAGGTTCATCGAAGGTAGCAAAAATGTACTTTATGGCTCGCAAAGAAAAACTCTGACTATTTGATTTGATAGACATGGAAATTAGAGGCGAAAATCTCAGAAAATCATTGCCCACATGGCTTTCAGCTCCTGCATTTGGCCTGAGTTAGAAAACCAACTTGATATAATTTAAACCTAAAAGAACCCGTGAAGATGCAAATTTCACTTCCATTGATGATTGCAAACTTTCCCAGTAAATTATTTATTGCCTTTAAATCAATATATCGCTATGGTTTTTGTAACTGTGCTATTCTAATTGTGTTAAATAACATTCTGATCCGAGATACTGATATCTATGGAAAGATAACAGAAACCCAAAGAATATCTAGAAGCCAACGACCCCGTGTCTCCGAACTAACGAACTCATACAATGGCCACTCTAATTCTAGTAACAGATCTCTTTTTGTTCACTTTTGCACGTACTCCTTCAAAAGAAGTCAGTTCTATTTTTTTATGTATGTGTTTTATGTGTTGTTTCTTCAGTTTTCACGGTGCTCTGTTAGGAGTTGATTTGATAACTAAATGAACTTTGATTTCATACTCTAAATTAGCAAATGTTGTATTATCACCTGCCGGCTTCACTTAAAGCAAAGCTCAAACTTTGAGTCAGGAAACGTCGGTACCTTGAAAGGTCTGAGTTTTGATCCTTTTCTGGGCGATAAAAATTTCCATGTCATCTACATCTCACTGCATGTTTCTTCTCTTTTTCAGAATTCCAACATGAACTATAAATCAGTGATATTGGCCACTGTTTTTCTCGTGTATTTGCCCAGTACCTGACGAACTCACACAAACTAATGTAATCTTCTGTTCTTAGAATTAGATTCGTTTTCAGTTATTTTTCCATATTTTCTGTATCTCAATCTTTTCTGTCTCCGTCAATAACTTGAGCGGCGCAACTGTTTGTGTTTGTTAAGTTTTCGCCAGCCATTACATACTCGAAGGTTAAATCATTCAGGAGTCAGACTGAAACGTCAGTGCGATCCATCTAATCAGGTGCAAGCTATCAAGTTTGACTGGTAACTGCTCAGATTTGTTTCTCTTGTCAACGCAAAAATAAACCAGATAACACACAGTAAAAAATGTAGAGACAATCGAAAAGAGACATTTTCGTGGTTGAGAATGTTATTTTTAGTTGAGCAAAAAGGTGCTAAAACATTCAAGGGCTAAGAGTGTTGACTGGGCGTAGGTTGTATTTATTGTGTCAGTTGTGCTAGTGATTTTGTCAAATAGTTCTTCTTCTCAGATTTAGTTTATTGTTTGGGAGACAAAGCAAAAAAGATGCTGGAACGAGCTCTGGTTCATGACAACAAAAAAGCCAGGATGTTGGACGCCTATGTTAACTATGATCAGATAACACTCACAACACACACATATGTTACTGTATCCTCGTAGCTACTTAATTAGCTGCGTCGCAATCTTTTTCGGTTTAAACAGAAACTAGTACCACAAACGTGCAAGTTAGAACATAGTTTTGTTTCACAAAAATTGCTGATGTATAATGTATTTCTCTCAAATTTATTGATTTCAAAAATTCAAGATTTAGATAGACAATGCTTTGATTGGTTTCCCAGAATTCTCTTATGTCCTGAAGTGCTAGCGTGTCTAACTCAACATAGTATCTATCTGCGTGGGTCGGTATAACTGACCATGAAACAATAACGAGCATGTGGTGATATGATAAACGTTCTACAGATAAAACTCTAAATTTGATTAACGAAAGCGAAATTGTTAGATTTTCACTTTGATTGAGTTTGTAACAGTTCCATTGATTTCAAGACCGATAACTCAAAAGCAAAACCTTGTGTTTATCTATTCAGTAGACAAGTGGAATCTTAAGATTTCTAATAAGTTGGAGAATGTTTCTTATTGAAACTGATCAATGATTTTATGGACCTCCGTCCCGGGGGAGTACTCCCATATACGATTTTGGTCGGCGATGATCATATGCGTCGGGAATTTTCTTTTCTTTTTCGAGTCACCACTGAACTGGCGTGGCTCAAGCTATTTTTACACCTTAGAAACGCACTATTAAGTTAAGAAACTCATCTCAATCTGATACAGATTTCGGAAAAAGTGCATCATTTCGGAAAAAGTGCAGCATCTGACCGTGAGTTCACTAAAACTACCAAATCCCGCGATTTTGACTAAGTTCTTCTCTTTGATCCTTCGAGTTCTTGGGCTAATTTGTGTAGTTTACGCAGTTACCAATAGGAAGCACTGATGCAGGCTCAGTCTCCAGCTGCCGTGCGAACTCCGAGGGCTGAACACTGAGCCTAGCACACATGAGAGTGTGTACTGCTTTAGTTTCCGCGGTGACTTTCAAGAGTACCTTTCCGTTCCACTCTTTGATCTTCCTTCTCACTCCTCTTCTTAGTGACATAGTGATAAAATATCATAAGGAAACGTTCGTTTAATCAGCTTTCTAAGCCGGCCCAAGAAGCTACAGTCACACTGTGGTACTCTAAATGAACCTTAAGTGAATGCTGTTGACAACTGTTTTTATTAAAACCCCTTAAGCTATACTCACCAGTTTCTTAGTTTTAACAATTGAATTCGATATTTTTATTCCTGCATGTTCCATTCCATCTTTTTTCATTTCAGTTTTCTTTACAGCTCTTGCACCTGCTTATTTGCTTCATAGTTCATGGTATTCAAACTGCGCCATCGGATCACGTCACGTAATTTGCACAACAATTGCACAACAATTGCACCAACAAACATTCACATGATCCACTAGGTTTTTTGTCCTAAAAATCCCTCAGTAGATCAGCTAGCCTAGTGATATGGTGCAGTCACTTTACGAACATGGATCCGACTGTTTCCTCCCTCTTTGACCGCGAATCTCGTTGTGTTCTATCGGATAGCGTAGATGGGGCCTTGTCTGGATGCATGGCCCGATTTTTAGGAGTTTTGCATAAAATAAACATACTAATTGTTTTGGGTATCAGGTGCGAGTACTGCCAGTGCGTCATAAACTTTTCTACTTTTTCTTTTTTCACATGTTTTTCCTCCGCTTTATTTATATAGGGATTCTATTTCTTTTAAACTTTTCTTGGCTTAAGAAAATGATCTTCGATGAGTAATTAAATAATAAGAAAACATAATAAGAAAACGTTTTACCTTAGCTTGATACTTTCAACTTTTGCGTAACTTAGAGAAACAAAATTCTTCGAATAAACATATTGTTTCGGTAAGATAGATACGCTGAAATGAGAACTTTGTTTTAGTATTTCCGAGTCCAAACAACGTTTTGCCGAGCGGCTCGCGCCTTCAGTTTGCGCTCGATCACGTTCATGTATAAAATTTTCATTCTGATACTCAGGTGATACTCGATCGTCACTTCTGATACTCAGGCCACTACTTCCTAATCCCACCCAAAAATGGGTCTGACTTTACGTATGCACCCAAGGTGTTTTTTAATCCTAACCAATGTTCAGTTTTACCACTATTTATTTACCCTTCCAATTCTTAAAAATAATTATTGCATTTAACATTTCAATGATGATGAATAAAAAGAAACAAAACTAATTTCATTGCTAGTTCTAAGTCGCGGGACTCGAAAGGGTTACTATCTCAGTCCATCTTACGGGCTTCCTGTGGCAGCCTGCATTCCTTGTGATCAGCCGTCCAATACAACCCACAATGCACTAGGGTCCCTATTGTTCTTTCTCTTTAGTGACACGACATCATAAACTTGACTTCGAACTGAAAACAGGTAACGAAAAACTCGCTTATTTTTCGCTACTTTTTGCTGTTATTACCTTTATATTTCGTTAGAACATATTTCAATACTTGTTTTATCTGAATGTAGACTCGGACCGGAAAAATGGACCAGATTTCAAACGCTCTTGAGCCTTGCAAACAGTTCGCCAAAGACTCTTTCAGACTTGTAAAGAGATGTACGAAGCCAGATAGAAAAGGTAAAACACAGTTCTTATTTTTTTAGATTTTCCTTCAGTTATCATCGTTTGAACTTTATATGTGAAGTATTTAGTCTTTAAGGATCAACTTTTTGTCGATATAGAACGGCAGTTGTGTGGATTCAGTCAAAGTTTTGAACTCAACATTTGAGGGGAAAAAATTGTAATTTATTGAGACGAGATTTCTTTTCCTTATTTATATGTAAAAGATCGCGAATTTTGACTTTGTCTTCAATATCTCTGTCCTTAAAAGCTTTAACGTTAACTTTGCCTTTACTTTATAAAGAATTTAGACTATATAAGTAGTAAATTTAAAAAAACTGTAATACCGCTTATCTTGTGAGATCAGTGACAGATCAAGTACCCTGAGTAGCAGAGGCTACTATTTTTTCTGTTATCCTATGACAAGTACCTTCAACATGAATGAAAAAATATTAGCGAATTATTTTTTTCTAGCAAGCAGAAGGCACTTGTCATAGTATAACAGAGGAAAATGCAGTGTAGTAGCCTCTGATGCTCAAGGTACAGATCAAGGAAAAAAGTGCACAAATACAGAATAATCTGTATTTCATAAATTTAAACTTATTTATAAAGAACAAATATTTTTCTATATCATTCCTTCTCATGCCCTGGTATATTCAGTGTGTATACCTTAAAGTTACTATTTTTAGAGACACATCAAATTTTAGTGAGTTCCTCAAAATTGCTAAATTTTATACTTCATAAAATTAGTATCCTTAGGTATTCTTTGCCATTCATATTAAAAAATTACCAAAAAATCACTAAAACCAACTAACTGCCAAATCTTCCCCTAGAGAAATCACTAAATTTAGTAGTTGCTAAAAGCAATGCCATGAAACCATTGTCATTGTTAATAATAATGATGAGATGATTATTTAAGAAATATAAAACTGTTTTCCGTGTTTGATAGCATGATGAATGTTTTATATCCTGACATTGAGCCAAAGGCTCAAAAGCTTGGATATTTGAGTGTTAAAAGAATGTAGATGAAACAAAATCCATGTTGAATATGAAGCCTACATGCTACATATTAAACTACATATATGAACAACTTGTTACAAAGGCAACATCATCCAACCAGCTATTTGAGGTCATAAGAGTTGGTCTTGCTTGGGCTTGAACCCCAACCTCTGGAATCAACTAAGCCAACTTGATGATAGTTGGTTCATGTCATAAATCATTTCTCTGGTTATCACATATTAATTACAGATGTTCTGTGTATTTAGAATTCCAGAAAATCGCCTTGGCCACAGCAATTGGTTTTGCAATAATGGGATTCATTGGTTTCTTTGTCAAGCTTATCCATATCCCCATAAATAACATCATTGTACAATAACAGGTAAAGGTTTGTCTGTCTTTTACCTTTTCTTCAGATGAAGTGTAGTTAAAATGGAATTACAGTCAAATTTCTGCTAATGGCCATACATGTACAGTGGTACCTCTATTAACTAGCTAAGGTCTCGGCAAAAATGTCTTTGCATATTTACAGTAAATTGAACCTCTACTTAGTGGACACCTCTATTAAGTGGACACCAGACAAGGTCCCAAAGGTTTCAGCTTAATGGAGGTGCCAGTCTGTACATTGTATCTACTCACCTGTTTCCAAGTTAGCCATAGAGGAGAGGTTTGACTGTTTATGAAATCTTAATGAAGACTGTATTGTCCCAGTTTTCTGTATTTGTGGTGTTGTGTTCACTATTGTGATATTCTCTTCGATGAAGAGTTTTGTGGGCACATGGAACCCACCCAGACTTAGCCAAAAGTCATACAAACTCAAACTGAACTGGAAAACCACACATACATTCTGGTTCTGACCACACCATTAAGGGTTTGTACTAGCTGTTCAGTTGGACAGTTTAAACAATGATAGAACAGATTTCGCATGAGTGTGAAATGGATCGTGCCGTGCCATGACCGTGTCAGTACCGTGATGTCTATAAAAACATTCAAAATTGCTGCTGTATAAACTGTGCCATGACTGTGTGGTGCCGTTTTCACAGTCATTCAAAATCTACTCTATAATGGCATGCTATATATTTACTTTGTAAAGAATTATTATGTGAATAACACTAGAATCTATTTCCAGTCAGTCACTTGTGTTACATGTATGTCTAAAAGTCACTCAGAAGCTCTTTCATAGCACTTTTCACATTTTCTTCATTGCTCTTCAACAATGATTTAGACTTATGGTCAAAATACAAAAAATGTAGAAAATCCCCCCTCCCTACCAAAACAACAACGACAACAGGAATTCCAACCTTGACTTGAAGCATTCTCAGGGACCAGGACAGGGGGAGGTGGGAGGGAGATATCATCACAGATGCCTTGGTTCCACCAGGATGGACTTGACTTGACAGGAATTGTCATATAATCAAGTTTGGTAACATGTCTTTTTTCTGCAAGTGAACATTTTTGTAAAATTCATTTAAAGTTTTATCTCTTTGTTTCAGATCCTGACATCTAAAGAGCCATTATGAATTATAAGCAACACATTTTTATTTCCATGTGAATTGTTATTGTATATGATTAGCTGTTATGTACAATACATCTAGTACAAAATGTTGTCACAATGAATAAATGTCATACATTTTTATCTACTGTAGTAGAGTGTTACTTCCTAGGAACTTGAATGATAAACATGTAGTATGCAATTGCTCTGATACTGTAGTAGTTAGCTATACATCTGCAAGATAAAAAAAACATGACTATTCAAAAAATAACTACTTCAAAAACATTGCAATGCAAAATGTAATTTGGCCATTATCTATATATAGACACATGCAGCTATTGTAGACCTAATGTTCTTCCTTAATAAAACAATTTATTGTATTGACCAGTTTGCTATTCTTATTGAGTTTGGCAGTTTTTACATAAATATTTTGTGTAGAAAAGGAGAAATGTATTTTCTGTTCGTCTAAGAGTGAGCTTCACAAGAAATATTCATTGACCAGTCTTTGGTGGATAGTAAAAAAATCAATTTTTTGGGAAAAATCAAGCATTTTGAAATTCTTAGATATCTACTGAAAAATATTTGGAAAGATTTCTAATTTTGGAAAATGTCTTCCCTAGGAAGATGGAGCTAACAAGGGAGGTAGGCTGCATGATGAAAGAGATGAGATTATCAATTCGATTCTCTTCGCCACTCTTTCTAAAACAAACTCAGTCCTTTGATGAAATAACTGAAACTCGCAAATGCGGGCACCCCGTAGTTTCAATTCAGTGTTGAGTGAATGCCAAAATAGCAAAACCATGCTAGGGTTCGTATTGGATTCCAGTATCTGTATTCTCTTTCACCATACCTCACATTATGCTCTTACTATGCGTACTTCCTTTGCGCATAGTAGAGACATAATGTTTGGTATGGTTCAGAGAATTGCATTTATTACATGTTCCTTATTAGTATAAACTATGAACTGCGTTTTGCAGTGATTTCTCAGGATTTTATCAAGAATTTACATCCCTTTACTTGACCGATTAGTAGGTTTATACTAAAACAATTAGACCTCTCGGCCTCATGGATTCTAATTGTTAAATAGCTTTAGCTTTTGCTGTTACAGCCCTCACTTGTGGAAATACGTGCATATTCATGGGCGGCCACGTGGCACGTGGTCACGTGACTTCGAGTTTCACTGTAAAGTCTGATTTTACAGCGGCCATTCTATTAATTAAAACTGACCAAAATTTAACTTGATTTTATTTCCTTTATTTTTTATTCTTTCCTCAAAGTAAGATATTATACGATATAAATCACATCTATCTCAGCGGCAGCGAAGAGAGAACATTTGCCAGGAATATCCCCACTTAGTAACCACAGTGGCTGTTCTTGTGGTGTATTGTAACTTATAAATAGGGTTCAGGGGTCCGTGTGGTAGCATTCAACCGAATTCAACCTGTAATGTAATCCAAATGTCCACTGAGGTACATTGAGGTACCCTGTATGTATGCTGGCCAAACATCCTCTCAGTCTATCAATTTGATCTGACCACGTCGGGACCTTGATCAAGTAAAAATTCCAAGTTCACTAACGCAAGAAAGAAAATTTGTCCAGTCTTCGTATTTTTGAAAATATTCTGGTGTGATGTTGAAAAATTTCTTGTTTGAGTGTCGTATGAGAATGTTTTCTTGGAGTCGTTTTTTGGCCGCTAACAATGGCTGAATAACCTCTTAGGATGAATCGAACAAGGGGATAAAGAATGCTTGACATGCACTCCTCTGTTTGAATAGTTTCTTGTGAATAAAGAAGTTTATATGGTAGCCGCTGTTGACGGGGCCTGGACACGAATGAGCTATTCAAAGGCAGCATGAAGGTTTTGGGCGATCACATTTCCTCCGAGAAAACCAATTGTCTGTTGTCGTCCAACTGATGAGGTCACGGGTCACGCAATCAACTCAATGAAACATCCCTACTCAAAAACCCCATCAAAATTAATTTAATACCTGCTCACAGTACGTTTGATTGTCGTATCTCTGAATTGCTTGGCGAATTTATGACGAAGTTTTGATACTTTTTAAGTGAATTCACTCACTAGCATTACACGTTGTAAGATGTCATCACATGTCCCGGATGTAGAGAATCACTGTCATTCAACCGGCCAGACGACAAAGGGTCCACAAGCTATTGAGGGGAAATTCTATCTCTTCACATCGTTACAAGTCAGGAGTCTGGGTGTGATAGATACCCAAGAGCCCAAGTCAACTTACTGTCTAGCACGCATAGCCGGGAAAAGGCGAGCGTATTTGTGGCATCAAGAACCTTCATGCTTCAGCCCTGAGCAAACTACTGGGTTGAAAAGATGAGGTTCAGCGCAATCTGGATCGTCCTTTTCCTAAGTGTTTTGGCATGGGTTGGTAAGTGATGTTTGAATGCCTAACTAAGCTATGGTACTAGTTCTTTCTGATAATTATTTTAATTTCTGTATTTGGTCTTTTCCTTTGATCTAAACTTCTGCTCTATTTCTTATACTTCATATATATTCATAGTTGGCGTCTATTTGCGCTGTTTTGTAACTCTTCTCTTAGTTTAAGTTGATATTTTATTGGTGTTTGCCTGCACGCTCTGGAATGGCTCAAAGAGGTCTTTGTTCCTGCACGAGTCGTTCCAAAGTGTACAATTTTTGAATCGTTTACCAAGAATTCTCCGTAGTAAGCCTGCAAAGTGCAATACTAACAACATTTTGCAGCTATTGAGGTATTTTCCACTTCAATAAATGAAGCACTTACAGAATTCTGGTTTGCAACTCGAGTCCCCATGTCTGCAGTGTCTGTAAGAAGTGCATTTACGGGGCAAACTGAATTACAGTTATGACCAAAACTACCGAATAACATGGAGCTATTGGTCAGAATACAGCATCGAAGTTTTACAAATACCCATAACATTACATTTATTTAGTATCGATTAAATAAAAGGTTTTCGAATGACCTATAATGTTGAATTCACAAAGTTTGCCTTTATAGCTAGGATAGCATAATGATTATGCCGTATCGAATTGCAAAGAACCGAACCACTGCCTTCGGTTCATGATTGTGAGACCATACTAGCTTAAAGAGAGTCCCTTTGTTAATATATGAGACGTCTGTAGTAGGGCTTTCAAAGCTACACAAAATCGCCCAGTTTTTGGACTTTTAAAAATCCTCGCCGACTTCGACGTTGCCAAATAATCTTTGGTATGTATTTTCAGCCGACGGATTTTTGATCGCACACTGATTTGCATATAGTAGCAAATTGTATTAAATGTTGTTTGATAATATTGCTAGAATGTCAATTAATTTTAGAATGTATATCTAAATCGGGCTATGCTAAAATATTAATAGGGAACAATTAATTATCGGTATTTATTCAATATTTTCATTAGGATATACATTAATTGAGATTTTCCTACATAGATTCTTCGTGGATACAGCTATAGCCAATAATTATCTTACAACAGACTTCGTCTTTTGAAATTTAATATTGTTACAATGAATTTCTGTTGTTGTTCCGCGCTCTTCATTTGCGCAAAAAATCTTCGTTATTTACGTTTTTAATTTTAATTTTTATCGGTTTATCCTTTTTATAGTAATCATTTCTTATTGCTTATTTTCGACAAAAGCATTAGATATGTCTTAAATATTATCGCAATCACCTTTGCTTCATTGACCCTCGTCTCGTCTTGTCTGCACTATTGCAGAAAACCTAGGCCTGTGTTTTATCATGTTATTTCCACAATAACATCAAATAATTATTCTTGATTTTAACGATCGAATCTTTTATGAGCCGTTAATATTTGAGTTTATAAATTAAGAAAAACTTTGAAAATTCGGCCTTTCTTGGCGTGACTCTATGATGACTCTGAGGTTTCCTACGTCTCGGATTTCACTTGAAAGACTCCTTTCACGACATTTGATATTTATACAGTTCTTGTCGCTTTTAAATACCTGGTGCAGACAAGATTTTCCCTTTCAATTTAAGATTTAATTTCAACATTTAGCAAGAATTGAATGAAATTAGGATAGTAAATCTCTCATGCATATTGCGCTTATTGAACAATGACTCCAATTAAGTCGAGGTTTGACTGAGTACTATACCGTATTTTGTCAAGTCCAACCTCAAGAACAAATAAATTAATGGTCGCTTGCCCTCCCAAAAATACACCCAAAAGCAGTCGAATTTTGGAAACTAGATTTTTGAGCAAATGTTTTGTCCCAAACTCCATTTGTTTTCTTTCTTTTTCTATTTGTTTTCTTCTCGTCATTTTTCTGTTCTTTCTCTAACTTCCTCTTCTCTCTGGACATTTGAGATTAGGAAATATTCAGATATTTTAATAAAATTTACGTTTATTATTTGTAGACGCTCAGGAGATCAGGAGAATACTCGATCTTGTAAGTACAGAATGTCTGTAATCGTTGGTACTGCCACATGAAGCTCACACAGGCTTCGTACCATTTTGAGAAAAGTTCTCTAAAACTGACAAACATTTCCAAAAAATACCTAATTGTATACATTCGGGTTCGCTCTTTCGACAGCACAAGAGTGACAATAAGCCCCTGGTAGCTAGGGAAATAAACATCCAAATAAATAAGAAATAAAAAAGCAATTACACTCAAATTCAAAAGAAACAATAACGCGTTCCAGGCTTCGTGTATCCACGAGTTGAAAGCGACTGTAAAACACGGAACCCAAACTTGTTTTGCCATTGCTAAGTTTGTTCGTTAATTTCCAGACTCTAAGGGGAGACCCAGGCGACAAAGGCAACCCTGGTCCACCGGTAAGTATCTCAGTGTCACTGTTATAATCTAATTAACACTTTTTCAGAAAAAAAATCTTTGTACACGTGCGAAAAGATTCATGGGTAAGAAGGAAAAATGATGATGTACTATTATAATTCAGGAATCTTGTAATATCGTGGAATTTAGACAAGCCTTCAAGCAAATAATATTGATTTGTACTATCTACTGCTATTTTGAAAGCCCCTCTACCTCGTACAATTTATAGATTGGATATCGCATGAGTGCAAAACTCCAGGAATGGTCATTTAAAATATGACTAATTCACTGAATTAGTAGCCTATCAGCCAATCAGAATTCGAAGTTACGGTTACAATCCATTAATGGAGGAAATCATCCCGTAACGTTTCCACTCAAACGAATTCAATTCTACGGGTGTATGTTAGTGTATCAATGTATTAACCATACTGTTTTGCTGTAACGTTTAGGGTCCATATGGTCCACAAGGAATCAAGGGAGAAGCCGGTGAGCCTGGTGCCAGCGGCGAAGACGTAAGTCAATATTGTATTTGACAACATATCAACTCATTTTCAAGAAATATCAAAATTACGTCTGAAACGGAAAATTTCTAAGAGCAACAACTTGTCCGTTTCGTGAGGATAATGATCTATTACTGTATTTTGTATTTATGTGCGGATATCTTATAATTAACGTTAACACTTCTTTTGGACAAATCTAGGGACCACCTGGTCCAAACGGCCCTCCAGGACCCCGTGGTACAATTGGAGAACCCGGAGAGCCCGGACGACCTCAAATCAAGCGTATAGGAATTCCAGGAGCCCCGGTAAGTTGAAAATGGCTAGCACGACTTATTATAACCGTACATTACCTAACTCTGAAAATGTCTTGTGTTTTGCAGGGTAAACGCGGTCCTCGTGGACTCCCCGGACTTTCGGGACCACCCGGTCTTCCTGGTGAGGCCGGAGAAACTGGTCAACAGGGATTACGTGGGGAACCTGTAAGTATTGGTATATTTCGTTTGTCATAGAAATAACTGACCTATACATAGGCTAAATTATTGATGAGTTTGATAACACGCTCTTTCGTTCTAATATATCACATATTCTATGTATCTTCACGCGTATAAATGTTTCTTTCACTTCTCGTTACTGATGAATTTTAGTACATTGGTCACGTTATTGATGGATTTCAGTACACAATTACACTCAACCCTCAGATCGATATACGAGTTTCCAGTAGCTCAGTGGTAGAGCATCCGTCTAGATAATCGGAAGCTAAGGTCATGGATTTGTTTCCCAACTGGGGCTCAATTTTCTGAAGTGGTTGTAGTTGTTGTTTTTTGTTTTTTTACGCGTGGTTATTTGTATTAACCGGTAATTAACTGGTAATTAAGGCTCTTTCAGCCAGTCAGAGGATTGAATTGAATTGATAACGACTATGTTGTTATTTTAGGGTGATAACGGTGCAGCTGGAGAAGCTGGAGCTCCCGGTCGACCAGGAGCCAATGTAAGTTATCTTTCTTTCTTTTTTTTTTTTTTTGGATAATATGGTTTACAGTTCTTGTTTTATCTTCATAAAAAATGTGTATACGATTCTAATTTTTGCAGGGAACAACTGGACCGCCCGGTATTCAAGGACCACCCGGTTCTATAGGAGAACCTGTAAGTAGTCGTTCTAATGAATAAAATACCTTGATAAACTTCCAAAAAGCTTCACAAATTGTTCAAATAACAGATTGGGTATGTATTTTGTAGGGCCCTAAAGGTGAACAGGGTGAAAAGGGATCTCGGGGATTCAAAGGAGACCGTGGACGAAGAGGTTTACGTGGTCCCAAGGGCAGCCGCGGCGACGGTGGAATAAAGGTATGGTTAAAACCTCTTTCTAAC
The DNA here is from genome assembly GCA_029948255.1 of Telmatactis stephensoni. Taxonomy (NCBI): domain Eukaryota; kingdom Metazoa; phylum Cnidaria; class Anthozoa; order Actiniaria; family Isophelliidae; genus Telmatactis; species Telmatactis stephensoni. Next base: position 1,166,037 of record JALIZF010001919.1, on the reverse strand, counting down.
GACCAGTATATAGTTAAAACTCTTTATAACGACCACTGTAGAGTGAAAATCTCTTTCTAACGACCAGTATATAGTTAAAACCTCTTTATAACGACCACTGTATAATTAAAACCTCTTTATAACGACCACTGTAGAGTGAAAATCTCTTTCTAACGACCAGTATATAGTTAAAACCTCTTTATAACGACCACTGTATAATTAAAACCTCTTTATAACGACCACTGTAGAGTGAAAATCTCTTTCTAACGACCAGTATATAGTTAAAACCTCTTTATAACGACCACTGTATAATTAAAACCTCTTTATAACGACCACTGTATAATTAAAACCTCTTTATAACGACCACTGTATAATTAAAACCTCTTTATAACGATCACTGTATAATTAAAACCTCTTTATAACGATCACTGTATAATTAAAACCTCTTTATAACGACCACTGTATAATTAAAACCTCTTTATAACGACCACTGTAGAGTTAAAACCTCCTTATAACGACCACTGTATAATTAAAACCTCTTTATAACGACCACTGTATAATTAAAACCTCTTTATAACGATCACTGTATAATTAAAACCTCTTTATAACGATCACTGTATAATTAAAACCTCTTTATAACGACCACTGTATAATTAAAACCTCTTTATAACGACCACTGTAGAGTGAAAATCTCTTTCTAACGACCAGTATATAGTTAAAACCTCTTTATAACGACCACTGTATAATTAAAACCTCTTTATAACGACCACTGTAGAGTGAAAATCTCTTTCTAACGACCAGTATATAGTTAAAACCTCTTTATAACGACCACTGTATAATTAAAACCTCTTTATAACGACCACTGTATAATTAAAACCTCTTTATAACGACCACTGTATAATTAAAACCTCTTTATAACGATCACTGTATAATTAAAACCTCTTTATAACGATCACTGTATAATTAAAACCTCTTTATAACGACCACTGTATAATTAAAACCTCTTTATAACGACCACTGTAGAGTTAAAACCTCCTTATAACGACCACTGTATAATTAAAACCTCTTTATAACGACCACTGTATAATTAAAACCTCTTTATAACGACCACTGTATAATTAAAACCTCTTTATAACGACCACTGTATAATTAAAACCTCTTTATAACGATCACTGTATAATTAAAACCTCTTTATAACGACCACTGTATAATTAAAACCTCTTTATAACGACCACTGTATAATTAAAACCTCTTTATAACGATCACTGTATAATTAAAACCTCTTTATAACGATCACTGTATAATTAAAACCTCTTTATAACGACCACTGTATAATTAAAACCTCTTTATAACGACCACTGTATAATTAAAACCTCTTTATAACGACCACTGTATAATTAAAACCTCTTTATAACGATCACTGTATAATTAAAACCTCTTTATAACGACCACTGTAGAGTTAAAAACTCTTTATAACGACCACTGTAGAGTGAAAATCTCTTTATAACGATCACTGTAGAGTTAAAAACTCTTTATAGCGACCACTGTAGAGTTGAAACCTCTTCATAACGATTACTGTAGAGTTAAAAACTCTTTATAACGACCACTTTAGAGTTAAAAACTCTTTATAGCGACCACTGTATAATTAAAACCTCTTTATAACGACCACTTTAGAGTTAAAAACTTTATAACGACCACTGTAGAGTTGAAACCTCTTCATAACGATTACTGTAGAGTTAAAAACTCTTTATAACGACCACTTTAGAGTTAAAAACTCTTTATAACGACCACTGTAGAGTTCGCGATGAAAATTTATCCAATTTCCAAATATGGTAAGTACAAACTTCCTTATATGGAAGAAGTAGCTCGCGCGAAAACAACACATCTTTATAGGAGATTTCTTGATATGAATTAATACCTCCCACTGTAGACCTCTTTATAAGGACTACCTCGAATGACATGCGATGTCAGTACCCATCAAACTAATCATTTTTAGCAATTTATCTCGTTCATTATGTCCACTTCTTTGTGACTAGGGAGAACAAGGTTTGGACGGAAGCATTGGCAAGAACGGAACAGATGTAAGTAAACTTACAATATTTGTCCAATGCTTTTAACAGTTACTTACAGCTCTTATTTCTGTTTCAGGGCGCTGCCGGGGCTCCTGGAGAGGTTGGTCCCGATGGTCCACGCGGTGAAATGGTAAGTGTCCCGTAACATGGGAATTGCATGTGGTCCCTCGTGTTATTTGAATACTCACCGATATATTGTGTTTTAGGGTCGAAGAGGTGAAATTGGTGATCGAGGGCCCACTGGACCGCCGGTAGGTTTGGTTCCTCGTCAGTAGGAAACATGTACAGTTTATTGTGGACTGATACGCAAACATGTTACTAGTTTGTCACACTGTTGGATTCTGTTTGTTTGTTTGTTTGTTTTTGATTTTTGATTTTTGTTTTTGTTTTTTGTTTTTTGTTTCTGTTTTTGTTTTTGCATCCGGAGTCGTTTTGATTTAAAAATCAAAATATTCCGTGACTGTCATGATGTCACACACTCTAGTTGTTTGTGTGAGTTGTAATTATTTATTTAAGACTGTCGTTTCTAGGGACCACAAGGATTACCTGGCACAGCTGGAACTCCTGGTGATATCGGTGAAAAAGGAGCTACTGGACAACCTGGTCCTTCAGGAGAACAAGGACAAGCGGTAAATTGTGTTTTAGTTCATTCCTATCATCATCATCATCATCATCATCATCATCATCATCATCACTATCATCATTATTACTCAAAATTATCACCCGTCTTTTTTTCAAGGGACCTGTCGGTCCACCAGGCCCGACTGGTAAAGCAGGAGCTAATGGAGATGAGGTATGTAGATCGATGGTTATCTATCCTTCACGTGAAGCTTTCACTTATGATATTCTTGTTATACTTTAGGGCCGAGGCGGCAGAGATGGAGTTCCAGGACAGAAGGGCTCACAGGTACAGTTGTAACATTAAGTGGTTTACTTTAAAGATATCAAAAGTTCAACTTGAATGGAAATCATTTGTCATTCCTACCATCACAGCTTACAAGTGCCAGTGTTTAACTATTTTTTCGTTCTTACAGGGCCCTTCTGGACCTATGGGACCACAAGGCCGACCAGGTGTCCCTGGACGACAGGTAACGTTGCTTTACTTGTTTTGTAGTTGAATTGCCGTTGTTGTGGTTTTGTTACTGTACCGCTGTTTTTTGTGGGATATGCGATCGTGCTGCTAATTATTATTTTTTGTTACTTCTCTTTTTTCCTTTCATATTCACAACATACTCTGTTGTCATTTTAGGGAGAACCTGGCGTCGACGGACGTCCCGGATCAAGAGGAAAGAGGGTAGATATTCATATATGACTTATTTACACATTCAAATACAATGAAAATGAGGAAATGGCACATAAAAATAACGGCACAATTTAGAAAATTATTTTCAGTCTTCATTTAATTAGACAATTGTTCTATTGATAAATATCTCCTGTGCCAAATATTGGATATCGATGTTAACTCTTGACGTTGATTGGCTTAGTGCGCCCTTGATTTTTATTGGTTAAAAGCCCTCTTTACGTTGATTGAATGAAGACTAGTCCTTGACGTTGATTGGTTTCTTTTATCGATGATTGGTGAAATCTTTCAGAACTTAGTTGAAAATGATAATTCCTTTAACACTGAGTTGTGATGTGATTTTTTGCTTATTTATTACGGTGTCTAGGGAGAGCAAGGCAGAAATGGACAGCGTGGTCTTCCCGGTGCAAACGGTGATAGAGTAAGTAATAATAATAATAATGATAATAAATAATAAACTCTTTATTTATAGAGGATAAAACAAGTAAAGCTAGGCTTTTTTCCAACTTGGTCCTCATAAAAAAGTATGATTCAATATAAACATAGTATACGTAAGCGAACGAATAAACGAGTGAGTGAGTGAGCGAGTAAATGAATGACAAATGAACTAACAAACGAAATGAGTGAAATGAACAAGCGAATGGATGGATGGATTGATTGAAGGACAGATAGATAGATTGGTGGATAGATTTATATAAAGTGAACAGACTTTTCGCTAGGGAATCCTTTGTACAACTGCAGAAAGAAATGTCAGCAACTGAAGCTACAGATATCTGACCGAATGTTTATATAATATTGTTTGTATAGGGAGATCCAGGCCCACAAGGTGCACAGGGACCCCTAGGTCAAGTTGGTCGACCTGTAAGTAACCTATTTCATTATGTTTCCTTTTTTTATTTCTGTTGTTGTTGCTACAGCAATCGCTTTTACCTCACAATGTGTATGAATAATCAATATATATCATCTTCATTGTAGGGCCGACGAGGCAAAACAGGCGCTCCTGGAAAACAAGGTCAAACTGGACCCACTGTAAGTATTTTGTTACCCTAGGAAGCGTCCAAGAAGACCTAAAATTGTCACTAATTTCTGGATAGACCTTTAGAACCCTATAGGAGTCAACATATATCGAATTTATTTGCTGTTATTTACAGGGATCTGTAGGTCCTCGTGGCGCTGGAGGACGTCCTGGAAACACCGGCGCTGATGTAAGTACTTCTCCTACAAAATTTAACGATTTTAAAGCAAAAAAAGGAATTTCTTGTTTGTTTCGCTTTGAAATTAAAAAATTCGTTGCATTTTGCTTATATTTCAATATTCTTCTCAAGCTCGCCCCAAAATTCCTTGAAGGAAAGTGCTTATGATAAGCAATAAGTGTGATAATACCCCCTTACTACCACTAAGCATGCTTTTCAAGAATCATTTCTATGACAAATTCCATATTATGGAAAACAACAACCTACTCGAAAAGGATTCTGGTATAGATAGGGATAAAACGTCGTCACGCAGTGTGCGTATCGCTCTGAATTTGTACTCAGTAGTTCAAAGTTGTACATGCTATTCAACCGGGATATCGTTAAAAGTTGGTTCCCAGCTATTATTTCTATTATCCGGGTGACTGTCGTACTTCTTTGTTTAGATTTGTTTATTTTTTTAATCTGCAGGGTGAAACTGGAGAACGCGGAGAAACTGGTGTTGATGGAACTAAAGGAGATCGCGGACCAGATGGAGTTCCTGGAGAAGACGGCATCCCTGGACCAAGGGTATTTTCTATATATTTCTTTTACAAAGTTAAAAGTGCTGAACACTGCTATAATGACCCCATGACAGGTCTCTATTTGTGATTCATAAGCCACTTACAAAAACGCCGTCATGATTCCAATGTCGTTGCCATCTTATACCCATTTATTTGACATTTTAGTTAATGTCTTTGTATGTTATTATCTTCTAGGGACCTCCAGGACCAACCGGCGATGCTGGTCGCGACGGTAAAGACGGAGAGAAGGTTTGTATGAAGATGTAATATTTAGCAATCACATGCTGTTACACTGACTCTGTTGTCTGACTTCTTTCTTTTCAACCTACTAGGGAGAAGCTGGAAAGAATGGAGAGAATGGTTTGCAAGGACCAACGGTAGGTGCTGTATTTTTATGAAAAATTCTAGTTTGAGCGAGAACAATGAAAGGAAGCTAGAGCACCCACTTGAATTAAAATTTCTTTATTGTAACCCAACAATATGACTTTCTCGATGCCTAAACGTTTAGTATGTGATGCTATACAGCAGATTTCGTATGAGTGTGAAACGTTCCGTGCCGTGCCGTGCCGTGACCGTGTCATTGCCTTGTTGTCTATAAAAACATTTCAAATCCCTGCGTCAACCATGACTTGCTACGACTGTGCCGTTTTCACAGTCTTACGAAATCTACTCTGTACTGTAGAATCTTACCAACTTTACATTTTGTATATCATCATTGGTGACATGGTCAGTAGTGATAACGTAAGGATATACGTAGCCCTGATAGGTTTAAAGAAAAAGCCATGTTTTGTGTTTATGACGTAATCCTGTCTTCAACGAAAAGGTGACGTCATGTGTTACGTCATGCGATGGTGATGACGTAAAAATGAATACGCAACCCTGTAAAGTTAGTTAAGAAGTTAGTTAACAATTTTCTGTGATGTCTATTGTAGGGACCCCCCGGTATTCCTGGACAAATGGGAACTGGTGGACAGAAAGGTGAACAGGGAGCCTCTGGTAAAGCAGGCAGCTCCGGACCACAAGGATCACGTGGTGCCCCCGTGAGTAACTCATTATTTGCGGCCGTTTATATATTATTTAACTCGACTGATAGAGAAGTTTCTGCTAGACTATAGGATTGTGGAGGACAAATTCAAAACTATACAGACCCCATCTGGACTCAGTCTGGACTCGGCATCACGCTGAAGAGGAATCTATAGAACTGTTGAAAGAAGACTGTTGAAACACTTTCCATAATTAAGCAATTAAACTGATTTTGAAGCCCTATAGTGATCTAACCTTTTTGTTTTACAGGGAACTCGTGGAAACTATGGACCTCGTGGTGACGCAGGAACACCTGGACGAGATGTAAGCTCATTTGCTTTTGTTTGTTTTGATTATTATTTTGTTTTACTTATGATATCATATCACTGGTGTTTATAGGGCAGCCCTGGACAACGTGGAGAACCAGGTGTAACTGGTATTCCCGGTCTGAAGGTAAGTTAACTATTTAAATATTTATTGCATAATATTTTACCGGGATTTTCATTCATGGTATTTGCAAGGAGTTTCCAAAATGTGCTTTTCTTCTAGTCCCTGGCCCTTGAAACAGTAATATACTATCTGTGCCTACAATACACATTGCTATAGAATGAGATATATGGACGCTGACCACAGGACTGGACAGCGGTGTACTCTTTTTAAGGAGGGGTAACGCACCATATCATGTCAAGGGTGGGTGTGTGGGCGGGTGGTAGACCAACACCCTTGACGTCGTTGGAACCAAGGTGCACAAAAGGGGTGTCTCGGTAATATATGCAGAGCAGGGGTTATGTTAATTTCATGTTTTTTGCAGCACTTGCAATATTTCTTTATTTGCACCTGTGTGAGTGTTTCCCAGCTCCTTCTATGTTTTATTAATAGTTATTAATCATTTATTTATTTATTTATTACTTTTAGGGACCACAAGGTGAGACTGGACCCCTGGGACCTCCTGGTTCAGATGGCAAGCGAGTAAGTAGCTATATCAGTATTAATAACTAATTTACAGGTTTGATGATTTAGCGAGATCTATTTCCCACTTTTCATCACAGTTTTTGTCAAAATTTCATTTTCTAATATATCGTCAAATTGGTACGGATTCACAAGCTGAGTGGATCCATTGAACAATATTTTCAATCGTATCACAAAAACTATCGTAATCCACAACCAACAAAAATGAACATAAAGAGAAAAGCGCGCCATATAGCCCTATCTCTCGCGGATTTAATTAACTAATTGATAAGGACCAAAAAGAAATATTTATAGAAGCTATATATGTATTCGTTAATCTGATTTAAAATTCAAATGAGAGAAATGTTTCATTATTTTTTTCGTTAGGGATCTGTCGGTGAACGCGGACAAGACGGCCTTCCTGGACCAGCGGTATGTAATCCCAGCTGGCAAAACAGGAAGACAGATATACTTATAGATTAGCAAACATTAAACCAACCAGCTAAGTGCAATGACTATGAAAGATGGAAAAGAAGAAAGAAAAGATGAAAAAGAAAGGGAGTGTGAGAGAAAGAAAGAAAGAAAAACAAACAATCAAACAAAACAGACGACAATGAAAGGAAGGAAAACAATTGAATGAATGAATACGAATGAAAAAAATTCATGATTTACAAATCAGTCAGTCAGTCATCCCTCTTTGAAGCAGTGCGTGCATTGAAATAGAATGCAGACCAGGCTATCAGGATACATAGTCCCTTAGAAAAACACTAGATGGACAGACACAGTATCAAGTCACATTGCACAGGCTGTATGAACAAAGCCTATCATACATTTCAATTTTGTCTTCTCTATTTGCAAGGGAGTACCCGGACCTCAAGGAGAACGTGGAGCAAGAGGCCTTAACGTAAGTGAATTGCCTGACTTGGACTTTAAATCAAGCAATTATTAACGTATGATCTTCTTTTCATTCAGGGCAAATCAGGAGAGAAGGGTAAAGCCGGTGAAGCAGGAGCTGACGGCACACCGGTAAGAACATCTAATTTATGCACCACACCAATACTATAGAGTTCAACACTTGAATAACGTGTATCCTTCTACCTCTCTCATAGGGCGACCGAGGTGAACAAGGATCCCCTGGACCTATTGGATCCCCTGGTGCCGTGGTAAGTAGCAACATGTTGCCGGGCCTTCCCTCAACGAGACATGACTCAAACAAATTTTTGATTCTGCTTCCAGGGCAACCCAGGCCGACCAGGACAGTCCGGCCCAGCAGGTCCCAAGGGTGACGTTGTGAGTATCAAACACTAGTGTTGTTAGTGGTAAAAGTATAAATTAAATGTTGCCATACTTTCAGGGTGATCCTGGACAAACTGGACCTCGTGGAAACACTGGATCTGACGGCAAACGTGTAAGTGATTTACTCTTATATAGCTGTTGTTGCCAAGCGACCAGAAATGACATCACCCATAGCATTTCGTTATGGTAGCATCACTGGTTAAGATACATCGTTGCATTTTCAATCAATCGATGCGTGATCTCTTGTGTAAGATTGTGATTCCTGGTAACGGAATGGTCACTTATCTTTTGTAGGGCTTCGCTGGTCTTCCTGGAAAACCTGGAACACCAGGACCACGTGGACAAAGAGTAAGTTTTAGAATTCTATCCAAGCAACAGAAAACACATGCGCATGTCTCTAATGTAGTACGCACAAAAAAACACACACACACACACACACAAAAACACTTCTTAGAAGAAAAAAAAACTTCTTAGAAATGTTACGCGCAACGAGGCGTGATGTCTTGCTTTTCGAGTGCGCTACATCTTCAAGGGTGTTTATATCGTAGTACAGAGACATAAGCGATCGTTTTATTTTGCTTTTATGAAATGTTTTCGAAGTTTTAATGCGAGGGTCTTCAGGATGCGTGTTATATCTGGAATAGTTTTTTATGATGCGGCACACGTTACATCTCTACAATAAGTAAATTTAAGTCACTCCTGATCCCCGCTCCCTAATTAAACCATTCTCTGAACGCATGGCATTGTACGTTTTTTTATAGATTCAAACTGTTTTAGTAGTAACACAGGTCACATTACTAGATTTGGGTGTGATCTTGCAACCCCCCCCCCCCCCCCCAAACAACAACATCAACAACAACAACAAAACAAAAAACACCCACTTTGTAACCGCTTGAGGGAAAATGACCCATGTTGATAAGATCATACAGTTGAACCTCCGATAAGCGGACACCCTGGGACCAGAATTGGTGTCCGTTTATGAGAGGTGTCCGTTTATGAGAGGTGTCCGTTTATGAGAGGTGTCCGCTTATGGGAGGTTAAAAATGTAGAGTTTGTTAGAAGGGACCGAGAGTTGCTGTCCGCCAATCGGAAGTGTCCGCATACGAGAGGTGTCTGTGGAAGTTTGACTGCACATGTATATTACCACAAGTTTACTAGCAATTCTATTTGTTATTAGGGTGGAGCTGGAACCCCCGGTACTCCTGGCCTCTCTGGACAAGCTGGCTTAACGGTAGGTATACTTTTCAAATCAGCCAGAAAATGCGCCATGTATTAATAGATGGGGGTTACTTTGTCTTAAAGGGTGTGCGTGGACCTCCTGGATCCCCAGGACGACCTGGAGACAACGGAAATCAGGTAATTTACCATGTTGTGATGTCATGTTAATCATCAAACAAGTTGGAAATAATTCCTGATATTTGCTTCCTGATATAGGGACCACCCGGCTCTGTTGGACGCCCTGGAGAACTTGGCGAACTTGGCGTATCTGTAAGTAAGCGTTGTGTTAATATTTTACCCGTTACCTATAACTTAACCTGCTACCTTGCCTGTTGCCTATAACTTAACTTAACTATTCTTTATATTCTCCCTGATGAATTTATTATCGTGCATAAATAAGTATAGTGTATGTACGTACTTTTTCTATTTCAGGGTGAACAAGGTAGCCCCGGTGATCCGGGATCTCTCGGAGAGGTCGGCCCAATCGTGAGTATATAGTTTGCTTGTAATTAATTAAGTACGCCATTAGTAAACTTTTCCCTTCATTTGAAGGATTTGAAGCATACTCATATTATTCCCATAGGTATGTAATACGAGCTCTAGTATATGAGGTGTATGGTTTTATTCACAGGGACCACGTGGTGATCCTGGAGCCAAGGGTGCTTCTGGAAACATCGGTACAATGGTATGTATTACGTGGCAAACAATTAAAGTACTCAAATTATGAATAACCTGATGATGATGGACGCTTTGTACGAAAGCTTGGCTTATTCAATTGTTAAACAAACGTGGTTGAAACTGTTATTTTGTAAATGAAAGTACTGTTACGCTTTGTTTTCGTGACATTCTTGGATGCACGTTGACGTCGAGTAGCGGTGTAATCATATATATAACAAGAGAAAGTGAGGTAAGAAAAGGAATCCCCATGACCCATCATATGCCCCGTTTGATGCTATTTTTAGAACCTCGTCACCATGACCTCGACTTAACCAAGACCATTTTCGAAATTTTTTGTGCTTCATTTGCCATTTTTCTCAAGTTTAAATTCTTTTTCATCGACAAACGTATACATCCTTTTTCCACCATTGTACATGTGATCTTGAGGCAATGCGAAAGCTCACGCGCTCTCGACCAATCAGATTCACTCTAAACATACCATCAAATGGGGCATATGGTGGTCCAAAGACCTAATACGCACGATTCCTTCTCTAAACTCATCTTCTTCTGTCTTCGATGAAGATGTTATACTTGTGGCTGTCATTGTGATATTGATGTTGTTATTATGTATTTTGTTGTTGATGTAATGATTGTTGCTTCATTTTCGGTTTGCAGTGGACGCCATGTTGTTGTTAATTTTGTAGCATTTCGTATTGTTGCGTTTTTTATTGACTTGTATACGTATTTGTATTGGTTTGATGGTTGCCGTTGTTGTTGCTGCTGCTGCTGCTGTTGTTATTACTGTTTTTGTTGTTGTCGTCGTCGTTGTTACTGTTGTTGTTGTTGTTGTTGTTGTTGATAAACTAATGTCATGTTATATTACTGACAGGGCACTAACGGTGCACCCGGTGAGACTGGTAACTCTGGGCCATCTGGACTTGCGGTAAGAGCCTTCTCGATGTCAATATTTTTGATTTTCAAAACCAGCAGCGTTTATATGCATAAATTCAAAGCAACAACTCCAAGGGCTGGGAGAAATCCTTTCCTCGTCAATGCTGACATTCTCTTCATCTATTTTTTGGATGTCAATGTGGAATTGAAGAAGGCAAGAAATAGACGATCATTTGTGATATACTCATTTTGTTAATTTCCTAGGGACCACAAGGCCCTCAAGGTCCCGATGGTGATCGTGGACTAGATGGAGAAAAGGTACAATAACATAACATCGTTTTCGACAAATTTGTGTTCAAAAATCAGTTTGAAGTAACTCCTTGAAACCTCTTACACCTGAAATGTCAATTGTAATTAATTATGGTGCTGATTTTTTTTCCCTTTTCTTTTCAGGGTGACCCAGGTCCAAATGGACTCAACGGCAAGCGAGGATTATCTGGACAATCCGTATGTTTTATATAACTTGAATTGTTTAACATCAGCAATGTCGTCATACTCAACCAATCAGAGCTCAAGGATTTCCATCAACAATGTCATCATACTCAACCAATCAGAGCTCAAGGATTTCCATCAACAATGTCATCATACTCAACCAATCAGAGCTCAAGGATTACCAGAATTATTTTACTATTTAGACCGACTATATTTAACTGAAACTGATTATCAGCATTCACATTTAAATCACTGTAAACAATGAGGATATTTATATTAGTATATTATTCGTGATAAACAATATTGGCTTTATTATTCAGGGTTCTAATGGCAAAGATGGTGGACGAGGACGACGAGGAGAAATAGGCCGACCCGTAAGTCGACAAAAGAACTACTTGTAGTCAAACCTCTGCTACTCTACATCTTGTTTCCAGTCTAGCCTCTGTAAAGATCTTCAACTGTTCGTAATCAAAATACTAGTGTCTTGATTTTGTTGGTTTCGTAATTTACCTCATTCTCATGTGTTCGTTTCCAGGGTGACCGAGGTCGCAACGGCGACAAAGGACCACGTGGCAAACCTGGCGCATCAGTAAGTCACATGATGCTGCATATTCCTTTTTATTGGACAATTGCAAGATATATCTTCGTCCATCTAACCGTTAATTTATTTCATAGGGAAAACCCGGTGCCCGGGGACAACCAGGATCTCGAGGACCTCAGGGACCACGAGTAAGTGCTGCTGTTTGCTGATTGATTGAAATTGAATAACAGCTAATGAAAATCCTTGCGTTGTAGGGTGACCCCGGCGAGGGCGGTCGTGATGGAGCAAACGGTGGTGTTGGAAAACGGGTAAGGACTGAAGACTAAAATTGCAAACAATGTTTGCCGTAAAATTGACATTTCTATGGCAAGAATACCCTTACAATGCACCCACCAACGCTCACCACACGAACACATCGAAAATACACGTTGATAATAACACTACCATAAAACAAACGTAACTACATATATATATATCATATACATACATATTTACATACATGTTTTTTATTTAGCATCCAATTGTGCATGTCACACTTGTAACAAGTTTAAAAAATACATGGTACTGGTTTGGATGTAAGCTGTCTACAATAGTAACCTGTTTGGACAGACAGCTACATAGTATCATTACTAAATTGTGCATGTCCATCACCAAAACTAGCCTGATTTTCAGATAGTCAGAAGTGTACAATATAACTGAATTCCCATAATACTGACAAACACCTCGATAGTAAGGACACTTCTGTAGACTATATCGCTAGTCTGTCGCAGGCAATGCATTCTGGCATTGCTAACTCAGTAAAATAATACTGAACAATAGATTTACAAGACACGAGGTCTTTAATTTGGTGTTATTTATCGGCTGAAATATCAGTCCAGGAATACATATATATAGTCTGTAACATCAGAAAATTCTCAACGACGAAATCCTTATATGAATATATTCTTTGTTTGTATTAAAATGAGAGGTTTTATAAAGTCGTTTGGTTTTTAGGGACCTGAGGGATTGCAAGGATCTCCTGGACGTGGAGGATTCCCTGGACGTGACGTAAGTACATGACTAATAGATTCCATTTACCGTGCGTCTGTACTTATAGATGCACGGATGACGTCAAAATGATGAAGTCGAGTGTAGTGACTGTTGTTCTCACCACATTTTCACGTCTCCTGTGCATCTATTTGAATGTAATCTATTTTTATAATCAAACCATTTCAACCAATCAGAGGGCGCGTAAGATTTGATGACGTCATGTATGTGTGTGTGTGCTGTAATCACACAGGTTAGCGACCAATCAAAGCGCGCGTAATATAGAAATAATTATATAATTAACAAATAGATTCCATTTTTCCGTGCGTCTGTACTATAATCGATGCACAGATGACGTCAAAATGTGGTGAGAACAAAAAAGTACGCCACGAGACGAAGTCGAGTGGCGTGACTGTTGTTCTCACCACATTTTGACGTCTTCTGTGCATCGATTAGAGTACAGACGCACGAAAAAATGGAATCTATCTGTTTTATATAATATTTATCGAAACATTCCAACCAATCAGAGCGCGCGTAAGATTCGATGACGCCATCTATGTGTGTGTACTCTAATCACACATGGATGTTCGACCAATCAGAGCGCGCGTAATATGCCAATTATTATATAAATGAAGAATCGACCCCAGTTCATATTATAGGAAGAAAAAGTGTAGTATTCTGTATTAAAAATGTCTGATGTTGTATTTTCCACTGGCTGAGGAACGAAAGAAGTGGAAAATATTTTCTCTCACTCCACTGGGGCCTGGACCCTAGGGACCTTAGTCACGTGTTCAGTGTTTGAGTCATTTGCTTTTTTGCTATCCTGCCATTTGCTGACTTTCAGTTTGTTAAGTACCCACCCAACCCTCAGTCAACATTGCTGGAAGAGTGTTTTCCTTAGTTTTTTTGTTTGACATACAGCCTTATCCAGCTTATCGTGTAAAATCATTCTACTGTATTAGTGACTGCCATGCTTTGCTATGATGTAAATTGAGTTTGTTTATGAGAAATAAAGGAGTCATGTGGCGGCGGTCAGTGTGACAATAGCTCCCAGTGGTGTGTGAGAAATCCCTTGAATTTCAAGTCTCCGTGTCTCTGCTCGGGATGATCATGGAAATCCCAGAGTTTTCTTTCCTGGTATTCCGTATTTTTCAATCCCCAGAACCCCAAAATCCGGTAAAGCGCACTTTTTCAATCTACAGTGACATTTATTTCAATGTGTTGTTATGATTTAGGGTACTCCTGGCCTTCGTGGAGCAGCAGGAACACCAGGCAGAGCTGGTAAAAAGGTATCAACGCAATGAAAAAAATCCTCATTACATACCAGGGCATTCTCACTACATTAACTACGTTACTGGAGTTCCAAGATAGAACTTTGATGTTAGCCCTAAATCTTTTATTTTTTCCCTTGGACGTAAGAAAAAAGAGTTTTATAATACTGGGAACACAATACCTTTATGTATGTTACTAAGAACTTCCTTCTTGGACTAGTCGTACAGTGCAAGATTATTGCACGTCAAAATCAAAGTTCTGTTCTTGTTCTTGGGTGTTACAGACATCACTGGTTCATTCATGTAATCACACTTACTATGCTGGACATACATTGTCTCGTAGGGATCCAAGGGCTTCAGTGGATCTACAGGAACAAACGGAGTTCAAGGACCTCGTGGACGCCCAGGATCTAAGGGCCCGATAGGAGAACGTGGAGAACGTGGTCAACCGGTATTTATTGCTTTATTTTATCGATTTTATCATCCATTATTAGATGTCTGTAATCCAACGATTTGCGCATGCTCACAGCCACTTAATATGCAAATAAATATGGACTAGCTCAAATGGTTTCTATGTTCCTTTCTAGCCCTTCCCGGGCACTTCATCTTCAGTTGTCTTAGTAGTAGTTTATTTGTTGTATATATTTAATTTCTGATTAGTTTTCTTATGTATGTATATTTTATCAGTTATGTCCAAATGCAGTGAATATGGATTACATTAATAAAAAATATTACTCATTCGTTAGATCTGTATATAGATATCTCGCGGGACACTGAAGGATTGTATAGCACGAGATGCTGATATACTATGGGTTCTGTGCTAAGCCGCTGTGTAAAGGAAAGAAAAAATGTATCACCTAGTCTCTCTCTTGCCAGCAACACAGGAAACCCATCTCAAAGACACACCCATAGAGGAGGACACATTCTTGTTGGATCTACTATGCTACACATGAAGATTGATAGTTTAATTAGGGAATCTTTCAGTCGTAAACTTATGTTTTGTTTCCATTCCAGGGTAACTCGGGAGAAAATGGAGTTCCCGGAGATGTTGGAATCCGTGGAGATAGAGTAAGTATTCAGTAGTCAGTGTGAACGCCTCTAGTGATAGAAGGTGCTTATATGCGTACCGATCCGACCCAGAACACTATTATCACTTTCATATCTCGGCACTTCTGACTTTCTTTCTGGGGAATATATACTCGAGTATAAATTAATTATGCAACCAAAAATAAACTATAGGCATACTGTGTGAGTCAAATTGTATGAATCTATAATTTGCAATTTGCAATTTATTATAAAGACAACCTTGCAAGCTTCAAAACGAGTGATGAATGAATTGTGCAATTGTAGCGGAAACCCCTTAATACGGCCACCTTTGAGCCACAAAACCTGGTTAATTAGATTGGCTGTACGGGGTTGGGCCGATATCGAGTGAACTTTGCCAGTCCAAAAAATGCGGCGTAATAACGGCATGGTCGTATTAACTGGACAATGGCGAAGTTTATTGTACGACATCATTTTCGTAGTATTGTATTCCATTTTGGTACTTGAATGGTTTTCGTTAGACAAAACTTGATGAACGGTTTCTTGGATTTCAGGGCGCAAACGGAATGAAGGGAGCACGTGGTCTTCAAGGAGGAAAGGGTGGTAAGGTAAGTACCGCATGCACAGTCATATAGTTTGTAAATATCTTTTTAAAATATTCGTCTTTATACAGGGACAAAAAGGCCATCCCGGATCACCTGGTCAAGTCGGCTTCCAAGGAAAACGGGTAAGAAAAACCTCAGTTCATTGAGTGTCAAAATAATTGACTTAAGTTGATGACAAATGACTGATTTATTGATTTATTTAACAGGGACCCGAAGGAGACCCAGGAACGCCTGGAGCCACTGGTGAACCTGGACCGAAGGTATTCTGAAAGAGAATATGTTAAACTCCCTTCTTCCTAATAGAGTTATAAAAAGAGATCAAGGAATCTTAATGGAACGATTTATTTCAATGCCTTTAAAAACAAACTGATTTTTGACTCTGGCGTAATATTATTAAAGTCTAACAAGTCCTTCTAATGACTGGCAGCTTCACTCCAAAGGCCACATTCAAATCTACCGCGTAACGCACGCGTTCTCTATTGTCTTACTGTAATTTGAGTTAAATATACACGAGGTGGACATATTGACTGGAGTATGTTCTATTAGAGTTAATACATTGCGATGTAATACACAGGAAGTTGACGCCATATTGCGCCCGCAAGGCTCAAAACAATGGAATAAGTTTTATGCGCGCGCGGATACAAACCGTTCTCCGGCAATCAAATGTTATTGTTTGCGCGTGCGATGGAGTCAACTTCCTGTTACTAAAAATAACCTTAAGTGCCAAGCACATCGCACAGGTATCAATACCAGTTTCGCTCTCTTACTATTATGGTCTCTGGTTCACATAATCGTTTTGTTTAAATAAGGGTCACGAAGCCCCGTTTCTCATGGAAGTAGGAACAAGTGTTATCCTCGTATAAAATGATGTCACAGGAAGGTGATTCGGACTTAGGTCCCCCACGGTCAAACGAAAACTATTAGATTCCAGTTTGCTACATTTTATATTCTAAAAGGCTATGTTTTTTTAATGTTTTAGGGTGATGATGGTCCATCTGGTGTCATTGGCCCTCATGGATATGCAGGCCCTGCCGGACCTATCGGTGCTAGGGGTAACAAAGGACGAGTGGTAAGTGCAGTGTATATATAGTATGTGTATATAAGCACAAGTATAGTATATAGTATATGAAGTATAGAAACGTTAAAAATAAGGTATCGATACATTCATATATTCAATATTTTGTCATCATTTCTTTGACTAATATTTTTTTTATTGTTGCGTTCTTGACAGGGACCTGATGGATTCCCCGTGAGTATTCTTTGTATATTTTGTATATTTATAAAATTTTCATGTGTGTTTATATAAATGTTTGACCAAGAGATTTGTGATTTTTTTGTCTAACTTGATATATTTCGCTTCATCTTTGTAGGGTCAAGATGGCCGAAGGGTGAGTAGCTTAGTAATTTTACAACACATTAGGTTTCTCGAATTTCGTTAGGTCTTCAAACTCCTCACCAGTACAAATTACTTTTCTATAAATTTAGTTTGAGGTGAACAGGGGTTTCATATTGCATTTCATGTATCTTTTCGGCTCGCTTGTGTTTTTATCCGTCATTGACACTGCTCTTGAAGCCGGCGAGTTTTACTGCATTACATGGTCACGGTAATAAGATGACTAACTGATCAAAGTACTGCACTCATTAGAAGCATATGATTTTACTCCGAGCCAACCCGTCAAATAAATGTTTCGTTTTTATTTATCTTCGTTTTCTTTAAAGATATACATATAGAAATGATAAAGGTACTATTACTTATTAAATTACGTTTATGTTTTAATAGGGACCACCAGGACCCCCCGGACCTCGTGTAAGTAAAAGCACAACTTATTGAAACTGTGCAATATATCTGTAAGATCTTATAAGCTTGTTTTTATGAACAGGGAGAACCTGGGGCTGCAGCACCAATTATGGCTCAGGTTTCACGAGCAGATCCTAACAAAGGACCAGGACCAGGACCAGCAGGAGGAGGAGAAATTGGTGGCGGCGGAGGAGGCGTCGGCGGAGGAGGCGCCGGTGGAGGAGCAGTTGGTGGCGGAGGAGGAGTTGGTGGCGGAGGAATTGGCGGCGGAGGAATTGGCGGCGGAGGAATTGGCGGAGGAGGAATTGGTGGCGGAGGAGGAATTGGCGGTGGCGGCGGAGGAATTGGCGGCGGAGGATCAATCAGCGGTGGCGGAGGTGGAGGAGCAATCGGCGGCGGCGGTGTTGGAGGAGGAGGAGTTAGTGGTGGTGGTGGAGGATTTGGCATTGGTGGTGGAGGAGGAGGTGGTGGCGGTGCTGGAGGAGGTGGCAGTAGCTTTACTATTGGAGGTGGAGGTGGTAGTGGTGGTGCTGGTGCTGGTGGAGGAGGAATTAGTGGTGGTGGAGGAGGATTTACCATTGGTGGTGGAGGAGGTAGTGGCGGTGCTGGTGCTGGAGGAGGTGGCAGTAGCTTTACTATTGGAGGTGGTAGTGGTGGTGCTGGTGCTGGTGGAGGTGGCAGTAGCTTTACTATTGGAGGTGGTGGTGATGGTGGTGGCGGTGGTGGCAGCACCTCATTTACATTTGGAGGAAATGGTGGTGGTGGTGGAGGAGGAGGAAGTATTTCCTTACCCGACCTTGGTGGAGGAGGAGGAGGAGGATTCACTTTCCCCGGAGGTGATGGTGGTGGTGGATCTACACGAAAGGTATGTTATCAGATTGCTAGCTACAGATCACTTTATCTGAGTTTGATTTCCTAAAACCCCGACAGCTATTAAAATGGTCGATGATTGCTCCTTGTAGATAGATGGTCATACCACTGAATGTAATGATAAATGGTTTCTTAATTAATGTAAGCTTTTCTTTCCTTCAAATAGAGAAGATCACTTGGCGATGATGGATCTCTCAACATGGACAGCAAAGAAGCAGTAAGTGTTTGAATTATCACCAAAGACGGTCGAATTTCCAATAATATGTCATTTACGTTTCGATAGATGCCAATTTTTTTGCATACCCATTTTTCTCTAGCCGTAAGGTGTACATACATACATACATACATAACTTTATTTGGTGACGCAGGTTAAAAATTGGCAACTTAACAGCTGATGTGGACCTGATTACACTAATTACATCTACTAAAATTTATATAAAATACAAATATGATATTTACAAAATATTAAAATAAATTAAATAAATAAATGAACAGTAAAATTGCTAATAATAGTAAAAATCTAGTTTCTTGTTGTGTATAACATTCCCTCCCTTCCCAAAATTGATATTCATAATAATATGCTTAGATTGTTTTAAATATTATTTGAAAGTCAAACGAATTGGGGAATCCTTATTATTATCTGGAAGAGCATTCCATGCAATTGCCGATCTATGAATAAAAGACCTACGATCCAATTCAGTTTTGGGCCTATTGAGTACAACATTCAAAGATTTTCTTAGATTATAGCTATGAGAGTTTTTGGTTGCCATAGAATTGATTTCTCGCAATCTTAAATTATAGTATGCATCATGTGTAATAGTTAAGATGTGGAACTTATAAAAATACTCTAAAGGCATCCATCCAACCCTAGAAAGTATATTACTATTCTTAAAACTATTAGGTAGCTTGTGAATCAGCCTAGCAGCTCGAATATGAATCATTTGTAGATCCTTAAGCTTGGGTCCAGACCCCCAGATCACAATTCCATATAAAACACTTGGAATTACTATCTTATAGTAAAATGTCTACAAGAAAGATGTTGGCAGAAAACTTATACGTCTCAACATTTTAACCTTGGCATTAAATGCAGACCGAGCCAATGCAATATGTTGAGACCATGAGAGTTTTTCATTGATTGTAACCCAGAGGCAATTGGTGGAAGAGACGTATCAAATAATGTCCTCACCCCACTTTTAGAGGTTTCAAAGGACCTATGAAGGGGGTGGTGCTTAATACCATTGCCTCAGATTTACCTTCATGTACAACCAATCTGTTACCAAGGCACCAAGAATTAACCTGGTCAAGGACAGGCTGTAATACCGTTGATATCTCATCAACAGTATTCCCCATCACATATATTGTGGTATCGTCAGCATACATATAGACTTCTCCACTGGCAATAGAGTCAGGGAGATCATTAACATAGGATGCAAACAATCTAGGTCCTTATAAGGACCCTTGAGGAACCCACACTCTAATGGGTTTTCTATGAGATCTAGACTTATTTACACTAGTCCCTTGCACACGGTTAATCCAGTTCCACATATCACCTGCCAACTGACAGCCTTAAGTTTCTCAGCAAGGATAATGTGGTCCACACAATCGAAAGCTTTGTGGAAATCAATGAATAAGACTCCCAACCTTATGGCCACTATCTAAGGCACTCCCCCAGGACTCAGTGAGATGGAGAAGACTCTCCGTAGAATAGCCCCTCCTAAATCCCCACTGTCTGTCTGTAAGAATGCTCTTAGATAACATATGATCATCAAATGAATTACATACTACTTTCTCAAGAAGCTTTCCTGGTGTACTAAGCAGGGATATAGGTCGATAATTGTTAGGATCTAAGCTGTTACCTTTCTTAAAAACAGGTGTAACTAATGACTCCTTCCATTGCTGAGGGAATTTACAACATTCCATGCTTCTTTTGAACACCTCTAATAGACCCTGGATAGCAGAATCTTGTCACACCGCTTCTCACTAAACTCAAAATAGAGCTGCTAATTTGCTCGGAATTTCTTACCAAAAATATCTCATTCGCGTGATACATTTGTGATTGTGTTCTGATTCGTTCAAATTTTGATTAACATATTATTACATTCCAAGACCGATGAATGGAGTCGCCTGGCTTTTGAACAATCTGCATCTATGATGGCCTTCGAGCGACGAGACGGAAGCAAACAATACCCCGCCAAGACATGCAAAGACCTCGCCACATGCTACCCAGACCTACCAAGCGGTAAGAACACATTTGTCCATTCATGAAGTTTGGCTTTTTTGATTGGTAATTTGCGTACCAAACAAGTGGGCCTTTAGTTGTAAGATATAGTCATATTCGGGAAACACGCGTACTTACAAGTTTGACCTACAGTTTGTCTTTTCGGCCTTGCTTGTGATAGCCTTTATCAAAAAACAGCTAGGAAAGACTTGCGTGAGACAGCAAAGGGTCTTGAAATATCACAAAGGCCTTGATGCGATTGTCGCTGTAACTTCGCACCAATCAGTGTACAGCATAATGTCTCCTTATGGACACCTCCATGTTACGGACACTTCTATATAACGGACAGGTATTTGTGTTTCAACAGATCGGATCTCCATACCTTTCTTTGTAAGTAAAACCTCTATAAAACAGACACCTCTCTAGTAGGGACACTTCTTCGGCCCTTCGGTGTCCGCTTTAAAGAGGTTCCCACTGTAATTCATTGAACCAATAATCAGCCAAAGAAAACTTAATGCACCCCTTATATAATACTAAGCTTAACTGCCTTTGTTCTTCGACAGGTTATGAAATGATTGGTAACCGCCCTCTAAACTGAAATAATTGAGTTTCAAGACGTTAACGTTTGATTGATATGTATTGTAGATTATTATTGGATTGATCCTAACGCTGGTTCAAACAAGGATGCCGTACGATTATACTGCAACATGACTACCAAATCTACTTGCGTCCCACCCAAACAACAAGTAAGTGTATTCTTGGGCGAAATATCTACCTCTATTCACCGTCTACTCACTTTCCGCCCTTTTTTGTTTTTTTGTTTTTTAATTTCAGGTCAGCCGCAATAAGTGGATGTCCCTCAACAAGAGAGGATATAGCTGGTTCTCCGACGAAATTACTAATGGCTTCAAGGTATTCATTGTTGTGTTTTGTGGCATTTGTTACGTTTGTAACGTAAAAGTTAAATATTTCTCTACTTTATCAAAAATCTGGTCCGCCTAGACTAGCTTCGCTAAATGTGGACCCAGATTATAATAATTTTTTCTTCTATTTACCAGTTGTTTGAATATAATTGAAAATTGAATTGAATTAAAGTTTATGGTTAGACCGACTGTATTTCGGTTCATATTCCTTTTCCTTAAAAAAAGGCCTTTGTGAGTAACACAGTGAGTAACACAGTTGCTTCGCATCGCGCGGCGCGCCCTTTCACGACATGTGATGTGTGTGTGTGTGTGTGTGGAGGGCTGTATTTGCAGAATAGAATCAACAAATTTATTCTCAAAGCTAAGGAAATGCCTTATAAATATGAAATATTCCTTTTTCTGAAAGCCTGTCAAAAAGAAGGTGCATACAGGTAGCCTTGTCTAAAAAAGCGTTTCTTTCTGAGAGTTTATCACGTCATACAAAATGGCGGAACATTGCATGTTTGAGTATGTCTAAATGATTATTTCCATATATTTCTAGCTTGAATATTCTATCGATGAAATCCAATTATCTCTGCTCCAACTTTTGAGCAGCAAGGCCGAACAAACGTTTACATATCACTGCAAGAAATCCCGAGCCTGGTTCGACCCAGAAGCCAAGTCCGCAAAGAAGGGTCTCAAACTTATGGGAGCAAACGAGTATGAGTTCAAGTCCATGAGCAATAGAAGAACAAGGCCTGTAGTCTTACTAGATGAATGCAAGGTAATTCAATATATATCAAGCTTTTCGATTGCAATTGAAATCCAGGGCACGTCATGTATGAAATCGAGCTAAACATTTATGGTCCTTCCACACGACTGAGCAAATTTTCTATGACAAATTATCTTTGGTAAAAATGTTTTACTTGTGTAGATAAGAAAATTTGACCTATTTGTCATACGATATTTGCTCATATAGACGTGGAAACTTAATGATGGCAACTAAAGTGCATACAAGCTACATGAAAGCGAGGCACACAAAGTTGTTTGCTACACGAAAGCGAGGCACACAAAGTTGTTCACTACATGAAAGCGAGGCACACAAAGTTGTTCATTACATGAAAGTGACGCACACAAAGTTGTTCACTACATGAAAACGAGGTACACAAAGCCAGTTGTTCACTACATGAAAGCGAGGTACACAAAGTTGTTCACTACATGAAAGCGAGGCAAACAAAGTTGTTCACTACATGAAAGCGAGGCAAACAAAGTTGTTCGCAAAGGAGGCGGGGTGTCATGCGCAAATAGAAATCTTACTTATAACACTTTTTTTTAACTATTTCAGGTCCGCGATTTACAATGGCGTAAGACTATTATAAAGCTCAACACATCCCAGTCATCCCGACTTCCAATTGTAGACTTCGCCCCATATGATACTAAAGACGGTGAATTTGGGGTCGAGCTTGGTTCAGTTTGTTTCTCATGAGTTGTAAATTAACACATCTCCCATGAATTGTAAAATTACAGTAAAGTGTCCCGAGAGGAGTTAACTTTCACTATCTGTGTTAGGTTGCTTTTTATCACTCTCTTTCTTTCCATTATTCACATCGTAGAGCGGTTTGGAATATTTGTACTATGGTACTCTGCACTTAGATATTAAAAAGACAAACAATGTGTATGTACATCCTGATGATTGTCCAAGTTGATAGGAACACGTCTGTTTGTGGTTATTATAGTATTGGCAATGTGTGCCCGTGAATTTGGCTACAATTCAAATCACAGAATTATCATCAATACTCATTAATATAATATCATTATTGTACAAAAGCCGTTGAAGGCTATGTTTTTTAGTAAGTTTGGTAGCATTTATATTGAAGATTAAAGTCTCGTCAAATAAAGTAGCTCAAGATGAGAAATTTTTAGGACATCATTAAGTTGAAAGTTTCTGAAATATGCTCCCCGAATTCTGCTCTGCATACGTTCAAAATGACGGGATAAATAATAACCCTGCATGGAAAGCAAAATCTGGTCTTTTCAACAACAACCGTTTGCAATATGTGGTGGTTGGCAGTAAGAGGAATTAAAAGAAAAAAACTAATTCGGTCTATTTTGAGCATAGTGTGGAAAAATAAACATTGAAACGAGGACTAATTATACCAATTTTTTAGTAACATGTTTTGAGAAACTGTTTGGGTAAAGGGTTTGAACTCTATTACAATGGGAGATACTTATTATCTCATGTGCGAGAGTTGTAGTTAATTGTTATTTTTGACTTAGCAGTAACGCCCGAGGCTTTCTTAATATAGAACTCTTTCTTAATATAGAACTCTGGAGCATGACCGTTACCAATTATAGCCGGGAACGCGTGTTGATGGGTTTAGACTACCCCACTTAGACTCCGAACAATCTAGCAATTAACAGTGTTTATTTTCAAACCCCAATTCAAAAGCTTTCTCGACTCCTGCAGTGTGTAACCAATTAAGCTCTCTGACCACCGATTAGGCATGGCCTTTTGTGAATGCGGTTATTCTTGGCCAGCTGTTATGGGATTCGTAGGGGGCCTTGAGGCTTCGACTTGACCTTGATTTGAGTACACTCGGAAACGGTTAGATGTGTCATTTGTAAGACACCAAATGTAAAGTCTTGACGGCCATTTCCGTATTTGTGTTGAAATGAATTGGAGAAAGTTTTCCGAAGTATCATGTGTACCTGTATCACAGGGAAAAGGAGTTACACGTTTACACCCAAGGCAGCGCCCATGGATAGTATAATTATATTTACTTTTTCCTTAGTTGTTTGCACCATCTAAATGAGTGTCTAGGTTTAGCGTTATGATGAGTCTAACCCAAATGGATGCGACACGCCATGTGGCGTGCAATGGCACCCTGCAGATAGCCTATTACGGAAACATGTCAAAGACCCGCTTCTACCTATTTCCCAAAAATCTGTAACTGAGTTCTAAACTGAGTTTGAACGAACCTCGATTTTGTGACGTTTCTATTGTTTTATTTGCAGTTTGATTAGGTTTCTCTTCATCCTTAGTAGAAAACGTCTTGCGCTTTTGCTTAACATTGAAGCATCTTGTTCCCTGTATATGAAGAAAATCTACAGGAAACAAATCGTGATCAGTTATTCATGAATTCTTACTACCATGGTTGAACTACATGTTGTTTCATAATGAGAACAACCGATCCCAGTTTTGTGAGTGAAAAGACTTAAGCCAATCAGATGCTGACTGAGAATTGTTTCAGCTGAACCAGAAATTCTATGTTATTCGTTTTGTATACAGTCATTTCTCTTTTCTCCAAAGAAAAACTAGTAATAAAAGTCGACAACGTATACGTCCACGAATGACATGGTAACTATGGAGACTGCTCCCTCTATCACATTTAGTCACGTGACTTCATTTAGATTAGTGGAAAGGAACTCGCAGGACGCGAAATTGTGCAAATTCCTTAGAAACTATTAAGCACAAGAGCTTGCTCTTTAGGCGCCAATTAAATCTTTGTATAAATAAACTATCAAAGAAGGGCATGACATTAAAAAAAATTATTCCTAAAATAATAAAAACATCAGTTGGAAAGCTTTTAAGGGGTCAATGAACCAAACTCGAAAACGTGGACAAACACTCGGAAGATAATTATGTCAGTCGTAAAAGCCAAATGGTGTCAAACTTCGATGAAACAAAGATAGAATAACTCCAAAATGTAGCAAAAAGCATCAGAGAGAATTCTTAAAGTTGCTATTCGACTCAAACCTTGTTTTATCTCCAAAAACCTAAAACTTGATGAAAGAATGACATTACTTGAAGTCTGTCACGTTTTCAAGCTTCTGTCAAGCTATCAAGAGTTCTTAATGTCGGATTTAATCGAAATCTTTCATGAAGGGATTCTAAATGAAGACACGGAGATGAAACGATTAGACATTGAAGCTAGAAATCCACAGCGAACGTGTGTTTCTGCTCTGCCAACAAGAATTCCATTGTGTATTTTGGCAGTCGACCTTCTAGCTGACGCCTTCGAAAAAGAATATCATATCTAAGCATAGGTTTTGAAAAGTTCAAGTTAGCACTTCACGTTCAGGCTTTCTTTAATTATGTTTACGTTAGCAGAATGACTGTGGATATAGTCACGAAGCTGACCCACAGACTGATGGTATTGTGACTTGATCTAAAAGTTCCTATTGTCCATGGAGTTCTTTTTTCTTTCAAACAAATCATCCATGCGTTCGATCAATTTTATCCATATGATTCTATTCGCATCGCAGACTCTAATTACCTCAATCAATGGTTAGGTAACACTTCAAGTGATTTTCTCCTCCCTCATAATTACGCTCCACGCCTCTTTTCTTTGGATTGTCATTCATTAGAACAACACTGGTCTTTTATTGGCTGTCTGGGCTTCACTGCGATTAGACAAGTGTATGTATAGCACGTGCTACATGTCAAACAGAAAACTCTTCCAGTAATCGTTTCTTGACCCAGATCTGTCACCGTGCTTGTTCACAGCCTAGTGTGCTGCAAACATGAAAGTCTTGTTGATTTTGATTCTGTTTCTTGGAACAGCTCAGCTTGTGCAATGCGTTGTTTATGGATTGCTGCTTAGCCTTACGGCAGCAAATAGCGGCAGAGAATCCCCAGCGAAAATCAGGAACTCGACATCACACGACGTTATCAAAGTAAGTTGAATTTCTGACCATTTCCTTCCTTGTCCTCCCAAAAGTGGGCTCAATGGGAAATTTGTTTTTTTAGGGTAATAGGTTTATGTGCAGGAAAGATAAACATTGTGGAAAAGGAAAGTACTGTCATCGATTTTATGGAACTTGTCACGATTTGAAGCCGTTAGGATCCCATTGTCGTAGAGACCATGTTTGTTCCCATGATTTGGAGTGCGTGTTTGGCAAATGCAGGAAAATCATCCCACAAGGCCAAGAAGGAGCGCGCTGCATATTTGATAAAGAATGCAGCAAGGAGCTGTGCTGTGCACCAACACATGGCGAATGGCTCTGTAAAAAGATGCTTCGAGAGAACGAAATTTGCTCTGTATCTGAAGGAGGGATAGCATTTCGTATAAACCACAGATGCCCATGTGGAGAGGGCTTTGCATGCAGAAAAGTACGACGTCGCCGGCGCAAAAAGAGGTAAGAAAACAATAGTGTGCTGCGCTACGTGGACGCAAATACTCTGCGCCATCTTATGAAATATTTACTATGAAGCGCAGAAGTTCTTCATCAGTGACGAAACGCAATTTCTCTGGGCTTGTTATTATTAAATCTTTAGCTTATCTCTTTCTTTGATATTTAATAGGATTGTTTCTTATTTTGACAGGATTTTTAGATTATTTCGAAAAGAACGTCGATGCGTGAAGATAAGCTGAGCCGGCTGACGTCGTTAACAGTAAAGCTTCTTACCATAAACAATACCATGTGTCCAAGACACTCAATCAAGTACTCAAGAAATGACGGTGCTCTTAATGAGAGCACGATAAACATATTGCAAAGGGACTTAGTTTATAGAGATAGAAAATCTGTAAATAACATATTTAGCATTCCAAAGTATATCCAAATATTATCGTGTAAAAAAGCTATCTATATATTGATACGGTAGAAACTGTTGGAAAAATTTTCTAACGAAAAAACGAAAACTATGCTGCAATTCATAATTCATCATTCAGTGTTAAACTTTTGTAAACAATAGAGTTTGCAATTGGTCATTAAATCATAGACTGGCCAACAAAAGAACTCAAAATTCAATGTAGAAATGACGAAGATGTTGCAAGCAGAATCTAGTGATTTGTCGCCGTATTTTTGAATCACAGGAAAGAGTTCTTTCTGCTTCAAATTAAACAAACTTCTTTTAAAAGTGTCGTAGTTTACCTCGAGTAAACTACTAACTATGTTGTCTTCAAACAAATAAGGAATATAGAATTGTTAATTGGTAAAAAATAAATAATAAAATGATATATAAAGAATGCCGAATGTAGTTTACAGGGTGATGCGTTCCAGGGAAACAACAGAATGCTACTCGTGATACTTTTCACTGAAAATAAGTGAAAACACTGTCTGGAATTCGAGATCTGACGCAGTCCTGATGCTTCTTTATCCGCTAGAATAACAAAGGGATAAGCGGTCCAAAAGACTAACACAAAAGACCTGTCAAAGGTAATTCTTAGTGATTTGAGTAATTGAACTAAATCAGAGAAAAAAGATTAAAAGAAAGCTTCCATAATGAGGTAGGAGGGAAAACTGGGTTGTTAAAATGTTTAGAAAGATAAAAGAAAAATGGCGTGAAGTAAACCACAATCAAACAGAGGAGATAGAAATTGTCTCGCGCTGTTTCGCGTAATTCAAACTTTTGCAGAAAATGTCAAGTACTTGGAGTGTACCAAGAAACATCCCATGTAAAAACACAAAAGAAGCCTTAAAATTTTGAGGATTCCTTCAGTAAACAACACATGTATTTGGCCCTGTTTCAGTTTTTTTCAAGAGAGGTGTTGTTAAAAGTGTAAATGGGAGTGGATGTGGTCAGCTTGGCTGTGAACAACTTGACAAATAAGTTTGTTACATAATCTGATTATGCAGCACAGGTAGCCCAAGGATGGCCAAATTTACAATTGTCCAACGAACTGGAAAAACTCTCCCAATGAGAGAGAGAGAGAGAGAGGGGGGAAGAAAAAATTAACTGCAACTGGACCAACTGGATTTTACCAGTGGAAAATGGAGAAACTCTGTTAGAAGCGTGGAGGCCTATGGTAGCTACGCCAGCATTGGAACTGACCACCGAACTCGCAGGCACTCCACTAAGAAACAAATTGTAGGAATGGTCAGCTTTGCAGTCAGACAACGACCTACAACAAATATATATTAATATACCGTGGAGTACTGATCCAAATGGTCTACGCGTTAGAAATAAGATGATAATTTGGATACATTTTATAACATTTTTAATGTTTACAGACATGTTTCGAGGTACCGGACCTCATCCTCAGTGTGACTACAATTACAACGAATACAGCATTTATAGAAGATATTGCATAATTGAGAATGTGAGAATGCAAGGCATTAAATATTAAGACTTAAATTAACATGCGAGACTTGTTGGTTTAAGTTGGGCATTTGCCATTTGATATGCATGGCTTCTTTTAGTTTGATAGTGTATTCAGTTCCCTGATCTATTATTTCAAAACACTTATCAGAACAAGCTTCTTTACATTCTGGTGATTTTGCTAAGTGTTTATATATATGAGAAGACTTATCACCCTTGAGATGTTCCCGGACACGTGTACTAAAATGCCTACGACTTTCGCCTAGGTAGCAAGAATTACATCTAGCACAAGTAAATTTGTACACAATGTTCGAGCGCAATTCTCTCGGGATTGAGTCTTTTACACTGTTGAGCATATTGTTGATTTTGAAGGTGTTGAAGACTAATTTGATATTCAAATCTCTACAGAATTTCTTAGTAAGATTGTTGACTTTGGTTTGAGCTATTTTGGAAAATTCCCCTATGTACGGTAACTTATAATAACGAGTCTCAGTGTTTGAATTTGGACTCTCTAATTGCTTAGGATTACGAGCCCTACTGAGGTACCCCTTGATGAATTTATCGATTAAATGTGAGGGAAAACAATTCTTAAGCAAGTAACCCTTGAGATTCTCAAGATCTGTATGCAAACCTAACCAAGTATTATTAATTCTGTAGATACGGTCTATAAGGGTCTTAATAAGACTGATCTTGTATACTTCAGGAGAAAAACTAAGATAGTTTGTAAATAACCCGACAAACGTTTTCTTACGATAGACTGATGTTTTGGTTAAGTTAACATTGGAATTATCTATGTAAACGTCAAGAAAAGGCAAGGTGTGATTAACCTCTTTCTCTATTGTAAATCGTATGTTGACATGTTGAGCGTTAAGAAATTCCAAGAAATCTTCAGAGTCTTTCTCAGTACTAAATAAGCAGAACGTGTCGTCGACATACCTACGATAAAATAATACTTCAGGTCCATTATACGACTCAAGCCAAATTTTTTCATGATGGCCCATGAACAAATTGGCGAGTAACGGCGCAAGTGGAGATCCCATGGCTACACCGTCCGTTTGTTCATAAAACCGTCCTTTGAACAAAAAATGTGTTCCAGTGGTAGCAAGAAAAAATAAATTCTTAAGTTCCGTATCCGTGATCTTAAGGACTGGGCTCCCTTCCCTGATGTATTTTATCGCAAGTGTGATACATTCATGTAAAGGAATGTTGGTGAACAGACTTTCTACATCATAAGAAACCATAAATCGATTAGAAATATGTAACCCATTGATTTCTTTCACAAAGCTGAATGTATCACGTGCACCATATTCATTAGGTATATTAGGTGATAATAATTTACTAAGAAATTTAGCTAATTTGTAGTTATAACTACCTATAGACGAGATAATAGGTCGAAATGGAGGCATAGTGTTCTCTTGTCTCTTTTTGTGCATCTTAGGTAGTCCATAGATTCTGGCTGGTAGTGAACCACACGGATACATGTCTACGTAATCCGTTTCATTGATGTGGTTCTTTTTCTTCAATTCTCTTAGTACTCTCTGTAGTTTATTTTCCCGAGATAGCGTTGGATCTTTTTCTATAGGTTTGAACTTAGAGGTATCGTTAATGATTTTGTATATACCTTTATCGTACTCCTCTCTGTCCAGAATGACCACTCCATCACCCTTATCCGGTCTCAGGATAACAATGTCCTTGTTACGTCTTAGCTGTTTCAGTATTTTGTGGTTCTTTAGATCTTTTGTTGTTGGTTGAAAGGATCCGCAATATGAGTGTGCTAATTTGGATAAGTTAGCAGCAAGTTCTCCTTTCTTCGATCGGTCTATTAGGTGTTTATTCATCGTTCTGTTGACCATCTCAAAACAGGCGAAAACGTCAGTCTTGTTGATGGTAGTAGGACAAATGGGATGTTTTAAACCATACTTGAGAAGGTCTTTTTGTTCTGTAGTTAAGGTGAAAGATGAGAGATTGGTTATAATCTCTTCAGCCGTAAAGGGAATTGCCATATTCTGTGTCAATCTTGAGAGTTTCTTCTCGTGTGTTAGAGTGAATTGATTTATTGCACTGTTCACATTACGCTCAATAAGGTTCTGTAAGATGTAGTAATCAACGCCGCTTAGAATAGAACGAATGTTCTTATTTAGTGTATCCTTCTTTTGTACCAACTTTCGATGTTCGCTAGATCGTCTATTGATGGCGCTCCGTAGTAGTTGTTTTCGAATAGATAATACATCTTCTTCATGTGTATTCGACGGTAAGGGAAAACACACAAATTTAGGGAATACATTGAGAGTCTTACAGTTTCGTAGGAAGATGATATCCAGTTCGGCTTTCCTCGCTTTGATTGTGGACTTTTCAATCTTGCGAAGATCTGAAGACTTGATTCCTTCATATTTTTCTGCAATGTCGTGGAGTACTGATCCAAATGGTCTACGCGTTAGAAATAAGATGATAATTTGGATACATTTTATAACATTTTTAATGTTTACAGACATGTTTCGAGGTACCGGACCTCATCCTCAGTGTGACTACAATTACAACGAATACAGCATTTATAGAAGATATTGCATTATATTAATCAATACGATCAATTTAGCAACTTACTTGGTGGTCATGCACCACTGGCAGACAATGAAGATGAGAATGTAAAGCAAATATCTCAAAACCTACCTATGAACGGCAGCCCGTTCACCATGGAAGAGTATAAAGCTGCGGAGAAGAAAATTAAATCAGGTAAGGCAGCTGGCCCAGACGGAATTCTTCCGGAGGTCTTAAAATACTGTGATTTAGATGAAATTGTCATGCAATTTGAACTACAAACAAGCTAGACCAATGGTCAGAAAACAATCTGGTTCCCATGCATACCGAAGGGACTTAGCCAAGTCAGTAACTACAGGGGAATAAGTTTATCCCAAATCACGCTCAAAGATGCATCGGCAAAAGTTGGTCTCCTACTGAATGTTAAGAAAACAAAATATATGTTCTTTAATCATCATCATGTTGATTCTGTGCTTAAAACACGAGATGATGAAGTAATTGAACCTGTCGAGAACTTAAAGTATTTAGGTTCATGGATCTGTGACTCAGAACATGACTTTAAGGTCGGAAAGGCTTTAGCTTGGACAGCTTGCAACAACAACAAAATGAAAATGAGAAGAGTGTGGACCTCAAAGCTACCACGAGCAACAAAGATCAGACTGTTTTGAACAACAGTGAAACGTGGACGCTGACCAAGTAGCTGGAGAAAAGTATCAATGGATGCTACACCAGAATGCCGCGAACGGCTCTGAATGTGCACTGGCAACAACATATGACCACCAAGATCACAATGATGAAGAAACTGCTTCAAAAGTGCTGTTTTGGGAACCGCAACATGGACACCCAAACCGAGGTAGACCAAGAACCACATACACTGATAGCATCAAAGCTGACACTGGACTGGAGAATTCCAAAGAAATAAGAGTCCCATGCATGCGGCTCGATCAGGCCTTGTGGAAAGATTTTGTCAGGATGGCTCGGGATGATTCCTGGCCTAAGTAAGTAAGTAAGTTGATTTTACCATGGTCGCTTAAGTCAAAATGATTTCGCTCTTTTTATTTACTTTTTCAGACGTTGTGCTCTGGCCACAAGACTGTGACAAACCACCACAGGAAACCCAAAGGCTAAATAAGAGCTATTTGACTGATGGAAAGCATTGAGAGGAATATATACTCTGTGTACACATTATGTTACATCAACAACAGAACCAGTTATTTGTAATTAAATTTGAGCTAGGCATGCATTTCAGCAATAAACTTAAACAACAAGAACAACAACACCAACAACAACCATTACATTTTTTATTTCATTGAAACTAATTTAGACTGGAATATTTACAAGGCAAGGAAATTATTCTACATCAAAGAATTTATTTTATAAAGTGCTAGCTATGATCAATTGTTTTCTATTTTATCGAGGTAGGACTGTATTTCTCGTACAACCTCTTTACGTGACAGTCTAACAGTCTCGTTCCCTTCAGCCTCTATCATGTCAAGATCTAGAATACATCTTAGCAGCATCTCAGTTAAATATAATCGTTGTTTGTTGGTGCGAGGTGCGGATAAATCCTCTTCTGATACAAGTTCTCTTGCCTTTTGAAGCTGTACCTCAATACGTTCAAGTTTCTCTTTAACTTCATTATCATTTGCTCTCTCTTTTTCTGGCTGACATTCGCCTTGCTCTTCTTCTCCGCTTTCATCGCTTGCTTGATCTTCAACGTCAGTCTCTTTGGTTTCTTCACTTTCGTTCACGTCCATCGTAGTTAACTGTTCTCTATCTTCTGTTTTCATTTCCGCTTCCGGTTGATGGGTTTCCCCTGAGTCAGCATTTTCGTTTGTAACCACTTCAACAGTTGTTGAGTTTGTCACAGTTTCTTTCTTGTTTGAATTTTCTTCTTCGTTTCTAGGGATTTCTTCAGCAGTATTATCAAGGGAGGGTTGTTTTCTCTCCTCTTTTTCATGTGGATCTTGTATTTTCAGTTTAGAGAGCTGACACGCTGATGCAGGCTCTTCTTCTTCTCCTCCTTCATCTTTTCTCTTTCGACGATGAACTTTTCTTTTCATCAGAAAATCATTGGTTTTGCTTTCCTCGGTGTTGTTTGAGCGTTCTGGTATGTTAACTGGTATCTCCATCGAACCAGTACGTGGAAAAGCTGAGTCATCCTTAGCTCGAGAACGAGTGTTTTTTCGATCGTGGACTTGAGCAGTTTTGGGTCTACATTTCTTACAAGCTTTTTGCTGAGCGGGATAATAATGTTTCTGTAATGGTTTCTCCTCTATCTCTTCTTCGTCTGGATTAGTCAAGAATGGTGCCGTCAATGGCTGTCTTCTTCCCCTTCCCTTCCTTGTGCTTCTTCGTAAGAACTGTTCTGGGTGACGATACTGTTGTCTTGGTGGCGTGCGATTGCCCCAGTTTGTCCACGGGTTATAGTCTTCAACTTCGTTGCCGAAACAATCAAATGGATATCGTGAAAACATAGTATCAAACATCATATTTGCTGTCACTTCTGGTTTTTTTTGGACCCCAAATCAGTTTGTCCCATTTATATAGTCTTCATACCTTAGTTCTGGAGTTTTCGTGACGTTCCAGAGTGACGTCATATACTATTTTTGATTGGCTAGAGGCCGCTAGAAGCTTCTGGAAAGCGTTACAGCCTGAGATTAGGAAAACCCTTGACAGTGAAAAAGAAATCGATCGAAGATGTTGGAATTTTCGAGATACTCGAAAATTTTCCAGCACCTTCCAGAGATCTTTCAATTTGTCGAATAATCCGGTAAAAAAAAACCGCTATATTCAATTTCATATTATTCAGTATCATAAGAATTGCCTTTATTTTAAACATTTCTTCAAGAAATCAAGCAAATCCAAGCTGTAAGCAGGTGTGACATTTTCCACGGAAACAAACAACACTTTCCTTGGGAGTATGCATGTCCTTTTTGCCACTATTTTAATAATTATATTGACATTTTGTAGTCTGTGTCGATAACTATGATTATGGTCTTCAGAGGGGCTTACTCATTCTAAAGCATTCAAGTAATTTCTTGAAACTACTCGATTAATGATCTATCGAAGTTTCCAGAAAGTGACGTGACATTTCCTAATTTTAACTTTCCAGCACCTTCCAGAGATCTCTAGAATCAAAACTGAGAGTATATAAAAACGAGAAACGCTGTCCACACATCAAATCCATTCAGCATCGAGTAACTGTACAAGCTGTACTATGGGAAAAGACTATTATACAATTTTAAACGTCGACAGATCGGCGAGTCAAGAAGAAATCAAGAAGGCTTACAGAAAGCAAGCGTTGAAATTTCATCCGGACAAAAACAAGAGTCCTGGAGCTGAAGAGAAATTCAAAGAGATTTCGCAAGCTTATGAGGTTCTTAGTGATGAAAACAAGAAACAAATTTACGATAAGTACGGGGAAGAAGGTCTCCGAGGACAGCCACAACCTGACCAAGGCACTGGTAGTACACACTTTAGTGGAGGTCCTGGATTTACTTTCACCTCGTATTCCACTGGAGATGCCAGAGAAACCTTCAGTCGAGTGTTTGGAGACGAAGATCCGTTCGCTGACTTGATCGGCGGTTTTGGTGGATTTGGTTTTTCAGGTTTTGGTCCTAAATCTCGCAAAACTAGCCAACGTATATTTATGGATAACGACAGTGATTTTGGATCATCATCGCCGAACAAGAAGACCAAGGTACAAGATCCTCCGATCGAAAAGGACCTGTACGTGAGCCTCGAAGAACTGGACAAGGGAGCTGTAAAAAAGATGAAGATATCCAGAAACTGTTGTAGATGGAAATGGTGCACAAAGAACCGAGGAAAAGATACTCACAGTTAACATCAAGCCAGGATGGAAAGAAGGTACCAAGATCACCTTCCCTAAAGAAGGTGACGTCAGGCCAGGAGTAATTCCCTCTGACATCGTGTTCAAGATCAAGGACAAACCTCACAAGAACTTTACCAGAGATAAGGACAATAATCTAATTTACAATGCTAAAATATCTCTTAAGAGATGCCTTGTCTGGTAGAATCAATATTGATGTTCCAACGATTAGTGGACGTAAGATAAGAGTGTTCAACGATAGTGACATCGTTCAACCTGGATCGACTAAAATACTCGAAGGACATGGCTTAGCCTCTACCGAAAAACACAAGCTCTAGAGGAAACTTGATTCTAAGATATGACGTGTACTTTCCTAATTATTTACCTTCTGATAAGAAAAATAATATTGTGGATTTGTTATCCCGATAAAAATTGCACATTGTACCAAAATAAAATTATGATTCATTGAAGTTGTTTAATTCGATTAGACCTTTGCAGTGTAAAATAGTATCACAAATATACATGAAATTAGCAGAGAACACAGACTGTAAACAGTTTTTTTTCTGAGAGTTTGTAAATAAATTGTTTTCAAAGAAGAATTGTCTTTACTAGTCCTCCCCCTCCCCTCCCCCGAACTGATACCAACACAGGTAACCCAATGGCAAAGACAATAAGTCAAATCTATTTTCTGGGCATTTGTTTTACCGATCAACTTTGTTATTTAATTTAATTCTGATATTTATTAGTAAACTACGAAATGTAATATCATACGATTTATTCTACAGTAAATTTCTAAGGTAGAAATCGGTTATACAGTTGGGTTGCCTGTGTTGGGTCCCATTCTTCTTCGAACAGATCGAATCAATGGTTCTTTTTCATGCTTCTCTTAGCGAGAAGAACACGTCTTGTTAGTAGGCTGTTTTCAACTGCTCTTTTACCAACTAGAAAATCACCCATAGCGCAATTCAATCGTCCTCTAAGACTTATTTCAGCGATGTCAAGCAACGACCAAAATTCTGTGCCAAACGGCCATACAACAGAGCCTCAACTTGGGTAAAAACGGTCAATGTGTTTTTTTTGGTCAACTTTGCTTTGGAATTGCATCAGCTTAAAAGTTTTTGCGAAAAATTTTGATGAGTTGTTGACGTTGATTCGTAGACCTGATGGAAAGCCGTTGTCGAAGAAGGCTTTGAAGAAGATGGAAAAAGAGAAAGAAAAGGAGAAAAAGAAATCGGAACGTGAAGCTCAAAGAGTGAGTACATGTAACTACTGTACATATGAGATACATGTGACCTAAAAAATTATCGATTTTCTAAATTTTCGGCATAATTTTATTAGTATTGTTTAATTATGTACATTTATTTCTTTTGGAGATATATCATAATCTATCATTACTATGTGTAATACAAATATTATTGTTGACCCTGATAAAGAATATTACACGTTTAAGCTTATAAACAAAATCAAATGGGCTATTCCAAAAAAATCCACGTCCCTGTTGAGGAGTCATCACGGAATTTCCACGCAGGGAGGACTATAAGCTTAAATTTTTCTGAAATCCATTGAAAAAAAAGAAAAAGTGCAATATTTCTCTGAACCATATGATGGTTGGGGGGAAGAGTGATGTGTGCAATAGGATATAAACTTAGTACTTTAAATACTTTAAATATCCAAGTTAGAGGGGGAATTTTGCAGTTTGGAAACCTAGGGGAGGGGGGTGTTTTGAAACACATGTCCTCAATGGGGGAAGTGCGGAATTTTTTTTTGAATAGCCCAATATTGATCAATCATACATTCTGAATAGCTCATGCAAGGGATTTTAAGCTTTTCCATCTCTTATTAGAAATTCTTTAAAAACTGTAAGGCAACATGATGCCAACAAACTATAAAAGTTCTTCATCCATGAATTTTACTTTCAATGACTATCCCTTCCTTATTTCCCCCTTTTGTCTTGCATCTCAGCCATCTGGAAACAAATTTCTTTTTTTCTCTTTGGCTTTGAAATTTGGTAATAAATTTCTATAACTGTACATAAGTTTAGATAAAGTGGAAGTCCAATATAATATTAAACTAGCTATTTCTAATAGAAAGTGAATTGCTGCGAGCAGAAAACAGCTGGTGTATCCACGTTAGCAGAACTGTTTCCCTAAAACTCACGAAAGTACACCGCTTTCTCTGATATATGAAATGTTTCTTGTCTATCTCCTGTGTGTTGTGTGACGAACACTGCTAGTTGACCTTCAATATTGAACTAGATGCACTCGTGCGTTGACTCGTGCCCATGTAAAAGGGAGCCCAAAATCGGCTTAAAAAGGACATTTAGATTAGCTGCCGCTAGAGTAAGAGCGATTGATATGTTGTCGTTAATAAACTTTTTAACAAGACGCACCTCGAACCGTACACTGGTTGCCTGTAGTTCAACAAGCCGCAGTAGTCAAGACCTTTAATTTGTCTGTCAACAGCTATGGATTAGCGTTCACAAAAATTTTGTACCGCTGATCGAATGTATCGCGTGTTCGTCTAGTGACATCCTTGAATCGACTCTCGATACGGTATGGACTTGAACCGCTGATCATATGTATCGCATGTTCGTCTAGTGACATCCACAAATTACACTGTGTTCAGAATAGGAGGCTACTCGCTTCGCTCGCAGCAATAATGTTATATATCAAAGGGCTGTTATAATGGGAGTTTACATTTGATTGGGTGAAAAAATGCTTATTCAAATACTAAAAGTACATAATTATAAGTGGGTTTCATATTTGTATGTTACACTTTTGTTGTAATGATATTTCAGTGGCTACTCTGATCAGATATGATTTTTCTTGAATGTTTTTGAAATTTTGGTTTTACCTTAAGGTTGGTGCCTACTATTATCCACGCGCACTGCTTTCTGCGCATGAATTTTTGTTGGTAAAGCAATCGTAAAAGCAAGGCCTTTTTACGACGTTTTGAAAAAATAAACTTACAGAATTAAAGGAAAACCATTTAGCCTCTCCTGTGTTTGAATGAAATTCACAGTTGATAAATAGAACCTGAGTTACAACGCCTGTTTTGACTATCATTTCCACCAGAAACGATCTGTTTTCGCCGCCATCTTGAAAATTTCCCACAATACATTGTAATCTGCTCTACTTTCCAGGGAGGGCTAGGGAATTTTTGATCATTTTCGCGAATTCTGATCAGTTTTCGTGCGTTTATCGGCAAATAACTTTCTAAATCGCACGGATACCCCTATTTTTCATTTCTGTAAATTGTAAAGTGGAGATTAACCTACTATTTTAAAATACTTTTATGAATTTAAAATTGAAACTTGATTGCAAAACTTGGACTTTTCATTTGGCGGTCATGAACCAAAACAGGTCTAAAACTAGTAAAAAGTCATTGAAAAAATTGTTATTCTGGTTTTTCATATTTCGTATGGCATTGACAAGTAAGAGAATTGTGTTGTAAATGTTTTAGTAAAAAATGTTTGACATTTTGTCAAAATATGGGGTATTTATGATTTTTTCTTTGGGCCTCTAGAATAGGCAGATTTTGCAACATTTGATGGCGTGTAACTCATTAATATGCACGGTGACCCCCAATTTTTTCCTTGGATTCTAGCTCCCTATGATGGGTTCTTTGATACCCATGTGGTTTTTGGCCAAAAAAATTACCTTCCCATTAGTAGGCACCAACCTTAAGTTGGTAGTTGTGATGGTCAATCTTATTAGAAATCACAAATTAAATTTCATGGTGTGTACTTCTTTTCACCAGGCAGCTGAAGTGGCAGCTCAAGACGCTGATGTAAGTAAAATATTGAATACACTGTAGATATACACAGTATTTGCTACTGTTGAGTTTATGACTTAATTGACAAACTATATTACTTGTTTGTCAATCAGATTTTTAGTTCTGTCCAAATTCTGTTAACAGGACTATGCAAAGGATCATTACTGTGTGCTTCCAATGCTTCAATCCAGGGAGAAAACATGTAAGTTTCCTGTAGATTTAAAAAAATTCTCACCCTTAATTGTAAATCATTTTTAGATGTTTTGTATGTTACCAAAGATAATAATGATTTTAATTTTCAGCAAGAAAATGGACAAAGGTACAGAATTTAACAGAGGACTTGGTTGGAAAACAGGTGTTGATCAGAGCAAGGCTGCATACATCAAGAGGAACAGGTAATTGATAGTTTAATTTACCATAAGATTGTATTTTATTCATTGCAAACATGCAGTAGTTATTTATGTGAGACAGTGTGAATAGCCATGTCCATGTATCTAATAGTTCTTGGGCCTGGGTGTGTATATGACATGTACTGCATTATATGTGCATTTATCATCTGATCCGTATTAAGCCCAGTGCTATAGTCATGCAATGGAACACATACAGATTTTTGAAGGTAGTAAAAGAAAACAAATTTATGGGGATCAGAATCAGCATGGGCAGGATGGTGAGGGGAAAAGAACAGGGAGAACTTGTAGTAATTCTATTTGGAACATTTTTCCAGTATAAACACTTGCTTGGTTTCACTGGGGTTTCAAAATTTTCTGAGAGATTTAAGAGAGAGAAAAACAAAAAATAATTCTCAAATAAGCTGATAGAACCAATGTCATTAATTTTTGGTGTTGACAGAGCTCTATAAGCCACAGTTTGAGACTCTTATTTCAAGGGTTCAGGTTCTCCCTCCCCTTTCCCCTCATGCCCCAACCCCTTCCCTTCTCCCTCACTCCCCATAGCCTATTCACAGCCCTGGTAGTGAAGATAGTTCTAAGTATATGTTTTGTATTCTATAGGAAAGCAGTGTTTCATTACTCTAAGAGACAGGCAATACACAGTTCAAGCTATCTGTGCTGTTAGTGACCTTGTCAGTAAACCAATGGTCAAGTTTGCATCAGGGTTAGTAAGTTAGTCTAAAAAGGGAAATAACAATGCTTTTTTCCACTGAATGAAAAAATGTCTTATAAAAATATAAACAAACACGGAAAAATGTTTCATTCATTCTTGTTCATGTTGTGTATAGTCATTGTTTCTTATTTTTCATTTTTCCTTCTATAAGAATTACCAAAGAGTCCATTGTTGATGTTGAGGGTGAGGTCAAGAAAGTTGACCAAAAAATTAAAAGCTGTAGCCAACAAGATGTGGAAATCTCTGTTACCAAGGTAACAAACTGATGCTATACAGTTAGTGCATTTAATATTATTCTTGATTGTTGTAATTGGTGATAAGCTGATGTAATTGCAAAGAATAATTTGCAAACTGTTTTTAATATTGTATCATATAAGTCTATCAGGAGTTTGACTGTATTTAGCATACATTTAAACTTGTATTCAAAGAACCTTGAATCTGCCACATGTAACTTCAAGCAACCTTATGTTATGAATTGGTCATCCATTGTTAATAATAATGGCCAGTTTTTGTTGTTGTTGTTTTGAATTCTTTTCTTGGGGAAGGGGGGGGGGGAGAGTGTAGTACATTGTATATTATTTTAAATTCTTAGCCTCTAGGATGTTCTTGCGTGGTTTCAGAATTAGAGAGAGGTTAATTGAATGCTCTTAAATTGGAGAAGTTTCTAGATATTAGAAATGTGTTTGCTTTATATCGAGTGTAAATAAAGACTCTGTCAGAAAAAATCTGAGCCCCCAGCGGGGATTGAGCCCACGACCTTCGAATTGCCTGGTCGAAAGTATAATTTATACATGTATACATGTATCAGAATAATTATGCTAAGACAACAAATGATTAAAAGCTCCATGATTGGTGACTGAGGTTCTTAATATGTAGTCATTATGTAATGATGGAATGGTTATTGGATATTTTTTATTACTAGCTCTTTGTAGTGAGCATGTCAGAGCCACGTCTCCCACTGCAAATAGAGGATGCATCAAGACCCGAGACTGATGAGGTATTGAAACACATTGTCTTTGTCATCCATCCATCCATCCATATTTTCCTTTCCATACATAAATCCAATTCATTCTTTTTGTTCTTTCATTTATTCTCACTTCAATGAAATGGGTCTTTTTTGATACACAGCTTGCACATGTGAACCAAGACACCAGACTGGACAACAGGATTATTGACTTACGTGTAAGTCAAACTTTTAATTATATACCTTGAGTTGTACTTCTAAGCCTTAGTTAAATGTGTTAATGTCTTCTCTTCTGTCTGTTTAGACCATTCCAAATCAAGCCATCTTCAGCATTGAAGCTGGTGTTTGTAAGCTGTTTAGAGAATGTTTGGATTCCAGAGGATTCCATGAAGTACATACACCTAAGATTATCTCAGGTTTGTGGGCAAAATAGCAATATTTGAAAAGATGTTGTAGATCCACATCTTTCAGAAATGACAGGCCTGTACCAGATCACCAGTAGGACTGATAACGATTTTCGTGATAGTGAGGCCACATAGGCGTCTAAAATCATCATGACATCAAATTAGTTTAAATGTGCAGGCTGTAAAATACACAGAGTAAACTTAAGGTTCTCTGATGGCAAGAAATAAATCATCTTTGACAGCTACACAAATGTCGTTGTACTTGTTTTTCTGGTGAAGAGGCCTTTGTAGCTCTATTCCCATGAAAATGGTAACCAGTCCTTATTGGTAATCCATTGAAAGCCTGCAACATTTGGAAGTCATATCCATTCTATTTCAGAAATTATTAAATAAATGATTACTTGAATTTTTACTATATACTATGTTTATCATTTTTAGCTGCAAGTGAAGGTGGTGCAAATGTGTTTGAAGTATCCTATTTTAAGGGTAAGTACATGTATAGTAGTAACTACAAATTAAATGGATGTCCCAATATGTAAAACATTCTGACAACACCAACTACATGTACCCTCCATTTTCATTGAAATTTGGTCTCTAACTCCTAACCTCCTGAGGCACTGTAGAATTCCAGTTTCCATAATCAGGGGAGATGTATTGGGGAAGAACCCTGTCTTCCTTCCTCATGTACATAATTATGTTATTATTCAATTTTGTTTATTGATTAAGGATTGTTGGCATTTGATTTGTTTCCCAGGAAAGGCTTACTTAGCTCAGTCCCCACAGCTTTACAAACAGATGGTTCTGACTGCAGACTTTGACCGTGTTTATACTATTGGATCTGGTAACTAAGTCTTTCGTAATATTAAGCGTGTGTTTTATTTACTAAACCTGCTATATTGTGCTTTTTACAACAAACTCCAACCACTGCTGCAACCATTTTTTCTTCCTTTTTCTCTCACCATCCTACCACTAGAGTTTACAGTATGTATGGGTGTGAAATGGTCCAGGCAACTGTATCATCACTGTTTTGGTGCTATGATGTCTAAAATACATTCAAATTAATCCCTGTCATGAATATGCTGGTTTTACAATTATGTGAAAACTGCTGTTAAGGCTGATTTACACAGTGCAACTTTTGCCTACAAGTGTTGCAAACATGAACTTGCTTATGACATTCACACAACACGAATTGCATCGCATAAATCAAGCCTACAACTTTCCTGCAAGTATTGCATGTGTGTAAATAGCTGCTAAAATATGTAATAAGCAAGTTACATGCACCAGTTGTAGGCAAAAGTTGCAATGTGTAAATTTATCAACCTTTAGAATAGCATTTAGATTAGAGATTTGGAGATCCCTTGGTACTGATCCTTTTGCAGGTGACCATACATGTACTGATTTGCCTTTTTAATATTTTATTTCACTGTAAAATCCTATGGTGTATGTACTACTGTCAGGCATGCTGTGTACCAACTTAAAATCATACTTTAAGGTGATGTTATGGGTCGATTCGCAATGATTTTCCATGTAACACTTGGTCAAACTAATTGATAATTTTGTGTTCAAAGTTTTTAAAATTCATATCAAACATCTGCAACTTGTTCACTAAACAAAAATACTGCTAAAAATAGCTGCATTTTGTATTTTCCATGGCATAAACTTTATGGGCAACATTTGTTATAGGGAAAATCGTTATTGCAAATTGACCCATGTAACATCACCTTTAGTCTACTGGTACACTGACAATTCTACCAAAAGTCAAACAACCCCATCAGCCAACCTATGAAAGAAGACGTTGATGTAATCAGATTCTAATTTCTGTATTTGATTTACAGTGTTTCGTGCTGAGGACAGTAACACCCACAGGCATCTTACTGAGTTTATTGGTTTAGATGTTGAAATGACGTTCTATGAACACTATCATGAGGTACATTGTAGGTCTACAGATTTTTTTGTCTTCCTGCGTAATTTTTAACAAATAAATTCAATTTTTCTGTGTCTGTACTCTAATAAAATGCACAGATGATGTCAAAATGTGGTGAGAACAGAAAAGTACGCCACAAGACTAAGTCGAGTGGCATGACTCACTGTTGTTCTCACCACATTTTGATGTCTTGAAACTCTGTGCACACTGTAGATCTGTTAGAGTACAGGCTCACATAAAAATGGAATCTATTTGTTTTATATAATACATATTTTACCAAAACAATTCAACCAATCAGATCAAGCATATGATTCATTGATGTCATCTATGTGTGTACACTGTTATCACACACAGTTCTCGACAAATCAGAGTGTGTGTAATATACCATTGAATTATTATGTAAAAAATAGTTATATCAAATACAATTGGTGTGTTTGATAATGTAGGTTATCCATACCATAGGAGACATGTTTAACTACATCTTCAAGGGTCTTCAAGAAAGGTACAGTGGTATATTATAACATTTTATGGCACGAATTTGACATGGTTTACTAAAACGTGAATTACTTTGTGCATCACTGCCATGATTGTATACACAATTTGTACTTAGATCAATTGTAAATCAACAAAGA
Organism: Telmatactis stephensoni; assembly: GCA_029948255.1. Lineage (NCBI taxonomy): Eukaryota > Metazoa > Cnidaria > Anthozoa > Actiniaria > Isophelliidae > Telmatactis > Telmatactis stephensoni. The sequence goes on along the minus strand of JALIZF010001919.1, from coordinate 1,121,904 downwards.
TTGATAAACCTTCATTTGGTCTTATTTTAATGGGTAGTTCCTTAAGTGAAAAAAGTTGAAGAAAACCCTTGTCAGCCCTTCGTCGTGACAAAGTAGTCCAAGTGTGTTTCACAATCATGAATCATGTTAAATAGTAATAGAAAATGATGGAGTAAGCTATATGTACACTGAGTTAGGAAGTAAAGCATGTGGTAATTGTACAATAAAAGAGGAGGAAAATGATGACAAAAGTTTAACTGAAAATATCACTTGTCTTTCCGATATTTAATGTCAGTTCGATTCCTTGATAAATCAACATTGATTCTGAAGACTTAAATTGCAAAGTTTCAACTAAATTCAAAAGAAAAATTCCGTATTTATCGCCTTTGTATGTATTTCGAGTGAATAATCTGTCACGCCAGAAGCGACCTTGAAGGAGCAAGTTTGATTGGTCTAACGTATCACGTGGGAAGTGACCATCCTCCTCTGACTGTTACCTTACCGTCATCTTACCGTTACCTTACCGTCATCTTACCGTTACCTTACCGACCACATTTTACCGTTACCTTACCGTTATCTTACCGACCACTTACCGTTACCTTACCGACCACTTATCAACCACTTATCGACCACTTATCGACCACTTATCGACCACTTACCGACCACTTACCGTTACCTTACCGACCACTTACCGACCATTTACCGTTACCTTACCGACCACATTTTACCGTTACCTTACCGTTATCTTACCGACCACTTACCGTTACCTTACTGACCACTTATCGACCACTTATCGACCACTTACCGACCACTTACCGTTACCTTACCGACCACTTACCGACCATTTACCGTTACCTTACCGACCACTTACCGTACGGTGCAGATTGTTCATGATTACCGAAAATGTTAGAAGAAGCATAATTCCCATGTACGTGATTCTGACTTTTTTATTTGAATGTATTATTCAAGATATGCTGAAGATATTGCCAAGGTTCAGAAGCAGTACCCAAGTGAGCCATTCAAGTTTGTAGAACCAAGGTACCTCATGGGTTATCTGTGTTTAAGTTCAATGTGACAGTGGACATCTTAAGGGAGAAGTGAGGTGTTGCACAGGGAAATCAACTGTGTGATGAAATGAGAGATGAATGTAGAGATGAGTGTGGGGGGAAGCACAGGTGGCCAAGTGGTTAAAAGTGCCGGCCTGACACCTCTGTGTTCCTGGGTTCCATTCCTGATGGGGCATCACATGTGGCTTAATTTTGTAAGTTTGTTCTCTTGCTTGCTTTGAGGGTTTTCTCCACATTCTCTCTGGTTTTTCTCTCTCAGTAAAAATGAACTAGTGAGCTGAGAGTTGTATGCATCTATAGAATGTTCAATTTAGTGGTAGTGTGTGTGTGTGTGTGTGCAAGTACAGTGCCCCCAATTAGTGTACAAGCACTAGAAGACATTGGCCACTGAAATAATCAGTAAATTTTTTATGGTACAGAAGATCAGATGGTACTGATCTGACACTATACCTTGTAAGGCACTTTAGTCATGTACATTATAGCAGTGATGTAAGCCCAATTTCATTTTTTTCAGTTTGGTACTGAAATACCATGAAGGTGTTGACATGTTGAGAGCTGCAGGTGTTGAGATGGATTATGATGAAGATTTAAGGTACAGTAACTAGTGTTGTACATTAGAAGCACTACCTGGAGCCTACGAAAAAACCTGTCCTCTCATCTATACTCGCCTTATGGTTAAAGCAGCCATCCAGTAAATTGGCAGTTTCTTTTCTTTTCTATTTTCTGTATATTTCATTCACTCGTGTGATGTTTCTCACATAATGCGAAACACAGTTCAATGCCAGTGTCTAATCAGTAATACTCTTGATAATGGCTGATTTTCTCCTTTCAACAGTACACCTAATGAAAAACTGTTAGGTAAACTTGTAAAACAAAAATACGACACTGACTTCTTCATCCTGGACAAGTATCCACTGTGCGTGCGTCCATTCTACACCATGCCTGATCCATTTGACCCAGTAAGTGAGGACTGTGGCTAATATGACGAGTTTAAATTTTGAGTTTATTTGGGAAATTTTGTATGGTTGGTCAACATCATTTCTCATTTTGTTATGTAGGACTTAAGTAACTCTTATGACATGTTTATGAGAGGAGAAGAGGTCTTGTCAGGTGCTCAGCGAATACACGATGCTGAACTTTTAACAGAGAGGGCCAAGCACCATGAAATTGGTATGTACTCCTCTGTAACCTTTATACCACCACTGTCACATACCCAGTATTCTGAACCCTGTTTATCTGTTGGGCAGTTGCCTCTTGTTAGATCATTTGTTTTCTGTTCTCTAAGGGCACTAAAACCAGAAGACTTGCATAATGTGCTCTTTGATATCCTACCATTCACCTCACTGGTCTCAGTCAATATGTGCATGTAGTTGTTGATCACATTTCTTTTGTACTCTTGACTGACAGATCTAGAGCAGATCAAGGCCTACATTGATTCCTTCAGATATGGCGCCCCACCTCATGCTGGCGGTGGAATTGGTAAGTCACAATCGTACAGAGAAAAGAAATAATAAAGAAAGAAAAAAAGAATAATAGGGTTGAGTAGATGACACCATCTACTTCCAATTTAAATGCCAAAATATTTCATAATTTCTACCTATCTCTTTTGAATATGAGGAAAATATTTTGCTTGTTGATTAATTAGGCCCTAGAGATAACCTCCAGCAAGTTTCAACTCATTTCCAATTTTGACCGATTTTCATCCAAGTCAAATATGCAAAAAATGAGTACAGTAGACACTTGCCTCACTACATCAATATATTGTCATTTTTCAGGCCTTGCAAGAGTAGTGATGTTATACCTTGACTTACACAACATCAGAAAGTCTTCCATGTTCCCACGTGATCCTAAACGTGTTACGCCTTGAGAAGCAACTATTTTAACGATTAAATATTGTTATCATGTCTGCTGTGGTAATTCCTACAAAAGCGCACATAATTTAATAAAACACTAAAAGTTTTTCTGGTGTATTTTGAATTTCACTCTTGATACGAGGGGGTCGTAAGGGGGGTATGGAAACCGCAAAGAAAATTGAGAAAAAACCGCAGCAAAAATCGTCAAAATCCCCAAATCGAAAACCGTTTAAGTCAAAACCGCAAAACCGCAGTTTGAAATAACAAATAACCGCAAAACCGCATCAAAAATAACACAATACCCCATCACCGCAAACCCTTACGTCCCCCTCTAGCACTGTAATACCAAGATCACCTCGGGATCCAATGTTTCCAGAGGGATCTGTTATCCCTCCTTCATGAATAATAAATTGAGGGAGATTTAGACCTAAATTTCCCTCATTCATTATTAGTGAGGGAATTTGAAATCTCCCTCATTACTATTCATGGGACGATCGATGGAGGATTGCACGCTGTATCAAAAATACTAAATATCTTACTGTCGTGGACGATACTAGACACTGGTCAACACATTAACACGTGGGACAGGTTTATTTGTCTTTGCGCATGACCGCAAAACTCTTCGAACTGATATCAATCGGCAAAAACTACAAACGCATGCTCATCAAAGTGGGTGTAACTCTATGGTGATAGAATTGACAAAATGATTGGTGTTACAATTTGTGAAAAGTGCATATATAAAGACGCATGCCATGTGATGTGACGAGTTATTCCTCCTTTTTCGCTATTGCTCTCTAATTTTGCTTGGTTAATGAAACTTTGTAACTCTTACGACCTACGAAATCGGTCTACAAAAGTTAGAAAAAAGGGCCCCTGATTTTTCATTTTATCATTTTGGCAAATGGCGGAAAGGCCTTTTCTTTACATTTTATGAACAATCTTGTGGTCTGTCCTAGGGGGTATTTACATGGCACTAGGATCATCCTAGCACTAGGATCATCTTGTCTTCACTTCGGGTACTAGGATCATTCTACTAAACAGAATGCAGTAAATGTATAGCAGGTAGGATGATTAGCCTAATAGGATGATCCTAGTGCTAGGATGGTCCTAGTGCCATGTATAGTAAACGCCCCTTTAGAAGCTATTCGTTCACATTTTCCACTCAAAACAGGCTATTCTTAATTAGTATTCACCAACATAAGGGCTATTACAAATCCTGCATTCTGATTGGCTCCCTAACCTCGGGCTATTGGTGATAGCCCGAGTTGAGAGGAAGCGCGAGTAATAATATCAATAAAACATTTTTCTCTCTTTGTTTTGTTTAGTCTCATTCACCTTTGGCCCAATATGTTGGTGAATACTAAAACAAGTAGACCTCTCGGCCTCATGGACTACGAGTTTGAATAGCCCATTCGGCCTACGGCCTCATGGGCTATTGACTCGTAGTCCATTCGGCCTCGAGGTCTAATTGATAAATATATTATGTGCATCTTCGTAAACAATGCGAGGAGAAATAAAGCATGGAGGCCACGTAGGCTGCTGAAATTCCTGACAAATAGTGGACACAAAGAAGAAATCCTATTAAAGAATAAGGGTAATTCAGCAGCAGCGCCGTTAATAAAAAGCTAGCGATTCTAGTTAAAAACATGCAGGGGCACAAATTTAAACTTTTGAGACACCTTGTATAGCATTGCGATTTTCATTAAAATAAAACAAATAAAAAAGAGGCATCAATAATTGTGCAAAAGGTCCATGCTATTATTCTGTGCTGAAGAGTTCCTACTATTACTAAATCTGTACGTTACTTGTATCTTATTTGCATTCATAAAGCTCTAGCCTCATCGATGCATATTGTCCATGGAAGCTTTTGGGATACACTCTGATGTATGTTGCAGTAATGGCTGGCTCAAGAAGATGAGCAACAATAGTATTCCTGTCTGAGTTTCCAGAAAAGATTCTCCCCCCTTCATAGTCTACATACACTGAGTCAATAACGCCCCACCTATTGCTGCTCTTCAAGGTGTAGCTCGTTATCCACTGTTCATAATCCTTGTGACCTTGTGTAGCGATCCCAACAATCTTTAGAAATAACATTTTCTACATCAGTACTATTTTTGAAATTATCTCAGTAATCAGTGATGAATAAGGGGGTGATGATGATTATGGCGTAGCCACGACAAGTATAGTTTTACCGTTTCTTCGCCTTATTCTTCGAATTGTCCCAATCTCGTTTCCAGAGCCGTTAGAACTGCGCGCAAATCACCCGTACCCCGGAGTGAAACGTCTCTGTGGTTTCTTGCTGTATCTTTAACGTGTTTTGCCATAATCCGGAGGGCAGTGCGTCACGCTTGATGAAAAGTCGCCCTATCCAGCAGAAAAAGAGCATGTTCAAATCCAGTTCCCTCCTACCCCTACCCCTGAAACTTTATCGACTCCACTACCACCGAATTTAAATTATTTATTGGCTCTACCTTTGTAGTTTTTCCCAAATATACTTGAAGCCATGGATGATCTGATAGACCGCTACCGGCGTTCTGACTCGCAGTCCAACCATGATTTCCCAAAAGTCTTGCTTGATAAGGTGGGTAGAATAAATGATAGGAAGAGGCTGCGATGTAATTGTCAGGAATGGTTTTGCTTTGCATTCCAACAGAGACAGCCCCTTGGCAAGGTTCTATACAACAGAAAACTAATTAAGAATCTATCCAAGTGTCACTTCAACTCCTTCAGGGGCTTTTAGACTTAGGCGGGGGCTGAGGGGGTCGCTCCCCTCCCCCCTCCCCCCTCCGATATTTTTGAGACGCTTTTATTAAAGTTTTGACTTCATAATTTTTTCGTTGTTCAACTGTTTGATCCCCTCTTTCTGAATTTCCTGGGTCCGTCCCTGTTTTATACTTGTAATTAACACACAGTGTAGCTGTTGTTCTTAACGCAGAACAATAATTAAACAAAACAATGACACGAAAAAGAAAAAAGAAAAGCAATTTAAAACAATAAAATAAACGATATCTTTCCCAGTGACAATTCGACATTACACAGTTGTACAGTTGTCTGACTGTGCTACAAAAGTCCTCTAAAGGATAATTAACTATATATATATTGAGAGTTTTGCTTATTGTATTTGAGGACCAGCATACATTCTGGATATAGTCATAAATGTGTAACGTTAAAGTGTATTACAATAGCTGTATAAATCTAGTCTAACTCTAGCTTGCGGAATTATCAAGACCGCCATACCTTGATTGCAAACACAAGGGCGACAGTAGAACTCCAAGTTAACTTCGCATTCCTTATAGAAGCAGAATGCAATTATATTAGATAGAGATGGGAAATCAAACATTAAACAAAAATGTTATTGCTTTGTTGGATCTCTGAAACCCGTTGCCACTTGGGAAGACGCGTTTTAATGTATTTTATCTATTTTATTTGGATTCAAGAATTGTATTAAATTTGCAGGGTTAATGCAGCTTGCAGGGTTAATGCAGCTTGTCGCTGTATTAGCAAATAAGGCTCGATACCTAAGTCGACTGCGTGCGCATCGCGAAGCAAGTCTGCAAGCAAGACCTGTTATGTATCTACTACTGAAATCATTCTCTAGTTTGTGACGCTGCAACAGGGACGTTTGTGTGAATGCAACGAAATCTCTCTGCCTGTCAAACCATTTTCTTGCGCTATAACTTGCTGCAATACAGTTCTAATGATAATGAATAACGTTTTATCATAGTCCGAGTTGTTGGCTACTAGCACCCGAGCAGTACTCAACCAACTCAAACATATATACTACACTTCGTGAAATTGCACCCTTTTATGATATGTTAATAAGTCCGGGATCCTGTGTATTAATTACAGGTTCTAAGTGGTGGAGCTTATATCCAAGAATCTATAAATGGAGTGAAAATATCTTGAAATATATTGTGATTCCAATGAGCTGATGATAAATAATTAAGCTGGTATTCACTGTACATAGTAGCAATTAATATTGGTATTAACGTAGTAACTGAAATACCCATCCAACGTTTAGGGCACTGTCTTTAGTTCACAGTGCCACACCTTTCTAGACTTTTTTACAATATTACATGTGAAGATGCAGAGTCCTCAATAAAAAAGAGAATAAAAATTATAGCCTTTGTAAGTTGTAAGTCATTATATAGGGAGTACCGACCACCCTTAAAATACCTATTTTATGTGCATTTTACAGGATAATTCTTATATATTTAGAATCATTTGATGCGATGTTGATTTTGGAGGCCTTTCTGGCCTCGTTATCGTGAACAATGAGCCCGCCATTTTTGAAAGTCGTCTATGGAAGGTTGATCCAGCAACATCATATCATCTTATCCATAATCATAATTTACCTTTATACCAACGAAGACGAAGCCATCTCGTGTCACAAGGTCCTCTGGATGTTGACTTTCATCGGAGTCGTTGAGCTCACATCTTCTTGTACTTGTTTTGTAATTGTAAGACTTACACGAATCGACCAGGAAACATTTGATACGACACACCACTTCTTGGTCAGTAGTTAGGGTCTGGATGACGTGGTTACGATAGTAAAATCCTTGTCTTTCGCGAATGGAGGAAATGCGCGGTTTGCATTGCTCTGCGGAAAAAAGCGGAAAATAGAAATCGTCAAAGTAAACTGGAAGAAGAAGAAGAAGAAGAAGAAGAAGAAGAAGAAGTAGTAGTTTTAAAAAAAGTGGCTGCCACATGTAAACTGACCTTCAGCTTGCTGTTGAGCTGATGACTGTTGAACTGATGGCTGTTGAGCCTCAGTACTAGTGTTGGCCAACAAAGAAAACATCACCACAGAAAAGACAGCAAAAATACTATAAACTCGATCCATAATTGATTAATAAATGGCTTTGAAGGACTGATAACAGTATACGTTAAGCTTAGTTACCGTCTTCTCCGAACTTCTGGAACTTTTGTTAAAACCCATTTATTTGTTGAGACCAAAGGATTCTATCAATACGATTTATGATTGACAATTAGGACAGACGCATGCAGGCGTGTTCAGTACATGGGCCGGATTCCAATCAATTTAGCCATCTCATTAGTCTTAAGATGACTAGTAATACAAATTACTTTCCCATTTTCAATTACAGGACAATAAGCTTACTAGGGGGTTTCAGTTCATATTCAATTAACAGTCGGCTATAAAAGAGGAGTAATGATCTGAAATTTAAATTAAACAAATTCTATAATGTAAATAATAGTAAATTAATACTAAGTTACTAATAGTAACATTTTTTTGGTTTTGATCAACAAAACCCGCACTCCCGCAACAAATCAAAAAATCGCTCCTATTAATAACAAAATACTATGTATTTTGACAGGATTACCCAAATAAAGGTTTACTACTGTCACTTTTTCCGGTGGACTGAAATTTATCTCGTCGAGCACTAAAAACAGTTTGGGAAAAAAAACGTACTCAGTATATACTTGCTATGTCTCGATCACAGAGGTCTCTGTTGTTTTTCATCTAGTAATCATTACCTTGAAATTCTTCTCCGGCCGAAAGTTCGGCGAACTTTCGAAAGAATTTAAAAAATATCTACTCGCATGGTAATCATGGGACAAAACCATCCTCTGTATCGATCGTCGATTTGGATTTCAGTATGATTCTAGACTTTTGTTTTAATTTTCTCTGATTCTGAATTTTTAAAGTTTTCACTTATAGACTTTCATTCTTTTGATTCTAGCTTTCAATTTCTTTCTAACTTAGGCTCGTAACATGGTATATTTTCGTCTCACTGATCCCGGGATTTTACGGAAATTTTGATCCCTGAGTCCATATTTTTAGAACTTTTTGATCCCTAATCCTTGGTGCAAAAAACTGAGCTGATCCCTGATCCTGATGCAATGTTCCTGATCCTCGATCTCACCCATTTGATCCCTGAGCCCTGGCCTTTGATCCCTGATCCTGGCCATAATTTGGGGCTTGATCCCTGATCCCATATACCATGTTACGAGCCTGCTAACTAGATAAGTCAATATTTCATAGTAACTTTTTTCTTTGTTTCCTTTTCATATTTTGCCTCATTTTTTTTTTCTTAGTTCCAATTGGTCAAATTAGCCCGCCAACCCCCTCTCATGCATTTCAGCCATTCTAGGCAGTATAGACAAGACAAGACAGTGACAAGATTTTTATATATTTATTAGACACATTTTATTGCATTGTTATACTTTAGCAAGTTTGTACACAAAGTAGTCTATATCTATGGAGTTTATCTATGGTATTTCCTAGCTCAAGGTCTTATCAGACTGTGTCAGTTGAAAATTGATTTAATATCATCAAGAGCATTGTACATGTAAAAAGCTAGACAAAAAGGCCTTAATTTTTAAAGGAGATCTTCAATATTGCTATTCTGTTCTTGCACATAATGTCCTTGTAAAATACACAATACACAGCATAAGAACTCCTCGACTGGTAAATAAGCTGAATGTATAAAGTGAAGCTTTGAAGCTCTTGCACTAGTTTAGGAACAGTGGTAACACTCCAGAGAAGTTCAAGTCCATGAGATCAAGTAAAGTCTAACTAAAGTATTAATGTTAACAGATGATTCACATTGTCTAACAAGTCTTCTAGGAACAGTGCATCAGTAGAGGAAGGTTAAGAAACTATTGCAGCAAGATAATCCTTGACTTCAGCAGGTGATAATCGACGGAAACCATTTTCATTACAAACTCCAAGTTCTATGTTGTCTTCTGTCATTTGACCTTCAAAACTTTCCTGCATACACAAGGAATTTGTATTAGAAACACCTGATGAACTAGTTAGCAACAATTTGCTAACTTACCAACAACCTAATATTACAATAATCTATCAATAATATGGTAACAAACCACATGTACCAAAGAACAATCTTCCAACAACATACCAGTCAGGTCTACCAACACCCTGAATTCAACTTCAGCTTGTCAACAACTTATGGACATCCCTACCAACAACCTACTTACACCTTACCAACAACCTACTGACACCCTACCAACAACCTACTGACATCCTACAAACAACCTACTGACACCTTACCTTACCTGACACCCACCACTAACATCCTACTGACATCCTACCAACTTACTACATGTAGCAATCTTCTGACATCCTTCCAAACCTACCAACACCTTACCAACAACCTACTGACACCCTACCAACAACCAACTAACATTCCACCAACCGACATCCTACCAACAACATACTGACATTCTACAAACAATACTGACATTCTACAAACAATCTACTGACATCCTACTAACAACTGACATGCAAAATCCTACCAAATAATCATCTTAAAGCAAAACAACCTCAAGCCCAAGATTGAAATGATTTCTGACACTTACTTTAAGTGTTAATATAGCAGTGTGAATGGCATCTTCTAGTTCTAAGTTTTCATTATACCTACAAAGATAATCTTACATGTCACTGAATACACAACTTGTTGTGAAATTGGCATAAATATTTTCTATAAAATAATTGTTTTCCATATGAAATTTAAAATCTCAAATGTGAGCAGAACAATGCTCAACTTTGTACAGTTCCCAAACGTTTGATAGTCATGTTGCAGATTATCAAGTGCAGTGAAGTAGTGCCAATGAAAATCATTGTGACATTTTAATGAATTTTTTAAATGTTCTCAAATGGTCCAACATGTTATCACTTGAATTTCCTTTGGTAAAAACCAACACTTGCACAAAAGTCACTTATGTAGGGCAATTTTCATCAACCACCCTTCAATTTATTGGTAATGGAGAATGTCAGGGGACATAAAGATTACATTAATGAAACTGGGTTTATTATTAAACATTCTTACAATCATTTAGTGTTTTCAGGAGAGCAGCAGGATTTTCAGGAGAGTATTGGCAATATTCTGAGCATTACTAACTGCCATAAAGCCATACAGATCAAACAGAAGTTGGGTTTAATGTTTTATACCACTTTCTGTTCAAATTCTTATTAAGTGTACAGCTTACCTCTTTTCCAAAAAGGTTTTTCCATTGACATAATTCTTGCCCATGGCTGTAGCTTTCCATGCAAAGTATGCACCCTAAAAACATGAAAACAGTATTATTTAATGTTGTACAGAGTTGCAAAAAATATTTATTCAACTGTCAATACAATGTCTGGACATAATACTTACAGAAGGATCACATTGGAATAAATATGGCCTGTCATCATCCCAGCCAGCTACTAATAGAGATACTCCAAATGGGCGTACACCACTGAAACAACAGCAAGTATGATCAAACTCACCATAAGAAACAGAATACATACACGGTAGATTCACCACTGAAGTGGTTATCTCATTATCACTAATCACTACTATGGGCATTGTTCATTTGTCACTGGACTGATAAGATATCAGTCTTAGAATCCCAACATCAAGGCTCATTATACATTGTACATACATGTACACTGATGGATTTGGAAATCCAGTTTCAATTATGGTAATGTACATGTATACAGTGTTATCAAGTACACCTACCCAGATTGAGTGTATTCTTGCATGACTGAAGCAAGCCTTTGTACAAGCTGAGATGCTGGGATTTGTTCCTTATACATTAGGTAGTATTGCTGAGCAATCTTTCTTGCATGACGAACCAGTACCCTGTAAATATATATTCCATAAATAGCACTGAAAATCAAACAATTCCATGCCCTCAACAATGAATGAATCATTGTATGATCATTACATTTAAAAATAGAACAAATTAATAATGAAAAACAAATATAATGTATATTCAGGGTGGTCTTCTCAGCACAGGTACATGTAACTTTACTTCATCTCACTTAGCAAAAAGGGCACCTAAATTAATACTGTAGAATGTATATTTTCACTATGAAAAGTACAGTAGTCACTGCAAGAGATTGGCTCAAAGGTTGCAGATGAGCACAGACGGCAAATTAACCTATTCATATATTTACCTTACATTAATATAGTTTAACCCAGCTTACCTGTAATCAGGTCCCATACCACTGTAGATCATACCAATATTTTTGGTCACCATTTCAACCTGAAATAAACAGAACAAATTATTGAGAATACAAATGATATAAAACTTATAAACAAATCACTGATTGCATAGACAGCTGTGAAGTACCAGTTTTGCCTCTATTATTTGTGATATGAAAAGTTCTATTCTTTGACCTTGCTGCTGGTCATAAAAATTTTCTCAACAGTAAGTATTGTACATTTAACTAGTCCAGTATTGTAGAGTGCCTGGGCATGCATTTAAATTGGCTATGGCTAAATCACAGCTATGATTAATAATTATAATATTGAAATATAGTAAATCTGCCAACATCAGATGTAATATAAAAGGAGAATGATATCTATATTTCACAATTACAACTGACCTTGTGAATAGTTGTGTCATCATAAAGAATTGACTTTTGTTTCTTCTCTGCAGCTAGTACTATGCCATTTGATGCTGAAATATAGAAAACACAATCAATATTACAGTGCATTTCACATAACTTTTGATAAATGGATTCCAAAGATTGTTTGGAAGTTCTGAAAGTTCAATTCATAATACTTTAGAAACATTAACTTTGTTGGCAAACTTCAAAATTAATGTGGGAAATAAATTCAAATTTGGCTAATGAAGTTCATTGTGAACTTCAGGGGCAGATTTAGAGGGGGTGGGGGGTGCAGGGGGGATGCACACCCTCATGCACACCCTTATGTTCCCAATATTTTTCCCAAATATCCTCTTGGCAGTTTTCAATTTATATGAGGGTGCACCCCCTCCTGAAGATAATCTTGGATCCACCCTTAACTTCCAAAGTAGAACTTGAACTTTGGAACTTCCTAACAAACTTCAGAACCCACTTGCCAAAAGTTATGTGAAAGGTACTGTAAGTGATATAGTTGAGCGTCCTGTAAGCAACCACCCAAAATGTTAAGCTAAGGTGGTGGAGGCTCAAGGGAAGTGGTTGCAAGTTCAGTTTTCTCCACTCAGTAATATGTGGACTGTAGTTAATGCTTGACATCATTCAAACATTCCAGGAGTAAAAATCTACACAGGTCATAGGACGTTAAAAGTACTAAAATCTTACAAATTTGTACCTTTAATTCCAACAGATGGTCCACCAGCAGCTACTGCAGCCAAAGCATATTCAATCTGTACTAGTTTGCCTGAAGGGCTGTGGGATTTAAAGATGTGAAGATATTACACAATGAATCATCCATGCAGGAAAAGCACCATAGTGGACGATTCAAAATGCACACATGTATTAGTCTGACAAATGAAATTTTTCTTTTGAAACTCCAAGAACTCTAACCCCCGTACAAACTGTACAATTGAAAAGGGTGCAAATAAATCTTTAAATTCTATAAATTCTACTCCTTTTGAAAATCATTGATTTTATAAGACCGGATCTCTAGAAAGATGTTGCATATAAAGATTTTCAAGGAAAATTTCATGAAGTTCTTGAAAGCATGGTGACAAAGCCGGTATCAAAGAACTGTCAATTAATCCAGTTAAAACCCCCTATAACGTCCAAAACACCCTTCAGGGAGGTTAGAAAAAGACCATCAAGGCTTGAATCACTAATGAAATTTTTATGGAAGAGGCAGGATGCGAGCAAAATAAAGAAAACGTACCTAAATGTTGTCAAACTAAAGCTGTATCTTTCCGACATCTTGGATTTTGATTACCCACAAACCTTTGCAAAGTAGTGAGTCAGCATCGTACTCAGTCCTCACGGACACACAAGGAACGCCTGTACATAGTTGACGTACTCCATTTTGTCTTCATTGTCGTCCATTGACTCAATAATGTAGTAAATTCCCTTTGAAAGCATTTCTTTCAGTTGTTTAAAGCTAATTGAACCAATTCTTTTGTAAACATGGCTCATATAAGGAGATTTGGAAGATTTTTTAGTGGTGATGAAGAAAGATACGGTCGGCATGGTAACGAAGGGTACGATAGACTATGAATGGACAGACAGACGACATGATAGTCACTCTATGACTCATCAGTCACAGTATGGTCATCATTCACATGCAAGATACTGATGATGATTATCACCATAATCAACATCATAACGTTAGGTCACATGATCTAGCTGCATTTGTATGTAAATGCACAAATATCAAATGACCATCGTAGTGTCCATGGAAACAAGAGTAACTCAAGACACTTCAAGTGATGGCAGAATGGTTGACAAGTCGAGGATGGAGTCATGATCAAATGGCCAGTAACTATTCAAAGTACAAGTCAAACAACACACCCAGGAACACAGCACCAGAGAGATAAATCTCAAAGTTATCACAGTAAAGTGAATAGGAAAAGAAAAGGGGATGATAAAACAGTTGAAGGACTATCCAGTCCAAGTAGTTCAAAAAGATTTAAAGGTCCTGCTCAGTCAACAGTAGCATCATCTCTAACTGGCTTTCAGGGAACAAGAAATTTAGAGTCAAGAAGTGGACACACTGCACATGCAAAACAGTTAACATTTGTAGAAACACTGCCTTATCCAGCAGAAGGCATGAAGGTGACATATACCAATGACCCAAACAGAGCAGAGGCATGGTTAAAATCCACTATAATTAATAACTCTGTTCAAGCCATTGGTTTAGACATTGAATGGAAGCCACAGTTTATTCCAAAGAAATTAGGAGGAACTGAAAACAAAACAGCTGTTATTCAACTCTCTGTTGAGCAATCCTGCCTGGTTCTTCATATCTTTCACATGAAAAACCACCCAGAATCTCTTTCTCAGGTTTTATTAGATAGAAATATTCTCAAAGTTGGAAGTGGGATTAATGGTGATGTTATTAAGCTTCTGGGAGACACTGGTTTGCTTTGTGATGGTCGAGTAGATACTCAAGAATGTGCAAGAGCCCTTGGGATAGGACAAAGTCTTGGTCTAAAGAATCTGTCCAAAGAAGTCCTTGATATTGAGATGGACAAACCAAAGAGAATATCTCTAAGTAACTGGCAAGCATTTCCTCTGAATAAGAGGCAAATACACTATGCTGCTCTGGATGCTTGGATTAGTTTGAAACTTTATCTAAAGCTCAAGGAACAACTAGATGAAGAAAACAAAGGAAAAGAGAATCCAAAAACATTTCAAGTTCATTATGGTGAACCAGCTCTTAGCAGGAAGACAAGCAAACAAAAAAAGGAGATAGTGATTCAAGGTTTTCTTTCAAAGATTAGGGCTAAAGGTAAAGCAGATTGTAACACAGTGGAAAGGGAAAGGTCTGTTTCTAGTAATATTTCTGAGGGTGAAACATCATTACATGAAAATGAGAGTGGTGCTAGTGTTTCCCAAGATCAGCTTCTTAAAAACATTAAAGGCAAATCAGATTCAATAAGCCCAGGTGAAAGTGCAAGTGGCTCCATTTATGAAGATGAAAGATCAACAGATGCTGAAACTTCTGGCAATACTTACTTCTTACATTGTCCTGTTGTAGAGTGTGCTAAAGTTAAGTTCACACTAGAGCAGGAACTGCAAGAACATATAAAGGCAAAGCATGTTTGTTGTAAGGTGTGCGGTAAAGTTTACAGGTCCAAGGTGTCTGCAAAGCATAAGAAGCATCATGCGAAAAGTCAAGGTGACAACCAATGAAAGAATTCTGCTTCTGTTACCTGTAGGGAGAGGGGAGAAAAAATCCTAAAATACTGGAACCAAAGTGTTATCAGTTGTGTACTATCTTCTATTCATAGCTAGATTTTGACAAAATATTAATATACCTTAGTATTTTGTAATTTATTTAATATTACAATTTAAATGTTTATGATAATTATTACAACCCAAAAATAAAACGAAGTATTGGACCAATGTCTCTATTGTGCATATTAAGTCAGTAGTGGTAGTTAGAGGACAAGGCACAGGCAGCCCAGCCACTTCTCCTGAAAAAATGCGCGTGCTTGTTTTAATAGACCTTTTTCGAGTTTGTTCATACCGCTGTAAAATTAGACAACAGACGCATTGGTGCAGGGTTAGCCTCGAGTCAAGGTAAATTATTCGAAAATACCAGCGAGAAAAGCAATACATTTTGACTAAGAACAATAAAGAAATCAATTTCATTCCCATGCGTCTTCCTTGAAAAGGAGGCTAACCCTGCATAAATGCACCTTTTGTCAAGAAGCTCAGCAGGTCTCTAGTAATTGGAAACTGGACTTGGCGCGTACTCTTGTTATGTATGGGTTTCCTGTGGTAATATCCTCCCAATATATCCCATGGGATGAGAGCGCGCTTGTTGTGAATGGGTTTCGCGGGATCGCCACAGGAAACCCATTCACAACAAGCGCGTGCTCGTCCCGTGGGATATCAGGAGGATATTACCACAGGAGATCCATGCATAACAAGAGCGCTCACCAAGCAAATTAAAACAAGTGCGCGCATTTTTTCAGGAGAAGTGGATGCGCTGCCTGTGGACAAGGGGGCACAACTGAAAAGCGAGATGGAGATATGGGATCATTTAATAAACTGCAAATCAGTACTTATAAATAACATCTTGTAAGAAATTTATTTGAACATTCTGACCGTAACATATCTTTTGTTGAAATACATTTTTCAGCCGTTTCGCACACAAGCTTTGCCTTTTGGGCTTCCTGTTGCACAGGAATCCCATTCATTGTGACCGCGATGCATGCTGGTTGAAATTCTCTTCAGACACGTGAATGAGTCCTCTTTCTCGAAGCCATCTTGAAAACCACCAACGAGGTTTGGTAGTGAAGAAAAGTTGACTTAAAAACTGCCAACATGGGTCGAATGCACGCACCCGGGTACGAAAACCAAAAATTCAACACATGTTTCACTTATTTCAAGGGTTTTTAGGGAGGAATGTAATAACTATGTTAATAAAAATTACGATCGAAGTTGAGTAATGTATTTGCCCATGTGTTGTCGCGCTACTGTAAGGTTGTTGAGTTTGATCGGCTTTTTCTATTTTCTCTTTTACAGAAAGGGTATTTCTGGATCGGCTTTGCCGTATCGTCGCAGTGTTCCAACGGTATGTTATTGAAATTGTGTGAAACAAATAATGTATTGAATCGAAAACTGTCTGAGATCATGGTCACTGCACTATATTACAGCAAAAGCATACGGTAGCTTCATTTACAACTTTCATAAGAAACGTTGTATACATTAATTTAGCGATGATTGCATAAATGTTAGACAAAGGTTTGATATAGAATGGAGTTGTAAACTTTTAGATGGAGTGAGGTGAAAAATTGACTTCCCTACTTCTGTACTTAGTGGATGAAACTCACTTCAGATGATGTGAAGGAACAAATGTATAAACTGGCCAAGAAGGGTCTTACCCCATCACAAATTGGTGAGTGTAATTTACATGTATCTCTATGGTAGTTTTATAAGTATTATAGCTACATGTAGGATTAAATCAGCTGTTATTAAAGGCTCTGGCAAATATTGTTGATCAGCTGTTGAAAAGTGTGTACATGTGGATGTTTCCTAAGCATTTTGATCATTTTGTTATCCGAACTTTTAAACTGAGCACCCATCTTGAAGAGTATTGCAAGATGTTTGTAATTATCAAAAAATGGTGAGGAAGTGTGCAAAGATCTTGTTAATATCCCTGAAGATGGGTACTCATCCCAAAGCTTGGATAATAAAAACATGTTGAAAACCATGTTAAATCAAGGATAAAAAGGAGTTATTTCTAGAGTAGTATGCAGTTGTTAGTCATTTATTCTAATAAGGTAACTTTCCCAATAGGTGTTATCCTTCGTGATTCACATGGTGTTGCACAAGTACGCTATATCACTGGTAACAAGATTCTTAGGATATTGAAAGCCAAAGGTAAGAAGTCGTCCCACTTTTTACTTTGTTAATCACATATTAGTCACATTGCTTGCATTAAGGATAATTTTGTGTGCCCATTAATGATAAAGGCAAACTGATAATCATTCTAGCTGATGTCATTCTCAATCTTGTTAGCATTTTCATCAGCAGAATGACAAGTTTTTACTGTCCAGAATATTTTCTGGTTAATAGGGCAATAGTCGTAAGTGTTTTTGTGCTTTAAAAATACCAATCTACCTGTTATTGTGTATGTAGGTCTTGCACCAAACCTTCCAGAGGATCTTTACTACTTGATCAAAAAGGCTGTATCTGTTAGAAAACATCTTGAAAGGAATCGCAAGGTTTGTCATTGTTTTTGTTAATGAAAGCCTTTGAACTATGTACAGTACTTCTACATCCACATGTACTAGCATACTGTACAAAAAAAGAAAATACAAAGAAAGAAAGAAGGAAGGAAGGAAGGAAAGAAAGAAAGAAAGGAAGGAAGGAAGGAAAGAAAGAAAAAGAAAAAGAAAGAAAGGAAGAAAAAGAAAGAAAGAAAGGAAAAGAAAAGAAACAAAAAACAAAGAAAAGAAAAAAAATTGAAAAGAAAAGCTAATGCAAATACCTATCCAAGCAATGAACATCCAACATGATGGACAAAATATTGGATGTTATCAAACTGTCCATGTGTCTAAGGTCATCAAATATGTTCTTTGGGCAACATGTTCAAGAAACCTTGGCTGGATCTTGAGTTTGGGAGTACCAGAAAATATTTTTTGGGCATGAAATAACTATTATGAAATTTAGTATTTTAGAAATTTAGTTAGTATTGTACTGAACTGTTCACAATTAATCTATTCTTTGTGTGTGTGTGTGTGTGTTTTGTTTTTTGTTTTTTGTTTAACTTAGGACAAGGATTCCAAGTTCAGGCTTATTTTGATCGAAAGTAGAATTCACCGTCTTGCTCGTTACTACAAAACAAAAAGAGTACTTCCTCCAAACTGGAAATAGTGAGTATTGTGATATAATTATGAATTGCATTCATGCAATTGAGCATTCACTTATTTGACTCCTGATTGCTGCTGCAAAATTCTGTCATTGCTGCAGAATTGAAGGTTTGACTGTATTTTAACAATGACACATTTGTGAAATATACAGTGTGTGTTTGTTGTTTATGTACATACATGTACAACACTCGGACATTAATTGAATGTTCTTTTCTATTTCAGTGAGTCATCCACTGCCTCTACTCTTGTGGCTTAAATAAGTGAAATGAAATAAAATCTGTTCTAGAAAAAATCGCTGTCAAGTTTGTTTTGATTATTAAATTTTTATAGCTGGGTTACAAGTACTCAACACAGGAAGCCCAACACCGTCAAAAATTCTAAATCGTATACTGGGTACCCAGGGTATCTAAATCGCAGCACTTCACTTTCTATTAGAAATAGTAATCTGCCATATTTGTTTGCATTTTAGCCTTGGGTGATTATAGATTTTCGCTCCCTGATTGGTTGTAGCTTGCGCTCTATAAACTATTTTCAAGTTGCAGGACCATGACACACATAATTTGTTACTAAAATCATTAAAAGCCAGTTATACTTTTCGCGCAACAAACTGAAAATGAAATTTTTCAAGTCGCGCAAGTGGATGATGGACGTGAAAAAGGCTGGTGCAACTTCCAACATTTTTTTCACGTGATAAGTTGCAAGAAAAATTGCTTAGCTTTATATAATAGTTATTTTATAAACATATATGGAATATATTTAAAAACTCAATGTCAACCTTCTGAAATGGGCAGTGTTATAGTACATTGTATACAAAGAGACAATTTATGAAATGAAATGCTTGTGCCAAGAAAGAGGCGGCAAACGTGCATGCATGGTTGCGACGACAAACCAATTACAAAGCTCCCTGAATTGTTCCAGCCTCTGACAATATAGTTTAATTTTCCCTGTCCAAATATTAATATACTATATGTTTTACAATTCAAAGGACTTCTCTCACTTCTTTCTCTCTCTCTTTTCAAATTTTGTGTGAACAACGAAATTCCCCGACTTTTGCTCATGCAAAAGTTAATTTTTTTAATTCCCCTTTTCCTTAACCTTGAGAAAATATTATTTTTAAATATAAATAGATGTTATAACTTATATATTAAAACTTAGGAAAGCTTTCATGAAAAGGAAATCAGATATTAAATAAAATAGAAACAAATGCGCTAACTGTTGAAGTTATGGAAGATTTTCATGTTTTAACCAATGAGATGGACGGTTAAAACAATATCATATCACCACCTTTCCGCATTCCTTGCCGTTTGCTTGACTAGAGAATAGTTTTTGTACATGTGTTTGGGCCTTCGCCCAGTCATTCATAAAACGTTCGCTTTTACGTACATGCGACTGCACTCTTTTGCTAAAAATCTCATTCGAATAAGAGAAGGGAAAGGTTTGTGAAGTTTTCAGGAACGTTATCTTGCTGCGACGTAAAGAATGAAAAGTTTCACACGTTCTTTTAACAGAAAACATAATTTAAGTAAGGCACGCGCGCGTACGTGCATAACTCCTTGCACGATTTTCCCGCCTAACAACTTTGTTATTGACCAATCAGAAAGCGCTCTAAAAAACGCCTACAAAATTTTGTGCTTTTGATTGGTCGAAAATCATTTGACTGACCACGTGATATCAAGTGCATATTACAGTGAAGAAGAAATTTGAATTCATACTGCAGCGATACCAAAGGTAAGTAGAGCTGAAATGTTTTTGCTCAAGATTCTTTGAGGATTTTTCAATTAATTTGGAAACTAGACAGTACTGTAATTGCTATTACTAGCCAATATTTGAATTGTGTTTTTGCAAAGACAAAACTGTATTTAAAGTTCAACTGAGCTGCCATGTGCTTTGAGCCGCTACCGAAGAATTCGATACTCTTGCTGTATTGAAACGATGTTGAAACGTTCGAGCTGTGAGAGTTTAGACGCCGCGTGTTTTGCTTTGCTGCTAGCTGCTTGCAAGTTTTTATTAGGCCGAGACTGCTTTAGAATAAAAATTACTGTCTAAACCACCGAGACTGAGCTGAAATCCTTGTGCTCGCTGCAATGTTTGCAAATTAACAAATTTTATCAACCATTAATTAATCAATTGTTTTCCACATTTTTCTAGCTGCAATGACAAACGAAGACACCAGGGTTAGTATGCGCAACAGACCTCGGGTAAACCAAATTCTAGGATAATTTTTCGAATCAGTCGTTTATTTGGCTGTATTTGTTGACTTCCTCGAGGTTCTGGTTGTGTTGTGTGAGTGTGGAGAGGTGTTAACTAGTAAAAGCAACTCACAACAAAAATTCATATTTTAAATCATTTAAAATATGAATTTGAAATGGATTCTTTTCACTTGTGATGAATTAAATTGTCTTTATCGCTTTTCATTCAGTGTTGTTATATATATTCATATTTGCATAAACGTTGTTTTGTGCCTGCGAAATCAGACGCACCTCATGGCCTGCACTCGTCTGTTTGCTTGCAAATATGGCGTGTCATGTCGGGCGCCTGTTGGCTGTAGGCTGTGTTGGAGGTGTTTTGTAAACCTGTCTGTGTATGTTGCTGCTGATGCATTGTTTTCATTCTCGTTTTGGCCTGTAGTCACAAGTGAAAAGGGTCCATTTCACCCATTAGTCTAATTATAACTAAAAGTATGAAAATTTCAATTAGCATTAGCTAGGGCTAGGAGGATCCATGAGTAATACATGGAACCAGCGAGTTGCATTAGAGCAAGCTACCACTCTTAAAGTAGGTCGGATTTATTAGCTTTTTGACCGGCCATTTTCGGCGGCCGGGGTCAATTGGCCTGCTTAGGTTAGTTTTCTATAAATACTTAGGCTTGCGAGAGAACAACGCTGGATCAACGATGGAATGGGAACCGACCGACTTTACTCTCAACTTGAGAGACATCCTTTGTAGTCTGAGTTTGTGTCATGATCTTTAGATGTAGTGTTCGACCATTATAGTTGTTAACTGATCGGTCTACATACAACGCATGCACCCTCCCCCACCTCCCCTGAAACTACAGCGCGTAGGGCGCTTAGATTTCTGGCGAATAGGTCTTAGGTTAGCGCTGGTCAGGCTGCAACGTCGGTCGGTACGCACAACTACTTTTACGTTTTCATTCCCGACTATCCCCAACCCTCCCCCCACGTCCCAGTCCACTGTTGTGCGTACCGACGGTAATGGTCGTACTCTACATTAGCTCCACCCAAATTTAGTGTTGATCAGATTTGTTTTGGCCCGGCCTAACCCAACGTAAATGACATGGTTTGTCACAAATTGTGATACCATGGCATTTGCACCTTCTGTTTCAGCCAAGTCTACCAAGAACAACCGAACTGGGTTGCGACGACGAGTTTTCAAGTACCATAGCTTTTTGTATTTAAAGTGGTAGCTTTAGATAAGGAATTTAGGATTGAAATTTTGGCTGATTGGCAGTAGTTGCATCATAATCGTCAATTTAAATATACGACAAAAGACGAGTTTTCGCACTTGACTTTTGTTGTCTTCTTTACTTTGGAGTGGATGGCAGAACTTGCGCTGTGATCCTGGCTCCTTCCGTTCGGCTTAAAATCCTTTTTTTTTTTTTCTTGTTATTGTTTTTTGGTTTTTTGGTTTTGTTTTTGTTTTTTTGTTCTGATCTTTTATCGTAGGGGTTTTTTTTTCTAGGATAGGTCTAGGATTAGGTATGTGTTTCCGGCCCGGTCCACTCGGGACCAGCTTCCCCGTTCTGAATTCCACGAGTTGAATTTCTTTAAAAACATTAAAGACGAGTTGGACTCGTTAAAGACCACTTGGACTTCTTCAGACGAGTAGGACTTCTTCAGACGAATTGGCTTACAGATTTTCCAGCATTCATAGGCATGTGTCTTAACAACTGGCTCACCCCATGCACACGACTTCATCACAAAATATGGGTTTATATTTTTCTTCAATATTTTGGGAACTATATCTGCCACGCCAATCATAGATATGTTAAAAGAACTTAATGTAAACATTCACTGTGTTTCCGGCAATGTGTGTGAGTGAGTGTGAACCATAGATATACATGTAACTGTACTTTATGATCTATTAATTTGGGTAGGGGAATACTAAAATTAAATTGGGGAAATATCAGGCTGTATGTGTAATGTAGATATCGACTGCATGTGTTTCCGGCAGTGTGTATGAGTGGGCGTGCACCATAGATTGTGTTTTCGGCAGTGTGTGTGAATGAGTGTGAACCATAGCTGTGAGGAAATATCAGCCTGCATGAGACACTAACAGCTTGAATGTACACATTAACATGGACGCACTGGGTTGGTTTACTTCTGATAACGATTTTACTTTACTTTTTTTATTCAATTTTTCAACCATTTAATATGTTGTAACCGAACCACAATCACACAATCACACGCAAAATTGAATAAAGTTTATCCTTTGCTGTTCTTAGTGTCACTTACTTTTTTATATTATTTCTATTTGTGATTTAATAATTTCATTTGCAGCATTGGTATTATGTCTTGTATACGACCCTTTTTGACATTGCTTATTTATTTTGTGTACATACATTTTATTGATATATTTGTTTACTTGTATCGACTAACAATATATAGAGTTCGAAAAGTGAACACATCGAAACACAAATTAAACTGTTCATCTGCTTTTATTTCTGATTTATCAAGTAGTATTTCATGGATTTAGTATTTGAATTCTACATGCATCTCTTTCAGCTTTTTACTGACGCATTTTTCTTTAGTATCTTCCAGTTGTTTTCAACATTTTGCTAACTTGTTTTCCTTTTTAGATTCTAATTATCGTTTCTCTTTTCTAGTTTCAGGTGTTTGCAACGTTTCTCTATTCCTCCTTTCATATTTAGATTATTTTCCCTTCTTGTATTTCTCAGTTGATTTACTAACACGCCATAGAGTCCAAAAACCTATCTATGAAACATAACATTAACTAAATTTCCAACCGTTTTTCTAACTTTGTGCACATGCATGAGTTTTTCTCGTTTGGCTGTAAACTATTTCTGCATTATCAAGTGATGTTTCATGGATTTAGTATTTGAACTCTACATCTCTTTCAGCTTTTACTAATACATTTTTCTTTAGTATCTTTCAGTTGTTTTCAACATTTTGCTAACTTGTTTTCCTTTTTAGATTCTACTTATCCTTTCCCTTTTCTATTTCAGGTGTTTGCAACGTTGCTCCTTATCATTTTGATTTAAATTATTTTCTCGTTTTTCTTCAGTATTTGATCTAACACACCATAGAGACCAAAACTCAATCCATGAAACACGAGTGACTAAATCTACAACTTTTTTTCTAACGCAACCGTATATACTGAGCTATCAGTAAAACGGTGGATTCTTTTGCATTCCACAGTTATATGTTTCGTGGATTTAGTATTTGAACTCTACATCTCTTTCAGGGTTTACTAACATTTTTCCTTGCCGAGTATTTTTTCAGTTGTGTTCAACCTTTGTTTGATGACTACTGGGTGTTCTTGTTTCCACGTGTTTCACGATACGATTTGCAACGACGATTTTCCTCGCTGAATGCCGTTACGAGAAAATATGGTGCCGTAATGCGAAAATAACGCGGCGCGATAATTTGTCATATAGCTTTGAAACTTCCGTTATAATTTATCATTCCAGATATTTGCAACAGTTGAGGAGTTCCCAATATGAGAATGGAAGCATTTGGTGATATGACGGCCCTGCGACCAAAGACTAAGATAATTTCACTTTACTTCCGTTTCTTTCTTTCTTTTTCTTTTTTACTGCTTCTTCAATCATTTTCATTTGAACTAATTTTGATGAAATTTTGAGAAATAAATCAATGAATTTTAAATAACGCTAAACTAAATCAAATAAAAATTAAAATACAATAAATAGTAAAAAATACTGATAAACTTTTAATAAGAAATAAATCACTTTTTTTAACATAGGCGTCGGAGACCATACCATCACGTACTTTGTCTGTCACCATCTATTCTTTCCATCTTGATTCTTTCTATTTCTTAACCACTAAGTGATGTCTTTATCGTTTCAGATGTTTGCAACTCGAGACGTTCCAGCACGTGATCGTCATTCTCGATATTCGGCGCTGCAAGTTCATTGGTCTTCATCTGTTGTTGATTTTGGTTCAGGATTCCAAGGTAGTGTATTGTCCTAGTCAGCTTTTAAGATTCTAAGATCGCATGATATCTACAATTCTACCTCTTGGCATCTAAGTCACACGTCTAATTATGTATTTATTTCGTTTCGATTCAGGTGGTGATAATCGAACGATGTCATTTTCAGCCCAAACGTCGTCCTGCGTATTTGTGTGTAAAAGATCGTCCTATGCACCATGGCAAAGTGTCCAAAGTGGCTTTGATATCGAATACCTCGAGGAGATCCAAGTGGAGCCGACATCATTGGAGGACGACGCATTTTGAAATTTTTTGAATAAATTTGAAAACTCGTGTTTTTCTCTTTGTTTTGGGGGTTACTACTTCATATATGACCCCATGAAATGACTTATGAGTTACACTCGACAGTTGTGGAATCTCGGTGGAATCTTTGTAACTTGATTTCATGGGGTCATACATGAAGTACTAACCGCTGCTGACAAGTTGATCATTGTTGTGTTTTCAACCAAGAGTAAGAGTGAGATAACTACAGTTCTACATGTTCTGTTCTACATGTTCTAATGTGAACCCTGGCCATTGGAACATTTTAACTGCAGTTATCTTACTCTTAACATTGGATGTCACCATAGTAACCATGGCCAAAGGCGAGTGTGGTATAGTTTTTATGCTCGGACGAGACCGCAGGCACTTGGTTACCAATGTTGACGGCCCATGTTGAGGGTGAACTACAGTAAAGTGTTCTGATAAGACCGCGATAACATTGAAAACATTTGACTGTAGTTATCTCTCCCTTAGTAACAGTTGTCACCATGGTAACCATTGTTAAAGTGAGTTAACGATAGCCCGATTTACACGCCAAACATTTTATGATGGGCTTCGTGAATTATGGATGTCGTGCCATAAAACGTTTGTCGTGGAAATAGGGCTTGTAGTTAAATGTTCTGATGTGACCGCGGCCATTAGAACATTTAACTATACTTGACCCACTTTTAACAATGGTAATCATGACAACTGTTGCTAAGGGAGATATAACTACAGTTAAATGTTTTGATGAGACGGAGGTGACTTGGAACACTATTTAACTATAGTTAACTCAATTTTTTTCCAATGGTTACAATGTTATTGAAAAAAAGTTTGCAAGTTTTGCCTTTTAATTCTTGGCGAGCATTCGGACATAACTGTCTATGTTGAGGGCAATGATGGACTGTTGTTACTTGCGCTAGCTATTTATACACATGGAATAATAAAACTGAAAATGCTAAACTAAAAAATAACTATAAAAATAAACAAATATAAATAGTTAAAATTAAATGTATCTTAACTAATATTCTATGTACAAATAGTTCGCGCAAGTAACTTTATTCCATCGCTGTCCTGAAGATGGACAATTGTATCCGAAAGCTTGGCATGAATTTAAATGGAAAAAATTAGTCGAACTTGTTTCAATTATGCTCCATGTACACACTATTTATATTATAAACTAAGGCATTACGTTAATCTTAAAACGTTGGGTCTTATTTATCCAGACATTGTCTATGGCATGAGGTGGGGGAACACCTAAAAAGATGCACTGGAAAAAGTAGTGCAGAAACGAAACCAATGTTTAAGATGGTTTTTTTTTCTGAACAAGAAAGATAAATTACAACGGCGTTGCGAAGCAAGTTGCTGGAGCATTGCACAGTGTAACGGGGGTTGTCTCGCAACTTTTCGCAACGCATTGCAGCAACTTGCAGTGCCATTGCACAGTGTATCGCCCCTCCAGCAACTTTCCTCGCAATTTTTGAGGCACGTTTTCTACGAGCGCATGCGCAATTTTTCATTTCGCTCTGAGGAGCCATCTTGAATTTCGCTCCCAGCTTGCCTCGGCCAAAAATATTGCAAGTTGCTGAGAAAATTGCGCAGTGTAATAAACTTTAAGCTGCTAATAAATAGTGTAATAAACTTTAAGGAAAAATCAAAAACGGTCCTTGTTAACTATCAAAATTAGCGATAATTGAGTTCACAAAGACTACAAAACTGTAAATGTGTGATTGTAACTGTAGGAGGACACGAGGGCGGTTAAAAATAAAGACGAATATATATTGTATTGTAAATCGTAAGTGGAGGAGATCGGTCTTCATTGTTTTTACTGATTTTTAATACATATTAAACCTCTACAAATGTAAAAAAAAAAGGAAAATAGTGCAAAATAAAGGAGAGGAGAGTTGATTTGGTTAGTGCTTTTATTTTAACCTGCCTGACGGCAAAAATTTAATTATTGGGATCTCCGGATCTCCCATTGATTTTTAATACATATTATACCTCTACAAATGTAAAAAAAAAGGAAAATAGTGCAAAATAAAGGAGAGTCGAGTTGATTTGGTTAGTGCTTTTATTTTAACCTGCCTACGGCAAAAATTTATTGGGATCTCCGGATCTCCCATCTGGTGGACGCCTCGCTGGTGGGAATACACTCTCTCTCTAATAAGCCAAGTTTACACGAGCGACGGAAATGCGATAAAATGAAAAATACTATGGGTTGTGTTTGCACAAACCCTATCAATCTCGTCCCCAGAGCCGATTTTTCTTACTGCACTGCTCGCAGAAAAATACTGGCTAGCGCTCTGGCGAAATCGACCGAAATCACGGAACTTCACACACTTTTGGGCTTCCTGTGTAAAAATCAGGAAGCCCAACTCGACCCAGATTTCCTCGCTCGAGGTGATTCAATATGGCGGATGAAAAGCGTAAAAAAAGTGATCGTAAAAAGGAAAAGGATAGCGACGATTTCTTTCAGATAAGAGCCAAAGGACAATTCTTACGAGTTCCTAAAGATCTAGAAGAAGAAGACGTTGCTGTACCAAGTGGTGCTGGTGAGTGGTTGTTGTGATATTTGACAATAATTTCATGTTTATACGTGCTACACGTGACAAACTAACAAGTTTAGAGCAGATTTCGTATGATTGTGAAAATGGCACCGCACGGTCACGGCAAGGTTACGGCAAGAATTTCGAATGTTTTTATAGACATCACGGCACTGACACGGCCTACGGCACGGCGCGGTTCGTTTCACGCTCATACGAAATCTGCTCTAGCTAGTTAAGGTACGGAAAATCACTCAATTTTGTAGCAACAGACTTTTTCAACTTGCAGCAAACTATTTTGTTGCGAGACAAGTTTGTATGGGGTATAGTTTACAATGAGGATTAAGTTCCTCCCTTCTATAACCCTATTATAATAATAAAATAATAATGTTATTGTGTTAATAATGTTAATGTTATTCATTACTTAACAAATAGATTCCATTTTTCCGTGCGTCTGTACTCTAATCGATGCACAGATGATGTCAAAATGTGGTGAGAACAAAAAAGTACGCCACGAGACTGAAGTCGAGTGGCGTGACTGTTGTTCTCATCACATTTTGACAGTCTTCTGTGCATCGATTAGAGTACAGACACATGAAAAATTGAATCTATCTGTTTTATAGAATATTTATTGAAACATTCCAACCAATCAGAGTGCGCGTAAGATTCAATGACGCCATCTATGTGTGTGTACTCTAATCACACATGGTTGTTCGACCAATCAGAGCATGCGTAATATGCCAATTATACCAAAGTTATTATATATTTTTGGGGGTATAAAAATGCGCAGCATTGCTCTTCAACTTGCTTCGCAATGAGCAATGACAGGGGCACAAAAGAACATTAGCAGATACACTCAGATTTCTTGTTTTAGTGACACAAAAGGCTACATGTAAATCTACACTAAATAAAATCCAAATGAATTTCAAAATATTTTTTCATGTTTTTTTCCTGGTTTTGTACTTTGCAGCTGCACTTGCCCACTATCATATATAGGCAATTAATTTCTCTGTTAACTCTAAACTACTAAAATTATTGTAACAGGAAATCTTCCAGGGTTATTGAAATTTGTGTCTTGAATTGTTGGAAATTCTAGAATGGATAGGGGGAGGGGGGAGAGTCAATGTCATGATGCAAAAAAAAATGAAATTCCAGGGGGCAGGGAGGGTGTAACACAAAATCCCCTCTGTGGTGGGGGTATGGATATTTTCTGGAACTGCACAATTATTATTTATGTATTTTTTATTGATTATGTCACCTTGAAAGATCATTTGCCAACTCAACCAAAGAAGAAAAAGAAAGTTTTGTCCAGAAAACAAAAGAGAAAGAATATCAGAAATGAGAAGAAGGCAAAGAAAAATGAGTTCTTTCATAGAAAAGGAATAATAGATACAAAGGCACAGGTATACTACATTTAAAATATTTGCTTGCTCAAGAAAACCTGTTTGAGCCTACTCAACTTGTCTTTTGTTGGTCTTTTTTATTCAGGATCAGCTTATTTCACAAGGTCAGTCAGTGGAATCTCCCATTAAAGATAGCCCAAAGAAAAAAGCCAAAAAACGGAAAAGAAAAAGAAAGGTTCTAAAGATAAATTATTATATATGAATGATACTGTATTTTTTTAGTGTGTAGATTTGTAATCATTCATTGATTCATTCATCCATTTTTTTAGTTTATGAAATTGACTTGCTTTTGGTCAGTACATGTAATGTTTGATTACAAGTTATTTTTCACATGTTCTTATAAGGTGTTCTAGTTAAGCAGAGAAGTTTCTTAGAATGATTCTTATTACCTCTTTCTAGAATTCAGAACCTTCTGCAAGAGAAGTTGAAATCCAAAGACTAAAAGAAGAAAATGAAAAAGAAGACAAAGAAATCAAAAGACTAGAAAAATTACTCAGCATGGACAGGAAAAAGAAGCTACCTTCACAGTTTGTTGCAGATGGTTTAGACTGTATCCTTTTACTTTATACTCAAGCACACACAATACAAGCAATAACAGGCAACATTTCTATGGCTTTGAAAGATTT
Source organism: Telmatactis stephensoni (assembly GCA_029948255.1). Classification (NCBI taxonomy): domain Eukaryota; kingdom Metazoa; phylum Cnidaria; class Anthozoa; order Actiniaria; family Isophelliidae; genus Telmatactis; species Telmatactis stephensoni. The sequence continues at coordinate 1,092,218 of JALIZF010001919.1, read as the reverse complement.
GCCTTATACTGTATGCATACTGTATGCCTAAAAAAATTATTATTTATCCTTTACTATCACATTAGATCTTTTAGAAGTCTGTGATCATGACAGATTTGATCTCGCAAAAAAGCAAAGCAGTGAGAGTGAAGATGAGGATGAGGGAGACAAGTACACCCAGGCCTTTGCCAGAAACAAAAAGGTTTGTTTGTGATATTAAAATACCTTGATGCAAAATCATGTTTATTCATTTGGTGACTTCATGAAGTTATCTGACTTTAGATTACCTCTGGTAATTCTTCTTTCCAGAGAAAGAAAGAAGAAAAAACAAACAAAAAGTCAGCTGTTAAGGAAAGCAAAATGGAGGATGAAGATGAGGAATTCTCTGAAGACAGTGATAAATCTGATGACCACAGGAAACTGGACTCCTTATATGATGATAGTGATGGATATGTTAGTGACAGTAATCCTGATGATCTTGATGATGGTGATGAAATTGATAACATACTTGGTGACGTTGATGATGATGATGATGATGATGACAGAAATGAAGATCATCTTGATAATGAAAACAGCAATTATTATGTTGATGATAACAGTGATTTCGATGATGATGATGATGATGATGATGATGATGATATTCCTTCTAAGAAGCTAAAGAAGGAAGAGAAAAGCACAAAAGATTCCACAAATGACCAAGATGTGGACACCACAAAATTGTCAAACAACACAACCAAGTATATTCCTCCTCATTTGAGAAACAAAGATTCTTCTAACACAAATAAAGAACACTTGATCAGATTAAGAAGACAACTTAAGGGATTGCTCAACAAGTAAGACTTTGAAAAATCATCATCAGACTCCTCATGGGGGTTAGGTCATCTGTTTGGGACCAGCAGTTTTTGTCCAAGCATAATGCCCTCTCTAAAACTTCCCCCCTCTACTAGATTAAATGACCCATCTCTAGCTGGACTTCTGTTTGATTGCAAAATATTCCTAAGCATTTCCATCTATGTGGAAAGGAAGTGAAGCTTGTAGCTCTTTCAGTAGCTTCAGCAAGATGTCATTGAGGAGAATTTAATTGAAGTTTGATGGGTGGTCAGAAGAGTCTCCCACACTACTCACTTTAAGAGTTCTTTACATTTTTGTGTAATCATGTGTTTTTTTCTCTGTATTTTACAGGCTTAGTGAGGGGAATCTTCAGTTTGTCTGCAATGAAATAGAGGAACTTTTTGCTCACAACAGCAGAAATGGTGCAGTACATTTGTATAGATTGTACATATACATGTAGATTATTTTAATTATTAACAAAGTACCAAGCCTATTGTCATATGATTGTGAAAGGATACATCAGTGACTTGGCAATGACAACAATGGTGATGATAATGATGATTATTATTTATGATGATTTATTATTTATTATTCAATACATGGTAAATAAAAACCTTTGAACCTTTGACCTTTGATGATCAATGATGAATCATTGAATTATGAAAGATTACTGCCTCTTTAGTCTTAGCAACTAGAGACAGTGACAATTCTCCATTGATGCTGGAAATGAATTTTGTCCTTTTGTGCATGTCAGAGGAGTGTCAAATGGTCCCCTGAAAAAAATAATCAGTCTTGCAAGATTTCAGTCAAATTTCATGCTTCTTGATGTCTCATTTTGGAGTCTTAAATTTTGAAAATGTCAGAAATTGGACATGAAAGTTGCCTTGGGCTTGCAATAAAAAGGTTGGCCTTGGAGTCTCACATAGTCACATCTTGACCATTTGACACCACCCTGACTAGTTCATGTCCGAGGGACAGAACAATAGAAAAATACTTCACTGTAAGGTTCTTTATGTGTTGTGTCCATCACCAGGACATGCTTATTTGTGTCCTGTTTCCTAATATATGCCAAGACTTGATATGTGAAAGGTATGGTAGACTGTCAGTAGTAGACTGAGCAGAAAATAGATAGATAAAATAAATAGATTTGTATTTAACGTTTTGTCAAGTTTGTATTTTCTCTTTTAGATATGAATGAACTTTTGACTGCAATTATTCTGGATTCCTGTGTTTCTCCTTCTCTGATGCCTTCAAAACTTTTAATGGAACACTGTTTACTATTAGCTGTACTGAACAGTAATATAGGCATGGAAATAGGTTAGTATTCAGTCCAGGAGACATTATGTAATATTTTGAAACTACAGGACAAGACTTAGTCTTTTGTATTTGTACGTGTGTATTTTGTTTCACTTCTTCCTTAATTTTTCCATCCATCCATTTGTTTACCTACATATCTGTCTTTTCATCCATCCATTCATCCATCCATTCATCCTGCCTGCCTGCCTATTTACTCTTTTAACATAAAGTACATTTTCTGCTATGTTCCAGGTGCCTACTTTACACAGTCTTTGGCTCAGAACTTTGATAGATTATACAAAAAAGATAAAGGCAATGAAGATGGAAAACAAATCTTTAATGTCGTTTCCCTGTTTTCCCATTTATACAATTTCAAGGTGAGTACACACTGACAGTACAAAGAGCAAAAAATAAAAGAAACTAGAAAATACATTTATTTTAAACAATCAAGATTAATGAACGAGAATTTAATTAATTGAAATAAATTAGTGAATGTATGAATGACTGAATAATATGATACAAATAACAAATGGATTGATTGAATTAGTGATTAATATGGGATAAATAAACAAACAAATGAATTCGTGAGAGAAACGAATGAATGAATGATTGGATGGATGGATGGGTGAACGAATGAATAGATGGATAAATAAATGAGCGAGCCAATGAATAAATGAATGCATGGTACCAACAGCCCAGGCTCGTACCCTTTGTGCAAAGACTGCACTATTTAAAGGGGAACTGAATGCTAAATTTAACCTTTTTCTTTAAAATCTTAAGATTCGTAAAACAACTTTCTGAAATAGATTAAGGCAAAACGCTTTTTCCTATTTTATGTAGGGGGAGGGGGTATACAGAAAAAAGCGAAACAATGGCTGAAATCGCTACTGAACAATATTAACTCAAAGTGGATGCATAAAGGTTTGTAGACAGATTAAACTTTTAACAATACTGCTGTCTTTTGAAAGCCGCAAAGAAATAACTAATGTTCAGTGCCGCAGTCTTCGACCACAAGGTGTGAGCCTGGGCTTCCTGTGTGCATGCATGAAAGAATGAATGAATCAGCGAATGAGTGAACGCAAATATCAACATAGAAATAGATGGAAAGCACAAAGATTTTAGTCTTTATCACATAGAGGCAAAAGGCAATGATTTCTAAAGGCCATTGAGATTAACCCAGGATTACTAGTAAACCATGGTTCTTAACCGGTTGGCGTGTGGCAATAGATTTATGTCAATTGACTGAACATATGGTAACGCGGTGGTTCTACTAAACCGCTATTACTAGATAAAGAGGTCAGCTTGTGGTTGATATATATAAACTGAATGAGGTTTTCTGTCATTTATCAGGTTATTCACTGCGGTTTGATCTATGACATCATACGACAACTAGCTGAAGGATTCCAGGAGAGAGACATTGATTTATTATTATTGATATTGAAAAGTATGTACGATTCTTGTCTTTTTCCTATGAGTGCCAAATGGTGGAGTAAGCTGGAGTACGACTATTTCTATTGTTTGTTTGTTGAAGTGCGGTTTTCTCGACAATCCGTATTCGTTGTGTAAATTTTTGATTGGCTGGAAAAAATTGAAAAAGCAAGCCGGACAAAGGAAAAAAAGGGAAAATTACGGGTCGCGATGCCAGGATTGTCGCTGTAATAGACCCTAATACACGATGTAATTTGCTTTTAATTTCAATAGTCAGTTAGACCACATGCAGACCACATTTTAAGACAAAATGTTGTCTAAAATCATAAATAAAATACGCTCTAGAAGTTCGACCATTACATTTACCGAATGTAGAACCTCCCAAAGAATCGAATTGACACGATGGCTTGGTAGTAATTTAGTCCCAGTGGAATTTGTACGAGACTTGGGGTAAAGTTAAGGGAAGTTGTGTTGAGATTTACGACAGTGATCCTGAAAGTTACCGATCTGTTATAGAAAATAGATATCCTATATAAGGTGTGGACAGATGGTGAAAGTCCGGCACTCGGGCAAAACGTATCCATGGTGTTAGACAAAATATCGTCTTATATATAAATGTGGTCCCGCCTGTCGTTAAACACCGTAAGTGAATCCTCTATTAAGTCATCTCCTTCACTTATCGACCACTATTTCGTGAATCAAGTATGGTTGGTTTATGGAGGTTTGATTGTATGAAACATGCCATACAAATGAATAAATGATAAATGTAGGGCTTTATCTGTAGGTACTGGGGCAGAGATACGCCGTGATGATCCTGGCTCATTAAAGGTAAAGGTTTACTGTCTTTTGGATTATTAAACCCATGGTCACAGTGTTTTATATTCATTCTTCTTATGTGTAGGACATCATACTTGAAGCTCCAAGCAAAAGCTGCAGCTGCCTCAAACCTTTCCAACGAGTAAGTCATGACATATCATCAGACACCTGGTTGCACAAAGGGTGGATAGTACTGTTCACTGGATAAATTCTTATCCAGTGAATAAATTTATTGGAAAACGTGATCATTTTATCCACTTGTTAAGCATTTATCCTACGGATAGTGCTAGCGAACCCTTCATGCTACCGGCGGGGCGTAGTTTCAAGGTCTTTCCCATTTAGGGTGCAATTACAAGCAGTCGTCCTCGTCTCTTTTTTATTTCCCTATCAGGAAAAGGTTATTTTCTTTTGGAAACGGATATGGCATATGAACACTTTTTTGCCATTGTGCATTTTACAGGATGTACTTAGACTCATTTGATGCCATGATGATTTTGGAGGCCTTTCTGGCCTCGTTCTTGTGCAAAATGAGCCCGCCATTTTTGAAAGTCGTCTATGAAATTATCTGAAACGTCGTGTATTTTTAGTTCACGTGTTCGTTTTATGCTGGAAATCATCGCTAACATACGTAACAACAACCTAAGAAAAATACCTGGTTATGATCCATCTCAAGTCGAACATCTAAGAAAACTGTTGAGATCGGTCATTAGAAACACTGGTAAGACTTATTGTGACTGTTATTGTTGCATTGTTATTTCCTTCAACTGTTTCTGTGGCCGTTTCTCCTCCTTTTGCTGTTAATTCTCGGCTGTTGTTTTTGTTTTGTTTTTGTTTGATTGTTTGTTTGTTTGATTGATTGATTGATTGATTGATATTGTTTGTTTGTTTGTTTGATTGATTGATTGATCGTTTGTTTGTTTGATTGTTTGTTTGTTTGATTGATTGTTTGATTGATTGATTGATTGATTGATTGTTTGTTTGTTTGATTGATTCAGTGATTGATTGATTGTTTGTTTGTTTGTTTGTTTGTCTGTCTGTAGTGATCCCTATGCTACTTTTCCCTCAGCTATTAGTACTCACACTGATACATTCACTTAACATGTATTGTAATTCTGTTTTGTTAAGTATACAGATATACGCCCTGTAGGTGTTTGATGGTTCATTTCTTGACGTCTTTCTCAATAACAGGTGGAACTTCAAGCTCACAACTTCAGATTTCATTAAAAGATCTCCTGGAAGCAGGCACTAAAGGTACTTGAATTGGAATAGGATTTTATCTTAACGTGGCGTTATGATGTAGTGATGATCATGTTTATGATAATGATGAACATTAATGTTTACTTTGTTGGGCCATGATCATTCAGCTTTTTGTTTTGTTTGTTTTGTTTTTTAATTAAAACGGACAAAAAATCAGCGCGATTTCGTAATAATAAAGGTGTTGATGATGATGATGATGATGATGATGACAACGATGAAAAAGAAGATGTAGTTCTTATCAATATGTGATGCATTCGAAAACTGTCGAAAGTTTATGATATATTTCTTCACTCCTCGCAAATCTGCATTCATTCCGGTCTTAGCTCGACACTTGTTGCTTTGAATGCGAGAATCCTTTTTAGAAATAAGTTTATATTATAGTATAGGCGTTTTGCAGGGTAGATTCTTTACCTCTCAACAACCTAACGTATCATGTTCTTTACACTACAGGTCGCTGGTGGATCGTGGGCTCAGCCTGGAGTGGTCGACATGAAAGCGAGGCTACTACTACGTCATCACATCAATGGAACTCTAAACTGTTAGAGTTAGCGCGTAAACAACGTATGAATACTGATGTCAGACGAAACGTCTTTTGTGTGATGATGACAAGCGAGGTAAGAGTCTTTTCGTGGTCTTTCGAGTCTCTCTTGAGTTATATAATTTTTATCGTCCATCGTAGGGCGTGCACTAGACATACGGAAAAAGGTTAAGCACCAGTGTATATACAGCGTTGGTAGTACCTTCAGCACGTTGCTGGTCTCCCAGGAAGCCGACTGTGCGCTCTTTACCCCCTCTTTCCATTAGTGTTCCGCTTTAAGGGTTATTCAAAGCTAATTAGAGCTACATGGAATGAAGAGAAGTAACTGAAACAAGTGTGAGGTGATTGGGGATCGAACTCGGGACTTCTCACTCAAAAGGCCGCACACTATACAACTGAGAGCCACTTGCGCACTTCAACTTCCCCTCATTCCTCTAAGACCTTTTCACCGGTTTTCGTATTAAACGGTAGGGGTTGTGGAACAATCAGCTGTTTTCCGCTCTGAAATTTGAATACTTATTCACTCGGTTGTTATGGTTACTGCATTAGGACTATGTAGATGCCTTTGAGAAACTGTTGAGATTAAAGTTAAAGGACGTCCAGGCACGTGAAATAGTGCATGTATTGCTGGATTGCTGTTTGAAGGTAACGAATTGTTTATCTTGATTATTACATTGTTTGCATAGTAATAATGATAGTCTTTATTGAAAAATTATAAGCAACAAAACGAGCCTGTATAATTTTCCCCCTTATATTCCAGGAAAAAGCTTATAACCCATTTTATGCTTATCTTGGGCAAAAGTTTTGTGAATACAACCGATCTTATCAGGTATTTGTACATACGTGTTGCATATTTGGATCTCTCCCTTTCATTCTGTCTTCTTCTTTCCTTCCTTCCTTTTTTCCCTCCCTCTTTCCCTCCCTCCCTGCCTCCCTCCCTCCCTCCCTCCCTGCCTCCCTGCCTCCCTCCCTCCCTTCCTTCCTTCCCTCCCTCCCTCCCTCCCTTCCTTCCTTCCTTCCTTCCTTCCTTCCTTCCTTCCTTCCTTTCCTTCCTTTCTTCCTTTCTTCCTTCCTTCCTTTCTTCCTTTCTTCCTTTCTTTCCTTTCCTTTCCTTTCCTTTCCTTTCCTTTCCTTCATGTTCATTAGTGATGACTTGAATCATTACTCATCGTCCATTTTTAGGTCACTTTCCAGTTTTCGTTGTGGGATAAATTCAAAGTCGTTGATAATCTCAAGCCAAACAGCGTGAACAATATGTCTCTTCTCTTATGTCATCTCATTGCTAGTAAAGCTTTGTCTCTTTCAGTTCTTAAGGTAAGGTTTTACCTACTTGTAATTTGAATACCTTAATACACCGTCGAGACAATGTAAGTGTCAGCTTTCCTCACAGTTTAAGAACATATCATGTGTTTTCCTCCTACAGGCTGTGAACTTCATGGACTTGGATAAACCTTCGATTGGATTCTTCAAAGATTTATTTACACATTTGTTAACAGAATATCCAGCTGATGTTGTGAGGTAGGCCGTTTATTCATCCATCCCATTCAATCCCATCCCGTATCTCATCCCTCCATCCTTGCCTCCGTTTGCCCATTCCTTCTTTCTTTCCTTTTTTCCTTTTTTCCTTCTTTCCTTCTTTCCTTCCTTCCTTCCTTCTTCCTTCCTTCCTTCCTTCTTCCTTCCTTCATTTTCTACCAATTTAGAAATCAGTTTTGCAGTCCTCTTTTTTTTCTCATTTTCGTAGAAAATCATTCGAAAGAATTGCCACCATACCGGAATTATCGAACCTCCGTCAGGGAATTGCTCTTTTCATTCGACACTTCATACTAAAGAAGAAGAACCAAAATACAAAATCTGCTATCGGTGAACGAATCCTTGGTGTAATAGATATACTGCAGGCAGCAAAAGAATCGAGACTTTGAATAATGTTTTCTGGAGTAAATGGGCCTGTTCGTCTAGAGAGCTAGGAAGACAGAGAGTATCTCAGGTACCACAATATTTATATTAAATTTGATTGTACAGAGTTATTGGTTAAAAATGAGATTCTGAACTTACACTGAAATGAAAGAAAAGAAAACATTACCCATCAAAATATTGAATGTCCTATAAGGCCTATAAGTTCATTCAGTGAATCCTCCAACGAACAATACTATCCATGCACTATGGACGAGAGATTCAAGAGACCATTTTTTTTTTTTTTTTCACACAACTTTATTGGACAAACCATAACTAAAATACAAAAATTAAAGGAAGAAAAAAATCAACAAAAAAAGGCACTGTCCAAGAGGTGGGTACAAACGGGACACGAAGTCCCATGCGAGGTACCCGCCTTGACTAAAGTAACTAAAAACTAAAAAGATATCCTTCCCAAACCCTAAAATAGAAAGCAGTACTAAGAGAGCGAAACTCGCCCATGTAACAGGAAGTTGACGCCATTACATGCGCGCGGCGTCAAACCACAGGGAGCCCCAATCATAAATTTTGAATATAATCAATCGAGTTGATCTGTTAAGAAGAAACTGATTAAGAATAAAGTTGTAACCTTCGAATATAGTTCTCAACTATTTTTCTGATCCGAAAAATCGTGTTTAGGGGGAATTAAAAGAACCCGATTTTTCGTATCAAAATAAATAGTTGAGAACAATGTTGCAAAGGTTACAACTTTATTTGTAATCATTTTTTCCATTATATTATACTCAAAAGTTGTTTTTGGGCTCCCTGTGCTCAAACAATGGAATTTGATTTCTGCGCGGATACAAACCGCTTTTGCTGCTTTTGTCACAAATGTTTAAGAAAAAAAAACTTTTGACAACACGTTCCGACGTGAACCAACTGAACAATACTTGAAGTGTTTTTCTGTTGTCGAGAGCAGCGTGAGATGGGTACTTTGAAATAGTTTATCCTTTCCACTTAGTACTTTCCATTGAGTCCACTGGAGTAACGGAAAGGATCGCAGAAACGAAATTCATATTTTGGACTAACTAACTAACATGATTGACTTAGTTAAAGACTCTCAACGAAAAGAAATCTGTAATTGATGTCATTAGTAGGTCTGAGAAACTTGTAGGAATATAATCCTTCATCAAAACCTTTTGATTTACAGCTGTACTCGAGTTCAATGCGTTCATCTTCAAGTCGTCCTCTTTGACACTGAAATAATTTAAAGCCAATATCATTTTTGCTATACTTCTATCGTTTTATCCTCGACAAAGTAATCCAAAAATCAAAAAGGGAATAAGGAAAGGCTGGAGCCCATAAGAAAGGAAAGGAAAAGAAAGGAAAGGAAAAGATAGAAAGAAAGAATGAAAGAAAGAAAAAAAGAAAGAAAGAAAAGGAAAGTAAAAAGAAAATGAAAGTAGAAAAGAAAAAGGAGGGAGTAAGAAAGAATGAGAAAAACAAAGAAGAAAAGACAAGAAGAAAGAAAGAAGGAAAGAAAGAAGGAAGGAAGGAAGGAAAAAAGGAAGGAAAGAAAGAAAGTAAAGTAAAAAGAAAATGAAATTAGATCGAGAAGGAAAAAAGGAGGGAGTAAGAAAGAATGAGAAAAAGAAGAAAAGACAGGAAGAAAGAAGGAAGGAAAGAAAGAAAGAAGGAAGGAAGGAAGGAAAGAAAGAAAGAAAAAGAAAGAAAGAAACAAAAACGGAGAAGTACACTTCAAATCTGAATGACACTACTTTAAACTCCCTGACAAGAAGCCCCCCGCCTAAGTGACAAAGCCAATAAAATAAAAACATAAAATATGATGAATAAAATAAGAGGTGTGCGTCAATATCCAATATTTGAAAACATTGGCACTCAAACTTCGTGGCGAAATGGTATAAAACTGGGTTGCCGTAGGACAACAGAACACTGTTTTGCTCACACGGTGCTTTCGAAAATCTTCGAATTGCTGAATGATTCTAAATCAAAAACACTGCAGTGTACCATGAACGCAACCAAGAGTCCTAGCAATGTGAATCCCAACGATTTTCCCGCCAAGCCGCTTATTGCTGCTATCTTGTTTAACGCTGTTTTATCGATTCTATCAACCCTTGGGAATGGAGTGATCATTGTCACCATCTTGAAGTCTAAAAACCTCCAAACACCATCCTATATACTAATTACTAGCTTGGCTATGACGGATTTTCTAGTTGGTTTACTGTATCACCCTTTGCAAATCGGCAGGTTGACACTTAATATTTCCCAGAGGGTTTATAAAGTGAACTCTGGTGTCGTCTATTTCTATCTTGTCATGCTTTCATTTGTGATGTCTACGTTCATCAGTATCGATAGATATTTAGCTCTCTACCTGAAACATCGGTACAGAGTAATGGTTACCAGAAGACGCGTTCTTGCAATAGTTTTATTATTGTGGACTATCATGATACCTTCATTTTTGTTGACGTTATTCTTCACAATATCGACCTTTTTTGGACGGGTTATTACCTTTGCAGCGGTAGGGGTTTTGGTGCTGCTGATAACCTGCGCTTTTTACATCAAGTCCTTCATTACCCTTCACCGTTACACAGCACAAGTTCACAGCCAAACCAACCCATCAGGTGTGACCTTTGATGTAGGACTATATAGAAAATCCTTAAAGACCATGGTGATAATTTTGGGATGTCTTTTGGTCTGTTACATCCCAGTCTTATGTACTATGTTAGTTTTTTCATTGTTCATATCCAAAATTCACATCAACGTCATTATCATTGTTCATAACTTTGCTAACACAATCTTTGGGCTCAATTCCAGCATCAATCCAATTATTTATCTAATAAGATTCAGCGATCTTCGCCAAGCAAGTCGGCAGACCATAAAAGATATATTTAACTGCTGATCAATTTCGTTAAAGAATTTCCACCCTGACAAGCGATTAGTGTTCGTATTTTAGTTACCAAATGGAACAGAGCTGAAAAACGAACAAGCTCTTCGAGAAACGTTCAAGCCCGTTTACGGAAAGTTAAGAAAAATTAATATCTCAACTTGTAGGTTATAGTACTAGCTTTGATTTTTTACTGTGTACCTTTTTCTTTCGCTTGTACCACAGCTATTTTTTTTTTAATCTGTGGAATTTGTACGTTTTCAGCCCTGTTACCAAATGGTGTACCGCAGGGGCCTGTTTTGTGCCCTATCTAATATTTCCTTTACACTGAACCACAGGGAGCAGAGGAGGGCCGCTTTTCTTGTTTACGTACGCACCTAAGCGATTAGGTTTATTTTATTTACCATATGGTGTGCCGCAGGGATCTGTCTTGCTCCCCAGCTACAGTATTTCCTTTATTCGCGGCCATTATGAACACTGCTCGCTGTCTTAATCATACAATCACATGCGGTATTATCGTTTGGCCGAAGCATATATTAGAAGCACCACAATGACAGTATTATAAATAACCTTTCTTCAATCCATCTTTAAACGACCACCTGGAATGAAATTGAACCCACGTAGAATCACACTGCCTAAAACGTTGCGTTGTTATTATCTTGGACGTTTATTTAAGGATAATAGCTACCCCATTATTGGCAGGAGATAGAAAGCTCGGGGCCTGGTTGTTAGAATGTTAATCTTGAATTAAAATGGTTTTCGTAAGATTAATTCCTGGGTTGACGCGGTGTGAGTTAAGTGATCGTATTCCAGCATCTTCCTTGAAGCGTCCTCGTGTGGATTGGGCCTACGGTTTTAAATTCCTTATCCGAGAAGGTCTAGATGTATTACAGAGGCACATTCTCAATTATGGTCTGGTCGGAATCAGAAACTTGACCTCCCGCACGAAAGACAGACTCTTAACCATCTGAGTTAACCTAACAACTATAGTGAAAAACTGGTCTGTCAGCAAGAAGAAAGTTGGTTGATGAGAATTTTCTGCATTTAGTTTTAAATTTGAAAAAGTCTCTCCCTCTCTAATTGTCGGGTTGTCATTCGCCCACGTAACTAAATCAATACTAAATAGCAGTCTCATACAAGAGAGGAACTTGCCGCGACAATTTCTCAGACATTTTCGTATTCACTCTAAAGACATTTTAAGACATTTCAAATTCGATTGCCGAAGTGATGAGACATTCTAATTCTCTTTTCAATCGCCCGAGTGAAAAGAAATAATCTCTGTTACCCAGAGATAAGTTATATATCAGTACAGTATTTAGGTTTAAAGGCGATCGATATGATTGATGATATGAGTGTTTGGATCGGCAGTGATAAAACTAAATCGCGATAAAGATTGATAGGTTTTCAAAACGTTTGACACTAAATTTATTTTGACTAGCGCACTTCAAATGGAGAAGTGAAGGAAGAAACGGAAGAGAGGATCAATACAAATAAATATATGTTGTGGTTCAATTTTATTCTTGGTTCAGTTTTAATTTTCCTTTGTTTTTGTGTATGGTAATGTATGAATTAAACAAATGATAAAATTGAACATATGAGTGAATGAATGATAAATGAATGGAAAAAAAATAACGGAAAGAATTAATGACTGACTGAGGCAAGCGAATAGGTAAAGGAAAGAAAAATCTCTCGTCTTGTTTTGTGTTGTCTCCTTTAGTCCTCTTCTCTTCTTTTTTTCTCTTCTTTTTTCTCTTCTCTTCTTTTCTCTTCTCTTCTCTTTTCTTCTCTTCTCTTATCTTCCCTTCCCTTCCCTTCCCTTCCCTTCCCTTCCCTTCCCTTCCCTTCCCTTCCCTTCCCTTCCCTTCCCTTCCCTACCCTTCCCTTCCCTTCTCTTATCTTCTCTTCTCTTTCGTATTACAGTAAATGTGCCTTAAGGAAGAGGTCTAACCCTTAAAAAAGACAGTCAAAAGCATATTTGATAGCCGCCCGATATCGTTTTACTCTATATTTAGCATAAAAAGAACCACACAGGCGTTAACAATCAAATATTCCCACACATAATAGGATATATTCAGGCCCATATCTTATTTTGAATTTTACTGTCGCAATTCGTTTTTCAACAGAATGCTATCGCGACAACGAACCCATTTCCTTCGATACGGAATCTTTAATTTCTTTCCCCTAAAGCATAGTTTATCATTCACTGCGCACTATCTGGAGCTTCAACTCCATTGGTTCATTTTTCCTGATTCGAAACCTCACATTTCCATTGGAGTTTTGATAGTACGGGATTTTATTTGATGTATATTTCTGGCTCTTTCTTGGTGTTGCAAGGTACCTGAGGCATAAACACAATAAAACAATAGCAAAGAACTTTGAACGAAACAATCCCCTTCAGTACAAATAACTCTAACTCAAGATAGCGAGGATCAGAAGCGTTCGCTAATTGCTACATATATAGACTTTAATCTTAACACCCTTACAATCTTAAAGTTATTATAAACTAATATTTGGCTTATACCAGAATATAAGAAGTTAATCACAGTCTTAATTCGCAAAATCTTAGTGAGATTAAAAGGAATATTCTAGGATTAACTTTGTGATTTTATTTTATCGCCTGTTTTCTTAAATTTGTCTTTCTCTGTGCTATTTTATCAGAGACGCGTTGCGAAAGCGATCTCTGGATGTCACTAGTGGATCACAAAACGTTTTTTTGCATTCCCTTGAAGTCTATCAGACCTGTCCACGTTTTGTCCTTTCTGTCTTTGATGTTCAGGCCTTGTGGCGACAGTACTTTTAACATCTCGATAGAATCAATAAACAAACCTAGGGAACCCAGCATCTTGGGTTCCTCAGAGAAGACATTACGTAAACTAAGACTGGTTAAGCTTAGCCACTAACAATTTGTTTCTCTCTCGAAATCTACTACAGAACTCTATTTACATGGTTTTTGTTGACAGGGCTAGTTGAGAAGCCGTACCAGTTATGTGCTGTACCAAATTGCTGCAAATGAAATACATGGAAAGTTTGGCGTCTAAATCAATTTGGAACAGCTGGTTCGATTTAGAGTGGTCGAGGCATTCACCACACCACAGCTAGCGAAATAAAAATGGCTCTAACGAGAATTAGAATTGAGAGCAGCACACAGAAACCACGGCATCTGAACTAGGCCTAAAGGGGGTGTTACACGAGACGATTTTTAACGACGATTTTCAGCGCAACGGCGTTACGTTAAAAATCTTTCTCGTGTAACATGACACTTGGAACGATTTTCTTTGCAATTTTCGCTTCGGCAACGCGTTGCGAGTTTTTGAATCCAAGTCAGAAACTCGCAGCGCAAAATATTGCAAGTTGTTGCAACGTTGCGCGGAAAATCGTCGTTAAAAATCGTCTCGTGTAACACCGCCTTAATGATTCACAAATATTTTGAGACAGAGTGTCAGTTAGCGACTGCTGCGTTATAGTCGACTTTTTTCTTGCTTGTGGTTAGTTTTTACACTAATTCCATGATCTTATGAAGAGCAAATGTATATATGGAAATATTACTGTTTGGATGACTTATTGAGTTGAAGTCCCTTTTGTTTTTGTTTGCTTGAATTTTGTATTCTTGAATTCAAACAATATTTTCGCCTTTTGGTTATTGTTGTAAAGTAAGGGTTTATTCTAAGAGAGGTCAATATCAGCAATCTTGACTGTTTCTTTTGTGCTTGTAAACTCTTTTAGAAGTCATTTACACTTATTTTGGAGATTTTCAAGGAGGGCAAATTTTTACAGTTCAAAGTTATTGTTTAGTGGTAATTATACTAGCTCTCTTTTTGCGGCTTTGCAGGTGTTTTTTGGGGCATTTTCGGCCGAACTTAAGTGACTTTCCAAATGTGTTTTGGCAAATCCTCTGTGGCAAATTTGTCAATTTTTTCGTTTTTTCTTTTCTTTTCTTTTTTTTTTTCTTTTTTTTTTCTTTTTTTTTTTTTTTTTTTTTTTCTTTATTTTTTTTTCGCCCCCGCTTTAGTTAACTCAACTATCAATTAGCGTCTCTCTCTCCACCTGTTCCCTCTCTTTCCATTGTGGTTCGCTTTGGGTTTGTCGTATAGTCCACTCGTAGCATCTTGGTCGCTCTAGTTGTCTCGGATGAGAAAAACGTATCGCTTCGTTCGGGTGGTGCGCGATTGAAAATCTTCAACAGTCCTCTTCTAAAGTTCTCGATAAATATAAAATAGATGCACGGGTTTAGTGCACTGTTCGTGTAAGCCAAAAACTGCACAGCAAAAGTAAAATTGTAAAAAAACTCGTAGTTTGTGAATTTCCAGTCTTTAATGAGGGTTCCATAGAACACGAAGACGTTGAACGGACCGTAACATATGGCAAATGACCCAACTGTCAACATAGCTAGCTTTAATAGCTTGGTGTTGTTGGCTGCTCTACGATGCAAGGCAGACTTCCCTTGTTGTTCTTGAAAGTTGACGATTCTAAGTCTTACAACGACAAGAATAATGGAGTAGAGGACGGTCAGTACAACAGCTGGAACAATAACGTAGAGAACTGTAGTTGTTATCATGAAAACCCTATGAATTTTATGATGCAGCACAGAATCTTCGCTCCACAATAGTTTGCATTGAGTTTGTCCGTTCGGGTTTACCAGCCTGAAGCCATATAGTAAGGGCGCATAGTATAACGCCGTGAAAAGCCATGTGAATGCGATCATTGCCACGCGAACTCTTGAAGTAATAAGCGAGAGTTTTAATGGGTAGACCACAGCACAAAAACGGTCCACAGCAATGCAAATCAACGAGATAATCGACACGACCATAGTGGTATCCGAGAGATAGAAAATAATCTTGCATAGGAATTCCCCAAAACGACCTGTCGGGCCTACCCAACCTCGCGGGCTTTTTAGTGTTTCAATAATTATTCTTGGAAGAATGATCAGTGGGACAATGAGATCAGACACAGCCATGTTAACAATAAAGTAGTTAATAGTCTTCCGCATAGAGGTGTTTTTGTGGACGACTGTGATGATTAAAATGTTGCCAACCAAACCAACAATCAGCACAGCGACGCAGGCTGCAGTCTTGATAACTTGAGTTGACACTGGCTCGCTGATAAGAGACGATGTTCCATTGCTTGATCCATTGGTGGCCATTTTTTCTCATTTAAAGGCTTTGTTTTCGATTAGAGGATTTTCCAGTTCTTCGGTCTGCACTTCCCAAGAGCTTGTCGAGAAATGGCAAAGGAACAGCTCCTTGCTAGTTTAAGAAGCACTTAGACTGACTTGCGTCAAAGTTTCCGAGCGCCGGATCTAGTCTGATCCCCGGATGACACATGGTACTTTATAACAAGACGTCCAATGATGTCATGATTGAGTAAGGAAAAAAAATGTCTTTGATTTACGAAGGCAAAGGATTTTGATAAGATAAACATATTTTTGAATGGAAAAGGCAAACATAAATATCTGACATGATCATTATTATTTCTAAAATTGTTGGTAATTTGCTTATTATTCGGGGTGTTTTTACACTCCTAAATAAAGAGTTTTGCTTGATATTTGTTAGATAACGGGTTCTTTTGCTTGATAGCGAATAAATTTTCCATTAGCCACGGTCGTGATTGATTATCTGCTAAGATTGTCAAATATCAATAGCACGACGATAGACTTTATTTTTATACATGCTAAGCCACTGAACTGATGTGCTAATACCATGAAAAGAGCGAGAAAAATGTTTAAAACTTCAAGAAGTATTATGTCTCTAATCAGTGCAACAGTTGGGGCTTTGGATTTGCTTTCCCTGGAAAGAAAAGACCGAACGAATGAAACGGAGCGAAAAAGTTGGCGTAGATCTACGCGTTGGCGTAGATCAATTAAATAAGAGCTCAGCTTTTTACTGAGTTCAAATTGAACGCCGTGCAATACTAATATCACCTGCGAAGGAATAGTAATTAGTACAGCTTATTATAAATGCTTTGAAATTCATTTTCAGTGAGTCTTGTTTAATGACTGAAAGCATGGATGAAGAACTGAGTGAACGGGATAAAAATTGAACGAATTTCAGCACATTTCTCCCGAGAAAGTTTATCGAAAAGTTTCCGGAAATGACCCAAAACAATCATAACTGCTCTTTCTCGAAATAGTTGTTTTTATCTAGCTAAAAAAAGAAAACTATACTTAGAATTATATTTCAATGATTGGTGGTTTGTTTTTGTTTTTGTTTTGCTCTTTTTTGTAATTCTTATAGAAGTGGCAATGTTTGTCGTCCAACTGAAATCAGAAGACCTTTGAGTCGTCTTTGAACAAGAGGACCTCTCTAACAATCTGAATCTTTAAAAATAATCGCTTTTTGAGAAACAGTTCATCTTATTAGAACTACATAGTCTTCCTTGTTAAGCTGTTTTGAAATATTTTAAGTGTTTGAACGGTTGAATCGCTTTAGCGAGAATGTTCGCCGCTTCCAAAACTACTTCCCGTGGATATAGACGTGGAACGCATTGATACAAATCAAGACCGGCAGATTAGTTTGTATTACAAAAAATACGTGCCTTGAAGAAAAGAAATTTAGTGTTTCCTGTTTTGAACTAAAAAGTGAGTGGGTTTTCCACCACAAAAAAATGATAATTCCCTCACGAAATTCACATTAAAGCGATAGAAAAACCCGATAACAAACTATTTTCTCTTTCAAAACAATTCAATAATTTGTTTTGGCTTGAAAGATATTCTTATCGAGAACAAAAACCTATTTCAAAAAATGTTTGCGTTTTCTTTGAAAAAATAAAAGTCATAACGTCTTTGTTTTTCTGTAATGAATTATATTAGCCTCGTTAGTAAGTAGTCCATTTACACTCAGTCAAACATTTTCGGATTTTGCCAGCAAAAATTGTCAATCATAAAAAAATCAAACGTATTTCAGTGTTCTAAGACGTGTCCCGGGGGTTCTACTTATCGTCAAAACACAATGAATGCGAAACTCTATATTAGTCCAAAGACAAAGAGATATTTGAATTCTTGGTGGAGGTTCCGTTCGAAGAGCTTTCAGCTCGTCCTGTGGGCACGGAATGTTCAAAAGAAGGACGACATTTATTAAAGTTAATGTGATTTTGTTACATATAAGGCTCTTAATTTTCACGCAGTGCCGACTTTGTAAGATTGGGAATTTATTAGTTATTTTGAAATTATGATGTCAGTTCATAGTATGCTTATAGAAGTATTGATGGGCCCCTAGCAGTGATGCGCAGCTGTCTGGAGGACAGTAATAATAATTTAATAATAACAATAATAATGTTTCTCTCAGCCTGAATACTAAAATCTTCAGTTTCTTATTATGCAAAATGTTTTTATTGGTGAAAATGTATAAGACGAAACAAAATTATATATTCTGATGAACAGTGTTTTAAATGTATTATTGTAGTCTAAAACGTATTGTAAACTTAGGTGTTTTTTTTAATAATTAAAAATTAAATAAAAATACAAGTAAAATGAACATTTTTACCAAATATATTACTGTACTCGAGAAATGTTTTGTGTGTGTAAAAAAGACAAAAAAAAACAAAAAAGAAAGAAATATTGTTTTTTCAAAACTGAGTAGATACAAGAGGCCATCTATACAAACATACTTGAGGCACTATTTATATGAAAGCGAGTTGTATCCAGGACAACTCTTTTGTTTTTAGGGTCTACAGGCAAAAGAAACAAAAGGAGCTATCCCAAGTACCACGAACAACTCGCCTTCTAAACAGGGCATAAGAGGCTTTCTACTGACAAAACCTATAGATGTTACAAAAAAGCTCTATATTATATATCCTTTCTATTGAGCCCTTATTCTCATAGTTGAGACGTTTTCACTTGACTTAAAGAATCTATAGTGGTTTGTATAGGGTTTGATTGGTCGACTTTGTGGGATCTTCATACAATTTGCAGACTTCTTGCACCTGGAAAGATTCAGTATTTTTGGCAACAAAATGCGGCACACTTTGTCATTTTATTCTAAACAAAGAAACCGAGTTTCTTTCTCTGTGTTTGCTCTCGGTCAGGTAGCAACGATACTAATCTCCGTTGGCTCGTTTCAATTGTAAATCGAACCATAGTACGGTCTTCCGCGCTTTAATTCTTGATCTATCGGCTAAACTTCTTATTGGAACGGCGGCTTAGTACGCTGCACACCTGTTACCAAGAGCAATTTAATTCTGCCGGTGCTATTTAACTCTTAGACTTTTCGTTGCAAACCGCTAGTTTTATATATGTACTTTTTGAAACATTTGACAATAACATTAGTAAAACAAGTTAAATTTTGTATTCTTTTCCAGGTGTAAAATTACTTTGGAGAATTGATACTAACTCGTACAGACACTCAACGTAAATTTTTTTCTCCATTGATCGCTAAAAATGATTTCAAGGAGTTCGTTGAAATGTTAGTGACGCCTTTTTTTACCGTTGAGATTGACTTATATTGATGATGCTTTGGGGTTAAAAACGAAAAAAAGCTATTTTAGTTTTCTTGGCAACTTAGTCATGGATTTCTCTGGGCAATAAGAATGATGCATAAGAGTTGCGGAATCTGTTACTTTATCATATGCTGCGCCATGAAGATAAAAAGATTATAGTTAATGCTAAATGACTGCCGAAACCTGCAAGCAAATTTTTCCGGTTGTCATAAGATTTCAAGATATCGATGGTTCATCCATCATTACATCCTAATTTTGCTTCGACGATTTCTGTCTGATGCGAATGTTCAAAAGAAAAAGGAAAAGAAGAAGAAGAAGAAAAAAATAGAATGTACACTCACAATGAGCGAATATCATTGCCTTTTCACTCGTGTTATGTATCGATAAAGTCAATAAAACAGCAATTTAGAATAAAATTTATCTCTAGATAAGGTCTTTAAATAGATTGCGATAGAAATAAAACGACTTCCAAGTTAATGGTTTTTTTCCTGAAGTGAAAACCGTTCAGAATGTTTTCTGTTGCTGTTCACTCCACATTTGCGAAACCATTTGTATGTCGCAGCTACAAACCTGATTGGCCGAATTGAACAATTGTTTTCTTCACACTGCACGGTACGGAAATTGTTCTGTAGCGGACCCAGAAAATGTGATCTTGACCTTGCGTAGATGAGATTTCAGTGATGCATTTTTGTAAAGCTGACCGCAACTACTAGCTAGTAATTGCTCTTTACATTGACTTGTGCGTCTTACAATTTTACGTGTGCATGTCATGCAAAAAATACCTACTGATTGCTACTATGGTTACCTCTTTGCAATGAGCACAATGGTAACTCGGTTAAAAAAAGCCGATAGTGCGCATGCTCAGTAAAATTGGCGGGAAGTGCCTAACGCGTTCGGTCGAAGAAAATCTATTTTTTATAATTCATCAGGAAGGAAGCCTGTCGAACAGTTGAAAATCTTTGCGGTTTTTGATATACCAAAACTCGGATCGTTTAAACGTTGTTTGACCTTGACGTGGTAGTTATGGCTAGTTCCATATTAAACTGAGACAGATCCAATAGCCCTTTGCGAGGACCTTGGTATGGATATCAGTATATTTGGGTCGCAACTGCCATTGTAAAGCCGCGGCTACACGAGCGATTTTTTGCTTGAAAAGGCGACGCAATTTTTTAAAATCATCAACGTGGTAGCTACATGAGCGACAAATGCTGGTAGCAAAGCTGCCGATAAAGGCGGCACGACAAGAAGGACTGGTTTTCATAAACAAATATGGTGTACGAAATTGTCACATTGGTGATGTCAAAAAGTCGTGTCGCCTGTCCAAGCAAAAACTCGCCAGTGTTTAGCCACGGGAAGGTATGATGGACTGAAAATTCTATTTGTGTGATAATGATGAACGAAGAGGAATTTCACTTTGACTTGATAATCACGTTAAGTACGGGCGTCGAAAGGTCGTCGATTTTAGCTTTGTTTTAGTTTTCTTAATGGATTTTAAGAAAATTAAAGCTCCATGAAATTAAAGTATTGGAAATTAGCGCAAATTAAATTAACGCGAATTGAGGGCAAAAATACTTCCAAATAAAGAAAAGTACGCAAAAGACAAGCCAAAATGTTCACTGAAATGAAATTATCACGATGGATGCAAGTATGAATTTAAGATAACCCTAAGAACCTTTAAAAAACATTTATGATTGGAAAGACATTTCAGCAGACTGAAATTGTGGCGTTAGATGTCAACATTTAGCAGAATGAACAAATACAAACTAAGATCATTCGAATACTAAAGCTGTCAGATTGTTGCTTTGTAAGAATTCAATGATAATGTTGGTTTGGATTGAACAAAATGATGTGAAAATAAACGCTTCATGTTTTAATTAATTAATTAACATCAAAAGAAATTAACACGCTTAAATGAACGCGTTTTTTTGACATTCGCGTTAATTTCCTATAACAAGGTATTCTAAGTCTCTTACGGAGAGGAACAGCGTTAAATTTTAGTAGAGCAGTTTTCGTATGAGTGTGAAACGGACCGCGCCGTGCTGTGACCGTGTCAGTGCCGCGTTTTCTATAAAAGCATTCGAAATTCCTAACGTAACCGTGCCGTGACCGTGCGGTACCGTTTTCACAGTCATACGAAATCTACTCTATTATTAAAAGTATACAGGGTGATTCAAAAGTTCGTTCCCCTGTTTTTAACTAAAAGAGCGTTTTCTTAGCAAGGCAATGGAATTACCGTAACCATTAGGGTTTCTTTTATGTCGTGTCAACTAGTTATGTGAGAAATTTAAGCAACCTATGTGGCCTCTTTTTATCATATTATTTAGTATTATTATTTATCATATTATTTAGTATTATTAGTTTATCATATAATTATTATTATCATTTATCATATTACTTATCATATTATTTATCATATATTTAGTAATAGTATTATTTAGTATCTGAAATATGATAACTATAGCTCATTTTTGCATGCTTGATTGATAAAACATATTCAGGTATTTTTAGTTTTCCTTTGACAGATATTCCAGTACCGTTATTCCAGTAGGGCTAACTATAGATCTTTGAGATTGTAATTGATATAGTTATTGTTTTCCTTGTCTTTGAAATTAAAGGAACAGAAATGACCCGGAAACTCAAGACTACAAATTGTGAAAAAATGGCGGAAGACCAAAAACGCGCATTTTGAAAAAAGTATCTCTTTTTAGAGGAGCATACAAACGAACAACGTGTAACTTCTAAGACCAATAAAACTAAGAACAGACTATAAGGCTTTTCATGAAACTTCCAGAAAAGGCTTTTCCATTATTAGCTAAAATAACGAAAAATCAGAGAGCCGAACGTTTGAAACACCCTGTAAGTCTCTTGCGGAGAGGAACAGGGCTAAATCTCCCGCTTTTCTACTTTTTGAGTCAATTTCTCCCTTCTCCTTACTTTTTGTTCCAGACAAGTCGTCGCTAGTGCTTGCGCACCAATTGGATGACACTACACGCTCACACACACACAAACACTACCACTATATACTAATATTCTATGCACACAACTCTCAACTCACTAGTTCGTTTCTGGGGGAAGAAAAGCGGATACCCCGGAAGAAAAAACCCTCAAAGCGATGGAGAGAACGAACTGATAAACTTACTGAGTTACAAGTGATGCCCTGTCCAAGAATCGAACCACAGAAGTGACAGACCGGCACTCAACGCTCGGCCAAACTTGCTTCACTTCTACAAAGGAAGACCAATAAAAACAGGAAAACCGAAAACAAGAAAAACAAATAAGGCCGAAAGATGAGGCAAAAAAAATCAAAAGTTGCTTTCACGTGGACGCAAAAAGATTTTAGACTTTAAATCACGTTTCACGTCAAAATAAATCAGCCATTCATGTTTCACGCAAAAGGCATAGGGGACCCTGACCAAACGTAGAGCCAACAGTTTTTCACTCTTTATCAAACATTTTCGTCTTGGTCAAGCCTCATTTTTTCCTAGCATGCGACATTATGCATTCTGACTCCCTAGCTCCGGCATTCCTTGCATAACGTCATCAACACTATCTCTTCAGGTATCCCGAACGAATACCTACCTGATGTCTTAAATCAGTATAATGATGCGTATATGCAGGTTCTTGTCAAGCTTCGATCTTTTGCTCTGAAGTTCATTCTGAGGGATTCGGCTTTCACCTCAGTGGGTTCTTAACACTTTGTGTAACTGATCTTTTATGTTCTTGACGCGCTAGCCTTTGTCGCTGTGATATCCGTTCCCTTTTTGGTTCTTTAATGGACCGGCTAAATCCATTCAATCGTAAATCCTTAATAAGTTATCTTATTAGGTCCCCTTTAGTCTGCGATGCATGGCACTCAAGGGAAGGGAAGGGGAGGGAAGAAGAGAGGGGAAGGGAGGGGAAGGAGGAAAGGAGTCTCCCTTCCTTCTTACCTCTCCCAACCCTCCTGGCCTCCCTTCCTCCCCGTCTCCTGAGAGCCAAGCTACGCAAGCTGGCTTCCCCTGTACCTCGTGTCAGCATTTAATAAGATTACAAGGGTAGTTCTAACTTAAAAGGGTCATCGGTTCTTTTTGTAAAATATACTTAACTCAAGTCGGTTCTGTTCATCTAGTAATACTTTTACTACACTATCCCTTCCCTCAGACATTCTTAACGTTGGCCGTAAAGTTTTTGTACCCGTATTGCGTATAAACAGTACAAATGTTCATAAATGACACAATGCACTAAGTTATAATTACACAGAGTTCGAGTTCTCATAAGAACAATCAAGTATAGTTAACTCACCTTTAACAATGGTTAGCATGTTCGCATTGGGATAACTACACTAGTTAAAGGAAAACTGAACATTAAAAATATTTTTTTTCATTTTACACTCTAGACCTTGGTGATCCAAATTGCAAAACGTTTTCTTCAGATCAGAACCACAGCCAGTGCCGTCCATCCTTTTAGCATCGTATCCTGTTCAGCATGTACTTAATCCACAGAACGTCAGTCGAGTTATAAATCCACAGTTACGTACAATGATATTTGTGAACGGGCTGAAAGAACTTGAGATTGACGTAGAAAGCTGGGAGTATCTCGCAGATGGCGACACCTCCTCCTGCATACCCTCGTTAATAGCGATTCTTCCCAGATAATCATTCGCGACCCAAATCTCGGACACCCAGGGTACCTCCAGGACCTGCATCATGAAAAGGACCAAGAACAGAGAGCGGCGTAAGATGTTACAATCAATTAACTGTAGTGACTGATCGGCACAAATGAAACTGCTGTGGAGGAGACTGCTATTTCCATATTGGCTTGTTTAGCCACAAACGACGTACAGACTGTCTTTTTGGGATTTGGGATTTGGGGAGGGGAGGGAAAGTAGGCAGGCTTCAAACGACGCTGTTCAAGCACTCCTTCCATCTCAAGGTGCAATTTCCATGGTCGACCACGACCGAAAGAGGCCAAAAACTCCATGTGAAATTACTCTACCTCCTAAAAATCTACCATTTCAAACCTCATTATTTCCTTATCTGTAAAGTTCTCATGGTTTAATTTCATTAACACCTTATTTATTATCGGTTCGCATTCTTTTCACAAATTAAATTTTGTACTTAATAGGCTTTTAGAAGTTGTTGGTCGTCGTGATTCTGTCGAATTTGGAATTGTTGTAATTTTTGGTCGTAAAAGCTATATAGCTTGTTTTCCGGAGTGGTTGAAATGCGATAAGAGCAAAGTCCAGAAACCCATTTAATTAATGTCAATAAGGAAAACCCGTGAAAACGTTTCTTACCCATTTCACTGACACTGATAGGATTAATATAGTGTGAAAAACTCTCAGACATGTATGTTCCTGTCCTGAACGTGGGCGAACTTGACGCATCTATGGCCTTAGTCTGGGTCAAACAAACACTTAAGAAAGTTATGTCAACTTGTACGTTAATGTATCGATTTATGGCTCTATGAGAACCAGTTCAAGTCACATGCCAAATATATGTATCAACTGTATAGATCAAGTGTTCTTTAATAATCTCGTTTACTGAAAGGTGTCAAAGGTAATTGTGACACAGTTGCTACTGACCTCTTTAGCAATCGCCGGGCTTGCACCTACACGTGGTCTTGCTACAGCATATCTATGGGCACCTAAAGATGGTTCGACGATTATAACCTGTGTCAACCGCTAAATAGTCGGACTTTATTTACCAGAGGACCTGAACTCGACAACGTGCCGTAAAAGAGCAATAATGTGGTAGCGGTAGGTCAGTAAAGTCCAGAGCGGTCTGCACGTGTACCCAATTCCTTCATGGGAATTTCACACGTGAGACGACCCTGTCATCAACCAGAGCCTTGGAGGACTAGCTACCATCTCTTTCCTCACTAAAGACCATATCACAGCCACTAATTATGGGATTTATTCAATGGATTTTAAAATATCAAGGTATGATCCTCTTAATAGGGAGATTCTTTCACCGACAACCAACTTGAGACGTCTGGCATTCGGGCTTTAGCTTTTATATAATTTTCCTCAAAAACGTCGGCTTCGCAATGTTACAAATAGTTCTGTCTTATTAGAGTATGCCGTGTTCTTGATCCGTGCAGACACGTTTTTTTAGAAAAACAGTCTAATAGCTTCCTTGCATGGCCTCTTTTTCTGCTCTTTAAAAGTTACTGTCCAGCAGAAAAAAACCGCCGCTCATGGATGGTGTTGACCATGATTTATTGGCGACATGGTTTACAGTGTTGACGTCCCATTTGTTGATAAAACAGTATACACTAGTGGTAGTATTGTTCAGTTTTGTAAGTTTTTAAGCTCATTAAAAACTGAGAATCCAAATTAAAATGGGCATTATACTATCAAATATACAAAACGCGGAACTATAAAGCCTTCATGGCGGAAAGGCCATAACTGCAAAAACAGGAAATTCACATCTGCCATGAGTTCATAATTTCCAGTTCTTTCATCATTGCCAAACAGGCGTTATAAAGCCGGGTGCATGGACAATGGATTGGAAAGGTGGGCTGGTTGAACCTTACTTTGCATTGTCTGCTTTCTACTCTAAGTTATTTCTCAGTTGTGCCGTGATCGATCTTAAAATGAATAAGGACCGAAGCCCGGGAACCGAAGTCTTTCATCTACTAACATCCAGACGTTTTAAGTTATTAACCGGTCATGGTTCGATCATTTTTTATGCCAGCTAACTCTTCCAAATTTCTCAATCTCATTATGCTTTGTTTTAATTCTTTCATATTCATACCATGTTGTTGTTAGTTTAGTGTTAGATTCCTGAGAGCAAGTCAATCATTGAAGATGTTTACACAGCCATTGAATCTCTGTGGGAAAGTATTGGTATGTCGTGACCAATTCCATTGCTCGGCTGGAGAAACGGATATCTTCTGTGTTTTTTTCCCTTGATTTCATATCAAACTGCAAGGTGCCAGTTTCACATTACTTTTTTTTCTGCTTTAGGTTCTTTTGACCTAAGGTAATATCTATTCCTGAAAACGCTAGGAAACGTTAGGAATGACCTCATGATCTAATTGGTATGTTTGTGGTTTAAGCTGCATAATCCTGCCCAATCTGCTTCTCTGAGCGCTCACATGACTAGCTGCTTCAGGAAAATCTGAATTAGAATAACAGCGAGATAGATGGATATTTCATTTGTCACTTAGCAGGTCAAATGATCTGTGTTCCATGCATCGAAGAAAGTACTTGATGATTTACAGCCTGCTATCAACTGATATCAGTCAAATTCTTTGTAATGACGATGTGAGCTGTCTGCTAATTGAAGTGTTTTTCAAGACACCCACAAATAGTGAGAGCGAGAAATCGCACAACTGGATCGGTCACGTTATTGAAAGCCTTTCGGATTTTGGGGAGAAAATCCGCCAGAACCACTTTAAGTTTTACATCAAGAAAACTACTTGTAATTTATTCAAATTAAAAATAAAACACTCATCTAAATAATCCCCACTGTTTTAATCTTAAAGCAATAGTCCAGGAGCCCAGTTGCTTTACTGAGGATCTAAAGTGCCCTCCTTTAGATGACCCACCCTTCTCCTCGTGGTCGGCCCCCTTAGGAAGGAAGTGCCATCATCGTCTACTAGTACACCACGAAGAGATTCACGACTTTCCTGACCTTTGATTAATTCTGTATTGTTTTAATAATGATAACTAGTTCATCGTTTCTCTGAAGAAGGACTAAAACTTTATCAGTCCTTTTGGTGGTACTGTCTTTCAGCAAACCCAAGAGATGAACGGCTGCTCAATAGTTCTGTAGGCCGCGTTTTTGCGGACCTATTTTTCAAAGCTACATCACTAATTATATAATATTTCTTCGCTTGTTTGCTTCTGAAAATAGCTTTATTTGCTTTGTTTGAGCTGGATTGTTTTAGTAACACTTTTTAATCAAGAAACAAACTAGATAAAGATCTTATCGCTTCCATATCGAGAAGTTGTAAAAGTGACACGAGTGGAGAGTTGGGTTTCAACACGATGCACAAAGGTGTAACGGGCTTAATGGCCTGCTGCAGAGATTCTGGGGTCAGCAGTGTGTCAATATTTCCCTTGCAAACATTATACAGCCATCCTGATGGTTTGGACAACCAAATCCATCTCAAACAATAACGTTATGAATTGCTAAAGGGCGGACTCAGTGTATGAATGCATCATAATTGGCCATTAGCTCAGTACGTAATCACCTCACAAGCCTGCAAGATATTTTAGATGGTCATTTCGAGGACCGTGTCGGTGTGTCTGTAAGAGATCCATTCAATGTCACGATGTCCAACTTTCTCTGAAAACATCACTGGCGCGCTCTGATTGGTCGTTCATCGAATACTATCAATTGTCCACCTAATTACGTATTCCGTCAAGCAATTACTGTCAATTAGCCAAGAATAAAACACACTAGAAGATAGTAATCGAGTAAATGAATGGCCCATCCGAAGTCAAGTAAGGATAGGAGTCACCCAGGCCTTCATCGCAGACTAACCGGGGATCAGCCACGTTAGATGTTACCATTGATACCAAGGATATCTTGAAGACTGAGCGGATTGGAGCTTATCGTTGACGTTCTCGGGATTTGTGGAGAGAGGGCGAGCGTTGTTACCAAGGCGGTTGGCCCGGCCTCGATGAATCTCTTTTGACAAGCCAAACACAAGACAATAAGTACAAAAAGCCACTCAAGAATTACTACAAGGCAGTGTTTTTAGAGGGTTTTGCCTAGCCTACAAAGGAAAAAGGAAATTGTCACCGCAGAGGAACAGTCGACAAAGCTTGCTTACAAACGTAAAGCGCAGTTGGGACAATCCGCGTGAAGTATTTACTCAAGTTGGACGTCAAATTGGAGGTGAGATTCATTTAATTTTGTTAATAGAAACGAAATAGGCATCATGTCTTAGGCGTGATTAAAGTAAAGACGTTCTTCTATTGATACACCTCATAACTATACCAAAGGGCAGCAGATAGCAGAGTAATTACACAAGATCAATCCTAATGAGCCCAACAGACAACAGCGCTTTAAACTGATTCTTCTCCATGTTGACTTTTATTGATAGCAGAGCCAGTACTTATCCAATACCTTATTCGCAACAAGGTGATTATTAACCATATCTTTGCTAGTGTACACATTTGCTACTCGCAATCGTTTTGACAATTCTGATCTACGCAACGATTAATTGTCGACTTAAACCATAAGTAATGATCATTTATTAGTAAAACTTTAATAACCCCCAGGATTCCAAATGAAGCACGGTAGACAGCCTGTCTATGTTTGTTGATCAAATCATTAAGAAAACAACTATTGATTCTCTTTTGTGGACTTTAGTTTCTCACTCGTTAGAGTCGTGAAACATTTCCTGAATTATTCAATTTCTGTCACTCTAAAGAAAGCAATTTTAGTTAATTAACAGATTATTAGACACTACAGAGCTTGATCTCCCAGGGTTTGGGAAAACCAAACTTGCAAGACTCGCAAGATTTTTCGGTATGATTGCTGCGGCGAAGGACAAAATCCGAACCGCAAAACCGCCTTCAAAACCAAGACCTTTGTTGATTGCACTCATTTTTTTCGTGCTGAGTGCTCGACGAGGGCTGTAACCCAAACCAAAACTTTAGCACCTCTCCTTTGGGGATTTCTCGACCAATTGTTCAGGTTTTAGATGAACGAAATCTCATTTCGTGAACAATGCATACTGATAACCAGAAGTTGGATGCATCCGCTCTTACAACATGTACAAGCGTGATTGAATATCATCTGAAAGCTGATCGTCGTAAACGTTTCCCTTTTGTGTCACGCAGTACATCTAAAGAGGCGAAACTCCTGCTTAAAATGCGGATTTCTGTTTTTCCGGCTAGGTCCAATAAGTGTTCTCGCCTTTTGCAAAGAGACGTAAATTAATTCAAACTGAAGATGCGTCTCTTGATCATGACTTGATAAGATTTTTGCGGACACCCAAAGTAGCCGCGATAGGGGGCTCCATTGTGGAATCCATCAGAGGTGAGGGTTATCTGTCCTGAGTGCACGCAGAGGTATTAAATTTGTATCATCGAATCATCGTCTGTTATCGAGTTTCTTTGCCTTGAACTTTCAATTGCTCACTCGGCGGTACTTCAGATGTTCAAGCCATCTCTAGTTCCCTTTTATGGGGAGCACAAGCGTGCCAAGAGAGAAACGAAAACGGTGCATTCCTGGAATTCTTCTACGATACTTTAATTACCTCTCGAGAGCGTTTTCAATCTGGCAATGATCTCTCATCTCTGTGGCTTGCATCTGTACTTTGCCAGTCGGAGCTGTAGCTTAGGGTTGATGGTTATTAACTGGCCTCGGGTCATTATTGCCCGGGTCGATACTATGGATTATACCAGTGAAGAACGTCAATAAAAGTAGTTCTGTTTTAGATGAACGTTATTTACCATTTGACATCACAGAAACATGTCGATACTTGGAGAAATGAAGTGCCAAAGAATTGTTTTGGCTACAAAATTGGATAGATGTTTAAATGCGATTAAGGTTTTTCTTTCCGGATTTCAGTATCAATTTCTGGCAAACATTGGTGTTGTCTACTTTCGAGAACGTGCCTTGTGGTTTGTAGATTCAATTACTTCTTTCTAGAGAAAAATCATGCTAGAAAACAACAAAGAAAAGAAGAACGAATAAAACATCCCGGAACATCCAATTTTTAATAAAACAAACAATGACTAGATAAATCGTTTATAAATATATTAACGTTTTCAGAGCAGGAAATCGATAAACTGATCAATGCATACAATTAATTGCTACAATTTTGAAAAATCCAGACAGCTTCAGTTTAATTTTAGATTCCTGTATTAAATAGCTACATTGTTCGAAATTAGAGTGATGACTGTTTGTTCAACTGTCGACATTTCTTGTCGTCCTTGAGACATTTCTCTCAATCCTGTCACAAGAAGATTCGCAGAAGCCGTGCAATACAAGATGGCGGCTTCCAACCCCCCATAATCCTTTGCGAATTTCAGTCGTCAATACGAAGGAGCCCGAGTCAATTTTAAAAATATAATTATCATGCAGGCAATATTTTTCCGGAAAGATGTGATCTCGAGTTTATCAGGCACAGAGTGCTATTTTGTTTTTATAATCAAAGTCGTCACGACGTCTATCACTAGGAATTGTACAAGCTTTAGTGGTCTAACTGATTGCGATGTAATTAAGTTTTCCAGACTAGATAAGACAATTGCCACGATAAGCACTAAGCCGTAAAAGTTGTCTCTAAAAAACAATCAACGATGTTATCATAGACCTTTGGGAGTTTAAAATTGGAAGGTATACAAATAAGAAAGATAATTTTTTGAAGCTGAGAGACGAAGCCCTGTTACTGATAAGACCCTCATTCGCTTGCTGCAATCATTTTTCATTACAATATTCATTTTTTTCCCTTTCTTTTTTCATTTATTCACACTCTATCACTCAGCTCTCCATTTCGTTTACCCTACCCATTCTTCTTTTCCAACTGTTTGCTCTTCCCATTCTTCTTTTCTAACTATTTACTCTTCCCATTCTTCTTTTCCAACCGTTTACTCTTCCCATTCTTTTTTTCCAACTCTCCCCCAAACACATCGTATCCTCCAATTAACTATTGTATCTCATACTACACTTCCATTACATCCTTTCCTTTCCGTCTCATCAGTCTTCTATTTTAGAATTTTGCCTTTGATTCTTCTTTGATCTCATTTCATCTTATTTCAGTGAACGCCTATCACTTGACTATCTGGTTTTCACCTTTCATCTTTTTATATATTTTTATATGTATCTTCATCGTCTCTGTATCACATTCCTGAACTATTCTTCCACACTCCACTCTTTCTCTAGACATAATAAAGGGGACAATTTCCTGAAGGGCAGACCATTCTGTTACCTTGGAATTCACAAGGACCACCACGTGCAATCTAAATTTCCTGCAAAGTAAAAGCTGGGTCATTTGTTTTGCAGCTACACTCATGTTTTCGCATAGGGTTGAGATCAATACATGGATTATTAAGATTTAGTTCATTGATCTGGAGCTGGGAACTGAAAACGGTTAATGTGGTGGTGGTCAATGAGTTTTATTACGGTCGGAAATGAACTTGAGAAGAATTATCAGTTTTTGAGAAGGATGAAGCTGATTGCATATTTGTTGTTGTTGTTGTTGTCATTATCAGAAAAAATCTCCCTTCTCCCACCCTGTTTCTCTTCCTTCGCCTCCTTCCTTCCTTTTCGAATTTTTCCTTTTCTTTTTCTTTCAATATTCTTTTTGCCTTTTTGTCCATCAAACAGTTCGTCCTTAATACTTTTTCTTTCTTTTCTCAGTATTTTTACCTTTCTTTCCTCCATTTATTTCTTTTGTTTCGTTAGTTCTATATTTCTTTACTGTTTTTGGCATAAACAGATTGGTGTGTGTGTGTGTTTGTACAGCTTTTCATTTATGGTTTATGTTCAACTTATGACTTTGGGTTGTTTTTGCACATCATTGCTTGGTCCTCTATTACTTCATGCAGATCTTCAAAATTAAATACCTTTTGACAGCTTAATTGTAGGGAGACCTTTTAAACCTTTAGGCCAAGCACTTGAATTATATTTTAATGTTTTAAAGTCCTTGGAGGTCCTGAGAACTATTTTGATTGTTTTTGGTGTTTGATCTCTCCATCATTGCTCATCAAGTATCTGTTTTACCATTGGTCATTTTGTTTGTACTTTCCCGCGGTTTGAATTTTTTGTCATTTGAGGTTGGACGTCGGTAGCAGTTGTAAGGGAAAAAAAGTGTTTCTGACCCTTCGCGCCCTTTTTGTGGCAACAAGCATAAGTGCACGAAACATAATCAAACTCAGTAATGTACTACTCATTAGCAGTCCTTGTCTTTTCTAAAAGATAAATGGGGTTGTGTGGGGTACATGTAGGTGGTATAGGGAGATCGTGTTAAATGCATGATAACATGATTTCCGGCTTCTTCGCTGCTGTCATCAAGTAAGTACAGAAAACAAACACAAATAAACAAATTAAAATAATCAATAACAAAAAATGGCAATAAATAATTAAATAGATGACTTGAAAAAAGGAATAACAATAAATATAAATGATTTAGAAACATAATTCAATAATAGTCGCCGTGCCTTATATTTCCAAGAGAGAAATGATGATATAAAAAAGTGTTTATGTATCGTTATTTCCACTTCGCCACTCCATAAGTATAATTAATAACTAATCAAATTAATTCTACAGTTATTTTAGGCTGAATTTCAACTACCTTTGGCTTTAATTTTCCTTGACACTAAACAAAACCATAGCAAATCTTTACCAGCATTTTTTTTTTGTAAAAGACTTTATATCCCTCACTTTGTCGGTTGATAAACCTCTACTCGAATGTTTAATCGTTCAATTGAACTTTCGGCCCCCAAATCTGATAGAAGATCCATTAACCGATTTTGTCAAAGTAACTAGCTGACCTTTAAATATGAGTATTAGATTTCCATCTTTCTGTTTACTTGTTTTTTCTTCAAGTTTTTTTCAGCTCCTGTGATCATAATGAAACATTAATCGATTTTCAATCCCAAGTTGTTCTGTTTACATGGGGGATCTCACTGAGGATTTTTAAAGGAGATTTACTCAATGAAACAAATATAGTGCAACCAGTTCAAACCGTTTCCAACATACTCAGTCGTCTGCAATTGCATAAGCCGCCAAACCTTGCGCGCCGTAAAATCAGACAAGTGAGCCGAGATACATACTTTTCTTTTTACAGTGCGCAAAGGTCGTATTGGGTGCACGGTATCCTCGAACTTGGTTTCAGGCACTATTTATGTTATGCCCGAATGATATGTGTTAATCTTTGGAACCTACCTCGCAAACAATGCGAATTGCATGTGCAACTTTTTGCCAGAGAACTTGCGCAAAAAATGGAAATATAGTGCAGCTGGTGCTGATCAGGTTTTATGGGTGGTCTAATTGTAATCGAACTTCAAAAATACGTACTTGCGCTTCATTGCTGCGGCAATCTAAAAGTGGCCATTACTGGAGATTTAATTTCCAGGCTGAATAATAGGTCAATATATGTCAAATGAATTGGATTGTGGCCAGATGATTTGAGATGTAGAAATACAATCTATGCATTTCACGTAATGCGATGCTAACGTGAAGGACAAGACAACGGAAATTCAGGTTTAAAGTTTTTTACTCCGATATATTTCCTTGCGTATGTCCATGTCCGTAACAAGATGGCTGCCATGAAATCGACCTATTACTGCGCATGCTCACTTCTCCTGTTCCGTGATCTTCCTCGGCTCGCGAGCTCTGTTTTTCATTTGATACTAAATTTCAACCTGTATATAAGTGTGACTAGAGTTCTTTAATTAATCTTTATTCAACTTTAAATTCCTCTTCAGTAGCAATTAAGAGAAAAAGTTCTAATCTTTTGGTATGAATTTTCAAAAGACTAAAGGCGTACTAGGACAGCTTTGTCGAAGATTCTAAAACTTGTTGAAAACTTTGGAAAAACATTTGTGATGGGTTGGATTTAGAAGCAGTATTTGCACACTTTTTTTCTTATTGACAGCCCCGGTGGCATTTTTGGCATATTTTAGTCTTAAGAACAACATCACAGTACAATGTAAGAATAACAAAAATATAGGTGACTTAGTCCTTATGGCTTAATGGATTTCTTCTTGTTTTTCTTGTTCAACAGAAACTTGACAGATAGTAGACACAGTTAAGACCAATTAGTGAAATTATTTCGAAGGTAAGTGACTTACTTCTTTTTAAATTCAAATGGTCGAACCTTGCTTATGCGACCACACGCATATAGAGTAATCCACTCGAAGAAGGTGATTAACGTCTTGTGAGGTGGTCAACTCGTTATTTTATCATCTTCATAATGAACTGGTAATATTCATACTCCTGAATGCCTTATGCAGATAGTCTTAAGTATTGTGTTTGACTTCCCGACATTTCGGTACTGTGTGAAGATGTTTGTTTCATTGAATTTCTGCATTGCAATTCATATGAATTTTGATCGTCTTTGCGTGCAAATTTGTGCAACGATTGCATAAAATGTGAAACGATCGCAAGTCTTTTTCAAATAAAAAATGCTGTTAATTTCCCTTGAAAAAGCTAAAATCCCATTGCAGTAGGCTACTTAATTTCCTGTGACCCTATTGCTTTTACTGTCAAGAACCTCTTTATTTCAAGCCCGTTTGATGTTGTTTGTTCTGTATTTTTTTTTACTAATACCACATACCTAACATTCCACATCTCCGAGAAAGATCTTTCTGATCAGTAAATGATTTGGAAATCTGTTCACTCAAGAATTTTGTTTCGAAGCGCATTTGATTTTATTAGCGTAAAACTTTGAAACTGATACTCTTATTAGGTTCAGATAGTGACTTCAAACACATGTATTTGCAGACGAAATCTTCAAATAACCAAATACAACACAGATTTCCGGAATTTTATTAAGCCTGTTTATTAGAAGTAAAAATGTATTTCTGATGACTATATAAATAGAAGGGGGAGTTAAAAATGAATTTCTCTTTTCAAACTTTTCCTTGGCGTACATTAACATGTATTTAAACGAGACGCAAATGTTCGCGCGAAGTTCTCTTAAAGGATTCTGGGCTCAGAAATTCTTATTAAAATTGACAGATTATTGATTACAGATTATTGAAGTAAAAACGAGGAAAATCAATTCTGAGCCTCGCCTCAAAATTGATGCGAAGAAAAAGCATGGCTCATTTAAAGTGTGCGTAAAATGTGCGCAGCCTGAGACTACATTTGATCAAAGTTGCTGAATGTCAAAGAAAGTCACCTTTTGCCTGCGGTCATTGAAATTTGTTATCAAAACGACTCATCTCCAAACTTATTTTTTTACTTGCACTGTCGTTTGAATAGGGCGTAACAGTCTGGTTTCTTCTAGCTGGTTTTAGTTTTCTCTGATTATTGAACGCTCTTTTTAACCCTATTTAGTTCTATCGATAAAGTCCACTTGATTTAAGATAAGATCATCCACTGCCCTCTTTAGCTCAATCAGGTATTATCAATAAATGTCCAGTTAGCAAGAACATTGGGGTATAGTATTACCGGGGTTCATTCTCTATCTACCATCTTGTGATATCATTTACCATACTTTCAACTTTGGATAAGCGTTTAAGTCTACTGTTACTACCATTAATGAACTACAAATGACAGATTTTAAATAATAGTCACTCTACCTGGACCTCATGGATCACTTTTTCATTTACGAACAGTTATCTCTCTATACAATTTCTCGAACATTTGGGATAAAGAGGCTCTATAGTGGTTTCTTACAAATCAAAATGATGACTAAATCCCGGTTCTCACTAGCGACGCAAGACGACGTAAAGCTCGTGTTCTCACTTGAAAAAGTAGCGACGCAAGCACAAACGCATGCAAGCGCAAAAGAAACTGACGTAAGGTTTTGTTTTTCTTGCGTCGTCTTGCGTTTTGCGTCATCTTACGCCGTTAGTGAGAACCAGGTGTAAAGAACATCCCCTTGGAACTCTATATCTCGAACAGTCTGCCTCGTTGAGTGATATCCCTGAACGGTTCAATGGAAATGGGTTTGGCTGGTGTTCGAGATCGCCTACGGCTTGCATGCACTTTCCTGCGCCTCTCTCTCCTTGCTCTAACAGATCCTCACACACTTCATAAGGCGTTTGCCACGTGCGCCCATAACACCATTTTGCACTGTTACGAAGCTTTTAGCACTAGCTGGCTAACAACATGTTATTTGAACCGCAAATGAAACACAATTCATCAGATGTTCACTAAGATAATATTTATTTATGTGAACTAAAGGACTTTAGGAATTTCTGCTATGGTACTGAACTCATCATTCGTTCAAACCTGCCTTTGATTTTGTTGACCTGACACTGGCACAAACCCAGTGTTTTAGCTTCATGCTGAGTTTAAATACTGTGTAAGCGACATTAACTAACCTTAAGTCACATTGCGATTTGCCCTAAAAGTTATCGATTACATATCAGGAACGCCCTATTATAATTTAAGTCAATTTTTTTACTTAATGCGAAGCTTGATCTTCAGTCTTGACTTCCATGCTGAGCTTATTGCTTTGGTTAAGGGGCAGTTACCATCCCAAAGTCACAATGCACCTTTCCCCTGATTGTGTTCAAAAGTTGTGGGATTGTATTTCCTCCTCTTTAGCTATTAAATGCGAACTGATCTTCGGATTTTATTACTTGAAGTAATTAAAAAGTTATGTTTGGTTGTAGTGTCTTATTTCGTCTTTGATAATTGAACCATCAAGACGGCTCAGTAATTGATATAAAACTACTCTGTGGGATTCGCAATTATGAATTTTAGGGATAACGGAACATAATTGCTTCAATTATCGTTAAGTCGTACGGTAATTGCCTACAGTTTATAGAAAATACCTACAGTTCGGTTCTTTGTCTATCGTCCCTCCCCTCCCAGACGTCTGTGACAAAGACCTTGCTGTATATAATAGAGTTAAAACAATCTTAAGACTCTTTTAGTGAACTCATATGTTATACATTTTCCTCTAGTCATCAGTTACACCCGCTGTCAGACAGTCTTAAGGTATTTCATCGTATCCCTTCATTGTTCTAGATAACGAAACTAGTGAAATGTGTTACAACTACAATATGATACCGTGAGAGTTTGAATTCTGAGAAACACGAGAAGGGCGTGTCAACACGTGGTGTCGTGCGCCACCGTTGAAACGGAATTTCCACCTTAAACTTAATTCTTGATTGGCTGTATTTTCATGCAGGAAGATTCCTTGTTATTTGGATTTGGGGGATGGGGGGGGGGGGGGGGGGGATAGTAGTGGTAGGGGAATGGGCATCAATTGTTTTACAATAGGCCACTGTAAGATGAAAGTAATCATTTACGACAAATGAATATCAGCTCATGACCGAGTATGTCCACTTATTCTTAATATAGCTTTGAAAGCTAAGCTTGCAAAAAAAAAAGCGTGGAAAATCATGTCTGAACGCATCCAGTCGTACGTGTTAGAAATCTACTGAACAAACAGCGTAGGCATGTCAGAGTCATTCACTTTCAATGGTTTAGTTTGACAGTCAGCGTGATTTGGCACTGAGCTTTTCTGTACCCGGCGGGTACAACTTGACAGCTGTTTGTGGATCGTTCTGTCTGTCCATCGTGCGCTTGTTCTGGTGATTACCATTTCGTGAGTTGGTTCTAAATTAGTTCTTAGTCAAGTAGCTCTCCACTACAAAATCTATGTTTAGTACTGAGACCTATCATACGTTACTTATCGTGAACCAATGTGTGTTAATCAACTTGATGAGCTCGACATGAATTTGAAAGATTGAAAGGAAATTTCGCTTATGATTTCATTTCCTTCTCTTTCAAATCTACTTAAGGGATTTACGTATCGAATCACCAACGCTTCCCAATACTCGTCGAACATTACCCATAGGTGCATTGCGGCCACATTTCCTGTCCAATAATAGAAAAATAAATAGGATTTTCTCCGTCTTTTATTTGAGATATGATTCGTTTTGTCTGATATTTGCTCTCTTGGCCCTGACGTTACTTTGAGCTTCTGCCGAAGCAGTATTTAGTTTCGATATAGTTTCTGGCTCGTGCTGGGACAAAATTGAGATCAACGACAAAAGTGTAATTTTACTATGAATTTGTTGGGCACTAAAGAAGAAAAGTGGACCGAGATTGGAAACTGACGAGGCCTCTGTCTTCACTTTCAGTTGCACGGTTTCACAGAGGCTTCAACTACAAGGAAGTGATTTCCAATTAACTTACTATCTAAGCAAAGAGGCATGTCTGGTCAACAAGTTGCTTTTTCTGCTGATTGAGATAGTTTTCTTTAGGTATTACCAGGGATTTTCGACTTAAGCTCGACTGATGTTACATGTGTGAAAATAAAGGATATTTTAGCTCGTCTAAACCAACACAAGATTGTCTGATAATGTCCTAAAAGTAATTGCATTTTCATATCTTTAATACTGTACTAACAACATTTGTGAATACCTGAGAGCGCTGAGGAAATGGATGTCGTATTTAGTAGACAAAGGATTAGCTCTGTGTTAGCTAACCTATCTAAAATGCGGAGCAAGTATCTTCTCCATCATGTCTTCATCAAGTGCAGTCTATGCACCAAAGCGTTAACAGTATCGGAAACTCAGAAGTAAGTAATGCGCGCCATTGCTGGCTTTGGATATCAAGGTGTGTCCGATAAGCGGGGTTACTGCGCTAAGTTGTTTAGGACAAACAGTGCGTTTTTGGTCTATATATACACCAAAGCCTTAGAGACTACTTCCTGATTTGTCCTTTTTTATATTAGCCATCATCTATCTTTTAACAAATGCGATCAGTAGGCGTAGACAGAAATGTTTTAGAGGATACGCACAATTCTCATTGAATACTTCCTACAGGTAGCGACAGCTCGTGACATGTCAATATACTATTTACAACTTTCTGCTCTGTTCTCTTCTAGAGTTCTGCTCTGTATTTGGTCTGCTCTGTTCTAGAGTTTTCTGTCCTACTCTTAGTGCTCAGATCTGCTCTGTTCTCTTTATTCTTTATTTGATATGTTTGGCATCTGAGGATACGCTACGCCCCTGGTGATAATTAGTCGGAACAATTTAAAACAACATAGCTTTATTATGGAGGGATATACCGAACACAAGTATAAACAGTACTGAACCTACATTGAGATTACACCACAACAATACAATTGAAGTCAAGGTCATTTATAAAACACATGAAAAATATTACTGCAATAATACAAATTTCTAACTTGCTTGTTGGCAAGGTGGTTACTATGGTAACCCGTGGTTTCTAGACATGCAATATTTCTTTATGAATGGTGTAGCTTCTTGTATCTGACAATTAGAAAATAAAACTTGAAACCAGAGAAGGAATCATTATTGGATCGGTTTACGCCCCTCGTGCAAATTATCATTTTAATATTCCATTTTTTCAGTAAAAAGTTTGCAAAGAGTATGTTTTTTGGCAGATCGCTATCGCAAAATGTTCGCGGTTTCTATAACATCGAGTTTGGAGCAGGCAGAACTACAGTAAACGCATAGAAAAAATAGACCTCCAGCCTCGAACTGCAGCTGTTGTTCGGCTGTTGTATAATTTCATCGTAGTAAATCTCTATTTCTCGTAAACCACGAAGAGATCAAAGCTCATATTTAGTCGGGCTCTTTGCAAGTTTATTTAAGACGGCTTTAAATATTTTAAGCTTCTTTTCGTTAAACAGGCGTCCGTAAGGTTCTGATTAAGGAATTCACAATTGGAATTTAAGATATTATCTTCATCTCATGGAGAATTTCGATAGGGAACTCTCAGCCCATTTACGTTACTACTTTGAGTGTAAAGTTATCAAAAATCATACAGTTAATCAGAGTGTTGCATTTTTTCTGAGATTTCTCTCGCAATCGCTTTAAAGTTGACTGGGCCGCTTAACTTAAATCGAACAAACTGCAGCAAAATATTGATCCAATTTACACTTAAGCCAGTATTTTCCTGACTCAAATTGACCGGAAACCCATAAATCAACGCAAGTCATTGCCTTTTTTCTCTGTCCCTAAGGCAATCTACACCAATTGGAATCACGGTGGTTCTGCACATGCGCAATAAGTTGGTATTACGGTGTCACTGCAATTGTTACCGGATGCAAGGGTGAGGGTCTTTAGCCAAATAATGCGCTTTGCAGTTTATTTGCGTTGCACGGAGGATTGAGTGAACGCGCGCAAATTTGTACATCAAAGGCTGGCTGCAGGTACGTTATTTTGCAGTTGTTTCTATTCGTGGTTTATTTTCTTAGGGCGTATACTGCATTCTCAATAGCACACACGCTACAATCACGTTGGTGTGTGCGTGTGCCTGGTTTGGACGGATGTTGACGTTTCGTGTTGTTCACGTGTCGTAGGATCACGGAAGACTTGGCGACCACATCTACTCTTCTCAGTAATAAGTGCCTTTTCTTGATTTTGTTTCACGTTCGACCTTTTTAAAACATCTGAACCTTAAAAGGCAAATGAACATTTGTTGCATCTTCAAAACCAAAAGCATGGAAATCATTACGATTAGCTAATGACGTCACATGGTTGTATTATCGTCCCAAGGTACAAACAGGCTTTGAGATTTCCACCGATTTGTGAGTCTCCAATTTTTCATCCAATTATCAGAATGCGCAAATGAAAATCTTCTAATCCTCTTAGCTATTAATCGGACCTGTACCTAGTTTAACGCATAAGCGTTTGATTGCAAGGAAAATTGGGCGCCAAACTTAGTTTTATCTTTAATCAAAAGGGAGTGTTCTGTTCCGTTTTGTGGAATACGTTTTTGATGAGGTAGCGAAGCGCAAATGTTTGACCTCGCGTGTAGCGTAGTGACTTCAATGAATCCGACATCCATCCTTTACTCATTAGCTTGAGAGAAAACAAACGTTGTACAAAACATATGACACGACAAGGTTTTTCCGACTGCTGCTTGTGTTTTCAGTTGCTAATATGATGTTCAAAAATGAGGAGTTGTAAGGTGCGTTTGAATAAACAGGAGTTTGTTTTTCAAGTCTCCAAAACTTTCCTTCAAAGTGGGAGACTTGTTAGCATCAAGCAAGGGCTGTTTCACCACTTGATTCTGAGTGTGCACATGTACAGCTAATTGAATGTTGGTTTTATATCAAGGTCAATACAGACTCTAGATCATTGCATGCCAATGATTCAGGCCGGCTCTGCTCTTTTACTAACTTCAGTCTTTATAGGGTCAAGTACAACAATTGACTTAACCAGATTTAACAAATTCATATTATTCCGATGCC
Source organism: Telmatactis stephensoni (assembly GCA_029948255.1). Taxonomy (NCBI): domain Eukaryota; kingdom Metazoa; phylum Cnidaria; class Anthozoa; order Actiniaria; family Isophelliidae; genus Telmatactis; species Telmatactis stephensoni. The sequence goes on along the minus strand of JALIZF010001919.1, from coordinate 1,051,044 downwards.
AACCGCATAAAGTTTTACATTTCATTTAATGAATGTTTCTCTGTTTTTAAATAAAGTTTCTTTCCACAAACATGTGTGCACTTGTTGACGCCATATTGGATCGCTTACAAGTTGCACATGTTTACAAAGACATGTTGTTTTGTGATTTCAGTGTCATTGTTCAGCCAAGTTCTCTTATACAAATGTTGTGGTTTGGTTATGGAATGTATAATGTTTGATAAGAAACAAGTGATTTTTCAGCGCTTATCTCATCTCAGCAACTGATAAGCCCAATTTACACTACCATATGCAATCGATGTGGACTTGTGACTTGCTTCAAGAATTTGTGTGGACATTTATCAATCCGAAATAATTTGCAGGTTTTGAAACAAATAATCCTATCGATTATCAGAATGGCTAATCAAGATTGGTGGAAATGAGATTTCTTTTCTGCAGGGTGATAAACGTTTTTCTTCTAATTTGTTAATTATGATTGTACTTTTAACTGAACCATTCAGATTGGTTGTTCTCTAATGGATTATGATGAGTATTTTATCAAAAACAAGGAAAACAACTGAAACGATTAGCAATCGATTTAATTCTTTAATTAATTGATAAAAACATTCCATGATTCAGCCCTAAGGATTGGCTGATTAGATACCAATCCAGGCCCTATTTCTTAAAATAAGTTTTGCTGTATCACGTGACAGAGTTGGGTGGCGACCGCGTTACTCACCTGACAAGACTGATGGGATAATTAACCTGTCTTGGATCCCGGATTTAAATAAAGTGATAATCTCAAGACACGGATTCTTAAAACTTTTTAGATTTTTTTAAAGGCTTGTAATAAACAAACCTTGTTTAAATCATTTTGTGTGCAACTTGTCAGCGTTGCCAAACACATTGCACGAACCGTTGCAGGGGGGCGTTACACAAGTGCAACGCCGATACAGAGTATGTTACACGCTGCAATGGTTTGTGCAACTTGTTTTGCGAGCCAAATTGCGAGACGCCTGTTGCAGAAAAACTTGCACTGAACATGTAACAACGCATTTAGCATTTGCTGTCAGCAAGACCAGAACCTACTTTGCTTTCTTTTATTGCAGAAATGACAACTGTAGTCCAATTTATTCTTTCAGTGAATGTCAGATGGCAAAGGTTTTGCATGTTTTGTTTGCTAAAAATACATGATGAATATATCAACAAATGACAGCCAGATAATCAAACTTAGTTCACTAGGCATGTAAAACGATAGTTTGATTTATGGCTGTGACGAAGGGAAATAGCCCAGAAAACATTCCATGTAAAGACACTTGAGGATTGAAGTAGCTCCACTGAAACTCTCTTGAAACTGTTTATTTTCAAAAAGGAGCTTTCATTTTGTATTTTTCGATAGAATTTCACGGAAAAAATAGCTGATTACGGACTAGATCTGGTGGCCAAGCAAGGGAATGTAGCCTCGAGAAATGTGCCTTCTGATTGGTCTATCTACATAAGAAACCATGTCAGTGTTCACCATGTAAAAATGTTTACGTGGCTACGGCTATCTTTGTAAAACGGTTGACTGAAAGAAGCCATATGTCAATAAAAAGATACCATTCTAGCTCTAAAAGTTGATGTACATTTGTAATCAGAAACAGCTGTTACGGAATGATGTGAAAGATAATTTATGTTTCGAAAAGTGAACTGAATTTTCATTAATTCTGATGAAAGTAAGTAAATAAGGCAGCCTCAAATAAATAATTGTCAACTCACTTTCGTTCTTTCGCATCTGAAATTTATCGTGTATTCCACTTTTTAAAAAAAACATGCATTTTTGTGTGGGAAAGAGCTAAATACGAGATTAAATGTAGAATGACATTATTGGAGTAATTAAATTGAAATAAAGTACGTCTTGTATGAAATATTTCTTCGAACACTCTCGAGTACGAACTGAAATACTTTGTATCATTTTACTCACTGCATCTTCCCCTCGAAAATGAGAAGCACCGAAGCTTTTTAGATAAAAGTGCGGTAACAACAAAATCGTGCAACTTCTTGCACAATATTGTCGTGTTGCATGTTGGAAAGCAAATATTACTCGTATTCCACTTCGCACGCAACAAAGAAGCCCTCTCTACTCTTTGCATTAAGGAAAATTTGTTGCGCATGGGATGGTAATATATAATACGAGCAAAATTTTCTTTTAAACATGCAACATAACAGTGTTTTGCCCAAAAAGTCGATTTTGTTGCCCTTATTACTGAAGAAATAGAAAACGCGCGTGCGTGCTGTATGCCTCATGCTTCTCAACGCTTCTTGAGTGTTCTGATAAGTCGCCAAGAGTGAAGCGCTCTAAATCTGCACACAGCACAGTGGGCAAGTTTCCTATTATAAAAATTTTCTTTTATGAAATACAACATTGATTTCAAGCACATTTACATCATTTACGCTGATCAAAAATTCGTCAAGTACGCGCGCGCGCACGCGTGCATTTTTAGAGTTGACGCGACCAATGAGAGAGCGCGTTATATGATGGTTATTTATAATGCACCATAAAGGCAATGATGTTATTGGTAGATATTTGTATATTTTAAGCTTTCTGAGTGTACTAAAACTTCTAGATCCTTTCCATTTTGATTTTTTTACTGTTAACATTCTTAAAGAGATAAATAAGCTAAGCCAACCCGATAAGTATTCTTAGCTCAAAATAAACATAATCTGTTCTAATATTTCAGGTCGTCCATAAAAGCCTATGTTGAAGTAGGACCAGCAATTTGTGCGAGTGAACCATGGCATTAACAGCTCATTCGTTGGTTTCTGTGCTTCTCTGTGTGCTGTGTACAAAAGGTACGTTTTACGTAGTTCTTTTTTCAAGTTTTGTGAAACTAATTTTGTGTCGAGCCAAGTTCACGGAATTATTTTGCATGACTTGTTTTATTGGTTTATCGCAGAGAGACTGCTATATTGTTCGTATGCTCTTAATTTTTGAGACTAATTTCCATTACCGACACTCTAGATAAAGAGGCGTCTAGTACTGAGACATCTGTAGTCGACTTAAACCACAGTCATTAAGAAAAGTTAAAAAACACAAATAATTTCCGGAATTGGTATAATCACTATTTTGGTATGGTCATGATATCCCATCTGGAACTCAGAATTGTTTCTGAGTTTCCAAGAAATGTCTGTGTAAAATTGAAAGATTCATAAAAATGAATCTTAATTCATTCTACTTTCCAGATGGCATTCATTTTATTACTCATAGTTCAATTGGATGTCTATCTTCTTGTCGTTCTCCCCCCCCCCCCCCCCTACGGGGTTAGTATTTTGTACCGTTATCACGTACCTATCAACTTCTAAGAAAGCTACTTGGTGTAGCGCCATTATGTCTGCTAAGAAAGCAGATATCACTTAATAGAAGAGGATTATATAAAATGAGGCCAGTTAGCAGCCCTTGTACGAAGGACAGAGTGTTTTAGTTTATCGATGATATTCCCCTCGTGTAGCCTGATTGACGGTCAAACCGCTTAACGATACCAAAGTCACACCCGACTTTGGTGACATCCCCATGGCTAACATATTTAACTCACTATCGATGCATCTTTAAGCCTTCTTGCTTTAATCCCAGTAACTTTATCAGCAGTTTATGGACGCCGCACAAATAGAGACGCTCAACTCAAAATATCCCAGCAAACATGCACTTGAGTTGATAGCAATCGAGGCCTTTGATTGGTCCTAACTGAATGAATGAAATTTACACTCAAACTTTTTTTGCCCTCCGGAACACCATGCATCCAACAAGGATCCTATAAACAACTACAAGGTCTATGAGGGCATTGTCGCGGAAAATATATTGTTATGCTGTAACTTACACCTCCGTTTGAGCGCAAATGAGCGCTAGTTTTTCAGCAAAGTTCTTTATTAATCATCGAAAAAGTTTGTTTGGTAAATTTCAGAGAATATTGGTCAATGATTTTAAAAACTAATAAAATGTATTCTACAAATTCGAGTATTTTCCAGACATAGAAATATGTGTCAGTTTCACATGCGAACAGAGTTGCGTATCAATGAATCGCAAGGAAATCGATTGCTTCCGTTTTAGGCGTGTAATGCGAAGAGTTGGATGTTCCTTCTTAAAATCAAATTGTTCTGAGTAATAATCAATCCTTTATGAGTTCAAGAGTGCTTAAGCTGACAATCTCTTTCATAATACTCCTTCTTTCGTAATTTGATTTGACTTGCCTGGCTAGAAGACCACGGAAATTTGCGTGATATTTTACCACAGTTTCAAGATGTTCCTAAAACACTGAAGTAGACGTATCCATGGCTGACTAAAATCATTAAATACTCGTAGACTCCAATAGTATTGCAAATATTTCACGGATATAGAGTGATCGCACTTAATCCGTGAAATTGTACTAGCTAAATAATGCAAAATAGCACTATTAAACAATGGAAAGGATTTTATATTTTTTAGTACAAAGTAGATTTTGTACTTCCTCACGGGTTAAGTGCGATCACTCTACTGTTTGCACTCTATTGTCAATTGTGTTGTGATGGTTTTTTTTAATGTTTTGCATCTCTCCGGGGCATAGCTCTTTTCCTGAACTCCGGTTCATTGAAGCACCAGGCGTTAGATATAACTTGTACTTGACTTCATTTGTTTATAGTGGAAGAACAATTAGCCTAGCTACAGTTAGTTTCCAGGACCTCAACTGTACTCTCACACACTACTACTAAATTCCAATATTCTATGCATACAACTCTCAGCTAACTAGTTCGTTTTTACTAAGAAAGGAAAACTAGGAAATCCGAAGAAAAACCTTCGAAGCAAGGGAGAGAACGAACTAACAAATTCAAGCCACATGTGGTGCCTTGTCCGGGAATCGAACCCGGAAGCACAGTGGTAATAGATCGGCGTTCTCACCGCTTGGCTCCCCTTGCTTCCCTTAGGGTGTGGTAATAAGGCAATTCTCTACTTCCGCATACCCATAATGCCTTCTGTATTTGGGGATAGTTATTTTAATTCAAATGCGTTTGATTTGAATGACAATTTGTTTTATTTGAATTACGATACCTACATCCCCCTCCACCCCCCTCCTCCCAAAAAAAGGCATTATGGGCTTTGTGAAAGTAGAGAATAAAATCGTGCAACATTTTGTGCATTAATTTTCGCTCAATTGGCACAGCAGATGTCGCTCACACTTCGTGCAATTCTTCTTTGTTGCGCGAAGTAGAAGCCCTCTCAACTTTACTCTGCGCAACAAGAACAACCTCCTTGCGCGGAGTGTTAATATAAAATGTTGCACGATTTTTTTCTTCTTTTTTTTGCCCGCATTACTGCACCTTTAAGGATTTCAGTTCAACCCAACAATCTTTTAAGTAAATATGTTGAGTTGCTTGATTAAAATAATCGTAATCTTTTATTTTATTTTTCAAGAAATTGTTTTAGGCGATACAAATGTCACTGTTAACGAGGGTGACGACGCCACTCTTCCCTGCAAACTCCCACCAAGTTCAAAACACGTTCTTAAAATCACCTGGTTCAAAAATACAACCAAGTACCTGAGCAAGTCTTTATCTCCACCTTCTGATCCTTATAAATATGCAAGTCGTACGGTTAACTTTGGTGTAAATAATAGTCTTGTTTTACCGTCGACTACTCGACGGGACGCAGACTTGTATTTCTGCAAAGCACTTTATATCCCCGTGGCAGTGGTTGAGGCTAAAATAAGACTTTATGTAAGAGGTAAGGTCATTTGCAATTGGATTAGATAGACTACACAAAACCCCGTCTCTTTCCAGTATGTATATGTTCTAATTAACCTGATATCAGAAAGAAATAATTCAAGAGCTCCGCATGTAGCTATTTCAAAAAAAGGTTTATGGGGCGAACGGCGAATGGCGATCGCCGATTGGTGATTGCACGACCGAAAGGAACTGTGGTCACGCTATTAGACCGCTATCCGGAGCAGAGATATGAATCGCTTATCGATCACTTTGTCCAATAAGGTCTTTACTGCATGGTACCGGCATTGCTTGGGTATTTAATTAATGAAAATGAAGCTATTCTTGATACCCCAAATTTCCTTTCGGTCGTGCAATCACCAATTGCTGATTGCCATTTACCATTCGCCCCGTCAACCTTTTTGAAATAGCTGTATATTCCTGACTATATATACTTTATACCGCACATAACCCGCATAAAACAAGAAGGTATTTGCGACGCTCCGACACCCCACCCCACACCCCGATGAATGGGGCGTGGTCGTCGAATATACACCTTTTGCGCAGTAACTAATATATATAATAATATCGTATCATTGTAATATTGTCAAATTAAAGATGACCGTCATCAAATCCCTTAAATAATTTATTTCTAGCTAAACCAGTAATAAACAGAAGACAAACAAGCACGATAACTCTCACTCAGAGCAAAACGAAACCAGCCAATTTGGTTATTAACTGCCAAGCCACAGGGTTCCCAAGTCCCGTTTATCATTGGTCGAAAGGCAATCAAGGCCTTACAAACGACAGAGTAGTTAGCGGTAAAAGTGGAACATTGGTCATTAAAGACGCCAGGAAAAGTGACGGGGGAAGGTACTCATGTATAGCAAGGAACAGTCTTGGAACAGACGCAAGAAAGTTTACTGTTACGGTCTTAGGTAAGAATCGACAATAGATATTCCCTACTTTCACAATTAACGTAATGAATGGCTTCTGGTGTTTTTTTTTTTTTTTTTTTTTGGGGGGGGGGGGAGGGGAGGTTTTGTAATTCAAATCAAACAAATTGCAATTCAAATCAAAAAGATTTGAATGACAATAGCTACCCCAAAAAAACAGAGAGCATTAAGGTTATGTGAAAGTAGAGAAGAGCTAAATTTTTACATGTGTCAAGTGAAATGTTGCATTTGCAAAATCGTACACGTAAAGTTTCGCAGTTGAATTTGGCCTTCGTCGCTAAATATCATTTACCATTAGCGCAAGTTTCGAACGGGGATTGTATTTGCATGTCTTTTATCGCACTTGTAATCACTGGCACTGAGTCTGCGCAGAATTTATGGTTATGATACGGAAGGATAAAGATTCAGTCGCAAGTGGTGCACGTGTTTCATTGCACTTTCATTTTTTAATCCAGAGCCACCATCGATCATTGGAAAAACTGATTACCATTTCAATGCTGGTCAAACTGCACAACTCCGATGTGAATCCCGTGGGAATCCCGATCCGATGTTTCGATGGACATGGATAACAGCAGATAACGTTACCATGACAATGAAGGATGATGAAGAAGACAATCGATACAAAGTCAGGACAATGTATGGTAACGCGACCACTGTCAGTGTGTTATCGATCGAGAAGATAACCAAGAAAGATTGGACGACTTATGAATGTAAAGTAAAAAACAAGTTTGGTCGTGATGTTAGGAATATCACACTTAAAGGAAACAGTAAGCTATTATTATGTAGTTGTTGATTTCATGTACGCTTGTGTACGTTATTCACTTGCGCTAATTTTTGACTTGCGCGCCGACGGGACCGTTTGCTTGAATTCTATTGGTTGAGAGCCTTAGTCACCGCGTACATCACACAGATCGACATCAATATACAGCTTCGCTCTCAGTATTATGGTCTCTTGACCTTGCAGGGTAAGGAGTTAGAAGCTACAGTGAGGATTTCGATTGTAGCTTAGAAGTGAGATGGGTGAGAAAAAGAGAGATCTTAATATCCCACTCATTCTTGAATCCACTTTGACATCCTGGGCTCACTTGTTCGAAATCTGAAGAAAACCATTGATTTTAACCCTGGGTTAATACTAACCTACTTTCGAACAAGTAAGCCCTGTAATGTACTGCTGCAACTTATTGCGTGATGTATGTTATCACTTATAAAAAAGGTTTATGTAAGTTAAATGGTAACTGAGGATACTTAATCGATTGTCTCACGATAGTGGTAACCACGCAACGTTTCGTCTGCTACTAAGAGTACTTTCCATTTAGTGGAGCCAGCTGGCCAGAACGGCCAGGTCTTAAATGGTCAGGTCTTAAATGTCAATTCCTAGCTCTGGCTAGAATCAGTCCTAAGAAATCAGGCCGTTTTGAGTGGTTGGTTCCACTAAATGGAAAGCACCCTAACTATCCTTTATTATTACACATAATTCATTACGATGAATATATCTTTCATTCTAAAGTTTTATGGTATTTCTTGTATTTTAGCCAAACCCAAACCGCCACGTATTCTTTCTGTCAAAACATCGCCCACTACAGCAGAAGTGACGTGGGAGTTCTCTTACGATGGCGGCCTCAAGCTACAGTCACTAACTCTACAGTACAAGATTAGCAATACTGACAAATGGAGGTCAATCCAGATTACACCAGCTGATACCACCACCTACACAATCACTGACCTTAAATCAGACACCAACTACAATTATCGTATCCTAGCAACCAATGCCTTAGGTAGCAGCCCACATAGTTCTATATATATGGCTAGAACCATGGTTCAAGGTATGTGTCACTAAAGAACTATTTTATGGCAGCTAGTTTAGATAGAAATGAGGCCTTAGTATGAAGAATTAATAAAGGTATTGAGTATAGCAGCATGAGTTTGTCAAGTATCAATCGTGTACTTTGTGAATCGTTTCTTTTCCTGCCCTTAGTAGATTCCAGTACAGTACTTGAAACTTGTGAAGCATCCTTTATTCCTTGGGTGGCACTCAACAATCGTCTGTTGCATGAAAATAGAATAAGTTTTGGCTTACTATAAATATCTGTACTAGTAAAATTATCATAATAAGGTGGGCCGCGCTCAAGAGTACGGTTGCATGAAAATATAGAATAAGTCATAAGTTTAGAATAGTTGTATAGTAATAAGTGTAACACAATAGTTTTATGTCTAACGAAATGCATGTTGCATGCTGTTCATTTTTCATTCATGCGTGCATCACACCAAATCCAAATTGGTCGTCCTATTCCGCTTACAGAAACATCCGTTGATGCTCTATCAGATGAGAACGACAACGGCATCTTTAAGGGAATAAACACCACCGTCTTGGTGGCTGCCATCGCTGGGGGCTTTTTACTTCTGCTGGTGATTATCCTGGCGACGCTGTGCTCAATAAAACGAATGCAAAAACGTCATCATACACCAAATCCAAACTTAGCAAGACAGGAAAGTCAACGTGAAACTTCAGAAATGACTGCGGTAAGTAATCGATTCACAAGCATTTTCTCTTCTCTGCTGAGAACAAAACTAACCTATAGCAAAACTATACAACACCACCACCAATTGAAAGTCTGGACAACTTTCTGAGGGGGTAAATTGTGCAGAGTTTAGATCGGTCCCAGTGCTCATTTTGCCATCCATGATAGAGGAGTTTGTACCATTAATGCAATGGCCTATTCAATGTGCTTAGATTTCTGTGAAGGCAAAAAGAGTCCAACAAATTTACGTACGCAAGAGGGAACTATCAGATTTACCTCGAAATAAGTAAAAACCGTTCAAGGCAAGAAAGGGAAATCTCTCCAGTCCTGATTCTCTGTATTGCTAATATTCGTTTTTCTTTTTACAGTTTTTACCATCTCAAACTCCATTACCTGAAACGCCCAGCGGCTCAGGAGACTCTATGGCTAATCCTTTATCAAACAGCCGTTGGGAGTTCCCCAGGGATCGTCTTAGGTCTACTGTAGTCCTTGGAACTGGAGCATTTGGAATGGTGATGAAGGCTGATGCCCAAGGAATCAAAGGATGTGTAGGATCTTTGCCTGTAGCTGTCAAAATTGTTAAAGGTATGAATTCTGGAAAATATAACAGCAAGATATTTCACGTTAATACTTTAATTCGCTTAATTTGTTGTAAAAAGTTATATTTTGAAGGATGTTACATTGGACAGGACAACGGTGATAATAAAGATCACCTAAGAAGGAATCCATTTCAGTAATTTACACCAAAGTTAATAGAGTTTACACAGTGAACGTTGAGATTTTTATTCTTCTTTATTACAGAAAGTGATAGTGAAACAGCACGAAAAGACTTACTGGCAGAATTAGAACTTCTCAAACTTATTGATCCTCATCCTAATGTTATTGGTCTGCTTGGTTGCTGCACCAGAGGAGGTGTGTACTGATATTCTGGAATAGACGTGTCTACCTTTGAAATCAAACATTTTGAAAAGTCTTTCGAATTCCAGTCTTGGATTAGCTGTGTTATTATTATTATTTCACCTTGTTAACGATATGTGTGTCATGTTTGCTATATGACAAGTTGGTATACTGTAGCACACACATTTGCAAATTGAAGAACACCATTTTAGAATGCTTTCTTTTTGCGTCTAGTCACTAGACCTACACGTCTCTAACCAACATAATTTCTCAGAAATTGTAAGAACATTCTGTAAGCGCTTACCGATCCTGCAGCCTCTTCCTCCCCCACCTCAGTTGGAACCACTTTTAAAATTAAACAGCTCAACTTCAGTTGAGATTTGAGTTCTCGTCAATTCAGTTTCTCATGGGTTTTCTTTGTTATTTTGTCATTAGAACCATTAATGTTAATTGTGGAGTTCTGTGACTATGGTGATCTACAAAGCTACCTTCGTCATTGTCGCGGCATTGAAGAAAAGTTTTATCAACAGATATATAAAGTACCTGAGGAGAAACTTGCATCTAAAGACTTATTGTCGTTTTCAATTCAGGTTGCCAGGGGAATGGCACACTTGTCTAGTATGAAAGTAAGTCACTTATTGATTACGTGAAATCATTGTTATACGACGACGTTATTGTTATTCGATGACGTCATTTTCTTATATGATGACGTCATTTTCTTATATGATGACGTCACTTTCTTATATGATGACGTCACTTTGTTATACCGTCTCTGTGCCATATGGTGACGCCACTGTGTTTTATCTGTACGTCATTGTGTTATATGTTGACGTCATTGTATTGTATGATGACGTCAATGTTATATGATGACGTTTCCATCACCTACGACACAGAATTAGTAATCTATTGCTAACTTACAGCGTAAATAAGAATAGTTAATGCGCATGCCCTTTCCCTTCTACCCTGAAGCGATCTTCCAGGGGATGAACAAAAGATAAATGATACAGGAGATAAATGCAGCAATCTAGACTGCGTTGCGCGATGTTTGCACTAATGGTTATTTCTGTTGTTGTCGTTTCAGGTAGTCCATCGTGATTTAGCTGCTCGTAACATTCTCATCGACAGTCGAAAAGTTTGTAAAGTCAGTGATTTTGGTTTTGCCCGAGATATTTACGTTGAGGACCACTATACAAGAAAAACACAAGTAAGATTGAGAACTATATCTCACACCTCTAAACAGTATAGCTAGCAAACTGACGCCAAACGTTCAATCGAAGTAATAAACTCCCATGCAGATAGTGGAAACACAGAGAAACAACGTTCATCGATTTTAATAAGACCGTTACGTGATGACGATTTATCAGTTTTCTTACATAATCCTTCTTCGAGTAAGATTTTGTTACACTAATTCAGGTTTTGATTTGGTATTACCAAACTAGAGGAATCTTATAATAATCGCCAACGAATTCAAAAAAAATCAATCTTCATGCCTCAAAAATGTACTAGTTAACCGTCTAAATGCCGAACTTTAACACCCTCTTATAATTGGAATATAAAATGTGAATATTCATAATCCACCATATATTCCACCATATATTTCTAGGGTGGTCGATTTCCCATCAAATGGATGGCCATTGAATCCCTTCTTGATGGTGTATCAACTACAAGCAGTGATGTGTAAGTGGATATCATCAGTGACTACAGTAACCCCGGTTATTACGGACACCCTCAGGACCGAATTTGGTGTCCGCAATAACGAAAGTCCGTAATAGTGGGAGTTACTTTTTGTACAGTCTTTGTAGTTTTTGCAGTCTAAGCACTGATGGATGTTCGCAGTACAATTACATTTACGATACAAAAGTACAGTACAATCACGGTTATGGTATAAAGGGATTTCATGACAGCCATGTTTGTGGGCAAGTACAATAGAAAGTTTTTGAATGACAAAATATTTCATTTCTCTTGGGAAAAAAGCTCTATTATTTTGACCACAAACATGGCTGCCATGAAATCCCTCTATTGTTGCAGTACGGAGAAAATTTGGTGCTGTAATGTCTCGAATTCGCTGCATGGACCTTTTCTGCATTGTATTGTGATCCAGGGTTGTCCGAAGTTTTCATAGATTCAGTGTATTTTTAGCCACTCTGGAAACCACTAAATCCATGGTTGCATACTTTAGAGTTCGGAAAAGTTCCACTGCAGAGCTAGTAAACTAGTGATGATTTAGAAATTGAATGACGTTGCTTCCAAGTACGAAATATCTCATTTTCATTTTTCTATCAGTTGGTCTTATGGAGTTCTTCTATGGGAGATTGTCACCTTAGGTGCGTCACCCTATCCAGGGATGAATTCACAAGAAGTCATCAACTTTCTTCGTGACGGTTACCGTATGGACAAACCAAAGCACTGCTCAGAAGAACTGTAAGTACTGATTAACCACGACTTCTTTAGGTTTCCGTAACCTCCAACATACGTTATTGCGTTCTATACGTATGTACGTAAATAACATAAGAATATACGTTGTTGTTATGCAGATACTGTGTGATGTTGGACTGTTGGCAGGTCTCACCTCAACGCAGACCTACTTTTTTGGAAATTTCCCGCCATTTACACAAAATGTTGGCTGACGATCGGGTAAGTGTCACGTGTTCTAAGTTATGACGTCATAGCACGATGGATTATATAGCATAAAGAAACATGTTTTCCACGATAACTTGAATAGGAAAGATTAGCCACAAATTTTTGAGCAAGGTTGTTGTATTTAAGGCTAGTTGGGCGTTACGCTATATCTTTGCTGTGACATGGATTTTATTGATTACCTAAGGTAGTGCACAACCCGTTTTTTGCCGGCTTTGCATCTTTAGGCAGCCTGCAGGACGACCTCGTGCTTCATTACCTTAATATCGCCTTTTAAACACTTTCGAGAACTCAGGGGTAGTATTCTGTCGCTCGTTTCTCGCTCCCATAAAAAATATCCCTGGAACGTGGTCTGTTAGAACTTGTACCAGAAGTAAAGTTTTTCTCTCGTTTCTGATTCGTCGACCTGATTTGCTCAACCAATCAGCATCCAGTATACTTAGATAAATTACAAGAGTACGCCATAATGAATTTTGAATACTTTTTCGGCTGGGAGCAAGAAACGAGTGATAGAATGATACCGCTGGGTTCCCGAGGATGCCTATCTCATTGAAGGTGTATGTTACCATAGCTACCATGACAAGTGCATGTTATTAGACACTCCCATAGTTACCATGATAAATGCATGTAATTGCATGCTGCCATAGTTACCATGATACGTGCATGTTACCATAGTTACCACGATAACTGCATGTCACCATAGTTACCAGGATAAGTGTTACCATAGTTACCAAGTTTAGTGCATGTTACCATAGTTAGCATGATAGTGTATGTTACCATAGTAACTAATAAGTGCATGTTACCATAGTTACCAAGTTTAGTGCATGTTACCATAGTTACCATGATAGTGTATGTTACCATAGTAACTAATAAGTGCATGTTACCATAGTTACCATGTTTAGTGCATGCTACCATATAATTACTTATCTCTCTGCTCTAGGATTACATTTGCATGCGGATGTACGAGGAGCATACCTACATGAATTTCGACTCTCGATCATCAACATTTCCTGGCTCCGCAGGATCTGTTGCATCGGATCAGCCCTTCTTGTCTACCTTCCTGTAAGCTAGATTGCATGTCATCGTAAGTTTAAGAAATCAACAGTAATGCATGGTCGATGGGCAACTGCCTGATAGTAAGGAATTCAAACTGCATGCTTAGACTCTTGGACTAAGTACTTTGGACAAGCAACTTGGCAAGCTCGTTTAAATGCACACACTAGATGCATGTTGCATGGAGAAATTTGACGCAAGTTTCAGTTATGGAACAAAGTAAAAAACTGTAACTAGAAATCTTTTCATGGAAAAGGAGACTTCACAAGCATCTTACCTGTTAAGCTATGGATAATTGCAGACATTAAATGCAAACAAATACATTGCATGCCTTTGTCAGTTCTTGGCTGATAAAATAAACATTACCTAAGTTGTATTAAGTTAAAACTGAATATATGAACTACTCAGCCATTCACTTCTTGGGATGTTCCTTACCTTAGATAAAAACGCTTGTCCATAATATGGAAGAAAATATAATCAGTCTTTTCATATGTGAAAGTGAATATGTTAGAATTCTTGATGTAACATAGGAACCTGACCACCAGTCTCTTACTCAAACCCCCTCCCCCTCCCCTTTCCCCTTCCCCTCCCCCTCCCCTTCCCCTCTCCCTCCCCTCTCCCTCCCCCTCCCTCATGTTTTAAATTCGCTAGTGTGTGCGTGTGAGGCTGATTGGGAGTAGAGGTAGAGGCAAGCCTCAGACACTTCAGGCTGGTAACAATGATAAATTCCTAGATACCTTGAGGAGACTTTATGGACCCAAATTTTGTACCTTAGTTGTTCACATATACATTAGTTTTGTAGATGTCTATTTCTTGTCGTATTTCTTGCTGTACTTAGTAACTTGTGAACCTTAGTTTGCCATTAAACAAATAAACGCACACATTAAAAAAGATCTTCTAACAAATTGGGTTATGCTCATGAGGATTGTACGTGGTTGCTATGCATATGTTGGCGAATATTGCCCCACACGTGAACTACATATTGCCCTTCTTTTTGACCAATAGGAATTCATCGACATGAAGACTTATGAAGATCATCTGTACGTGAATTTTGACAATTCATTCTCTACTCATGGTTCATCGTCTAGTGGAAGCAAGTCAAACACGATGGAAATGAACCCAAGTCCTTCGTAATCCCTCAACTGGGAACACTATGAATCTAAAATGACTACAACCTTCATGCTGCATCCCAAAGCGTTAAGGCGTTCGATAAAACCAAAAAGAATCCCCCAGAAGCAGATAAAATTGATATGAAAAGTTATTTTTTTATATTTTTTGTAGAAGGAAGTCAAAATTCTCAGTCTCCTATATTTCGAAAGTAACCGTCCATAGAAGTATTTGCAAGTATTTAAAGGTTTTGTAGACTCATTGAGTGATAATTACTTAACCCGTGAAACAAAATCTACAAACTATCGCGCGCGTAATTATTTTTATCCTGTACAAGTCAAGTAAAGGAAGCAATGGGAATAATACCCGATTACCCATGTCCATTAGTTTAGTATATATCTGTTTCACGGGTTAAGTAAAATCCTCGATAAATAAATATTTTAGTAGCTGTCTAATTCTTTAAAAACGCAACTCAAATGTTGCAAGCAACCGATATAGTAGCAAAAACGAACTGGACGTATAAAAATGTTCACATAGCTAGCTACATTTAACACTAAGTTTTTTAGGTTATTTTTTCAATATCTCTAGTTTTAAGAGAAAATTTTTAAGCTATTTAGCAACGAGGGGCCCGTTTCTTGTAAGACACAATACCTACCTAACTATAGCCCCCTACACTGATAACGATTCTCTGTGTTTGTCAAATGGCGCGCTCTGCTCAATTTCTATGAAATGTTTCAATTACGGATGCTTGCGTGCCTCCGCGAACTTACGTAAATTAACGTGCCGTCCCGATGGGCAGTACGTATGTTGAGAAACTTCAAGGCGGATGATGTTCTTACGTCATCGAGATGATAAGACTTGATTATTCAAATGATTATTAAAATAATTTCTTATTTTAAAAGAAACAAGACTGACACAACGTGTGTCGTATACATACAGTTTTGTATGATTCTTATCTTATGCTGAAATTTGTATGTAAAGATAATGTGGTTTAAAATTGTTGTAATAAGAAAACCAAGTCAATTTTTGCTCGATTAATTTCCTTGAGTTGGTCTCCCTGTGTAGTATAGGGCTCAAGATACCATAATGGTTGTTGTATCTATAGCTAAAGGAGCTAAATCCTGCGATTTTGCGATCGTCGCCGCCCTAAATATGGACATTATTGGGGTATGCACTATACTGTTTTGATAAAATATCCTTGGAGTATAAGCTTAAAATGTTGAGACTCTCTTGTGGAAATTAATTTGAAAATGAGCTGGTACAAACCCGTCGCTTGGGCTGCTTCGAAACGAACCCCCCCCCCCCCCCCCTCCCCGATCCACCACTACGGAAACAAATGAGGACGAGCAGGGGAAATTCTTAAAAAGACATGATAAACAGTGAACGACATTGTGCATTCGTAATCTGAGATATAGTGTCACTATTTTAATAATTTAAAAATTATCGAACTTGAGTTAGCGATTATGTGCAGTCCACATTCAAGTATTGATCTGATATTTCTGATTGATCTCCGGCAATGCTACGTTGCTGACAAGGGCAAAATAGCTGGACATACGCTGGTTAAGTACAGCATCCACAGAAAGTAGACTGACTCCATGCGTCGTCGGTCTGTTCGCTCCTTGGGCTTCCTGTGGTGGTCGCTCAGGTGAACGACCTATTAAACGATCGATACAATGCAAAGGAGCAAAAACTACGACTTTGGACTTACTATAATATACAGAAAGGATATCCTTGTAATATGCAAAGAGATGGATGATCTTTGCTTTTAAAATAAAAAAACAAATCACTGTAAAGGACTGTTAATTACCAACCATGTTAAACCCTCAAAAAGCTAGTCAAGCCCTTGCACTATTTGTGTTTCTAATGTAGTCTGTGACTTGCATTACATAACGTAATAGACGTACGCTGATTTGTTATCAAATTAGATGTTTGACGATTTCTTTCATTCTTTTTATTTTCTTCAATTATCTTTGACTTACTTTCTCTGTCTTCGTTTTAGTTTATCAGTTTATATTTGGCTATTTTACAAAAAAAAAAAAAAAAAAAAAAAAATTGCCCGGCGTATTCCGCGCGACTCGAACCTGGCTTACCCGGCTCACATCAGTTCCAAAATCCATGGCTTTTCAAACTACGCCACCAAATCACTTAATTTGCACAACAATAGACATTCCATTCACAGGATACACTAGGTTATTTTGTTCTCCAAATCCCTCAGTAGACCAGTTAGCCTAGTGGTAAGGTTCAGTCATTTACGGCCTAGGATCCGACTGTTTCCTCCCTCTTTGACTGCGAAGCTTGCTGCGTTCTACCGGATAGCGCGGAAGGGGCCGAAATCTCCATCCTATACGTAACATGCGATGATTCAGCGATTTGTCTGGATGCATGGTCCGATTTTTTGGGTTTTGCATAAAATTAGCATACTAATTTGCTTTTGGTGGTGAGTACAAGCCTTGCCTGCGTCAAAAACTTTTCTTTTTTTCTCTTTAATTTTTTATAGCGATTAATATTTTCCTTTTCTAATTTTGCTTGGCTTAAAGTGGAAAGAAAAAACTAGTTTTTATGTCGCAAACTGCTTATTATGGAGAACTGCTTAAACTCCAGAAACCTCTTTACCTTGGCTTAATGCTCTCCAAGTTCATCTTAGTTTTAACCCACACATCACTAAAGTTTCGATGAGTTTGATACACCGAACTGATACATGAACTAATAACTTCTGGGTTCAGCATGTATTTTCGAGTCCCATACACTCACAGTTTTGCGTCGCTGAGTCGATCGATCGCGCCGCTTTGAGCCAGGACTTTCTGCATACACCGTTATCCATGTGCATGTCACCGATAAATTTAAATGACACTTGAATATATATTGTTATTTTAACTGACATCATCATGCAAATTTTAAAATTGTTACTCCCTTATACTTCGTTCACACGTGACGCTATTGGTATGGTACCACAGGGCGCGGCCTCTGATAACCAGGGCATGTACCTCACCAATACCAATCGGAAATGCGGAGATCGAACCACTCCTACCATAGCTTCATATAGCAACAAATTTCAACTGCAGCGAAAAAGAAAGAAAGAAAGAAAGAAAGAAAGAAAGAAAGGAAGAAAGAAAGAAAGAAAGAAAGAAAAAGAAAGAAAGAAAGGAAGAAAGAAAGAAAGAAAGGAAGAAAGAAAGAAAGAAAGAAAGAAAGAAAGAAAGAAAGGAAGGAAGAAAGAAAATAGATATATTGCTATTTAAGAATAGACTGATTTAGCTTGGCAGGGTGCGTTTACTAGTAATTGGGCGATTGCGTCCCCGGCTGAGTTTAATGTCGTTTTGATTGATCTTTTTTCGGTTTTGACAAAAACAGCAACCTTTATACACCAAAAGCCACCCGAATCAGCTGGGCTCGAAAAAGAAATGAATATTTGTTCATGTATTCCTTTCCAACTCCCTGGGTGTCCTCGCGTTACTTCTCCCTTGGGAACTGGGCACTATAATATCGGCCATCTTGGGTTCTAAGAATCAAGGCGTCAAAAGAGAACTCAATCAAGGTTGTTTTAGGTAAGAAATCGTTTTCTTTTCGACCATATTCGTCAAAAATGTGTTAAAGTCTTCTTACTCTGAGTGCGACTGATGAAGAGACTTATTTTTTGCGCGACCTAGCGTATTCATATGGCGGTCTTTGCATGCCGAAATCGATTGCAACGGTCATATAACTTAAACATAGCTAAACTAGACGCACAATGGTGCGTTTACTCGTGCCCAGATAGAATTGAGCCTGGCGTGGTATGCAGTGCATCATAAAACATAACCGACCTTCATCCAATTACATCATTAGATGTTGCAGACCTCTGAGGAAAAGGACGTCTGTGAATTTTTTTAGATGTGCTTTAGTTTCTGAACATGTAGTCTTATCATTTCTCCATTGTTTGAAGACTGCAGAAAATGAGCCTGGGATACCTGTGGTCTTACATTGCCTAGATGCAAATATTGCATTCACTCGGGCTATGGGAGAGGCACCCGTTTACTGCTGTTTATACACAGGCGAGCTGTCCGTGGCAACCAGCAGCTCTTTTGCTTTGATTTGAACAACTTTTATTCATTTAAAACATAAACAGGTTCAATGCCAGTTTAATTTGTTTGTGTTATGGAATAGAAATGTTTTAAATTCCAGCTCCCTGGAATTTCTTCATTTCCTTTTTTGAAAACCACATGTTCTTGACTCAGTGACTCAACTGTTCATGCACAAGCAGCCCCAGAACACATTGAGCTATAGACACAAATGTTGCATTCACTCAGGCTACCAGCAAAGGAGCTTCTTTGCTGGTAAGGTCAAGGTCAAGGTTAAGGTCAAATTCTATTTACAGAAACCACAATACAGATTTACATTACTCCACTGGCCTGCAAATAGTAAAGGAAACTAATCGAGGCAGGCCAGTAGTAAAACTATATATACATTAACATTTGTAAAAAAGGAAATACATAACAATAATATAAGTAAATGAAAAATGATAAGGTTAATTTTATATGGTAACCCAAGTAAATGCTACACCTTGGATTGGCAAGCTGTCATCAAAAGTTTTGTTAGTACAATTTGAGCCAAAACAGAGCAGACAACTGCTCCTGAGATATTTATTGAGATGAAAAATCCTTTAGTTGCAAGCTATTATTGAAGTTGTAATATTTTAAAATAAGAATACAATCTAAGTGATTTTCCTTTGGCGTGAAAGAAAAATGACTATATAGTTTGTACTAGTTGATAAAGAACAAAAGAAAACAATAGGTTTAGAGTCTACTACTAATTATTAGTTAGCCTATTCTTTCATGGTGGAGGAAAACAACTGTATTGCCTAAGCACTAATTGGGGAACAATATTCTAATATTCTATGCATACAAATCTCTCTTTTTCTTTTTCTGAGGTGGGAAAACTGCATAATGCAGAGAAAAGCACTCAAAGCAAGGCAGAAAACAAACCAACCACCATTTAAGGTTTCTCATTAAGTGATTTATTGCAACAAACTTCATTTTATACATCTCCTTCTTTAAAGACATGATATCATGACCTGGCTAACTGATACTCAGGTTGTGTAGTTGAGTAAAATATTTTTATAGTATACAGTTGGAAATTGATAAGCACAACAAACATTTATCAAAAAGAGCACTTATAATAGCACATGTGGCTATAGCTTAGAACACCAAAATGAAATAAAAAACATAAATATTATATTCTGCAGAATTCTGCAGAGTACTAAAGTACAACTAAACACTTGATGTGGGCTTCCTGTGGTTAATACCAAAACATTTCAAAACATGAACGTTCTTGACTGCAAAAGAAATATAAGCTTAATTTCAGAACAGATAAGGTTTTAAATCCTTCATATTTTTTCTCTTTGAAGTACCAAATAAAAATATCTTGACCTCATTCGTTTCAAAGAGTATAAACTCGAACGTGAGAATAATAGTCAGCAGCCAGTTAAAAGGTTTCATCAACATTATGAAAATGACAGGCTTAAATTTCAAAAGCCATCCCTATTCCCTATGGTAGAGGAGATAAATAAATAAATCTTAAATGCTGCTTATTCACGTTTTGAGTTCGGTACTGGAGCGAAATAAACATTTGGCTGCTTCGCCGGCAAGCTAACATTTGAACTCATGGATCGAAGTATCGGCCTCGGTTGTCTCGGTTCCTAAATTTCAAGTGAAGAGGCTTAAATTTTACCTTGATTGAGACTCACGTGAAGCTGCTACATCGCAATTACTGTATTTATAGTGGAGTTTAGGTTATTAAATGCCAAAGAATCGTGAGAAATCCTGCCGACTGCTTTGCTGTAAACTTGCTGGAACTTGCGCCGCCTCGTTTTCATGCCTGCCTCGTTTTCGTGGCACATTCTCGACTACGACGATAGATAGATAGATTGAAAACCCAAACCTAGACTCGTGCCGGCCTAAAGGCCTGGGCACGAGTAAAAAATCATCAATATATGTACATTGATTTTGGACAGGACACTTACAATTTTGACACAGTAGACCTCTTTAGCTTTGTTTTTCCATTTCATACCACATGATGCCACTCTTGGGATTTGATTCTTCATAAAAGAACAATTCTTAAGAGAATGTCATTTGGTCTGAAATGGGCAGAATAGACCATTTCTACTTTGACTTGTTTGATCCCATGATGACTTCACTCATGGGGTATAGGAGACTCTACACTGCAATTGAAATCCTTATCGTGTTATATATCATGGAAAAACAAGCACCTTTTGTATACCTTTCAACCAAAATGATACTCTTTTATATACACCGGCCAGGGTCCAGTTTTGAAGGTTGGTTAGTACCCAGGATTAAAACCAATGGTTTTTTTTAACTTAACCCCTGGGTCGGGGGGGGGTGTACTTGACCAGGATTTGGGTGGGGCTGTTTTGCTGGGATCCTAAAACGGTTACCCTGTTTATGACAGAAAAACTCAAAATACCATACCCTGTTTATGACAAAGTATAATAATTGCAGAATGTAATGTACTTATTTGTTTCAAAGGGCGGATGAGCTCAACTGAGCCAACGGCCATCATGCACATATTTTTGAGTTATGTTTTGTTGTTTCTTATAATAGCTGTGGTTGTAATATGATTTTGTTTAAAATTATTGTAAAATGTTGAGTAGTATCGTGGTATGGACTGTGTAGCGGCAGCCAAAGGCGCCTACCTAAGCTCTTGGTCTACCTCGGTTTGTTTTGTATTGTAAAGCGCTTAGAACAGATCTGGATAGGTGCTATATAAATGTATTATTATTATTATTATTATTATTATTATTATTATTATTATTATTATTATTATTATTATTATTATTATTATTATTATTATTATAATGTAAATGAGTTTCATAACGAGTTTGTTACGATCGTGATGGAACAACGATAAATATAGCTTCTAGACAGATCGTTGCCATTGTGGCTAGCTAACTACTAAGGTTGATGAGAAAGCTGCTACCCTGAAAATAACAAGAAGCTCAAAAAATTGCAAAAAGGATACCCTGTTTATGACAGGGAACTCGAAAAACCATACCCTGTTCAGCGGATCATCCCCGAATAGTAAATATATGGGAGTACCCCCCCCCCCCTGGGCCCTGGGTTAATTAGCACCAGCCCACCTTTGAGCAATTGGACCCTGAATGGCAGCTTCCCTACACTCAGTGCAATACTCAATGCATAAAATCTATACTATATTTTGTGAAATTCCAACCCTTGTTTGCACTTCTAGTATGAAAAAATGTACGAATTCCCTGCACACTGTACTTCTAGCTAGCATGAATATTATACCCCTTTGATATACCATCACTGTGAAGAGCAGAGCACTCTCATATAATCCATCATTGGGAGTTCCCTGGGGTTACTTTTGTACAATGACCAGATTGATGTACAGGCGTAAGGAAGTCCATGGATACCATTTTGGGCAAGTTTGAGAAAAGTTGAAAATTTTTCAGAAATTTCATTTTCATGGATACTCCTTCAATAATGCATGTGTTAACCAATGTTTTTATTCTATTTGATATAGATTCTACATTGATCTTATTCATACTAGCAGCAAAATTACTGCAGATCACTGAACTCAGCATGAAGACTTACAACACTATTGCCATAGAAACAGATATAAATGGTGTTGATAGCAATGATGAGCTGACTGCTCTATTTATCAGGGCTTTGGAACTTTGTCAGATTGCAAAAACCTCTAAACTGATGTCCCATTCATCCCCAAGTACTCAGTATTTATCACTTCATGATGTTACATATTGCATACGGAATACTGAAAGTGTTGATCTAAAGCCTATTCCATTACCAGATGTGAGCTATAATAAATGCCTGGAGAATGTACAGTCTTTACACGTGAATATCAAAGAGGAAAATCCAGATGATAAGGAAGAAGCTGTAAATAATGGATATATTGAAGGTATAGACATTGTTGGTGAGAGTGGTGCAAGTCAGTTTGACAAACAATCAACTAATCATTGTATGAATCAACAAGAGATGACAAACACTGAAGATGTGCTTGAATGTGTGACGTGTAACAATGTATTCAGAAACCAAGAGACTTTTGAAAAACATAGAAAAACACATGAACACATGAAAAAACAGAAAGAATTCAGAAGTGTACATTTTGAAAATGCCTGTGCAAGTCAAAGACAAATTCAAATTGTAGAAAACTGTAGTGAATCTTTCTTTGATGGGGAAAGTATTGGAAATAAAGACCAAGAAACCAGAGAGAAAAGAGAGGTTAGTCTAAGTAACATGGGTGAGCATTCAAAATTGGAAACTGGTAAAGCACAAGCTTATACAAAGTACACAGAACAAGGCAGTGTTACACAAGAAATAAATTCAAATCAAGCACTAGAGCCTAGCGGAAATAGAAAAAAGCATGTTTGTCCTTACTGTAAAAAAGATTTTAGATATATTTCAATCCTTAGGAACCATATATTAACGCACACAAAGGAAAAACCATTTCAGTGTCAGCATTGTAGCAAGGCATTTACAAGGGCTGCCATTCTCAAAGAGCATGAAATCAGACATTTTTGTAGCAATAAACCATACAAGTGTTCTTATTGCAGCAAATCTTTCCCAAATCAAAAGGAACTCAAAGTACACCAAGGAATACACACAGGAGAAAGACCACATCAATGCGAATTTTGTGGAAAGGCATTTAGAACAAAGCGAGACCTTGCTCAACATGAAGAAACACATTCTGGAAAAAGACCACATGAGTGCAACTTTTGTGAGAAGAAATTCAAACGAAAGGGTGATCTTCTTCAACATGTAAAAATTCATACTGGAGAAAGACCTCATAAATGTGGAGTTTGCGAAAGGGCTTTTATAAGATACAACCAGCTTGTTAATCACTTGAGATTACACACTGGAGAAAGACCATACAAATGTTGTTTCTGCAATAAGGCATTTATTAGACAAAGTCAACTTGATCTTCATTTAATGCAAAAACATGCATAAAAAAGATCACAAATTTGATTTGATAGAAATGAAACATTAAAAAATATAAATATAAATATTTATTATTTATAGTATATAAATTGGTTAATGTAGGGAAAAACCATATTTTACATTTTATTAGAATATTACCTCCTCTACACGAAGAAATATAAAAACCCACCTGCACTTCATCATTTTGAATACTGCAGGTTATGAACATTTTGGTATAATTAACGTAATGTTGCCGTTCATTGAAAGTTTTACATTTTAAGGTATAATTGAGTTATCGTTTCAGAAGTGGATCTAGGCTAAGTAGCCTAACCTACAACCCCATATTGGTTGGAAAAATATAACAGTATTGTTTAAGTTTGCTGTGAAGACAGTAAAGTTTCTTGCTATTTTTGTGAGGGCATGTCACCCCTGAGTCCACCCTTGTATTTGCTATGATGATGATGATAATAATAATAAGCAAATATAAATAATGATAATAATAAGTATAATGATGTATGATGTACTAATATGATACAGTATCATCAATGATATATAATAAAATAATATGATAATTGTATTATATTGAAGCTTTGGTATCAAGTTACTCTGACACCCTGTGGCAAACCTCTTAGCTCAAATATCTACTATACAAATAAATGATGCAGAATTAGTTTCAAGACCTGTAATAAATTTATTTATTGAAAAATGTACATAGTTATCATGGTTCTTGCCAGTGAATTACAATTTTGAATTTAAAAGATGACGGCCTATTTCGTGGATGAAAATAGAAAAAAAAATTGCTGTGTGTTTTAGCTCTCTATTTGGTTCCTTGTGAAATAGACATCTATTTTCTTAGGCTACTGGAACAAAAGCAGATTTCTAGAGTTGAGCATACTACAGTTATAAATATCTGCTAAGCCATGGCCACTATTCTGACATTTTTTTCTCCCATTTCCTCCTATTCTGAGTTCTTTCTTTTTCTCCTTTTTCTTTACACAGATTT
Source organism: Telmatactis stephensoni (assembly GCA_029948255.1). Classification (NCBI taxonomy): domain Eukaryota; kingdom Metazoa; phylum Cnidaria; class Anthozoa; order Actiniaria; family Isophelliidae; genus Telmatactis; species Telmatactis stephensoni. The sequence continues at coordinate 1,026,242 of JALIZF010001919.1, read as the reverse complement.
TTTATGCAGATCAATAGTTTTCATCAAATATGCAGATTAAATAGACTAGGAAATAAGGAAGTAAGAAAGAAGTAGCCAAGAGAGAAAGAAGGAAAGAAAGACAAAGGAATAAAGAAGAAAGGAAAGAAAGAAGGAAGGTCAGGAAGGAACTTACGAAGAGGAAGGTGAAAAAGTTCGGTCTCCTCTGGTTGGGTTTCCTGTGTTATCACGTGACTCTAAAGTTGACGGGTTTCCACGGCAAAATACAAACGCTCCATTTGATTGTAATATTATTTGTGCCCGCACCGAAAAGACGTTTAAAGGATCCTGGCAGGTGCTTGTATTATAAATTTTCAAGATAAACACAGAGTTTTGAGTCAGAAAATTTGAAACAACAGCAATTTCTACAGCAAACATTACGACGTTGTCGAGAAAGCCATTTTGATGTCAAGGAAAGAACGACTGTTACGATGTTCCAGAAAACATTATATACGATACAGTATTTACAAATGTAATCGAAAGATATACCTTGATTGGTGAATAAGTTTTTTACTTTGCTTTCAAATATGCATCAGGGTTATAAAATATGTCCAAGGATTTCCAAGACTGATAAGAACAAGTGACTTAACAAGAAGGTAGTGGAGTAACTAAGTATTGTTTACAACGGATGACAATACAAAAGTCTTATGTTTTTACGTGTGGCATGTATGGTTGTCTAAGCGATCAGAAAAAAAGTCATTTCCAATTCATTAATTTTGGATGACTTCAAGTTTCTGTACATTTTGCTGAAGAAGACGAGGTTTTGTAATTTCCAAGATGTCTTCTCGTGTGTCGGGTCGAAATACCAACACAAACTCAACTACAGACGTGATGAACTCACTGACTGCAAGCCGTGTTGCTGCGACATATTTTGACAAGATTGAACGCTACGAATTACAAGAGACTCTCGCTTATTACTCCAGTGACTGGCTCTTATCGACCGAGGATACAAAGATAAGTGTAGACCCCCCAGTAGGTCTGATATCTGGGATTCAAATATCTAGTAACTTCAATAACTGTTTGGTTCTTATTCCTCACGAGGAGGGAATAGAACCTTTAGAGCTTAGAGAATTGCATCAGATTGTCAGAGAATTAGTTATGGGAATATATGTTTTGAATCAGATTCCTTCTGTTTGTCTAGAAGCGAATTATGACTGCAGTACCTCATGCCAAATTCCCCCAGCATACTATGATACCAGAGTGGGTCAGGTCATGGTTGAGGTAGACTACATGATGAAGAGCTTATGGCATGGTGCCTACTTCCCTAAAGATAAAAGAACAAAGTTTGCCGAGCGATGGAGGCAAGCTGTCAACTTGAACACTATGACTGGTTTACCAGAAACTCGCAGAAGTCTTGAGTTAGTCTGGACTGAGGCTGGTATCCAAGATTTGTCCAAGGATCCAGAGTTCACAAAAGCTTATGAGAGTCTGCCAGTTGAAAACAAGGATGACCCATCTGCTGTTGAAGAAAGGAAAAATTTCATGAAGTATGCTGATGATTTGGCTTTAAAAATGTCATTTAAACAGAAAACAATCAATCAATACCAGAACATGTTTCTGCTTGATTCAGAGTATCACATTAGTAGTGTTGTAAGGTCTGACAAACTTGACCAACAAAGTTATGAAAAACTTCAAAGAAGACTTATTGTTCACCAGGAATTCATCAGGAAATATCTACCCCTGAAATCAGAGATTCATCGTTTGATAGTTTTATTAAAGTTTATTAGCTTTATGATACCATTTTTGATTGCAATCAAGAAACGTTGTAAAGTCCCAGATGTGACAAAGCTCCTGCCTTCATTTACCTTTGAAGAGTGTAAAACTGAAAGAGAATTCCCTCCTTTGATCATGAGAAAAGATTTCACATGTAAAAACTTTGACAGTTCAGAGAAATATTTCCATCTACATGGGGGTATCTATTTTGACAGGGAGACTGGGCCTACAAAGAAAGTAAGTGAAAAATTAATTGGAGAAAAAGAACACTTAGAGTACATAGCCTCAGATGACTACAATAAAATAATGACCAGTGACACTGTCATGCTGGAGAGCTATCCCATCAAACCTGTCAAGATTGACAACAAGACTTATTATGTCTTGAATATCAGTCTTGAGACATATTATCCATCATCGCCAAAACTCCCTTTGTGGATTCATGCCCATTATGATGAAATCTCTAAACTGAAGCCAAAAAGGCTGCCAATTCCAGAATTACAAGTCCATGAGCAGTACAAAAAGAGATATGGCTATCAGAGGACTGTGAAACTAAAGCAAATCCCTGCTGGCTTACAGACAAGTGCAATCAGAGGGCTAGTGGCAATATTTTATACAATGTGCCGCAAGGTTCCTCCCTCCAGGCTGAATACACAAGATTCTAATGGACTGTCATTGATTCACCACGCAGCAATGTTCAACAGACCACAAATAATCACTATGCTAGTTGTTATGGGCTTTGATGTCAATGTGCGTAGGTACAACAATATTTCATCCCAGGGAGTCAGCCCACTTCATCTTGCAGCAAGATGTGGTGCATTGGATAGTCTTGCTTGCTTAATTGCTTATAAAGCTGATGTAAATATCTTAGACAACCAAGGCTGGGCACCTATGCACTATGCTGCTTATTACAACCATGTTGATTGCTTAATGCATCTGGTGCAAAAAGAGTCAAAACTTCTTGAGTTAGCCTCTATAGATGGTGAACTGTCTACTCCTATTCTTCTGGCAGCATCAAGTGGGGCACTTGATGTCTTGAAGTGCCTTATTGAAGCCAAAGCAGATTACACTGTTAGAAACAGTGAAGGAAATGGAGTTGTTCATCTTGCATCACTCCATTTTCATACCAATGTTCTAGAGTACTTTATAGAATGGAATAATCAAGAGCTTCCTGTTTGGGACATGCTTGTCAGTATGCTCAAGTCAGAGAATCTCAGTCGCAAAGAAAGTGCCATCAAATGTATGGAAGTATTATCAGTTGCTAAGGAAACCAACTGGAAATCTATCCTTTTTGCTGGGGGCATACCAGCACTTGTTGCCCTTCTGAGGCTGGAGAATGAAGACCTACAGGCCCTGGCATGTTCTGTTCTCTGCAACATTGGTAGTCACATGGAAGTGAGAGTTGCTGTTTCAGCAACTGATGCAACTAGTGTCATTGTGCAGCTCTTGAGCTCTCCTAACATCATGATTCATTCAAGAGCTGCAGTGGTAATGGGGGATTTGGCTTGTGTGAATAATAATCAACAGAAAATCTCAGAACAAGGTAAAAGTAGAAGCTTTTCAGTTCCCCATAAAAAAAGAAACAAACAAACAAAGATCTCTGTCATCCTTCCTTACTAATTTCCTTCCTTCCCTTGCCTTCCCTCCCTCTCTTCCTCCCTTTCTTCCTTTCATATTTCTTTCCTCCCTTCCTTCCTTCCATCCTCCCTCTCTCCCTTCCATCCATCTGTGTGTCCATCCATTGATCCATCCTTCCTGCGATCCCTTCCTTTCTTCCTTCCTTCCTTCCACTATGTCTTCTGCAATGATATAACCATTCACCCATGATTGTCAATATGTACATTTTTACATTGTTAAATAATAACTTTTTTGCTTTTGACCAGGAGGAGTTGAAGCATTAGTGAGTTTACTTGACTCTAAAGTGGAACATGTCTTGGTGAACACTGTGAATGCATTACGTGTTTTGGTAGAGGCAAATAAAGAAAACCAGACCAAGGTTGCTAATAGTGATGCTGTTGTAATACTTATAGATTTACTTGGTAAGAAAAATACGTTTTTCTCAAGTGTCCATCCTTTCCATTCATCCATCCATCCATCTATCTATCTATCCATCCACCCATTCATTCATTCATTTGTTCATTCGTTCATTCATTTAGTTAGTTGTTTATTTGTTTGTTCAAATGGTATTTTTTTAGCTTGAATGGCTGCAGATCCTGTGTGAATTCATAAAATTGTCATAACATTACTATAGTTTTTCTGCTTGTGATCTTTTATGATTTTTGGGGCTTCCTGTGTACATGTCAAGAAAATTCAATAGTTATAGCTGTGATTTTACAACTGTGCATGTATGCTGCCACATGTGCATGTTGCTTAACACTAAAAATCATTCTTGCTTCACACTAAAAATCATTCACCAACTTTCCAGGGACCTACTCAAAGAAACTCCAGGCAAACACTGCTGCCTGCCTCAGTTCATTGGTCAAGCATCACCATGACAACCAAAACCATGTAATTGCTAAAGGAGCTGTCAAACCACTTGTCAAACAACTGAGGAACCACAGTTCACTCTGCCAAGTGAAGGCAGCCAGTGCTTTAGAGGCGTTAGCAGAAGACAACCCTGAGGCACAAGGGATTATTGACCAAGCAGATGCTGCTAAACCTTTGATAAGACTGCTGAAGGTGTGGTCCATAGAGGTGAAAGAACAAGGTACGGTGCCAAATGTGAGGTGTTGCAACCGCATTTGAGCTATATGTAGAACGTGTTCTTTGTAGTGTGTTTGTTTGTTCTTTCTGTAGTGTATTTCCAACGGGCGACTTCACATTGAGGTGGTAGCAATTTTGAAAAAGTGTATTGCAACATGTCCCATCAACGTGACGCGCATCTGATCAATCTCCTGCTTATGTTCTTATACATTAAAGTATCCTAAGCTATTTGATATTTTGGTTCTGGAGTATATTGCCGGTTTTGATGGATGTTCTGTAATGTTTATAAGAGGGACTCAATATTTTCCTGCTTTCCACAGCTGCTGGTGCATTGTGGGCTTTAGCAGGATCCAAACATCATCAACAGCAAGAAATCGCTGGTTTAATTGGTGTCAATGTACTGGTTGATATGCTGATGTTGAAGTCCGAAGTATTGCAGTATATTGCTGGCATGGCAATGATTGCACTTGGTACTGAGAACATTGAGAACCAAAACAAGATTGTTGCAGGAGGAGGGGTGCAGCCACTGGTGAGACTTCTCAGATCCGGAAGAACATCGGAAAAGGTGAGGTCTGCAGTAGTTGCTGGTAAAGTTGGTTGCGTTGAAGAGCCTTGCCTTAAATTATATACGGCTGCGACGAAACTGAATGACAAGCTAAAGAGTCTTTGGATTCTGTTGTGAACTTGTCGGAATCTCGATCATGATGATGATGATGATAATGATGACTGTTTTTTCTCAGGTGACTATATTGCTTAAATATTTCACAGGTTCTTTTGATGGTGATTCGTGTGTTGGGAATACTGTGTGTTGGACCAGCCCATCAGTCCAACAAATCAACCCAAGTAGAAATCGCTAATGCCGAAGCTTTGATTACACTTGTACATTTTTTGAGAGCATCTAAAGTGTCCCTGATCCAGGTATATATATTACTGCATGTACTTACGGGACCTCTTTCAATGGATACGAGTTACTACTAATCAATGTGATAACCAGGGTGTTTACCATTTACTCAGAAAAACCGGAAAAACCGGATAGAAAACATTAATGTCAGCTATGTGACATTCCTGATCCAGAAAGTGCCGGAAAAGTCGGTCTTGCTGATTGAGGTTATCAACTTTTTCCCGCTCTTTTCGTAAATCAAGTTTCCCGCTCTTTTTTACCTTCAGCGAACGAATTTCCAACCGGATGGATTGGTTTAAATAGGTAAGGCACCCCAAGTGAACCAAACTTTTCAAAAGTATTGAGCGCATTTTTAGGAGAAACTTTTCAATACATTCATGATCACGCGTATTACAATTTTAATAAATACCGGATATTTGGTTTCAATTATTTAGGTCGAGACAGCAATTTGCATCGGCAAGATTGTCCTCAACAACAACCAAACTCAGAAAGTGTTATCAGAGCAAACTAAGTTTACAATCGTTGATATCATGCATTTACTGAAGGACGCTGACCAAGAAGTCAGGACTCAAGGCTGGGATGGCGCTGTCAACATTTGGCTACAATAACACTGGTCAGCAGTATGCCATTAAAAGGGCTGGAGGATTACTTCTGAGTTCATTTGAAGAATTTTTGAATTCAGAACGAGAAATACACCAGGCTCACGCGGCCTTTCAGATCGTGGTGTTAGCGCGAGTGATAGGGGACTGTGACCAAGTGACTTTGACAGCACGTGGCGTGGAGATGTTGGTGTCCTTGCTGCGTTCTGAAGACGATGCGACAAAGGTCTTGGCGGCCAGTCTTACTGCAAGTCTTGGTCACACACGCGCTGGGATCCCTGATGCTTTAATTACTGCAGGTTAGTCACGTGATTAGAGCTTGATTTAGAGCTTGATATTGTAACCGATTTTTCATTTTTTATATCTCTTATATCTATTCAGTGTGTTAATTAACGTAGGTGCTCCAAAATATAATAAAGTTGAATCATTCGAATATTTAAACATTTATTGATTTTGTTGACATTGTATTTTTAAATAGTCCCCGCGGCAAGAAAAACCTGTATATCGAGTCTTTCCCAATTCGCCAAAATTAGTTCTCTCAAGACACTAAAATATTGCCCATCCGTAGAATTAATCTTCCGCAAAAATTTAGTGCCCGGTGAGAAAAACAAAGCCCCGAGTCGATTTTTTGGTGGTGTTGACAAAGCAGGATTCTTTCGTAGTGTAACCTACCTTCTGTTTTTCAACAGGTGCCGTGCAATCCCTTCTCAAAAGTTTGTTCTCTGACAATGATGGAGTCCGTATTAGTGCTGCAGTGGCCTTAGGGTATCTATCGTTCAATCGCACTGCTGAACGACTAATGCTTGTCGCCTGTCGTAACACACCAGGGCTGTTTGACGCGCTGCTTTCCAACCTTGGTGGCGGTAAAGTCGCCATGGTTTTTATCGATGACTGGAATGAAACCAAAACTGTTGGTTTGCCTTCAGAAAGGTGATGACGTAGTAATTTGTATTGTGACGTTAAAATGCGCGCGCATGTTTTTCAACCAGCTTGCGCTGCACCAACTTTGTTCCTGTCTTAGGATAAAAAGTGTCGTTTTTACGGAGAATAGTATTCGTGTCTTATTGAAGTCGCGTCGAAGATAATACGCGTCTTACTTTCGTTTGTATAAATGGTCCTAATGTGTTTGCGGTTGACCCAGTGCAGTCAATTTACTTTTTGTCAAGGGAGTATAAAAGTTATATGTAATAGTTATACTCTTTTGATAATTCAATTGAACATAATGGGATCCTTGTGTTAATGTCTGCTATTTGTTTTATTCTCAGTCTGGAAATCAACGGAGGACCACCTGTGCCCAAAAAGGACCCACCAGGGGAGGGTAAGTCATCACTTAAGACTACTGATTATAACAGCGCGCTGTGCACACTTCAAGTACCAACAATCCTTAACGAAGTATAATCGGCTCGCGAAAATAAAATAGAAAGCTAAGGCATGAAGGGAAAGTTCATGATGAAAAGCATGAACCAGTGAGGGTCATTATGGTACACGCGCTTAAGCGGTTTTAGCAGTTAGCAATTTTGCGCAACTGCTGTCAGTGTTTAACGTGATGATAGCTCCACCATAATCTAGTACAAACAGCTGCAGTATCTCTGATACTGTCCAGAAACCAGTACTAAATTATCTTCGCTAATAAATAAATAAATATACGTTGCATTTATTAATAAAAGTTTTATTTCACAAAAATTGCTGCAAAGGAGTATGGTTTTCCTAATATAACAAATTTATAAAATATTTGAGATATAACGCCCTCGTTGATTGGCTGGCTACCATGTTTATATCAGAGGACAGAGACATGGCTCGCACAAAAACGAAAATATTTTTATAAACACCTCGTGTTCCTAAGCTTGCTTTTTTCGTGCTCTACATCTTCCATCGTGTTTATATCACAGTACAGAGACATGCGCGCGCTCGTTTTATATTCCTTCAATAGAACATGGATTTTCTGCGATCAGGCGCAAACTCTACTACCATGTCAATTATACCCACGAATATCGACGTACATAGAGATGACCTTGTAGATCAGTTCGCAGCGTAGTTGAGTAGAAATCAAGGGATCGTGAATTCGAACTCCCACCCAGGCCAGAAAGTTTTTCCCTAAGGCCAATAGACGGCAGGGTCACCGCAAGGAAAGTTTCCTTGGTGGAACCAAATTCCATTTACTAATATTTCTTTCTTCTATCCGCTGTACCAATAGGTCGTCGTCGTCCCCACACAACCCAGGCTCTCACGTCCACTCGAAGACGACGGACCCATGACCACACGTCCTCCAAGAGAATCACTTCAGCACCAGTACTGGACAGCTACCGAAACCAAGTCAAAGAACGAGTTATCAAAGCAATGAAGGGCTCGTCATCAGGACGTGAAACAGCACCCATTCCATCGCAGAATAGAGACAGCTCGACCCCCGTCATTGAAGCGGCAGGAGTTTGGAAGACCAAATTGCTTGATCAACGACCAGAAATGCGAAACAAGCTTAAAAGGATGACAATAAGTGAGGCTTTTGGTGAATAGAAGTTATACTGAGCCACGATTCCCTTAGAACTATACCCTGGGTACAGAGAAAACAGAGTTTAAATTAATAATCTTAGTTACCCAGGGTGCCTTGCGACCTGCCTGCTGACGAACAGCTTCGTGATTACTTGTGTAATTAATATACCGTATAGTGATCAGTCTCAGAGTACACCAACCTTGTACATATTCATTGTGTTGTAGTAACAGTATCGGATAGAAATAGAAGCAGGTTTCGTATAGTGTGAAACGGTCCGCGCCCTACTGTGGCTGTCTCGGCGCCTTATTGTCTATAAGAAACATTGGAAATTCTTGCTGTAACGGTGCCATGCCGTGCGGTGTCATGCCGTGACTACGTGCACCGTTTAACGTCACACGAAAACGAAATCTGCTCAAAGTATGTCGAAAGATGTAAGTGTGGATGTGCACATTAAAACTGTATCAAAACAATGTGCTCTTTACTGGAAATATGCTGATTAAAGCAAACGGCACGACACCGATAATTTTATATTCGTTTTATGCAGAAAGAAATAGGCTAGATAATCAATTGCAACTGATTCGTGACAGAAAAAATCACATCCGTGCATGAAGCCCAAGTGTATGCTAACTATAATCCCAGGCATTAGGGAGTCTACACAGTATTCATTTAGATTGGTCATAATCGCGAGGGGCAAATCGCAATTAATTAATTGATAAAAGCGGTTTAAAAATGTTCAAAACAGATTGTCCAAAATGCATACCTCTACAACTATCCAAAATCAGGATAAAAAACTACTTTTTACAACACTTGATACTTATCTCGCGATCTGATTGGTTGATTAGAGTGTCAATAAGAGGACAGACACACTGCTGACATGTTTCGGCGCTCGCGCTCGTTCTGTTGCCCCGTTTGAAAAGGATTTTTTAGTTTTATCTCAAATGATTGTTGCACTCGTGATTCCACTTGAGTTTTGAACATTTTATGACGTCAAGAGTGTGTCAATAAGAGGACAGACAACTCAAAACCACCTTCAATTTGATAAACTTTCCTATTTCGGTTTAGTTAAACTAAACCGAAGTAAGAAAGAGAAACTAAATGACAGATGTATTTCTCAGACTGTCACAGTTGTATGATTACTGGAAAACACGTCAAAAAAAGCTATTACTTTACATTGAGATGGCGTACGGAGCCTTCCGAAACCTATAACTCAGTGAAAAGACGAAACATAAATGTCCACCAAAATGATATCATATGAATTTGTCAAATGTCTCGAGAGTTAACAGGATATTGATGACATAATGCTATAAATTACGATGATGATGAATTTCATTTTAGGTACATCCATGCTAGCTAACCTGGATAAATTCCAAACGGTCCACACTAAAACGGTACGGTTTCAGTTTCAGTCTCGGGTGCGAAAAACGGAGTTTAAAAGACGCGTCTTCAAATTTGTATTCAGTTTATTTAGTGTAGACGTAGCGATATTAAACGATGTTAAGCCCCAACGACGCAAGAACGGAAGATTTTTTTCTCATGTCGACTTAAATTTGACCACAAAATGTTCATTTTTTGTGATATAGCTCATAGAAAACTTCATTTTGTATAACGATTATGTTTTTGAAACGGTTTTCTATATCCGCCATCTTTGAAAATTATCATCGCCAACATGGAAATGAAACGGCGCGCGCTTGCGCATGGTAATAAAAATCCTTAGTGACGTCATAATAGTAATTAGCACGAAAATGAGGCAGTAAAGATGGCAGCGTTTCAAAGAACAGCTTTCAAACATCAGCGCATCTGAAATTGACTTCAAAGTGATGAAAGGCACATGAAAATCCATGAAAAAATAGCTGAGGAAACAATTAACTAATGAACCAAGCCGGAGAGTACGCGGTAAAAGGTAAAAACTCAACGTATACTCTCAGCCTGATTGGGAGCACTGATTGTGTTATATACGTAGCTTTGCATAAGTGGGAAGCTATGAAAAGCACTCGACATCTCTTGTTCAGAAGAAACTGGTTACAGATCGAAACGAAAGGGAAATTGAAAATTAGATTATGTTTCTATAAGTCTTCAAGAAAGCGAATGAAGAAGATGACAGTTTTAGGAACTGGCTCGAAACTGAAAAATTCGTGCGCGTTTTCTTTTCATTTAAATTGATGAGAGTTGTTGAAGCTCGCTGCAAAATTGCGGAATACTTCGGCCTTCACATTTTATTCATATCTTGGCTATAAAATGGCTGAATCGAAACCACCACAAGAGCAAGTTCCCGTTGATATCTTGAAAAATTCGTGGAATTTTAAAGTATGTACAATATTATCTGTGGTGAAAGATACCAAATCAGGAATGCTGCCAAAAACACTATCAGAATTAACGGCTTATCTTAAACCTGGATTAGTAAAAGTTATCCTCGAACTTGTCAATAATTATTTCGAACTAGAACACTGCTTGTTAGTCACACAAAAATATGAAGCCCTTGACGTTGGAAGTATGGCTGAAGATGTCCCAATTCATCGGCCTATTCAGACAGATGCACGGAGAAGTTATCGAGGATGTGACCACGGATATGAAATTGAAAGAATTTGATATCTCTTTCGAATATGACATCAACCTCTGCTTCAAGGATATTTTTGCTGCTGAATCCCCTGATGAATATCATGATCCGAACTCCAAGAATTTACCACTTCAGATGCAGATCATTCCTACCTCGCTGGCTGGCCACGTCAATTTGGTGATTCCACCAAACGTTGATTATTCCACCGTGTCAGGACTCAGTCAGTTGTGCGTGCAAGACGACCAAGGCCTAACTCTTTTTTCCTCAGAGTTGTTAGTTAACGAGCTGTACAACCTTTTGACTTTAGCGACAGCAATAATGAATGTTGCAAAATGTCAAAACCAAGACGTGAAAAAACAAGACTGTATTTATACTACATTTCCTCAATACGTTGGTCAAGCTGGACCTGCCGTCCACGTTATAACTTGTGTGGGTACAAAACGAAACAAAAGCCATGTTATTCTGACCGAAGATGTTAGCATGTCAGTGCCCTGTGCAAAATGGCCAAGCTGCGCTAAAGAATGGCCCTTAAGGACAAGACCGTCAGGATGGCCTTCCAGGGAACTTATCAAACAAGTGATTCTAGCTGGGTGTCATTTAGTGCCTAAGTATGACCCCTCTGGAGGAAAGGAATGTGCAGCCTCCAGCGATGCACTCCCAAAGACCCAATGGCGATATTCATTCTCACTTGCTGAAAAAACTCTGATGAATTCCATTACAGAAGACCAGAAGATGTGCTATCTTATTTTCAAGTATCTGTTTGCTCGCTTTCTTAAGATAGAGTCCATCATTACCACTTACGCAGTAAAAACCCTATTTCTATGGGAGCTGGAAATCGTGCCACCAGATCAGTGGAGCTTCACGATGATCGAAGATCGAGTAAAAATCCTGGTTGAAAGGCTGAGGAGTTGTGTGGAAAACAAATACTGTCAGCATTACTTCATCGATGGATGCAACACTCTCCAGCAAATGGATGACAAGAGTCGTAGGGCTACACTCCACAACTTTATCATACTGGATGAGGAGATGACCGAAGGTCCAGATATGGAAACGGGGATATTTGAAACACAACTGGACTTTCCTGCTAATTTAATGTCCACATACAAAACATTTCATCCTATAAATGTGTGGCTAGAAGCACTAAGTGCTCAAATGAAGGGCAAAATGGATCCACCAAGCAAAGTTCCCAGTGAGCAAAACATCCAAGACTTTTTAGACAAATCCAAAGTACATCCTCTTCAGATGCCAGAGATATTAATCCACTTAGCTCGGGCCGACAAAGTTTACGGTGAGCCCCTACCCGTCCCGCAGTCTCTTCTACAACAAGAAAAAGTCACACGACTTGTACAGTTCTTAAAAAGATCCGCCACATCTTCAAAGTTTGAAGAATGCATAAAAGATTTAGACGTTGAGCTGAAGTTCCTTCACTTGCAGTACAAAATAATCGATGAAATTGTACAGCTTTTGACAGATGACCCTTCTTTAGTATACTCCTTTGAAGAAAGTTCTGATGAAAGTGAAACGGAGGGAATAGACAGTAAAGAAGTCTAGGATTCTTTTAGACACAGTTGAATCGACGAGTAAATAACAATTTGGACACCTTGTTCGATCACCTGTTTTGTGGAATTCGGGGTAACCTGTGCGCGATGACTACTAGCGACTTGCTGTGTTACGACGGCATTCACCTCGTCGACTTCCATTGACTGGATAGTACGGATTTTACAACAAATTTTAAACGTGTTGGAACCATTCTCACTTGTGACCTTATAGTTAATCATAATTGATTGATTGATTGATCGGTCGATTTAATAAATAGATATTTAATTTGGACTTCAATCAAACGGGGTTTTTTTTTGAAAAATAAATAGATGAATAAAAAGAAAACAACATGGTGGACGCACCGCACAAATTGCCGTCTCGAGCTCAAAGAAAGCAAAAGCGAAAGACTCGGGGACAAACGCTACGTTACATCGTGTGTCCTAGCCTTGATAAATAGAGTCCACCTCCACCGTAATAGCGACCTTAAGATCTAAGACGGGAACTCGGACGGCGTGCGTATGTAAATAAACCGTTTTGAAAACGTACTGGTGTCATCGTCCGGCGTCGCAGTCCCCGTTCCCGTCGTAATATCGTTACTATCTCGATCAAAATGATTATCGTAGTCATTTTTCAGCACATTATTTTTAATTATAAAATATTCATACCAAATTTGCCACATATATATACATTAAAAACCTGATTAAGGTAGTTAAAACTCAGTGATAACATTTACAAGGTTTTCATATCGACCATCGTAAGAACCCCGTCCCTTGACAACAAGTTGTTGCATCTCTTCTTGCAGTTTCCCTTTGAACAGGAAAACACACTCGTACTCTACATTATGCCTGTTGGATGAAAATAGAAAAGTGTTTGTAAGTCTACCACCCATATATAGGACAAGATGGTCGCTTATGAGAAGTAGTCGCTTAATCTGGACATCAAATGTAAAAGTAAATCAAACGCTTACTCTACGGTCGGCTTTTAAAGAGATAGTAATCAATAAGATAAAAACGCTTAAGGCCTGTATATAGTACACACGAGGGAGCTTGCTCCCGCAACATGCTCCCGCAACATGATCTCGCAACATGCTCTCGCAACGTCCTGGAGCAGAGCTCCCTCGAGTGTATACGTACCATCGAATTCACGCAAAAACATTTTGTTGCGCAACAAAAGTTTTGCTCCCTGCTCATGCTCCCTGATATTAAACTGGTTAAACCTAAGGGAGCAAGCTCTAGAAGCAAATTAGTACATGCAACAAGCTCCGGCGGCATGCTCCCTCGTGTGGGATACTGATTGTGCAAAATGACCCAAGCTCCCTCGTGTGTACCGGCTTTTATAAGTGATGAGGACGTGGAGAAATGACGTCGAGGTGTCATTTGGTGTGATACCTCCAGGCCATTACTAACTTAATAAAGATGATGATGATGATGATGGTGGTGGTGGTGGTGGTGTTACCTAGCAACGAAGGTGATCTTGATTAAAACTTTATTCTTTGCCACGTGAGTAGTGAATGCCTCAAGAAGGCCTTCCGACGGTGACACAGAAAATACGTCACGGCAGACATCGGGACAACGAGAATCTGAGAATATAAATGGACAAATCTTCATGAAGAATTTTGCTTGATGGTACATTCGACTTCTGGATGGACTAAACACTATTTTGATGGAACCCTGAACGTTATTTGAAGCCGGAATGTTAAGAATTAGGGAGAAATGGTTGCTTAGGTCTTTTGATTGGAGTACAACCTTCTAAGGAGAATCTCGTCTCGATTGGATACATAGGTAACCTCCCCCATTTATTTAATTTTCTTCCTAACTCAATGCAGCTTCAAATGCCCGACAAAAGAAACATGGTCAAGCGGTCAGCGTTGGTCTCGTAATCTGGTTGTTTTGAGTCCAAGTCCCTCTGGCCACTAGATGAGGTTGTATTTTTTGCATTAAGTTATTTGTAGAGGCCACGAGTTTATCAATTTGATTACTGTGACATGTTACCCTTTTAAAATAAAGGTAATTTATTCATTTAAGATTGTCAAAGGGGGAAGAGGGCCTATCGTCTAATTGCAGCAAGCCACAATTATGAAGGTCCTTTAAAATAAAAGCAATAGCAACAGCGTTAGAAGAGCAGGCGAACCATTAACATTAACGCCTGTAGAAACAAAACGCAACAACACTACTCAGCAAGGTGGATACAGTATTAACAAATCTAGTACCTTTCTCGGCAATCCACGATGACATCGACTCTGAAGGATTCAACAAAATGACCTGAAGCTCTTGTTCTTGACCAACAAGACATGTACCAAAGTCCAACTCTTGTTTAGAAAGTCGCAGCGTTGGTACTGCGATTGAACCAGACAGCGGCAGTACCTAAAATAAAAACATGTATGGTATGTCACCTTTCAATACACCTCTAGTAGAGCTCTGTATTTATCAACCTTATCTGTATTATCAACCAAACGAGGAAGCCCTTGGTTTTCATCGAAGAAACCGAACTATAAAAGAACTTTTACTGGGAGAGCATAACCAGGAGGGGGTGTAAGAAGCTGTGACGCACAACTCGCGAAATATCATCTCGCCCAGGCTGGGTAGGCATTATATAAGTCCTGTCAAGTCTGATCGCCTCTCACACCTCAAAGCCTCCGTCAACAAGGGTGACAGGTGCACCCTGGATAGTCTGGCCTTGCGGATTGGTGAACAAACGCGCAGCTCTGGCGAGAATTCCTCCCATCACATGACCGTGGAGAGTTGAGAAGGGATTACATACAAACCATCAAGCAAGTAGCTAGTATGACCTTCACTGCTTCTTAATCACTCCAGTCGTCTCGCAGTGCTTGGACCCAAGTGATGAAGAGGGTGCGGTAGATGCTGTACAACAGCAACACACCTTAAACAAACCTCAGCACTCTAAAGTGTTTCTTACCTGAGTGGATTTATTAGAAAATTCCACCGTCAAATCTGCCTTAAAGCTCATCGTTCTTTGTCCAATTTCTGTAACAGTAAGAAGACAACCATTTTCCTCCGTGTTTGCAGGCACATCATTAACTCGCAACAAGAGTTCTTCAGTCAAATTGAAGCCAACCTTAACCTTGAAATGAATGAAGAAATCATCATTAAATATTTTACTAAAGGAAGATCGTACTGTGTACGACAAGAACATCCCTCAGTTAATTGAGGGCTCGTTTCGGTGGAGTTGGAGGAGGTTGGCTCTTGCACAACCATGAATTATGGCTGAAATATAATCGGTTAGTCAGATCAGTTCCGTACTGGGGTTTTTGCGGTGACCGCAGTGTTCCGTGGTTTTCTACAATTATAAATACCAAAGAAGGTCCACAACAACACAAGTATCGATTTGTTTCCCACTTACCTCGACATTTCTACCTGGTTTAATGGTCGTTAAGCCGTTGGACTTGTTAGATCGCGTTGACTTAGCAGAAGGTGGTGGTTCGGTGGAAAGTATTTTGAACGGCGTATCGACCGCAATCCCTAAGGACAGAGGTGTTTCTGTGGTATTGGACATGATGAAGCGATGGACTTTAATAGCATTTCCACTCAGCTGACATAGAAAATGTGAAACGAATTTATAAGAATATTTACAATTCATTTAATATAATGCTTGGTTTGCAAGCATTCTCCGGAGAATGTAGAGACAAAAGATAAAGTGGGAGGGACGGCTAGGAAAATATTTGGCTCGAGGTCATGGTCATTGTACGGAACGATCGCAGCGAGGTACGTACAGAATAACTTCGCCTTCAAATGCCGAAAGCAAATGGTCCCGTCCGCGCGCACGTGAAAAATCAAATTCTATTGTTTGTGAACCTTGCGCGCGCGATGGCAAAGTTACTAAAATAGCCTTAGTCGCCGCGGGAGACTCGCGTCTTTATCTAAGCCGCATCTAAGCTAAGGCATGTTTTATTTTGGCTCCTATAAATGGCCCTTGTATATCGTACCAAGTCACTTGCAGCTGTCTTAAAGTCACTTCCTTCGTCTTCATCCATCTCAATGGCTAAACTATGTAAAAAGACGTGAATAAAACTAGTTAGTCTTTATGGCAAATCTACTATGGACTCGCGGATACGCTAGGAAGTATTACACGTAAAGCAAAAGATACATTTCTCCTCGATGTAATATTGTAAGTCAATGATAATCGATGTACCGCATCCCTTACTTATGTCTTCTTACATGGGAAATGCTGATTACATTCGCGTTGGAACCAGACATTTGGGATAGCTCGTTATGCACATCACAATCAACTGAAGATGCCTGAATACTCACAGGGCTGGGTTGATGTTCGCTGTTATATCCAATCGAAATCGTGTCATGTCCATACCCTGAAGACGTTGTACACGACCCGGTATGTTGATATCCTGGTAACACAAACACAGCAACAAAGAATAAGAGGAGAAGAGAAAAACTGAAAAAAGGAAGGCAGACAGAAGGACTGAAAGATAAGGAGACAAATAGAGTGACTGATTGAGTTGGCTGTCGTAAAAGTGGTGGTTCTTACCGGTCCATCAAGACTCATGTACGCTGCAGCGAAAGCTGTACATATATTTCCTGATGGATTAGTGGTGTATGGGGTAAACTTGACTGTCATGTTAGTATGACCCTTGGCTGGTATAACCTACAGATAAACAATAAATGACGAAAATAATAAGGACAACTTTGATGATGACAATGAAAGGCACTCAGAAATAATACTAATGTAGAGATAATGACAACAAGCCTGTTTACTCAAAAATATAATGACGGAGATTATTTTGATGGCCATCAAGATGAAGATGAAAATAATGGCGCCAATGACGATGATATAACTATACGGATGACAACATGTAACAAATATTCACCTGTTGACTCGGTGTAACTTCAAAAGGTTTGTCCGATCTCAATCCCTCGTGTTCACGTAGTTTGACTTGGATGAATGGAGGCATAAAACATGGGAAGTCACAGACGGGAGGGGGTGGGGGAAGTTCTTGTCCCTTACTGTCATACACAGGTAGTGGTTGGCCATAGGATACCAACATATCAAGTAATTTATCATCGGTGTCTTCTATGTTGTACGTACTCCAGTCAAGACGAATATCTGTTAGAAAGAATAACAACTGAACAAATGCCACCCAGCAAACTCTTAGACGTTTGTTTCGGATTCCACCCCCTTACCAACTAATTAACTGTTTGACTAGTGATAACTTTGATTATGATAAAGATAAATATCCAAGTTGTTTTCAGACTTAATTACTCGACCCAAGGAACTCCAGATTTGTTTTCGATTCTGCCTCCTTTTTATCAACCAAAATCCTTTGGCACCCAAGGTAAGACATGAGGTCAAGGAGGCGCATCAGATTGTATTTCCAGATTCTGATATATAGTTTAAGCTGAGGATCAGTGCATTTTTAAAGATTGGGTAAACGAAAGGAGTTTTGATGAACGACGCAAACGATCGACAATCTGTTGCTGTCAGCGTTAAAGTAGATTATAATGGTAACAGTATATATATATATACTCACCATACGGACTAGTGTTATTGACTTGTAAAGACCTTGTCACGGGTGTCGCCCCTGAAATATGAGTACCAAACCTACACAGAAATAAAATGCTGTCATTTCACTTCCATTTATTCAGGGTCATATACCCATTACAATAAGTTGTGGCTGTAATTTTTGGTGTTGATTCAGTTCAGTTATTAGAAACCAGTTACGCAACGATGGAAACGTCTTGAAAACGCGCGATTTCATGCGCGCGCCGTCATGACGCTTTTTCCCGCCCTAAACCTTGAAGACGAAGGCGTGTAGAAAGGAACGCACTTGTGCCGTCCGCGCCGTTGTCTTTTTTCCGTTGTGTAAGATGTCAATGTGACCTTCACGCAAAAATTTTCGATTCCTTTCATCGTGATTCTAACATCGTTATAGAGACCACCCTCTACTCAGTGGAGCAGGATGGGAGAGACGGGGCAAGTAAAGCCCTAGATCACTATGGAGTGGAGGACTACAGGCGTAAAACTACTGGTGGGAATATCAGTATAAATTGTTACCTTAGTACTGGTGACTGGTCTTTCATCATTTGATAATTCAGTGGACACCCTACACAGTTCATTTGAATTGGAATGTACACAGTGTCAAGACCTTCAACCTTTGAAGAGAAATGAGCAAAATATACAATAAACAACTGTCCTATAAACTGATAATGTTGGTCCCTACTTGGTAAGCTATGGGTTGCTTTGTGTTACGATATCGTAACTCAAGGCTTGAATACAAGCTGCAAAAGCGCGCAACGTTGCTGACGATACCAGGCAATAAATTGTGACACAAGCTTTATCATAGTGCTAGTTCACAATAAAGCGACGTTTAATAGCACACCATTGTGGAGTTGCAAAAAAAGTTGCAAAGAGCACGATCATACAATTATCGATTTTGAAGTTTTAGCCGGAAGCTTGAATTCTTAGAAAACAACCGCTGAGAGTGGCACGCAGTCCATACTAGTGTACATAATGGTCTCTATTTATGATAATGACATGGATAATTGGCCAATCACATCTCACGTTCGTTCTATACTACCATTTCTTGTCCTTACCAAACAAACAAGCAGGTCTCTATAATCACCCCACATGTCATTGTACGCTGTAATCTCCACCACTTGGTAACCAAATGGAAGCAGCTCACCAGACGAAGGCGTAGCAACAAACGCAGCCCCACGACCATTACGTAATGTCGCTGATACATGGTCTAAAAATAGATAAGAGATCTATGAGCATGCGCAATAGACAGAGAGTTATTTCACATGCATTATGCAGAATCGTGCCAGGTTGCAGATCTACGTGCATGACACAATAGCGTTTATATATGTTACTATACCAACCTGTGTGTGCCTTGACTGCAGTCTTACTGAGTGGGTTGGCGATGTTTGGTGTTCGTGTTAGAAGACTTTGTGGTCTGCGTCCACTAATTGAAAAAAAATTAAGCTTATAAGAAAAAAATATAGGAATGGCATGAGCAGAAAAGGAGGTTCACAAATCGTTTGACTACTTACTCTCGCTTTTGTGGTTGACCTGAAAATCAACAAAGACATCAAATTATATAGTTGCTGGATATTTCAATCTTTTTATCAAAATTATTAAACCTTAAAAAATAGCAATAAGAATGAATTTTAGAAAGGAAATGAATCGAGTTCCGAACAACGCCACACCTACAGTAACGGATAGTAAGAGGAGGAAGAGAACGTTCACAGCAATAACATCAAGGACATGTACCTTCAGGAGGAGTTGGTGGTTTAGCAGCAGTAAAATGTTGCACATGGATGCTGTACTTAGCACGTATTGCTGTTGTATTGGTCATAACTAAGGTCGTGGTAGCCACACTTCCTAGGGACACTTCACCAAAGTCTAACAACTGTGGACTGTTTAAATCTACCTTCTTGATCTCATCAGGTCTGTAAAGTAACATAAACAAAGTTAGAATTCTAGTGAAGGACCGCGCGTTTCGTACCATGGTTCGTCTACCTGTGATAAGGGAAATGGCTCGCATGGCCAATGTTCATTATCCGCCTCTACAATAAGGATCCCAGTAACATACCGATACATGAAATTGTGTATTGAAGAATATGGATCGTATGAGCATGCAGACATTGTGCAAAAAAGAAAGAAAGAAAAAAAGATGAGATATGCTTACTAAATCTCAGTCTTGCACGAGATTTTGGCCTACTTTATGGCTACAAGATAAGGTACAAGATAAGGTACAAGAAACTTTAATCAACAAGTTTGCTTACGTGTGGTTTTCCAGCATCTTTGGTGTTTCAAAGGTAACATTTAGGCCTCTGACGTCAGCACCTATTGCCAGCCAGACCGGCTTGTTCATACCAGTCACGTGACATGACGTCATTAGATTGTCCACAGGTCCCTAGGAAGTAGGAAAAATGCGTCACTATATGAATCCATAATTGTCACGATGATTGCCCTGTTATCTCTAACAGCGCTTGTCACACAATCTCTCATGCTTGTCACATAATCTCTCATGTTAGTGGTCACATAATCTCTCACCTTTTTGTGTCCAGTAAAAGTAACGCGAACTGGTAACGCTTGTCTGGGTTGTAATTCTCCATATGAAGGCTCAAATGTAACGGTATAATCACTGTTTGCGGTACTATCAATCTGTATCAACAGTATAATAGAATTAGTCAACCCGTTGCCTTATCAAATATCTCGTATTTTAGCCTCCATAGCTGGCGGTTTCTCTTCCCCTTCCCCCTCCCCACTCCGGCTTAACACCCATCCACGCAAGCTACACGTATTTTCAACACGCGCGCATATCTATATACACAAATAATATACTTAGACACTTCTATATTGCGGGCATCCTCTCTGACTGTTGTTTTGATAAATTAAACTATATTTCACATGGAGCAAAACCTCTATATATCGAACACCTCTTGTATGCGAACATCTTCAGTTTGTTTCCCTTGGTTGTCCCTATCAAAGTGGTTGAACTGAGCATAACGCGATGCTTACCTGGTTCCACTGGAACTGTGTAACTATTAGTGTTTGATTCTGTAGAGTGATAGTTCTAGACACTGGTACCTCTAGATACACGTCTTCTATATACAAACACGATGATAGCAGACACGCTAGAGGAGTTTGGACTTCAGAGAACACTGAAAGATAACTAAAGAAAAACGAAATGATATTATTTCCTTGATTTCTATCTTTCTGTTCTTTTCTTTCCTTTTTTCATTTCCTTTCCATTTTCCTTTCTTTTCTCAGTTTCCTTTTTCGTTTCAGAAATCACCCAAAAACCTTTGGTACTCAATCAGCTTCAATCTTTCAACATTAAAAATTTCTCAAACTTATTCCATCGCATACGAGTCATGCAACTATTTCGCGGACTAATTATATCACACTTATAACTAGCATGACTAATCAGTATAGAGCAGATTTCGTATGAGTGTGAAAAGGACCGCGCCGTGCCGTGACCGTGTCAGTGCCGTGTTTCCTATCAAAACATTCGAAAATTCTGCCGTAACCGCGCCGCGACCGTGCCGCGGCCTTTTCGCACTCATACGAAATCTGCACTAGTAGCTGAGGTCAATTGAAGTCTAGTTATTTATTCCTCTTTCTGATGACCATTCACCCATGTTTTTGGTTAGGCCACGACTTTATGAATGCACACAAAATATCGATTTTTAACAACCAAGAAAGGAAAATATTTCACCTTGTTTTTCCATTCTTGGCGTGACACTGGAAAACTGTCCTTACTCGACGACACTCGGCAGGTGTAAACGTGACCGTTACCATGGTACTCTCCCCAGGACTTAGTAACCCTGAACTTGGAACAAAGACAAACTCAGGGGGGTAGCCTTCGTCATCATTGTCCTGTAAAGTAATATCATGTTAGCCCTAATACTTGCAACAAGTATTTGCGTAGCGCAAGATACATACGCAGACTCAGTTCTGCGATTAGATATGTAAAAAGCTAAGCAATGCTAATAAGCATTCTTCTTACATGTATACTAATGAAGCAAGGTTTAAGGTTCCATAAATCATAAATGAATACTACTGCCTCATACCAAGTGACAGATACCCTTCAAGTTTTCAGAAAATCCAATAGATATAACCTTGCGAATGAGAAAGTCTACGGCCGTACTAATAATACTGGTTGCACATGGTACTCTGTAATCTGTGTAAATCAGTCCGCTTGTCCCCTTTCCCCCTCCCCCTCTCCTCTTCACAAGACATTTTCCCCCTCCCATCCCTCCTTCCACGACAAGAGCGCCTAGTCAAGTTAGGTCATCGGATTCATTTGTAGAGAAAATACTTATTATCTGTTATGGTCATAGGGAACTTAGAATCAATGTTCAAACTCGACAACAGAACCGTCACGACACGACGGCTGTACTTACTTTAGCCATGCGACAGTCTTTACATTCCTCCATATTCCATTCTGTAATGATGTTTGATTGATTAGTGATTGACAGTTGTCGTGTAGTACTCTTTCCAAGTGGAACTAGTCCTAAATCCAGGTCCATGGCGTCTATCGTTACCTCCGGTCCCTTTAGAAAAGTAGGTTTCCATAATTTCAATGCTAGTGTGCATGTGGTAATTATAGAGAGCAATTAACTCAATACACCGTCTGGAAAGTCCTCCCACTTTCCAATTCACTCATACAAAATCGATATTTCTCCCCCTGTCTCTTATACTCATCTCAAGCTGTGGGATTTCCGTCTGCCTACAGTTATATAGTCTTTCCTTGTCACGGGGAAACTGAGCCTACTTAGTCTCCTTCGCAGCCGTTTTTAGTCTCGTCACGCCACGCGAATCCTACTAAAAACGGCTGCGAAGGAGACTAGAGCCTGCCCTGCTTCTTAATGTTGGCTTGTCACATATAGTAGGTACTTGCATATAGGTGTGTCGGCACTCGAGAGTATGTAATCTAGCACACATTGACTAGGGAGCAAAATAAGGGAACGTGCGCCCCAAAACAGGTCGAACTCTCTGTAATTTCCATAAAAGGAAATAGCAAAACTACGGACATCAATTCAGTTACCTCAAACAAAGCCTTTACGTGCAGATAAACTGGTGCTGAGGAGTTTTCGACATGACAAAATAGGGTCTTCTCTACAATACCAGGGGTGTACCCCGTCATAAATACTGTCAGGTCTCTGGTCTCACTTGGTGCTGTAGGAAAAGTATATAAAAATCAAATCGAACGATCCGTCGATTCTTTCATCCAATTATTCATTATGCATGACTACTGTGCCGGCAAGTTCCGCAAAGGATGTCACCTGCGCCATCGTTTTACCGTTCCGTTAGTACATTCGTTTATAGCATAAACGACGAAACGTGGAATTAAGACTGAAGACGCCTCTCTCGTCTTTGTTAAATTAAATCTTCACCCATCACCATTATCATTACAATAGTTTATGATACATGCAATTGTTCTTATTTGCTAAATCTGCTATTAAGTCTAAAAAGCTTTGTCATCGAATCACGTTACTAAATGTCAATCAATAAAAATCTTTCGTGATAGTTTTGATATACCGTGTATAAAGTCTGTGAGTTCTTTACACCCTATCAGTATTGAGTCCTGCTTTACCTAAAATAAGATTCTCAGGCTCTATTTGTATACGACATTCTTCAGTGGTGACGCCCTGCCACGTGGCTTTTGCGTCGGATACGCTGTGGTTCTGAATCTGTCCACATATTAAAAATATTATTAGCAACGTTCGAATTACATCGCATTATGTAGACTGAGTCAGAGGCCGGCCGAACGGGAAAATATTTGGCTCGAGATCCTAACACATTGAGACGGCCAAATATTATCCTGTCCGACCCGACCCAACTCAGGCAACTAATAAGCATTTTATCATATGACTCTTTTTGATCATTTATTTCTAATGATGGACGTGAAAGAATGATCCGGTCCGCATAAGACCAGTATTCGGACCACCTTCGAAAATCCGTATGTGCCCCGTCGCGTGATTATTTCCAAACGTTTTCTTTAGGGCACGCGCGGGGAACGAGTCATATGATAATTGCAGTGTGCTAACCGTTACAAATACAGTGAGGCTTAGGGCTTCGAGACACAAACAAATTGGTTTCAATATTCTCATCCTGACATACCTTAACATTGTAATGATAATCTGTACCCAATGCAAGGTACCCTGGGATACTTAAGGTAGCTGGGCTCACTTGAACATTAAATGGCTGGAAATGAAATGAAATTAAGCAAAAAATGAAATAAAATAACTAACTCGTGAACGTGTTTTTGATTGGTCACGTGACAAGAGTGTTAACAGTGGAAGTCGTGCAAGTCTCCTCCAAGTTGTTTGATGTCGTGAATAGAATAGATTCGACTTTAGTGGCAGAATTTAATTATATTACAGTTTTTGTGCAGATACCATTGATCTAATTACCTGGCAAGTTGCTTTGAGCTCGATTTCAATGGCTGTAACATCACGTGATACTGATGTAATGTTGTCCACACCATGGATTGGAATCTCTTCAAGAACAAGATGAGCAACGCTATGGAAAGAACCAATCTAGAAAGAAAAAACAGATGGATCAATAATAATTTCATTTAGCTAAAACACAAGTCAAACTACAAGGGCCTCTTTAAAAATCTTTTAATTTCAAAGAAAATTTAGAATTTGGTCCAAAGTCCTGTTTTGGACATTTTTGGAATATTTGATTATTTGCAAAACCTTCTCACTCCCACTCGAACTCTTTTAAACGCGATAACAACAAACCTGGGTCAATGCTTTTGCACAATGGGCAAATTTAAGTTGTTGGTAAATTCAGTCACAAAACATTTACCTTGAGCGGAGTATTCTCCAATGAAAAGTTGACAGTTTGATGAGGAGGGAGCGTGCCCATATTTGGAAGAATTTTAAACACTTCATCTTCATCAGGCATGCGCTTATGCGGCTAGGAGGAGGCTGACCAGAGGATAAGCGTGAAGCAGCTGATTCACGGCCGGTGAAAAAAGGCTTGAAGATTTTCCATCTGAATGGCAAGGCCTACATTTCTAGAAATGATAAAATCAGAAATTTAAAAATGGTAAGAACGTACACTTCCAGTTAATAGTACAGTACGGCAACAGGACGGGAATAACATTTTTCGTATGACTGGGAAAGCCGCACAATAACCGAACGGCTACACGTGCAGTTACGGCAGGAATTTTGAACTTTTTTAGAAGTCACAGCACTTGCACGGTCACCGTACGGCGCGGTACGTTCCCACCCATGCAAAAAACGCTGTAAATTTTTCCTGTTACAGTTCACTTACGTTGTGTTTTTGATAGTAAGTTCCTTGTCTCCCTGTGTTTTTGGATTTTGATCATCGAAAACGAATCAGATATTGTGACGTCACATCTTTCATTTCACCCACATCATATTCACTAACTCCACCGCTGACCGATACAAACTGTATTCCAGCCATTTGACCCGTACCTAAATTAAGCATACAAACAACATAAAAAAGGCAATGGACCTTATTTTAGGTCAGAAACTTGTAATATTCATTTGACCAGTAAAGATGAGGTCGACTGGTCCCACTTTGCCCTCTTCCAGCCAGTGACAACATTGATCTGAATATATTCAAAGTATTACAAAGCCTTCTCACAAACTACTGACAAGTTTGTCATTGGGGAATGGAAAGAAAAGGTCAAGGTGAATTGTGGTACTGTAATTCAATGGGTCAAAGCAGGTGAGTCATGGGAGTTGGGAGCATCTGTTGTATCATGGGAGTTGGCAGCATCAGGTGAATCATGGGAGTTGGGTGGTCAGGTGAATCATGGGAGTTGGGGGCATCAGGTGAATCATGGGAGTTGGGGGCATCTGAGGTGAATCATGGGAGTTGGGGGCATCTGAGGTGAATCATGGGAGTTGGATGAATCAAGTGAATCATGGAAGTTGGGTGCATCATGTAAATCACGGGAATTAGGCAGATGAACTTAAATATTGGAGTTGGGTGGATCAGGTGAATCATGGGAGATGCAAACATCAGGGAGGATGTTATGGGAGGTGGATTGTTGGTGGAATTGGAGATTGTAGGTTGTGTTGTATTTTAGGTAGTTGGGAGTGCCACTGAGTGAGTTTTATAGGAATTCAAAGTAGTAGCTTTGTGGTAGGTGACTGAAAAAAGGGCTTCAACAAGTGTAGTGAACTACTAGGAATAAACACATCAGCAGGCACATCAGGCAATTTAGGTTTATTATACTGTAGCATGTAGATATTCCATGATGGACTCCTAAGCCAGTAAGAATTTGAAGTTACAGTTAAATTATAGTACAGATAATAGTACCCACCCTTTCCCACCCATTTAAAATTGTTATTTCTTACGGTAATCATCTTCACAATATAGCACACCATTGCATTAGTTTTATCTTGTAAAAGTGGAATTCACAATAATTTATACATGTACATAATTATAGAAAGCACTATATTATTCTTACCTTCTAAAGAGAACACTTTGATATGGCAATTATCACATACCATTATCATATCCTGTTGAAAGAACTTTGCACCAGTTGGGCAGAAGGTAACCTAGAAGAATATAAGAAAGAAAGAAGCATTTGTAAATGTCAAAAGGTGAGAAGAAGATAGACAAATTACAAAATGAAATGCAAGCATAAAAATGTCAACATTGTTACCTCAAGGTCAATGCTCTCTCCATTTCTTAGCTCAAACATTGCAGGCTTGAATTGAAAAGGAGGTAGATTCACGGCACCAGGATCATCTAATCTCCACTTAAAAGAAAAATCAAAATTACATTAAACATTGAATGTATAATTCTTTTTCGAAAATTGACGTGCAATTTACAAGATGAAATTGGCACAAAAGGTCACATAACTAGCAAACTAAGCTTTGCACATGAAACTCAAAAAAAATTGTATGCACTCAGTGTACTTAGATACAAAGAGCACAGGTTATTTCCACTGAAATGGGATTTTTGTATACTGCAGGACCTATGCTGCAATTGTTGGCATACATACAAAATTTTGCACAGTATTAGTGACATGAAGTAGTTGTTGTTTAGTAAATGAATGTCACCCAAAAAAGAACTGATATTCCTACAAAAAATATGGAGGGAGCGAGGCAAACTATAGTCTTTATGCAAGCACTGTCTTTGTTTAATTAGTGCTTCTCAGTTACTACATTATTTGAAACTTGTCCTGTCATACAGAGTTTTCCCAAAATATTGTTAATTTACAGGTTTTACACATATTTCTAATTCACAGAAAGTTTTGTTTTTTGACATCATAAAATTAAAAGTGTTTTTGACATATTATAACTTTGCAGTCAAAACTTGGCTGCAAACGATCGGGTGAAAATGTTTCGGATGCATTATCAAACGACCTGGTTCTCTTTACGGGCCCTTAATTTATGGGAAAAAATACAGGAGTGCATGTGACTGTAAAATCATAGAAATTGAAATGAAACTTGGGTTTCGGGAAACCCCATTTTATCAGATAAGCTAATGGGCCCATAATGTTATCAGATCTTTAGAGAAATGGACCCATTAGCAAAGCCGGTAAATTTTACGGGTATTTCACAAAGTGCTGGCTATATTTTCCATCTCTTTCTGTTTTAGCTAGTTTACACATGCTCGCATGTTTCCGGTTAACTTTTACTACAGTGTATATCAATAGTTACCATAACTATTGCATATGTCAAGATATGGGTCCCCGGTGTGTCCAATTTGTCGCAGTCGAATCTCTTAGATTGGCATATTGTGTGTTACATCCATTAATTATTTTACCTTAAAATCTGTTGTAGGCCATTTGTCTTTGCCCATGACACAAAACTGCCCGTCGCCACCGGTATTAGTGCAAGTGAAATTAACAACCTTAGTGCCACCCACCAGAGTGTGGCCACAACTTAGGGTGTTAGTTACTGAAATATCCACAACACAACCATTAGAAGACATACATATAATTACAACTGAGTGGACGTGTGTAAATTTTGGTACCAGTTTCCAGTTACATGTAAACTTACAGCAAATTTATGATATTTTGGAAAGCTATATTCAAATGCTATTTGCAGTTGTTTGAGAGTTTAATTAAGTTGACATGATCCAAAGTATTCTTCAAACAAAAATCGTAACAAACAAGACGTTTGTTTGAACGTGCACTTGGCAGGCTTTCGACCTTATGCAGCTGAACATGCACTGTACAGATCTGTCTGCATTTTGTGATGGACAACCAAAATCGGTCAGCTCCACCCGCCGAGTGAGTATGTTCGTTTGAGTGTGCACTCAGCGGGCTTTCAACCCTTGAACATGCGCTGTACAGATCTGACAATGAATAAAAACCCTGCATTTTATGAGTCGGCCTGTTATGCCCTGCCACTATATTAGAGCACTGTAGTTTGATATCCACCCAACTTTTTAGTATATTCATGCCATCGTTTGACTGTATCTTCAAGATTAGTTAACAGTTTTCCAGTACAGTCCTTGATGTTCTTTTGTTTGGGCTTTAACCAAAGCCCTGACTTATCAATCCATAACTACATCAATAAATCCTTTCTGTAAACGTTTGAATGCACCTTGGAATTGCTAAATTTAAATCCTTGATTTGTGACAAAGTCTAAATATGAATCCCAGCACAAAATTTTTATAGAGAAAGCTTTTAAAAATTCAAATGTTACTTGTAAAGATCTGAATGCAAATGTTTGAAGGGCAAGCTATTTGTAAAGATTTGTTGGGGTTTGCATTGGTGGACATAATGGATGGCCATCTTACAGTAAATTAACATATAGCCATCTAGACTAATCCCGTATAGTTAAATGTCGTATTGCCAGGTGTCCTAGCTAGCAAATTTACATAATCACTTAAAATAATGATTCATAATGACTCATGATAAGTATATAAGATAATTCTCTACGTGGTGATAAGTTTGTTCATCCAGTAGTATACTCACAAGATAATTTTGGCGGTGGTCTTCTTCCTTGAATGCAGATTTCCATGGGTGGTTCCACTTGTGTTTTGACCTAGGAACCACGAAAATTTCCCTTAAGATTGTTATATTTTGGAAGTATAAAGTACAATAATTTTGATCTTAAAGTCCTAACAGTAAGTTGAATTCAGATAACATGGCTACATAGACTACAACTAGTTAAAACTATACCTTGATAACATCATCATAATCAGCTAAAGAGTCAGGTGAAAACTTGATAAAGTACACACAGCTCATACCAGGGGCTACCACACCCATCTCACTAGGAAAACGACCAAGACCGACCGTGAAATGCTTGGTTGATGGAGGAACAACTCGGACTTGACGGCTTGATGACGTGACATTTTTAAACTCAATTGGAAGCTGTTGGCGAGAAAATACTGTTAACAGGAGCCAGATTGTTTTTGGACAGACAGATTGTTTTTGGACAGACAGATTGTTTTTGGAAAGTGATTATTAATCGAAATGCCCGTATTTTTCGATTAATAATCGAGTTTGACATGCCAAATTAGATGCGTATATGAAGATTCTGCTTTTTACGCGTACGAAAGCAAAATCTTCATAAAACTTTAATTCTTTGTTCTGCAAAATGTATTATGAACATATTTACTTTTTTGACGTTCTCAAAAATTTTGTAATCACTTTGTTTTCTGGTTGGTTGCTGTGGTTGTCTTCAGAAGTTTTTCTGGACTTGGAAAGCCAATTTGAAGTCAGCTCATTTTTTTGTTTACATATAATGACAGCCAATCATCAAGCGAGAAACGTTTTCTGTTTCTCCGCCCGTTTTTCTCCGCCCTCATTTGCATATTGATCAAGTACGCTTCAATTGAATGCATTTTTGTTTATCAGTGTCAGTAGTCACAAATCAAAAGTTATAAATTACACAAGTTAAATTACACAAGTTTATAATAATCTGGAGTTTTTTTCGCGTGAATTCACTTTCAAAAACAAACAAATATATTTTTCCTTTTTTACGTTCTAGAAAATTTTCATTCACTTTGTCTTCTCTTGACTTGGAAAGCCAATTTGAAGTCGACTCATTTTTTGACCAATCATCGTTTGTTTACATATAATGACAGCCAATCATCAAGCGAAAACGTTTTCTGTTTCTCCGCCCGCTTTTTTCTGCCCTCATTTGCATATTGACCAAGTACGCTTCAAAAATGCATTTTTGTTTATTTTATAATTCACAAATCAAAACTTATAAATTACACAAGTTAAATTACACAAGTTTATAATAATCCGGGTTTTTTTTCTTGTGAATTCACTTTCAAACACAAACATATCTTTTTTTTCCTTTTTTACGTTCTACAAAATTTTCATTCAGACTTCCAGGTTCTCTTGACTTGGAAAGCCAATTTGAAGTCGACTCATTTTTTGACCAATCATGGTGTGTTTAAGTAGAGACATCCAATCACCATGTGAGAATTACTTTCTGTTTCTCCGCCTTCTTTTCTCCGCCCTCATTTGCATATGCACTCTCTAAACTATTAAAAGCAAAACATTTTCATTTTTGTCTCTAAACTTCAGGTCTGAGTTAAAAATTCAGGATTTTGTACATTCACGCGAACAAAACTCCGTAAAATTATAAACTTGTGTAATTTATAACTTTTAATTTGTGAAGCTACCAAAATGCATTTTTGAATCGTACTTGATCAATATGCAAATTACGGCGGAGAAAAGAGGGCGGAGAAACAGAAAGTAATTCTCGCATGGTGATTGGCTGTCTCTACTTAAACACACCATGATTGGTCAAAAAATGAGTCGACTTCAAATTGGCTTTCCAAGTCAAGAGAACCTTGGAAGTCAAAGACAAAGTGAATGAAGATTTTCTAGAACGTAAAATAGGAAAAAAAATATTTGTTTGTTTTTGAAAGTGAATTCACGTGAAAAAAAATTCCGGATTATTATAAACTTGTGTAATTTAACTTGTGTAGTTTATAACTTTTGAAACTACCGACACTGATAAATAAAAATGTATTTTTGAATCGTACTTGATCAATATGCAAATGAGGGTGGAGAAAAGCGGGCGGAGAAACAGAAAACGTTTCTCGCTTGATGATTGGCTGTCATTATATGTAAACAAACGATGATTGGTCAAAAAATGAGTTGACTTCAAATTGGCTTTCCAAGTCCAGAAAAACTTCTGAAGACGACAACCACAGCAACCAACCAGAAAACAAAGTGATTAGAAATTTTTGAGAACGTCAAAAAAGTAAAAGTCTTCACAATACATTTTGCAGAACAACGAATTAAAGTTTTATGAAGATTCT
The DNA here is from genome assembly GCA_029948255.1 of Telmatactis stephensoni. NCBI lineage: Eukaryota > Metazoa > Cnidaria > Anthozoa > Actiniaria > Isophelliidae > Telmatactis > Telmatactis stephensoni. The sequence goes on along the minus strand of JALIZF010001919.1, from coordinate 995,022 downwards.
GCTTTCGTACGCATAAAAGCAGAGACCTTGTTCCTCGCTCAAGATTCTATAAAATCATAAACTAAATTGTCAGTTTTCGGCTCTGTCCTGACAACTACGAAATTCACTCAACTGCTTTTTGAAATGAGCAGTCTATCGACTTGCGAGCTCGGAATGAATTTGGCACGTCAAACTCGATTATTAATCGAAAAAATACGGGCATTTCGATTAATAATCACTTTCCAAAAACAATCTGACTGTCCAAAAACAGTCTGACTCCTGTTTGTTATAGGTACATCAAAATGCACAGAGTGGTAGAACAATGACCACCCTCCCCCCCCCCCCCTTGTGCTTCAGTATTATTATCAAATGTTGAATTATTCATTAATACCTCATAAACTTCTCCCATTTTGTAGTCTGTAAATACTAGAGGGTTCGGCGTTGCAATGAAAATTACTTGCGGACTAGAACTGCTAAAAATAAAGAAATAAATGTTGTAGAAATTTTATTTACAATGTAATTCTCTTGTGTAACCATTAGGAAGATAAAATCTTAGAATTGACAGACTCATAAGCAATAGACAGTAAGCAGATACTGAGTGGTACTAAATTTTTGCAGGGTCTAATTTTTGCAATTTGTTTCGGGGTTCAGTTGTTGTTTGTTTGTTTTTCCACGATCTGCACAAAAAAAGCCTGAAAATTACATGACTGCATAGATAGCAAGCCCCTAAAATTACTTCATTGAGAAGAACACTTGTAATCCCACATTTCTTTTATCCATTTTGACAATTGCAAATGATAAATTTTTTCAATCGCAAAAATTAGTTCCCGCAAAATGCAAAAAATCACTTATCTACAAAATAAAACTTCCAAAAAATTTAGTTTCACACAAAACATTTTCGCTTGAGCACAATTTTTTACCCAACAGTAAGTATGATTGAACTATTAAAAATATGTTTGTTAGGTCAGCCTAACGTCAATTGATCGTTTGGTGAACGTTGCGTTTTCACAAGTTTGACAGTCCAAACACACTTATTGTTGAACTTCTTATAATCGACAAAATCAGTGCAGGGTGCTACCAAACCTTGGTGTAAGAACTTGTGAATGACATCACAATAGCCAAAAACAAAATACTTAATGTTATTCAAACTAAACGAAGCATAACAATGGTTGTCACACCTAAGTAAACCTGAAATCACTGTATACCTCTGTCTGACTAGTTTAAATGAAAAGAAAAAAAAAGGAAAAGGAAAAGAGAACAGACAAGAAAAGAAGTAGAAAGAAAGGGCACGCAGTGTAATTGACAGAAAGACAGAAACACTGTCACTCTATACATACCTTTCCTTTGGTGTTTCTGTTCGTTTATTTTTGCTTGTGTCTTTTGGCCTTGGTTGGATAAGATCAGCCGTCATTGGAGGAACAAACCTTGGGTTTCTCTTATACTCTGATTTACTTTTTAACCTTTGAAGATCCTCTCTCTCAATCTGTCGTTGAGTTGGCTTCATTGAGTCCTTCCATGATGCCACTTTACTAGTGGTAGACTTTGACTTCACCTGATCAAAGTTTGACAAAACTGTGTTTATCCTTGGAACATTTGACAATGCACCCTTGCCATGCTGCACACAACTTTGCAGAAAAATTTGTAAAAGTAAAACTTGATCCTCAACCTGCAACTGTGTGCAACTATTGCCACAGGTAGCACAAGCTGTATATTTGGCTGGAATTTGCAGTGACTTTGAAATATTAAGACCCATTGGGCAAATTTTTCAAATTGCTGTAACTCACACAATTTTGCTCACAATCATTTCAAACATTGAGAGACAATAAATAACAACTTGATATGTTACTTGGCAAGCTTTATTTTTCTTTTTTTAATATTTCAAAGTCACTGGGAATTCCAGTCAAATGTACAGCTTGGGCTACCTGTGCTATTACTTGTGTATAGACCTACATTATTTTGTGCCTATGCAGATACATGTACTAGATATTCAAACAGTGTTACTCACAGTTGGTAAAGCAGGACTCTCTACTGGTCTTCTCTCATATGTTAAACTAGTATATCCTAATGATGAGGTTGTATCATCCATGTAATCTGTCAAGGGTGGGGTTTTACTGGTAGCGTTGTTGTGATGATGTTGTACATCTTGCATAACTAGGGATATCATCAGCTGCAAAGGGTGATTCATATATGTGAGTAATAAAGCAGCATAAAGAAATGTTGAAATCTAAACATTCTTATCATTAATTAGAATCTAAAGGTGTGGAATTCCTGTGGCTTCCTAATCTTGGATATCATCTTATAGATTTATAGTGCTCAATCCTTTGCTATAAATCATATATATGCATACCATATATATAAAATAATATAATTATAAAAATGCACAAGACAGTATGTATGTTAAAAACCATATTAGAAAATAAAGTAATGATCCAAGTAAGAAGTATGCAAGCAAACAAAGAAGAATGCTGAAAGGTGTTTTAATTGCCTCTGCTAGAAACAAAACCTTAAAACATTCAGTGCATCAATAAATTGTTTCTTTTCTATATTACTGTTGATATTATAATTGTATTTCCTGTGATTGATCTTGTGATCAGTGTAATCAAAGTGGCAGGAAACTGATTTTGTGTTTTCACTGATGTTAATATACAGTATCTAGTGCAGATACTATAATAATTCATTTTCCAGTCTAACCAATATTCATATCACTACATAGAGTACATTGAATACAATAAACATGAACATTAGATGTTATAGAATTGAAATGATCTCTAATGTAGTATTAATGAAGGTTTCAATGTGCAGACAAGTATTGAAATGATTGTGAGAACAATGAAAAGTGACACTGAGGTTCTTAGTTGGAGCTGGGTAAAATTACCTTGGGGTGGTTTGGTTGAAGTGGATCCATCTGATATAAAGTCTTCTGGTACAATAAGATTAAATTTCTTCAAAAGCTGAGCATCTAGACAGTTTCTCAAATTAGATTTACCTGTAAGCAATAACAAGTGGTCCTTTTTATTTCTACACCCTGTATTTTTTTTTTTTTTTTTTTTTTTAGTTATATGATATTATTAATAATATTATTACAAATAAAAATAAAATGAATGTGTTTCTCACCAGGAGGGAGTCCTAGACTTTGATATTGGTCACATTCTCCAAGAACACTTTGTAGGTCTCTCTCATCAGCAGCCATGGCTGCAGCCTGTGCCTGCATGATGTGTTTTTCTAACATGTCAGCTTCTCTGTGACACTTCTCACGTTGTTCTTGAATCTAAAACCCACCAAACAAATCAATATTTTAGTTGATGGTGGGCAAGCTTCACAGTTCCCAGCTCTTTGCAGCTTTATAATCTAATACTGCATTTGCCTGCAGTCTAGAGGGGAATTATTGTGGAGTTCATCGCAGGCCAGAATGATTTTGTGATCAGAGCAAGACTTACGACTTCATAACACAACGCAAAGTACTCGGTTCGAGGTTGATTTGTCTCAAAACTCCTAAGTCTACAATTTCAAGTCATAAACACCTCACCTCTTTAAGTTGTTGTACATATTTGTCATGATATCCTTCTTCGCCGCTTCGAGATTTAGCAAGATGTTGAACAGTTTTCTTGCCCACAGCATCGCGAGTGAAAATATCTCGGAAAACACTCGCTAAAATATGCGAAACATCTTGAGATCGAGCCGAAGATGGCCGCTGTATATGCATTGGAGGTTCAACCTCCACTTCTTTTGAGTCTGACATTGTGTTTTGGATGAATACGGAGAGAAAATGTCGATTACATTTTGTTTTTGAAGCAACTTTGTTCATCCGTGTCCGCCATTTTGCTAAGACTGTTACTATGGTGACAATTGTGTTTATTGAGAATCTGCTGATAGCAAAGTATTGCAGACTCAAATAGACTATTTCGCGCGCGCTTCCACAGGTATCCCACGTTGGATCTGGTCAGAATGACTGAAATCGATGTGAAGAGCTTCAAAAACAATTACTTAAACATTCAACTCCAATAAAATATCGAAAAGTCATCCCCTCCGTATCTGGGACAATTTTAGATCAATCCGTTCAGTATTTGGTTTCCTAATTTTTTTCTACTCACTTTCTTCAATTATTATATTCTTATCTTATTCTATCTTTTCTTTTTCTTTATTTTGTTTTGCTTTGTTTTCTTTTGTTTTCTTTTAAGCCTTTTGATCAGTAATTCACTGCCGTTCATCAGCTGTAAACTATTTTTAAGGAATTAATCTACAATTGCAACTAATTCGATCCCTTTGATTTATAGATTACAAAGCCAAACTGAGTAGTGCACGTACTAAACTATCGCAAAGGATTTACCAAACATGCATTAGTTTCTGCGATCAGAAAGGGAAAAAATTACGTCTGATCAGGCATGATAATGTGCAAATGCCTTTGAGAGAGATATAGGCCATTCCCATGGTTAAAAGCGGTATCCTCGATAAACCCAAACTACTCAAGCTTTTCCCAAAGTACATAAAAAGGTACAATTTTTACTGAGAAAAAAAAAAAAACAAGATGGCGTGTTTTCGTACAACAATCGGAAATGTTTGTAGAAAGCATCTTGTGACGTCACACGTGCCACCAGAAACACAAATCAGTTCTCAGTCTATTTTTTATTTGAACTTCATTAAGCACAGTTTCATCAAGAACTATATATACTGTGGTCTTCCAATTTCGGTTTTAGTATTCTTCGTCTTCCTCATCATCATCTCCTTCGGCAGAGTCAACGCCCACCTCCTCGTAGTCCTTCTCAAGAGCTGCCAAATCCTCACGAGCCTCAGAGAACTCTCCTTCCTCCATACCCTCTCCTACGTACCAATGGACAAATGCACGCTTGGCATACATCAAGTCAAACTTGTGGTCAAGACGAGCCCAGGCCTCGGCAATGGCTGTAGTGTTGCTCAGACATGCAGACAGCACGCTGAACCTTGGCTAAGTCACCACCAGGAAACGACAGTGGGTGGCTGGTAGTTGATTGCAACCTTGAAGCCAGTGGGAACCAGTCCACAACTGAATGGTTCTCTTGGTCTTGATGGTTGCAATGGCGAGCATGACATCCTTAGGGACAACATCACCACGGTACAGAAGACAACAGGCCATGTATTGCGTGTACGTGGGTCACACTTGACCATCTGATTGGTGGCTCAAAGCAGGCGTTGGTGATCATCAGCTACACTAAGTTGTTCCTGGTAGGCCTTCTCTGCAGAGATCACAGGTGCATAGTAGCCAATGGAAGTGAATACGGGGTAGGGTACCAAGTTGGTCTGGAACTCAGTGAGAGTCAACGTTGAGTGCACCGTCAAATCTCAGAGATGCTGTGATAGATGAAACAATTGGTCCAATGAGACGGTTCAAGTTGGTGGACGTAGGTCTTCGATGTCCAAGTTGCGACGACAGATATCATAGATGGCTTCATTGTCCTACCATGAATGCACAGTCTGAGTGTTCCAGGGTGGTGTGGGTGGTCAGGATGGAGTTGTAGGGCTCAACAACAGCAGTGGAGATCTGAGGAGCGGGTAGATGCAACTCGAGCTGGATTTCTTTCACATAGTCAACAGACAGGACGCTCCATTAGGAGGGAGGAGAACCCAGAACCAGTGCCACCACCAAATGAGTGAAAGATGAGAAATCCTTGAAGACCGGTACATTGATCAGCCTAAAGAGCAAAATATAAATCAGATCGAGAAAAAATGTTTCATGTTACAATAAACCTGCACGTATACGTAATTGGCCGGCTACCGCACGTGACTACGCAAAGACGTTAAACGATTGAAGATACCATACGATTCAGATTCAGATTCAGATTCAGATTTATTCATTTATTTTTACAGACTATATTTATACAAAAACATTACGCTTATGCAAGTATAACTCCGTAACAAAACGTAAAGTACTTGACAATTATTATATAGTATTCCTGATGACGCGCGCTCTTAATGGCCGAAACTTGTACTCCATCAGAGAACGGCACGGTGCACAGTTCTGATGTCAGCAGCGCGAGCTCGAGCGCGCGCGCGCGATTTTCAAGTTTCGTATGGCGGAAATCGAACTTTTTTCCTTGAATGGAAATACAAGATGTAGGTACTGTTAAACTACATGCACGCAAGCGTTTTGGTTTGGTATAAAGCAAAAGAGTAGTCAGGTAGTAAGTTTTATGACGTACCAGTTTCCTGATTCTATCGAGTACATCGTCAATGATTTTTTTACCGACGGTATAGTGCCCGCGAGCATAGTTGTTAGCGGCATCTTCTCTATCGCTGATCAGCTGATCGGGATGGAAAAGCTGTCTGTATGTACCAGTTCGGACTTCATCTGAAAAACAAAAGTATTATCAAGATTAATGCAGCTACTTCTTATACAACCCCAACTGACCTACATTGTTTGAAAAAAGTGCGCTAAATTGCATTCTTACAATTGTATTTGAAAATTTAGGGATTTTTTCGTGAAACTCCATGTAACTGCAATTTACGAGATGGTAGTGGTACGTCCATGATAGCTTGTACTAAAAAGAACATTTGACTGTGTACACAAACCATTACCTAGCCGTGTTACCAAGTAAATCAAATCTACAAGGTCAACGAGTTAAGTGGCTCAAGTAGTCGTTCATAGATCACAGTTAATTAATATTTCATGTTTGTTTATATAAGACACTTGCTCTCTTGGGGCAATGAAGAAAGGAGGCCTGCTAGTTGAGATGACAGTTGAACAATAGGCCAACCAGGTGTAAGGAATCGCTCTCTCATGACTAGTTGCTTTTGAGCCAAATCCAAATTCATTGAAACCAAATTTAACGAAGGACATAACAGACGAAATTGTTTGAATACTTTTGGCGAACGCAAGCTTCGAGAACGCTTTGAGGGAATTTTGATGACTTTTGGGGAAGTGCATGGGAAATAGGATTAGAGGCCGAGGCATCCAAAAAGCAAACAAACTCAAACAACCTGCCACTTGTGAAAAATGTTATCAGAAACAATTAATCCTCTCGAATTCAGAGTTCCTTAACAATCATCGCTCATTACTGACATACTATTAACAAACGACTACTTAACCTTTATTGTTCTTTTATCGAAAAAGGCCCCAAAAGGTACTGAAGAAAAACCTGGCAGCTTTCAAGAAAAGAATGAATAATTAAAATGATATCATTAGACGTTCTCAAATGTGGAAATTTATTATTTATGAAATCGAAATACTTGAATCCACCTTTGATAATTCAACTGGATGGAGTAAAATTTTTGTGATTAAAAAGCTTATATTTCATATTTTGGTAAATGTTGGAGAAAATAATGACCAGATAGGATTTGAAAAAGAAATCGTATTTGGAAAAAAACCCACCAAATTCAAGAATTACCATTGACCAATGTCTAGCAAAGCACTTGAAAAGCTAGAAATCAATGAAGTACACTTTTATATTTATGGCCGAAATCAGTTAACAGCATGGACGCAAAAAAGTAAAAATGTTATTGGATATATAGTTTTCGCTATAAAGCAATTAATTTCTGTGCACTAGACATCGATGTAAATTATAATTACTCCTGAATTCATTTCAAAAGGCTTCAATTCATGATTTTACTCGTTGACCTGGACAAAAATAGCTTACCGACTACAGTTGGCTCTAAATCCACGAAGACAGCTCTAGGGACGTGTTTGCCTGCTCCAGTCTCGCTGAAGAACGTATTGAACGAGTCGTCCCCACCACCGATGGTCTTGTCACTGGGCATCTGGCCATCGGGCTGAATTCCATGTTCAAGGCAATACAACTCCCAGCACGCGTTACCTATTTGAACACCGGCTTGGCCAACGTGGACTGATATACATTCACGCTAAAGCAAAAAGGAAAATCTCCGTCAAATTAGGACTAATTTTATGTGTTGTCTTATTATTTTCCCATTTTGTGTCCTCAAAACAGAGAAACACTAAACTGACAATAGTAGAATATAGAGAATGGAATTACTCGGGAATTTAGTGAATATGATGAAAATGAGCTATCCACAAGCTAAGTTTGCCAAAAACGCACCATATTGAATTATCTGGTTCTGAATTCTCCTGGACAGTTTTTGTGAAGATTTGAAGTTCAGGGATCAGAGTGACGTTCGTTCCCCAAGCCCGCCCTAAACGTCGGAATGACCAGCAATGAACTTCCTTGAAATATATTTTGATTTCACATTCGTGACGTCATAGGTAATGGACCAATCCAAAGCGTTGTACTGGAATAATGAATGAAATACTCGTTGTTGGTGTCTGTAACGAATATGATTTGTCGAATTTTGAAAATAGTTTTAGCTCTAAATCTGATTTGCTTAAATGCACAAGGACAAAGGATTAACGCAATGTGCCCGATCGAAACAGTGAAAAGACAGTTGGCTAGAATTCTTTCAGTCAAAAGAAGAAAGAAAGAAAAAGAGAGAGAGAGAGAGAGAGAGAGAGAGAGAGAGAGAGAGAGAGAGAGAGAGAGAGAAAGAAGAGAGAGAAGAGAAAGAAGGAAGGAAGGCCGGAAGGAAAGAAGTAAAGAAAGAAAGCAATCGAAGGAGGAAAGGACTGAGGAAAAACATGATAGTCATATTCTCAAGGAACGTTGATAGCAAATTTTACCAATCATCCCTTTGAGCACCATCCTCATTCCCAGGGCCCTTTCCCTTCACTTGGGGTCCCCAGGCGAAGACAAAGGGGCCCTACGAACGAGGTTGTTTGTGTATAACTAAGATTTCAAGAATAATATCACACTAAACTATGGCTGTCACATGGACGTATCTTGGGTATCTTCATTTATCCCGCAAAGTATTGATTTGTTAAACTAATGATAGTAAGCACGCGCTGACCTGACATCGTTTTGCTGATAAGTTATAGATTGCACTCTGGCCATTGAGGCCAAAGCTCAGGTCAATACAATTGACGAATATATAGTTAAATATTTAGCTAGTGGACCAGTAAGAACTTTCCAGTGTTGGTAATTACCAAGTACATAGAGTGATTTTATTTAACCCGTGAACAAATTAGTGCGCATAATAGTTAGTACTATATTAAATAATAGAAAACAATAGAATTTGCCGATAAAATATCACTATATATATAGAAATATTTAAGGTAGTTCCGGACCCTTGTTACTGCGCATTTCTCGCGCGCATTCGAGCGCGATTGGAGAGCATTGGTATTACCGTGGGGAGTCTGGGCACTAGTAAGCGAACGATTGAAATTGTATAACTCTAACTTTAGTAGAGAAAAATGATATTTTGTCATCCAAATATCGGGAAAATATTAATCACGAACCTTGTACACTTAACGTAGGTATTTAACCTCGAATTTTTAAATGTAGTTAATCTTATCCGTCGAAAAAGCCGGCGATTTTTTGGTATTCGTTTTCGGAGTGTTTTCTCCTTTGTGCTTTTCTAAATATAACTCTCTTAAATTGAAATAATACGGTGACCCCCTGTTTTTTTCCTTTTATTTCAAGGCTTCATTTACTATTCTTGCGATATAGAAAATAAAAATACTATAGTCTATTGACGAGATCATCGTCAATTTTCCACATTTTTACAACTCTGTACACAATTTCGGAGCTCGTAATTAGTTAGGAATTTGATTCTAGAATGCCCTTACAATCATATTTGCAACTCACCAAACAATACATACGATTGAAACTGCTAGATAAACTTCAGATCCCTTTTATTGGAACGGTCCAGGCCTTTTCTCGGAAAAATTTTGTTCACATTCTTCACACCATATGGATTACGTACATTTCGAGAAAAAATTGCCGCAAATCATTGAAAATATCACCTTTTACGACGTTTCAGCTTAGAAACCAATACGATGACCCCAGGCCCTCTTTTTTTCGGGTTTTGACTTGCCCAACAATGATCTTTAAATAACAGGATTTTAAAGGAAATTCATTTATGAAATCTAAGGCTCCGGAACTACCTTAAGTTTCAAACGTTGTGTTTGTCCAGCGGGGCGGGAAATAACCTTAGCAGCCAGGAAAAATAAGACAAAAATCAATACATAACTAAAGGTGAATAAAAAGTAAAGAATAATATAGACAGTGGAACAAAAACTGGAGAGAGAAAAGAAGAAGGAATAAACTAAAGAGAGAGAAAAAAGAGAAGAAAAAGAGAGGGAATCTAAGGGTAAAAAGAAAGAAGCAAATAATAATAGAATAAAACAGGAGTTGAATGTACAACTGCATGTAATGTCAGTCACTTGTATAAACAGATAAAATGAAAATTTCAATAAATATGTTACAAGATTCACGCAATTCCTGTCTTTATTGACTGATCATAGTTTTACCGTCGATAAAATACAATTTTTATTAAATGATTATCATAAGTTTTACTTTAATTTCAAATTAAGTTCAATTTCCATCTTAATATTCTTCGCCCTCCTCATCATCATCATTTGCTTCGGCAGAGTCGACGCCCACCTCCTCGTAGTCCTTCTCAAGAGCTGCCAAATCTTCACGAGCCTCGGAGAACTCTCCTTCCTCCATACCCTCTCCTACATACCAGTGGACAAATGCACGCTTGGCATACATCAAGTCAAACTTGTGGTCAAGACGAGCCCAGGCCTCTGCAATGGCTGTAGTGTTGCTCAACATGCAGACAGCACGCTGAACCTTGGCTAAGTCACCACCAGGAACGACAGTGGGTGGCTGGTAGTTGATGCCGACCTTGAAGCCAGTGGGACACCAGTCAACGAATTGAATGGTTCTCTTGGTCTTGATGGTGGCAATGGCAGCGTTGACATCCTTGGGGACAACATCGCCACGGAACAACAGACAGCAAGCCATGTACTTGCCATGACGTGGATCACACTTGACCATCTGATTGGCAGGCTCAAAGCAAGCATTGGTGATCTCAGAAACACTCAGTTGTTCATGGTACGCCTTCTCGGCAGAGATGACTGGAGCGTAAGTGGCCAATGGGAAATGAATACGTGGGTAAGGCACTAAGTTGGTCTGGAACTCAGTCAAGTCAACATTGAGTGCACCATCAAATCTCAGGGAGGCTGTGATGGAAGACACAATCTGCCCAATCAGACGGTTCAAGTTGGTGTAGGTGGGTCTCTCAATGTCCAGATTACGACGGCAGATATCGAAGATGGCCTCGTTGTCGACCATGAAGGCACAGTCAGAATGCTCTAGGGTGGTGTGGGTGGTCAGGATGGAGTTGTAGGGCTCAACTACAGCAGTGGAGATCTGGGGTGCTGGATAGATGGAGAACTCCAGCTTGGATTTCTTGCCGTAGTCGACAGAGAGACGCTCCATAAGAAGTGATGAGAATCCAGACCCTGTACCTCCTCCAAAGGAATGGAATATCAGGAAGCCTTGAAGCCCTGTACATTGGTCGGCCTGTGGATTAAATTCAGAATGGAATCAGCCGCGGTATAGAATTTATGGGGACTAGCTAGAGCTACTGTAAATTTAGGACTGGGTAGGACAGCAGATTTTCAATCTTTCTAAAGCTCGGATCTCGTTGAAACCTATACATCAGCTATGCCATAGCTACAGAAACCCCTTCACGTTGGGTTACCTGTGGCTTACTTCGCGCCTTTTTTACGCGCGGACGCGTGTACCATACCAGTGACCTCTGACCTGGGACGTCTAGACAGAGTTACAAAACCCTAATTTTACGATAAAGAAACTCAAAATATCAAGTTGATTTGGGTTCAAAATTTTCTGTATCATACAGAATTCATTAAGGAAAAGTTGGGATTATTTGGATACTTCAGAAAAGCGTTTCAAGAGAAGACATGTCGCTGCTAAGATGAAGGAGTTTGCTTTGGAATTATTTAAGCCTTAAAAGCCTTCCAAGAAGAAGCTCTGGTTTTAAAAAGGCATCCTGATCATCACTCATTAATCTAATGGTTCTGTTTATAAAAACATCAGCAAGTTAAAAAATGGACTTCAACTTCGAATAGCAATAACACAGAAAATGTGGAATGGCATGGCACAGACGAAAAAAAGGGAGACTGAAGAAGAATTATGCAAGAGCTTTTCTAGTAAGTCATGAAGGGTTATACTTACTTAGTCTCAATAAGCCCTTTGCAGCACGTCGGAATGCATCTGAATTTGGAGGGAAAAACAAAAGAATCTCAACTCCAGAGGACCAGAAACCTATTGTCTTCCCTCCATTTTCAGCTGCATTCTGGACGTGCTGCAAGGGGCTTATTGTTTTTTTGTTATCGTCTTTGTTTGCACATTACATCATTGTAGCCATGTTGGTGGTTTTTAACAAAAGATTTCGGTAAGTCGAGATGAAGTTGAACAATAGGCCAACCAGGTGTTGTAGTGTTCTCCCCATACACGCTTTTCAATTTACTTTGAATTCAAAATAACAATTAAAAAAAACAAGAAAACAGGAAAGGGAATTTTTGGTTTACTAAGGGCTTACTGCAAAAATGTATACAAAATCCAACGCCCTGCTGAATTGAATGTTTTTTCGGACCGTAACCATCACAGACACACATAAAGCATGCCAAGTGATTGTCACAAAGACAACGTTTTACGTGTCTTATATATTAAGCCATCGAAAAATTTTCATTGACAAACACAGCTATCGAGAAGATTAATTATTCAAAACACATCAGAGGATTCCTTTATTCAAAATGTAAATATATTTGCACTTCTCGAAATCCGCCTTTCATTTTTCAACTTGAGGTAAAATTTGCCTTTGTCTTAAAAGCATATATTTTTGGACATTTTTACAGTGAATAATAGGAAGCGACAACTAATTTTACGGGAATTACCCTGACTGGAAGTTTTCAATCAAATTCAAATGACTACACTAGTACATCGACGTAAACAGGTATATAACAAAGCAGTTCAAAATACTGGAAATCAAAATAAATATCAGGACTTCTGTCAAAATTAACTTTGGCTCAAAAACTCGAAATTACTGTATTTTCGGTTATAGATTTGAGTCTTTTTGGGGTAAAAATGATGCAACGAAGGAACACTGGCGGGGAGTTGACGTCCAAGTGAGCCACTCCTATATTCGCTTCAAAAGACATTAATTGTACATGTTCTTTCAACAAAAATCACTTACCGACTACAGTTGGCTCTAAATCGACGAAGACAGCTCTAGGGACGTGTTTGCCTGCTCCAGTCTCGCTGAAGAACGTATTGAACGAGTCGTCGCCTCCACCAAGAGTTTGATCGCTTGGCATTTGGCCATCGGGCTGAATTCCATGTTCAAGGCAATACAACTCCCAGCACGCGTTACCTATTTGAACACCGGCTTGGCCAACGTGGACTGATATACATTCACGCTAAGGGAAAAAAAGAAAATCTCGGTTAAATTAGCAGTTGACATGCTTTCTTATTGTTTCCGCATTCTGTCAACAAAATAGAGAAACACTACATGACAATAGTAGAACACGGGTAGAGGAATTACTCAGGAAAATGGGAGATCGATAAAAAAATGAACGTATCAGCGGTAAAATTCACCAAAATAAAACTCACCATATTGAACTATCTGGTTCTAAATTCCTCCAAAAACGGTTTTTGAGGCGATATGAAATTTAGGGATCAAAGTGACGTTCGTTCCCCAAGCCTCCAAAAGCCAGAATAAGCGGCCACTTCCTTAAAATTCACTTGTGATTTCACAGTCATGACGTAATAGGCAATGGACCAATCACAAGCATTGTGGGTGATGAATGAAGCACGCTTTCTTAGCGTCTGGTATTATAGTAACGAATATGATTCGTCGATTTTTCAAAACAGCCCTGAATTAAGTACAATTTATTGAGACTAAAGGATTAGCACAATGTGCATGAGACAATCAAAACGTACTGAAATATTAACGATGCGCTGGATTAGTTGGAACAAGAAATAATGGCATTGTGATTCATACAGACTGGGTGTCTGAATAAATGCGTCTTAGAAAAAATGAATTACATAGAGAAAGAAAGAAGAAAAGTAAAGAAAGAAAGAAAGAAAGAAATTCAAAGCGAAGGCTTAAATCAAAACATATCCTTCAAAACGTCTTAATTTCCAACAACCCCTTTGTTCACTAAAAGATCACATTTAGCCATTTCGACCCATGCTACGCTTCTCGATTTGAGATCAGTGTTTGTTTTATAGCTTTTATTATTTGCACATTGTTAAAAGGCATTTTATGAAGTCAAGATCCAGAGAAAAGCATGGCGTGACAACCACCTGTCATGCCCAAGAGATTGTGTTACGCAAATTCATGTCTACCAAGCTAAGGATACGTATTTTAAAAAAGTTATTTGTATGAATACCGCTTTGTTGTGGCTTTGACAGAAGTCGTCTTGAGAATACCTGTCATAATTCCAAGAGATGTTACCACAAACACGCACACACATACACGCAAATCTAGATCGATGTTACACAAAGAGTGTAACGCAAGTGCATCACCAAAATAATACATATTCGGAGTCGACAAAGGTATTTTTGGGAAGAGAAAAGGGGGGTCTAAATCATGTCCCTGGTAGCCAGGATAAACCTTTTGCCTTCTTTTCCATCCCTGGGTACAATAAAAACAAAAGAGTTACAGGGAGTTACCCAGCCCTTCTTCTTCAGTTCGTGTAAACAACGCCTAAGAACGGAGCGTGGCGTGACAACTACACCTGCAAATTAAGATTGTGTTTCATGAATATTCTCTCTAAAGCTTTCGTTGGTTATTCACAGCGTGATTGCTCTACGAGTACACGAGTACTTTGTTGCGTCTCGAAAAACAACAGGTTGATAACACCTGCCACAAAAGATTACGTTACTTTCACCTGAACTTAGCAAAGCTGAGCTTGTCTATTTAAGAAAAATTAAAGTGGCTCCCTCCCTAGAAAGAACTGACACGCGAGTGAGATTTCATTGATTGTCAGACGATTCACAAAGGGCTCCACTTGAACTAGCCTGGCTAAATAGATGTATAAATATGTTTAAAAATGAATGAAATATAAATCTTACTTAGATTTTCTATTACCAACCATTCATTTTTCTCTCTTTCCAGCTTAGTTTTCAAGTTAATTCTTACAAGAAGTTTTTGAATCATTTAAGCTGCGATTTTTTTTCAGGAGAAGTCTGGTGCGTGCGTGTCATCCATTGAGAAACAGAGTCATTTATACAAAAGTACAACTTGAGATACCTGTGAGGAATGTACAAGTAACAAAGGTAATTCTAGGATGTTAAAACAGTATGACAAACCACTTCTCAACTCTTTTATAGAGTTTTGTGACTGAATGTCAAATTGTTTATTCAAATCCTTAATCAATAATAATTCTTAGAGATATGTTAAATCTTCGAACACTTCATCATCATCATCATCGTCATCATCGTAGTCGTCGTCATCGTCATTGTTGTTGTCGTGCTGGTACTGCACATCGTGCTGGTACTGCTGATATTCCGCCACTAAATCAAGCATGTCAGATTCCGCCTAAGAAATAAACAAACTTTGTGTTACTATAGTAACCTGAGAATCTATGACCGACACTGGTATAACCAAGGTATTTAATGTTCACTTCACCAGGATTGCCAATAGTATATTCTTAACATGAAACTGTGAGCAATGTATAGAGCCAATTACATCATTTTCAAGATTATACAGCCAAGACACAAGTGATATGAAAATAAGGAAACCACAGGAAACAAGATATGCGTGGTAACCATGGCAACCAAGGTGTCCGTGCATTGTAACCATTGCAATTATCATGGTAACGAGGTTATTTGACTGTGGTTACATACACTAGCTATATACAATCGTGCAGGTCACCATGACAGCAATTATGTTTTTCAGCAGGATCCAAGACGTTTATGGTAACCTTGACATTTTACTAGAATTTCACTACATTGTGCGATTTGATAACCAGAAAGAGAGAAATGTGTGCAACTGGAAGTATTGCTAAAATTTGAATTTGCTCTTAGTTCATGAAGATACAATGCTGTTACAAGTTCTATCCTAGATACAATCTTACGCGCGCTGTGTACAGTGGAAGGTGTGCGTAGAGCACTCTGAAAGTAAGGGAAATCGCTCGGCTACACGTCATGTTTGCGTTTAGAGTGCTCCCTACTGAGACATGCGCGCGCATTTTATATTGGTTAGATACAATACATCTGCATATAACGCACGCTCTTATTGGCACATTTCAGCGATTGACCTCATCAAATCGCCATCTTTGAAAGAGAAAACCAGTCGGCAAGTTCATTTATTTATGCGAGTCTTTTTGCAAGCAAATCTAAAGTTTACCTCAGCAAACTCCATCTCATCCATTCCTTCACCCGTGTACCAATGAATAAATGCTTTACGTCTAAACATGGCATAAAACTGTTCACCAACTCGTTGAAAGACTTCCTGTATCGAAGTGTTGTTGCCAAGAAACGTGGCAGCCATTTTAAGACCAGTTGGTGTGACGTCACACACGGTGGTTTTGACGTTATTTGGTATCCACTCAACAAAGTAGGAACTGTTTTTGTTCTGTACTTGGTACATGTGATCGTCAACCTTGGCAAAAATAAACTCTATTAACATGAACAGGATTAATTGATGAGTCAAGATGTGGCATTGGCTTCCTCGAAGAGAAGAAAATAAGGTGAACAGAGAGTGAAGTAGCATTACTAACAGAAGAAGATTTTTGAAACAAAACTGTAAAGAATAAAAAACAGATAAACAATAATATTAGAAGACTGTACAAAACAAAAGACAGAGCACAATGCGAAATAAAAAGGGAAGAAAAGAATGAAAGAGAAAAAATGACAGAATGAAATATGGGGAATTTACTGTGTTCCAGCCTCAAGTGCAAACAGTCAATTTTAAAATAAAAAAGTTGACACACAGAAACAAGATTACTTGAGATACCTGTTTCATTGACATTTTTCCTCTAAGTACAGCCGCAGCGGTCAGATATCTCCCATGACATGGATCACATGCCGTCATCATATTTTTTGCCTCAAACATCTGCTGTATCAGCTCATCAAGCGTGAAGGCCTGGTACTGCTTTGAGCCCCGACTGGTCAGCGGTGTAAATCCGCATATAAAGAAATGCAGGCGTGGAAATGGTACCATGTTTACTGCCAGCTTACGGAGATCACCATTTAGCTTGATAGAAGAGATACCAATGTTAACTTGGGAAAATTGTAACTTTGTATTTACGATGCCCCATACGTTATACTTCACAAACAAAATTGAAATGATAGAGGCAAACAAGCTGGTGATGCAAGGAAAGAAAGAAAGAAAGAAAATGGAAGGAAGGATCGAACGAATTAAGGACGGAATTAAGGAAGAAAGGAAGGAAGGAAGGAAGAAGGAAGAAGGGAGGAATGCAAAAACGGAGCAGCTACTCAGCGCCAAAATGATAACGGTGACAGTCCATTGATGTGTTTGGTAAAGTACTGTCTTATTCCAGAGTTGGTGAACAGGATATCATTTATGACCGGATTTGATCAACCAAATGCTATACTTGCTAGCAAGAAGGGAGCCAGCCAGCCAGCCAGCCAGTCTGACAGATAGACAGACCGACAGGCACGCTTGGCAATCATAGTGAAGTTATCACAGGTGAAGTTATCACAGGTATTACCTGTCCAGGGAATCGCAGGCTAGCTGTCATACCACAAACAGCCCTTGATATCAAGTGATTGAGATCAGGATAATTGGGTTTGGAGAGTTTTAATGTCTTACTACAGATGCCATACAAGGCTTCATTATCGACTATCAAGTCTTCATCGACGTTTTCTACGATCTGGTGTAGTGAAAGGACGGTGTTGTATGGTTCAACCACAGTCTCAGATACCTGAAACGATTTTTTATGTACAATGCATGGTAAATTTTCACTGACTGACTGACTGACTGATAATGACTGACTACTGACTGACTGACTTGATAGAGCAGATTTGGTATGAGTGGAAACGGACCTGCGCCGTGCCTGTGACCGTGTCAGTGTCGTGATGTCTAATAAAAACGTTCGAAATTCCTACTGTAGCCGTGCCGTGACCGTGCGGTGCCGTTTTCACAGTCAAACGAAATCTGCTCTAATGACTGACTACTGACTGACTGACTGACTGACTGACTGACAAAGACTGACTGACGGACGGACGGACGGACTGACTCAATGACTGACTAACTACATGACTGACTACATGTATGTTGACAGACTGACTGACTCAATGGCGACTAATCCTGCCTGGCCTGCCCTTAAAATAAATGGCCCATCATTTGTTTAACGTACCGTTACCTACCCTTGGTGATGGTAACAACACTAACAGCCAGTAATATCCTATCAGGGTATTCTTCACGAAACTTAGACAATAACAAAGAACCTAAGCCAGACCCAGTCCCTCCTCCTAGAGAATGAAGCATTTGAAAACCTTGAAGACAATCACAGCTCTCAGTTTCTCTTCTCACGACGTCTAATAATGAATCGACGAGTTCTGCTCCCTCGGAGTAATATCCCTTGGCCCAATTGTTGGCAGCCCCAGAATGACCTAGAAGAAAGGATTTTGTACACTGTAACATTATGACTGAAGGTGAAATATTTCTCAAGAACAAGGACCAAAACCTTCTGATATTTTTAAGACTTTTAACAGCATGCATGGTGCCGATTTCTGGTTCAATTACATATTGTTATAATAGTCATCAGTAACAGGCTTTGACTCTTATTTTACCATGTGGCACATGAAATGTGCTACGTTCAAAAACTACTTCCGGGTCACGCGTAACTCCAAAAGTCGAAAAAAATGCAGTTTTTGATTATTGAACAGTTCTTAAAAAGCAATTTTACAACAAACTTTGACACTCTGCCTTCCCTTATGAACACGTAAGCACCAATGCATGAGCATGCAATCAGCAGCGGACCACCCTTGTAAAACCAAGATGTTTGAAAGTGGGAATTTGAGAAAATGTTAGGCTGGGAAATGGGATAAGACCCCCTTCACGACCCTCGAGTCAATCGCTCCCTTGGGGGGAGATGAACGACACAATTATAACTCCTTCAAAGGTCAGCTAGCTTTGAATATTCATTGGTTCCGAGAAATCTTGATAGCTAGCCTTGTGAAACATGTCAGACTATACTGCTGACTATTACGACACAATTATAACTCCTTCAAAGGTCAGCTAGCTTTGAATATTCATTGGTTCCGAGAAATCTTGATAGCTAGCCTTGTGAAACATGTCAGACTATACTGCTGACTAAATTGGCTCATTCTAATGATGTAAATTGTTTGTTGCGCAGTTGAATTACTAAAGCGAGCAAAGCCTTTAACAACTCCGATAGAATGGATTTCCGATTGCAAAATATTCGAATAGTCTGACAGTTACATCGTATAAATTTCTTTGAAAAAACTGCAGTTGAAATGAAGATATTTGCTCTAGTCAAAAGCACTACGTACCACCGGTCAGGGCAGCAATTTCTCCCCTCGGGGGTAATGCTAACAAGTTGTGCAAGTTCACTTCACGCTAATTGGTTAGTTCGATCCCTCTCATGGATTTACCGAATATATGTTTACATATAAAAATAAAGCAAAACAAAAGAGATCTGTCACGCTAGCTGGATGATGATGTCAGTCGCGTCCTTTCCGGGAAATGATTATCGTTCGCTTGGAGTTCCAAGAAGCGAAATTGTCGTTCGTTTGGTGTTCCAAGAAGTGAAATTTCAGCTAAAGAATGGCGTTTCTTTAGTGTCCTAGCAATGAATACGCATTAGTCAATTTTAAACGGTGCTCCGGACACAAATCGTGTGAAATAAGGAACGTTGAAGCATTTCAAAGCGACGGTTCGATGGCTGAAGTTGAACCAGACTTACGAAGAGTAGCAGAATTTATCGCAGGCGAAATAATACGAGAAATTCTGAAAATCCAAAAGTATGGGATTACTCGTAGCAAACTTCGTCGATTGTTCACCGATTTAATTGGTGCTGATACATCTGAAGCCTTTCAAAGATGTTTACTGGTTGGAGTTAATGATGAAGTCGATCAGGATACAGTTTGGAAAGATTTTGTAAAATCAATTCCATCCATTATATTCCAAAACGGGAAATTCTCGTGTGGTAACAAAAAAAGTCGAAGGGTAGAAACCTTGAACAGAGGATTTCTGGGCAATCTTTCCGATGTAGAATACAGGAAGAAGCTGCTGTGTGAAATGCTACAAATACTATTGGACGGTGATCTTAAAGATGTAAACTTTGTAGGTCAAAATGGAAATACTGTGTTACATTTACTTGCATCTATGCCCATGGAGACAAAAGAAATTGCCAAGTTTCAGATCGATTTGATGAAATTATTAGTAGAGAAAAAGCCCAATTGCTCTTTAAAGAACGACCAAGACTTGACGCCTTTGCATATCATCGCTGGAGACTACCTTCTTGATCCAAGCAACGGCTTTGTGCTCTCGGAACAACGTGGGCTTGCTACAAAGCAAAATCATGAAGCTGACAGGATCGGAAAATGTGAGAAGTTACGCACCATTGAGGATATAATCCACAAGCCTTTCAACTTTCGTGGGCCGTTTGCAAACTCCATTCTGCACGAGTGGGTAATTCATAGTTCAATTTCTGGCATCAAAAATGTAATATTCTTTCACGAAGAAGATAACAGCATTGGACAATGGATCATATCCATTGCAGGCGTTTCACCCAATATTATCAACGACCTTGGCTGTACACCACTTCATTATGCATTTACGGACAATCTCATCGAATTCTTATGCAAAAACGGAGCAGCTACACAGCGCCAAAATGATAACGGTGACAGTCCATTGATGTATTTGGTAAAGTACTGTCTTATTCCAGAGTTGGTGAACAGGACATTATCTATGACCGGACTTGAACCAAATGCTATACTTGCTAACAAGTTTGGAATAGGATCACCAGAAGTTCTACATCTCGGTAAATTCATGGTTTTAGGTCGTACTGCAACCCCCGACACTCCGTGTTCCATCGAAGTACTCGAGAAACAGGGATTCAATATTTTTGAGTACGACAGCACAAACAGAAATTGTTTGGATTACTTTTTGTTATTCATTACCGTGTTCGTAACAGAATCTGATACTGAACATGCTTGTTCTTCTCAATGCATCGAGGACGTTATCGAAAACTGGATAATGAAACTGGTCACCAAAAAGGAGGACCCAAATGTAGTTGATGGAATTGCCAAAGAAAAAACACTTTATACATTTGTTAAAGTGTTTTTTGAGTGCGAATCAATGTCAAGTCCCCAGCTGAAGAAATTGCTCTTTGATTGTGTAAAGAAACTTCTGTATGCTGGAGCTGATCCAAATTATTCGCATGATAACAGCACAGCTCTTCATCTTAGTTGTGCAAAAGCAATGCCAGATGATCATTTGCATGTAAATCTTTTGGAAGTACTTTACGAGTATGGCGCAGAACATGTCAAAAAAGATGAAGATGGACGAACGCCAATTGACCTTTTACAAATGCGAGGGCTAGACGATCTAATTAGTCGACTTAAATCCATCAAGCCAAAACAAAAAGTTCAGATCAGGATCCAATCTACACGGTACAGAGATCGACTGGATCAGCTGAGTCGCCAAAGTAATCCACGTAGAATCGACGAATGCCGTTATGATCCAAATGACATCGGTAAAGGTTCTATGAGCTTCGTATACCTTGCAATTAATGAAGTCAGTAGGAAAGAACTAGCCTTAAAACAAGTTCTCAAACGTTCGTTTGATAAACAAATCACAGCCGAAATCCGAGCACTAAACCAGCTGGAACAGAATCAAAACGCCGTGAATTTCTACTTTGTAAAAGAAAGTGAAGATTTTTACTACATTGCATTAGAACTAATGGATGGAGACTTAGAGTTCCTTATAAAGACAAAAGAGACATTTCTGCAAGACCAGGACACGATGCGCAAGCTAGCAATAGATATTGTACGAGGATTGGAGTTTCTCCACAAGAAGGAGATAATTCATCGGGACCTTAAGCCTGGAAACATCCTTTATCGTGAGTATCCTGAGTTCTGTCTCAAACTTGCTGACTTTGGTCTTGTAAAACACTTGAATATTTCATCCACCTGTCAGACATCAGTATACGGTACCGCTTTAAGTTCTTTGTGTGGAACACGCGGCTGGATGGCACCAGAGCATGTCAACAGGAAAAAGAAAACCCCGTCCAAAGAATCCGATATGTTTGCCTTCGGACTGGTGCTACATTTCTTATTTTCCAAAGGTTTTCATCCATTTCATTCACGTTCGTCGTCGCTGCTTGGAGATATTGCAACAGATACACTGAAACCACATGAAATTGAAACAAACATCAGCCAAGGAAATGTTCAAATCCATGCAAATTTGAGTCCAGAGCAAAAAGATTTGGTGCACCACCTCCTTAACAAGGATCCACGCGAACGACCTCCATCTAAAGGGTTGATCAAACTGCATTGCTATTTCTGGAGCAATCTGAAGAAAGTTCAGTTTATGTGGAAGGTTGGAGATCAACCTGAGGTTGCAAAACCGCGGAGGATCACTTCTTCCAAATTTGAGAACCACCTTCAAAACTCTTCCTTTGGCCACGGTATTACTAATTGGAGTAGCGGGCCACTTTCTAACCTTTACCAAGAAGTTGCTTCTCGACGTCCATACAAGACTTCTTCGGTTCTGGACCTTATCAGGTTCTTTCGCAACTGCTACGCTCATTTTGAAGAGAGATCACCGGGCCGTAAAAACGAACTTCTCAAAGATTACTTTTTTATCACGTTTCCCGCCTTCGTCTTGACTGTCTGCGAGGCAGTATACGCTGAAGACTGGGCCAATCCAGGTAGTGGCAAGGACTGGCTTCTACGCATACTCAAAGAAATGGATTAGGACTACATTACGTGTGAGCGAACTCATCCCTTTACAACTTTATAAACAATCATTTTATATTGTTTGAACACGTTTGAAAAGTAATATTTGAAACATTTTTGATTGGAATAAGTTAAGTCCTGAAAGCTACTTACTCATTCATTTTCCTTATCAATTTATCGGTGAGTAATTTTCAAAGTTTTTATTCACATGAACTCTTTGTCTTGTGATGACCTCGACAACAGGTAGAAAAAAATTGTTTCAGTTTATCCTATCAATCTATGTAAAAACGTAAATTTCATATATATTGTTAAAAAACGCCTACCCTTCGTTGACGTCAGACACAATCTATTTCCATATTGTTGACGCGGGATTTTTGAATAAGCCTTAAGATTAACCCTTTTGACGTGTCACCAGTACCCGTAAACTACCACAATCCATTTCGAAATTTCTTTTGATATTCAAATGTTAAAACTCCTTTGAGAATGCCAAAACATTGGTGAGAACTAGCATAACAAAAGCAGCTACCGACCGGGATTCTTGAAGAGTAGGGTATGAAACGTTTTAAGGGTAAAGGCTCATTTATTGGTCTACATATAAGAATTGATTTATTAGCATTTGTAGTGATAGTTCATGGGAAGGCTGGCATGTACATAAATAATCAAAACCAAATATTTTAGAATTCCACGTTTTTTTTCATTTGTTTGTTTGTTTGTTGTTGTTGTTGTTGTTTTATTTTACGTATGAGAGATTAAAGAATCTATATAATCATCATGGTATTGTTGAGTATGTGACTGATAGGATTGTATTGATAGTCTGTCAGTAATTGCAATTACTAATCATGATTCATAATGTAAAATAAATCGAAAATTGTTGAGTACATGTTTTTTGATCAATTCTAATTTCTTGATTTAAATATTAATATTTTAGACTTTTATCTTTTTAGTTATTTTGTGTTTGCTCATGTGTATTGGATACTTTCGGGGTCCTGTCTAAAATGAAACCTAGACAAACTTAATATATCCAAATATTATCCAAATAAATACATATTAAACAAACAAAAAGAAATAAACACCTTTATTCATTCAATGCTCATTCTTGTATCAAAGGAAATGTGTTCTATAAATTAAAATAAATTGGAAATCTCAAAAGTGCATAGCAGCATATACGTTATACGTGAAATCTAACCAATAAAAAATTGGGTCATTTTCGTCACATCTCGCTATTGCGGACTCTCACTATTGCTATTACGAACACCAAATGACGGTCCCGATGGTGTCCGGCATAAATAAATAAATTTAGACCTATAAAGTAATATTGCACAAAATACAGTCAACTCTCATTATATACAATGAAAGTTGACTGTATTTTGTGTTGTATTCATTGCTGTGTATAGTAGGCCTGTGTCACAATAGTATCTCCAGAACAAGAACAATGCTGGTTATTGTGCTTCTCATTAACAGTGCCGTTTCTTCGTTCTTCTTTCCACCCAAGGTGAGTGAGGTAAATATGGCAATAATACTTAGGTCTATGTCAACACTATACCACTAGTAGGATCGTAACCAGTATCTTATAGAATGATTTTACTTAACCCGTGAAACAAAAACTAAACGCTAACATGTAATAGTCAAACAGTCAGACACAAAAGAAAACAATAGGATTACAATCTACTGATGTGTCATAAGCCTATTTCACGGGTTATTCGGGTGAAACCACTCTATAGTGATTTTATTTAGAATGATGGCACTTAATTCGTGAAATAGATATTAGTCCAACAGATATTAGTAGACAATATTTCCATTGTTTTCTTTTGTTTTGATTCAACTATTAGACACTGACTATTAGATTTTGTTTCACGGATTAAGTGCCATCACTCTAACCCAAATAGTACGCATAATAGTTAGTAGTAGACTCTAAACCTATTGTTTACTTTTGTTCTTTATCAGCTAGTACAAACCAAATAGTCGTTTTTCTTTCACGAAAAAAATCACTCTAAAGTATACCTATATATGTATTTCTGTCATTCTGTTATATCCTCTTATCTGTACTATAAGTATAGGTAATCATACGGTTTCGAGTTCAATTTGGAATTAATTTGCACGAGTGTGTTTTTCAAAGATTTTCAAAATTGCACGAGCCCGTAGGGCGAGTGCAATTTGAGATCTTTGAAAAACACACGAGTGTAAATTAATTCAAATTGAACGAGAAATCGTATGATTACTTATTAATAATATACATGAAAAATTTCTGTCACAACTCGACAAAAGTTTGATCACTCGGCCAATCGGGAACAGACAGTCGACCAACTATTGTTTTGCAGCTTATGAAAACTCTAAACTTTCTTTTTTCTATAGCTAAAGGCCAAAAATGTTCTTTTTTCCCGAGGAAAGTTTATCAAATCAAAAATGAATCGCTTAAAATTTTAAAAACTTACAGTTTTGACGAGTCTAGCCAGTCAACCTTCTATGTCAGTACGATTTCTGAAGTCAAATCTTTACGGTAGCAAAATCTGTATCTATCTTTTCTCTTCTGTCCAAATGAGGATAAAACTATATATTTCCAGGTTTTCAAATACCATCGTGGATATTTCAAGAGAAAAAACTGAGTCTGTTCATTTTATATTGTACAAATGTTGCAAATCTTGAAAGTTTGCTGACGAGTTTAGCAAATGGCGGCTGAATCTGTCTTCGTACCAAAAAGCAGTTTTTGGGCTCTTTTTCTTTGTAAAGATAGAGTCTAGGCTCCTTCACTTGACAACGTTAGACTCCCAAAAGTGAATAAAAACTTTCTTTATAATCCATCGAGGTAATAAACACAGATACTCCAGTTTACTGCACTAAATTTGTCAGAGCTTCACTTCACTTTGATTGACAATCGCTTTTGTTTGAATGGTGGGACATTTGGCAACGCGCGCTGTTTGAATGTACAAATTCCCGCCAAAAATACTGGCGATAGCGAGTCAGAAAATATTTTTAACGTAAGGATATTTCTTTGTTTTTTGTTTGGTACTATCAATTTTTACGGCAGTGCAATTACTTTTTTAATTTGCACTGTAGTGCAATTACTTTTTCCTGCCGTGTTAACGATTAACATCGCTGCTGTCAACCAATCAGAATCGAGTAAATTTTTCATGTATATTATTAATTTTGTAAATAATACTTTTATTTATTACTATACACCTGCGTAACTATTTCACAGTCCGCGGATGAAAATCACTGTAAGTGTAATCACTCTAGCAAAGATATTTGCAGGTTGTACTTATCAGTTTGTAAATTTACTAATCATTTTTGAATAAACTTGAACTTGAACTAGTATCACTAGGGATGAATGGAAACTTGTAACACTGTATAAAAAGGGAGTTAACTTACTGACGTTTCGAGCTTTAGCCCTTCGTCTGAGGTATCTCCGTTTTTATACGGCGTTACAAGTTTCCATTCATTCTTGTTGTATTTTTATACACCGACGCAGCCAAAAACTAGTTCACTCGCTAGTCTGCTTTTGTATCTAAGGGTATCACTGACACTTATGTTATAGTGACCAATTTACTCTATAACTGTGGAGAACCAGTAGACACAGTCAATTTTGGGTCGATGCTCCGTCTTTATTGTTAGTAGAGCACTTAAACTGTGTGACTTACAGAACCAGTAGAACGTTAACTAGAATGAATTTTCCCTGAGACAGCAGTCGGCTTTTAGTATATAGGCATTCCGTTACTCGGCTCGTTATCTGTACTCGAGGTCCACCAAACCTAGCTCACTGTGTTACTGTAATCTTGATCTACTGCGAGCGTGTGTTCTTCTAGTAAAAAGGTAATTCTATTTATACTACAAACATGTTGTTACACGTCATAATTCAAGGTAACTCAAGGTCAGTCACTATACGTAATACATCATGCGACTAGCTCATGACGAAACGTGTTAAGACCTGTTGAAAATCAATTGCTGACTAATAAAATAGGTGTTTTAACACTGATCACAATATCACTGAAATTGTAATTGTGCTTCATAACACTTATGTAGTACTTAATCTAGTGCTGGTTTGCAGGATGGCCATTGAATTCATGTTACGTTATAATAAATATAGGAAACTAGCAAGTGAACTATGTAGTTTGGGCTGCGTCCTTGTATAAAAGGACGAAACATAGAACATGAAATAAGCGCATCGAAAAATTAGTGAAAATAAACTTACTGCAATAAAAAAACATATCAGCACATAAAAATTTTATCCTAAGCAAGTACTGAACATCTTAAAACAATATCGTCCTTCTCTACTTTCAAAAAACAACTTTAAAAATTTCTTATTGACTCGCAAAATTAAGAACAATTTACTCATTGTGAATTCTGATATGCTCTGATCCAACAAGTATTTAACTGTACAAATTATCCTGTATAAATATACATACATAAATATACATATATATATATACACCAAATCCCTAAAACTTTGATATTGTTCTGATATATATACATATATATATCCGCCATTTTCCATTGTCTTTCCTTTTGTTCTGAAGGTTGTTCTCAAGGGAAAAACTTGAGAACAAAAGGAAAGACAATAGAAAATGGCGGATATATATATGTATATATATCAGAACAATATCAAAGTTTTAGGGATTTGGTGTATATGTATTATATATATTATATATATATATTTCTGCTCTCCACTCCATAAATCATATATATATAATATATATATATATATTTAATAGTATCAGTAGCCGACACGAAAGCTCTGCTACTTCGGCTACTGTGCACAAACTTTATATATTCTATAAATTTCTATTTCTTAATTATTCTGGTTTATGTATATTATTAACAATTATATAAATCTGTAATATAGTGCAAAATCAATAAAAAAGTCTAAAAAAAGTCTAAAAAGTCTAAAAAGTCTGAAGTAAAATTATATACTTTACCATTTAAGTAAGATTATTCTATAACTGTTCTGTCCTAACATGCACTATTGGTAAGTAATATTTCAAGCTAGTATTGCTAGCCTGCGAACAGTTCCTTCTACCACTCGATCTTACTCAAAAGGAGCAACCAAAAACTATATCATACACTGCTCTATATTGTTCATGAGTTCAGTCACATGTGCTGTACATGTGTCCTAATTCATTTCTTTGACAATGCGTAGAAGCCAGTCCCTGCCACTACCTGTATCGGCCCAGCTTTGATTGTGTACTTCCTTCCAGACGACCAGAAAGAACTCTGGAAACTCGATGAAAAAGTGATCTTTGAGAAGTTCTTCTTTACGGTCGGGTGATCTAACTTCAAAATGTGCGTAGCAGTTGCGAAAGAACCTGATGAGGTCCAGAACCGACCTAGTATCGTATGTACGTCTTGAAGCAACTTCCTGGTAAAGGGGAGAAACTGGTACATTCCATGGCTGAGTTCTAAAATGAAGACCAAAGGAAGAGTTTTCAAGGAGGCTCCCAAATGTAGAAGGATTGCTGCTGGGTTTAGCAACCTCAGGCTGATTTCCAACATTCGACATAAAATCAACTTTCTTTAGATTGCTCCAGAAATAGCAATGTCGCTTTATCAATCTCTTGGATGGAAGACGTTCGCGTGGATCCTTGTTTAGGAGGTGTTGCATCAAATCTGTTTGCTCGGGATTCAAATCTGCATGAATCTGGACGTTTCCTTGGCTGATGTTTTTCTCAATTTCGTGTGGCTTCAAGGTCCCTTTGCGGATTTCGTCAAACAGCGAAAATGAATTGGAATGAAATGGATGAAAACCTTTGGTGAATAAAAAATGCAGCACCAATCCAAAAGCAAACATATCGGATTCTTTGGACGGTGTCTTCAGCGTCCTGTTGACAAGTTCTGGTGCCATCCATCCACGCGTTCCACACAAAGAAGTTGAGCTGGTACTGTAGACGGAGGTCTGGCAGGTGGACGAAACATTCAAATGCTTTGCAAGACCAAAGTCAGCGAGTTTGAGACAGAGGTGAGGATTCTCACGATAAAGAATGTTTCCAGGCTTAAGGTCCCGATGTATGATGTATTGTTCATGTAGGAACTCCAGTCCTCTTGATATATCTTTCGCAAGCTCGCACATTTTGTCCTGATCTTGCAGTAATGTAGTTTTTGTCTTTATAAATGCCTCTAAGTCACCATCCATTAGTTCTAATACAATAAAATAGAAGTCTTCATTCTCTTCCAGAGAATAGAGGTTCACGACATTTTGCGTCTGTTCCAGCTGGTTGAGGGTCTCGATTTCAGCCGTGATTTCTTTATGAAATGAAGTTTTGAGAATTCGTTTTAAGGCTACTTCTCTCCTTATGTTTTCATCAATTGCAAGGTATACGCAGCCCATTGAGCCCTTACCGATCTCAGTTTGATCGTAACGGAATTCATTGATTCTGCGTGGATTTTTTTGGCGACTGAGCTCATCCAGTCGATTCTTATATTGTGTCGAATGGATCTGGATCCCAACTCTCTGTTTTGGCAAGGTGGATTTGAGAACACCAACAATGTCATGAAACCCTCGGGTTTTCAAAACGTCAATTGGCGTCAATTCATCTTGATTTTTCCCTTCTTGCTCTGCGCCATACTCGCAAAGCAGTTGCAACATATTTACATGCAAATCGTCATCTGGCGTTGCTTTTTCACAGCTAAGATGAAGAACTGTTTTACCGGCAATTGGAACCTTATTAGGGTCAGCACCAGCTTCTAGAAGTTCCTTTATGCATTTAAAGAATGTAAATTGTAGATGATGAATCGATCTGCATCCAAAAAATGCACTTATAAATTCAGAAAGGGCTTTTTCTTTAGCGTATTCAGCTTTCAAAGTGATATCTTCGCTTTTTGCAAGTTTCATGATCCATTCTTCCATAACTTGCACAAGATATTTCTGTCGACTGGTATCGTCTTTACACTCATTTACAAACGTATTAATGAATATCAAAAGATAATCTAAACAATGCTTGTTCGAGACGTCACGATCACATAAATAGAACCCATGTTCTTCAAGGACGTCCAAGGAGATTGGATGAGAAATGGGCTGATCGCTCAGGTTTGGGTTGATTGCTTGGATGCTAAACTTGCTGGCAAGTGTTTCCTCGAGCCCCCATTCATTCGGTAAAATCTTGCTCACAAACGTTCGAAGGACTCCATGCTTCACTATGTATATTAGTGGAGTGTCACCATCAACATTTGGACGACCTGTATTTGCGCCCTTTTCGATCAAGAATTTAATAACACTATCTTTGAATGCATAATGAAGTGGTGTGCAGCCACGATGGTCGACAACATTTGGGGAGATTCCTGCAAGTGTTATTATCCATTCTCCAATGCTATTGTCTTCCTTCTCCTTTCCCTCCTCTCCGCTCTCATCGTCTAGGACGTTGTAAATAACCCACTCGTGTAGAATTGAATTTCCATTTCGTCCATGGACTTCGAAAGGCCTGTTGATGATACACCCGATGCAAACTAACTTATCATATCTGCCGATACTGTTTATTTCACAGGTAAGGCCTCGCTGTTCCGAAAGAACAAAACCGTTGTTTGGATCAAGAAGGTAGTTTCCAGCGACGATATGCAAAGGCGTCATGTCTTGGTTGTTCTTTAAAGAGCAATCGGGCTTTTTCTCAACCAACTTCTCCAGCAACTCGATCTGAAACTCTCTTGCTGCATGTGTCTCCACAGGCATAGATGCAAGTAAATGTAACACAGTATTTCCGTTCTGACCTACAAAGTTTACATCTTTAAGATCGCCGTCCACAAGGATCTTTAACATTTCAGTCAACAGTTTCCTGCTATACTCCACAACGAATAGATCACCTAAAATCGTTTGCTTCGTTTTTTCTTTCACTGGACTTTGAGGCTTTCTCTTGAAGTCGTAGGAAAAATTGCCCTTACTGCATTTAATGCCTGAAATTGACTTTACAAATTTTCCCCAAGCTACATCGCATTCTAGACGTGCTTTAAACTTCGTTAATGTATTATCACCGATCAACTCTGCAAACAAATTTGCAATCTTCGTTAGCGTGGTTTTGTACGATTTTCGAGTTATAAGTATTTCTCGTAAGATTTCTTCTGCGATGAATTTTGCCATTTCTCCTAAGTCTGAGTTTGCATCCATCATTACTGCATGTTTTTTCTTTGGAATCTAAGTGTCACTTCGAAATCACTATGAGAAGTAAGGTGACCCAGATGACAATGAGATGAGGACAGACTATAATAACACTCCGCTATATCTGATAATTTGGCTTCTAGGAAACCAACCATCAGCAAGTTCGATTCCACGAATTTGCCAGGACGTTCACGTGACATCATCACCTGTAGCTTGTTATCTTATTGGATCGATTTCTTCAAGAAAAATATTATGACAAATAATTTTTATATCTCCTAGGAAACTAAGACAAAAACAATAGCATTACAACAGTGCCCTAAATATTTACGGTTTTGAGGAGACCTACAGACTCCACACCGTGAGGTGCCCTAAACTCATATTTAGTTGGTATTAATTTCACAGGCAATGAGCGTACTGATGGAGATCTGAGTGATGACAAGAATTTTATCGAATGTATTTAAAAGTTGTATAAATATCCATTGCTTCCGGGAAATGAAAACACTGTCTGGTGAACTTGATAAAATGTTATTCATTTAAAGAAGATGTTATTGATTCCGAGAATCGAAGTCAAGACTAATGAGTAACACCACAGTGGTCAAAACGTATTGTCGAAAATATCAAAGCTGGAGTTGGCTGAACTGAGTCGACAAAGAAAGGCATGTGTTACGCTACAAATTTCCAGTAATTATGTATTTATTAACCTCGGTGTATTTTTGAGTAATTTACTAATTAAGCATCTTTAGTGTTGTAACCTTGACTGTTTTGATCATGGGATTTGCTTTCAGTTTCCTGTGTGACACATGCTCTTTCACTATAACCCAGACAGACCAACGTAGGGTTTCACTTTAGCTCCAAACGTGATGTAAACAGGAAATTAGATCTAGTTTCGAATCTAGTTTAGTTGCTATTTAAGGACTGTCGATATTTGTTACACTCGCACACTCTTTAGTCTTTATACAAACTAGCGAGGCAAGTTTGGGGTACGACTCAGTGTTAATTGGAAAGTACAGCCCTAAGTAAGGAAAGTGGTCGAGAAAGGAACTCCTTCTGACAGCCTCCGACTAAGGAATGTCTTTCTGGTTGGCCTGGCTCTATCCCGCCTTGTAGTACCACTGAACCCTTGCTTAGCTTGTAATTAGCTCTTGTTCAAAGTCTAATAAACGAGTTAGCAGAGCAGGCGATTCCTTACGATGTCCCTCGTAACACATGTATCATCGCTTAAACGGCTGGTATAAATAACTATATTTAATTCTGAATGAAGGCACAAAGGCAGCACACATGAACATAATTATTTGATTTAGTACAAAAACGCCTTTTCGTAGCTATAAAATATCAAGAATTTGAAACTATTAATGATTTAGCATGTCAGAGGTAAATTAAGCTTACCAAAAACGAAGTTATCTGGTCGAAAGATTCCCCCTAACACACCTCCTCGAACAGCATCCATGGTGCTTGGCTCGAGGTCGACCATGATGGATCGAGGAACATAGCGATTTTCTAAAAAGTCAAAACAATTCTGTGTAGTGTAACTCATTTGTACCAACCTATACCATGTCACTCTAGCGCTCATCCAATCAAAGCAAAGGAAAGTACTGCAGACTCAGAGACCATACTTTTCTAAAGTGCAAAGAAGCATGCAATACTGGTACATGTGTGCTACTGAACAATGCTTCGCACTTCCCTTTCACATTATTGTTATTTAATTCCCAGGGTCGGAGGTGGAAGGGTGTGTGCATGTGTGTGTTGGGGGAGGGGGCAGTTCTTGGTACTCTCGGAAATTTGGGAGTAATAACTTCATGCATTTCTCCTTGCGCAGGATGCAATTTTAACTAAAGCGAAGTTTAAAGTACGACTACAAGTACG
The DNA here is from genome assembly GCA_029948255.1 of Telmatactis stephensoni. Lineage (NCBI taxonomy): Eukaryota > Metazoa > Cnidaria > Anthozoa > Actiniaria > Isophelliidae > Telmatactis > Telmatactis stephensoni. The sequence goes on along the minus strand of JALIZF010001919.1, from coordinate 962,358 downwards.
ATTCATAACTTACAGTTTTTTGCTCTTTTACGAAAATGCTTGGCAGGAATGCTTTGTCTGTGCTTAGCTTAATAACATCTATACATGTGTACTATGGTGATTTATAAATTCTCGTAGTCGTTATCCGATCTGAAACTATCTGATGTCATTATCGTATAGCATTATGTACCAGCAGAAATATCGTGACTGAGAAACAGATTGTTACCTGTTGATGTTTCTTTGAAATAAACGTTGATTCGTTCCAGCTGTAGGTCCGAGTTGCCATGGTAACTTCCTGTCTCGTCAATTCCATGTTCGTGACATACATCTTGCCAAAACTGAAAACATGAACAGAAATGACTTTGAACTGCCACACTACAATGACTGATTTGAAACCAGACACAACAGTGAAGGCTACCAGAGTCGGTGTTGCTATCACAACAAGCTGCAGGGCCTTGCTTGATGTGCCCGCAACGCAGAGATTTGGTGAAGAGTGAACGGAGGGAATAGCTTTGGATAAACTTTTAACCAATTTTTTACGGACCTCATATTCGCTTGTTATAAGGATTTGTCCACGCATTTTATCAAAATGTAAAATATCCTTAGTTTTAACAACAACAAAAATGTATTTATTTTTTATTGAGTAAAAAAATCAAGTCGGCTTTGCACTAAATTTTTATTGTTTTTCCTTCTGTTCAGATAGTTGAAGCAATGGAAAGAATCCAGACACAGGAACCAGCAGTTGATAAAGCGCCGGTCCACACAGCTCGATTTCAGGACGGATCTCCACTTCCTTTCAGATAAGGATATAATTCCGTAGGTTCCGTCTCTCTAAATTCACATTCTAACCCCTGTTTTTAGGGACGTAAAAGAACCCAGCACCATTTATGAAGAGTACGGAGCTTCCAATTGTAATTGGAGCACAGCTTGATCTGTTTACCTGGCAAAAAACCCCGACCCAAATACATATTAAATAAATAGATAGATAAAAGCTCTATAAAATCATCATATAAACAATTGTGCCTTCGCTCTAAAAGTTGAATTTCGGTACTCATTTGGAAATTCATTTTTTCCCTCAATCGATTCAAATTCCAAACATAATTTTGCCCGTTTGTGCGGCTCTTTATCTGCGATGTATATGACGAGTTAAAATATACCATTTTCCGTTATGCGCTGGTTCATTGAACTTGTCAAGCACTTAGCAATCGATATGCGGAAAAATGCTTTCGTATTCAAATGTTTCAAAATCGATCGCATTAATCTAAAATATATGTTTTGCTCTCTCTCTAATTCGGAGATTTTTAAATTGCTTCAATTAACAGTCTCTGAAACAGTACAATTGTAGAGTAATATTCAGATAAAAAAGAAAAGCTTTTTTTTAATTGTTTTGACTGGCTGAAAACTGAATGTAATTATTCATAGGAAAGCGAATCGAGTAATGTAAACATGTTGTTAAGTTTCAAAATTTTCCACAACTTTCAAAATTTTTAAATAAGGTTCACAAAGATTTATCAGTACCGGAAAATACTGTAAACATCTCAGTAATCATCAAACAACAGCCCCCATCTAAACAACGAGCCTTTTCCTATTACAAGCACTTACTTCACTCCCAATCTGGTTTCCACACTGACCAACTTGCACGTTCACAATCTCTCTCATTTTAGCTGCTTGATAGAGCTAGAAGGAAGTATTTGGCTTCTTTCGTCAATTTAACAGAGTTTTTCCTACATTTGTTCGGTTGAACAGCAAGCACTTCTGTTTATACGTATATCAAGGTCTAGTAATTATCACTTAAAGTGAGGGAATATTTTAGACTTATTTAAATAATGAATATGTCATGATTCGTGTTGATGCTATTACATATAACTTGTGATTCATCATTCGTGACACATTGCGCTTGCGTTGTGCCTTCCATCCGCACTAAAATGGCGCTTTTAATTTCCTGCCATTGATCTTTTAAGTAGCAAAAACGCTGGAGGGAAAGAGGGAGAATGCAGGGGGGAAGAAGAAAAAAGAAAAGGAGAGGTTGGAATCTCTACTGGTGAACACTAACAAGACAAAGAGCAGCGAAACAAACAAGCAAACGGAAAGAAACAAACAAATAAGCAAAAGCAAAATTTAGCAATTCGAGCAAAGAATCGCCTAGATAGCAAACAAACAATTGAAGTGATATAAAGCAAGCAAACAAACAAACAAACAAACAAGCTAATAAAAAAGAATGAAAGCTCTAATTAACAAGTCAACAAATATTAACCAAATAATGAAGAAAAGAAAAAAAAAACGCAAAGCATGATAAAAAATTGAGAAAATGAAAGAAAAAGATAAGCTCCGGTTGACATTATACGTTTCCCTTCCATTTAACTGGAAGACATTAAGTTAATAAATATTTTCAAGTCAATATACTTTTATCTTTTGTAAGCTTTTATAGGGATGAACCGTGTAATTTCGATATTTCTAGCGTACCAACGAGTCGTTGTTAATCTCATTAATCTATAAATTTACATGAAATCTCATGAAGTCATTTACATTATATTGTACTTATATTGCGTTGGTTTACAATTACTTATTTTTGTCATCTAATAATATTGGCTCAACGACTGTACGGTCAGCGGTTTGTAATACTCGTTTCATGCGCCATTATCAACCTTCAGCCTCATATTCCTCCTCCTCAGGCTCGTCATCGTAGTCTTGGTCATCTTCGGCCGTGGCGTCCTGGTACTGCTGATATTCGGAAACTAAGTCATTCATGTTAGACTCGGCCTGAAACAAAACGAAATAATTATGGCAAAAATTAAAAGCAGTCCATTTACAGCAGTAAGATATTATTTCATTCCTGAAAAAGACTATCACAAAGAGCGAAAGTTTGACCAATGCGAGAAAATTTTCCATAGTACACAGGAAACCCAAATAAGTTCAAACAAACCCACCTCCGTGAACTCCATCTCATCCATGCCCTCGCCAGTGTACCAATGAAGGAAAGCCTTTCTCCTGAACATAGCAGTGAATTGTTCTCCAATTCTCTTAAACAGCTCCTGAATACTTGTAGAATTTCCAATAAATGTGCTAGACATCTTGAGCCCGCGAGGAGGAATGTCGCAAACAGCGGTCTTGACATTGTTGGGAATCCACTCAACAAAGTAAGTGCTGTTTCTATTCTGCACGTTCAGCATTTGCTCATCTACCTTTAGATCGATAAAATAAAAACCAAAAATGAGTTTTTGTCGTGGCTTTTGTTAAAAAGGTCCATCGGTGCCATGCCGGATTGATTTGTGGAATCTACCCTGATAGTGCACTCTGCGCCAACTCACAACACACCGAATAAACTCAGTTCACAGATGCACAAGCCAGAAATAATACCTGAATGAATGGCAAGCCGGCTCTCACCACCACGCTAACCATTCGCCCAGTTATGAATAATTGACATCTTTAATTGTGTATTTTGAAGATTCAAGTTTACCCTAGCCTCTATTCCTTGATTTCCACGTACTACTCCGCACCCCAACTGAATTCCCCTTACCCCCAGTCCCCGCCCGATGTTTACTGACCTCCTTCATCGACATTCTGCCTCTAAAAATGGTAGCCACTGTAAGGTACCGGCCATGTCTGGGATCACAAGCAGCCATCATGTTCTTGGCATCAAACATTTGTTGAGTAATCTCGGGAATGCTCAAGGCTCTAAAGGACTGCGAACTACGACTGGACAGCGGTGCAAACCCAGGGATAAAGAAGTGCAGACGTGGGAATGGGACCATGTTGACGGCAAGTTTGCGTAGATCGGCGTTCAGCTGAAATATTGCAGATCAAAAGAACCTTCTTATTGAAGGGATTATACATTCTCTGTTGGCACAGAGCATAAATATCTAGCTACTTTTTATTTTTCCCGAGATAGTTGGGAGTTTCAGATTGGATAGCGGCGTTTTACGGTATTCTCGGTCGGTTGCGCATGCTATGACAACGTACCTGTCCAGGAAACGCAAGCAAGTAGTGATTCCACTCATTGTTGCTGATACCAAATGGTTCAAATCGCCGTATGTAGGCGTACTTAGCTTTAACGTTCTAAAGCAGATGTCGTAAAGAGCCTCGTTATCGATACAGAACGTCTCGTCCGTGTTCTCCACCAGTTGATGAACTGATAGGGTAGCGTTATAAGGCTCAACTACAGTGTCTGAAACCTAGAGGCAAAATAAAAATGTTGTAAAGATGGATGCAATTCAAAATCTCGCTCACCTAAGTGTTTCACTAAAATGGGAGCGGCTTTGAAGGTGAGTGGAGACGGAACCACGAAAAGTTGTATGGTTCACCTACACTTTCAAATTGCAAAGGCAGGCATACTGAACAGGTTAAGACGGATATTCAATGGCCGTACCTCCTTCATCATGGTGATTTTCGGTTTTAGGTTGGGTGTAGGTGGGAGAGTGAGGAATGCCTTGCCGAGTAAAGGCACACGATGCAACTTTTCCTGCAACATCGCGCACAACACAGTTGCACCATATGTCCACCCCTGCAACATCGTGCACAACACAGTTGCATCATCGCGCACAACACAGTTGCATCATATATCCACCCCTGGAACGTTGCGCGCAACGATGTTGCAAAAAAAGTTTTAGAAGTAGAACTCAACCTATAACCCACAACTTTTACAAGGGTGGAAACACCATGCAATACTGTAATGCGCGTAACTTTCGTGCGTCCCGCGGGCCTTAATCCAACTACGTAGTCATTCAATCAATTGAGAAATCAGCTTACAATTAAAATCAAACAGTTACCTTGGGTGACGGTACAACGCTGAAGGAATTCATAATCCTATCAGGATATTCTTCACGAATCTTTGAGACAAGTAAAGTCCCCATACCAGCCCCAGTACCACCCCCTAGAGAATGTGTAAGTTGGAAGCCTTGTAGACTATCACATCCCTCGGCTTCTTTTCTAACCACGTCAAGGACATTCTCTATCAGCTCAGCACCCTCGGTATAATGTCCTTTTGCCCAGTTGTTACCAGCACCGCTCTGTCCTGAAATAGATAAAAAATGGTCGGGTTTTACGTACATCCAATCTATATCAAACTTTTAATAAGATTTTGAGTTTTCAGCTCTTTCAACGCTACAAGGCTGTATGTCTGCCCTTTCATGATGAATTTACCATCATTATTTCTCATTATACTGAGGCGAAACCTCAGTTCTCTAGCAATAACAGCTGGTTGTGTGTATGTCTGGCGGAAGTTTTCTATACTCGGCGTGGTTTAATTACAAGTAAAATATTAATCAAAATTACCACAATATGAAACTGACTTTTAAGTTTGTTCCATGTTTTAGTAATTTTGAATAATGTGAATAAATAACGAATGCTTTGCGAGCGCGTTGGAATTTCGACGTTAGCCTCGCTTCAAAGCAAAGCTAGACGGTTGACGGCGTGTCGGCGTGTCGGCGTGTCGGCGTGTCGGCGTGTCGGCGTGTCGGCGTGACGGGCATTAAATTAAAAATAACTGCAATTAATGTTTTAGCATGAACAAGAGCAAACGACGTCGCATCAAGAATGTTCAAAGAATTGAATTAAAACTCAAAGAATGAAGAATACTTTGTGGTGGTCCGTCATTGTTGTGGCATAAGAAAAAGGCGGGAACGACTGTTGGTCGCGGCATAAGAAAAAGGCGGGAATGACTGTGGTATCAAAGTAATCTCCTGATGAGACTTCAGGCAGTAGTCACAGCAGAGACATTACAGATGTGATGACAATCATCACATTTCTTGCGGTTTACCGCGACGAATTGAAAACGGTTTAAAGGAGAAGAACCAAAAACTACTTTGAAATATTGTTTAGTTTTTGTAGCCATTTTGGCGTGCACAAGCCAAGCCTCGTGGGCAAAAGATTTGTGGAAAACTACGCTAACGTCCACACTAATATGTATTGATTTGAAAGCGCGGCCCCTTTTCGCTATCTACTAGGAACCAATGTTTTCGTAGACAAAAGAAAAAACACACCACTCTAATTTAGTACAAAGAAAGGCCTTATAGATGACCAAGTGTAGCTCAGTTGGTTAGTGCGCGGCTTTCTGATGCGAGAAGTCTCGAGTTCGATTCCAAGTGACTTCACACTTGTTTCGACTTCTTTCCAATTCTTCTTTCTGTTCTGCTATTAAGTGGCTTTAAATACCCTTAAAACGGAGCACTGATGGAGAGAGGAGATACACCGTCGCTTCCTGGGAGATTAGCTTGTGCTAAAGGAACTACGGACGCGACACTAAATATAGTCCTTTTAACCTTTAACTGAAGCAAAAAATCGTTTTTTAATTCATCTTGACGTAGCCTCAGTTTTTCGTTTCTGTGTGCGCTAATGGTGTGAAAAATTCTTGTTAAACACGAGAGGGATGGTAGAGAACTTCAATTATAGTTCCTTGACTGTGCTTTTATAATGGGAGAATTCTGTCTAGCCATTAAGTTTCGTTACTGTTTCTTGTGTCTAATATTCATATCTTACCAAATACAAAGTTATCTGGTCGAAATGTTTGACCGTAAGTACTTGCTCGCACTGAATCCATTGTACCAGGCTCAAGGTCAACTAGGACGGCACGGGGGACATATTTACCTGCTAAAAAAGAGAAAGCAACACTAGTGAGCTGCATATGTGCAGTATTTGAAAATGAAAGTGTATGCTGCAGCTCTCGAATTCTTTGTTAGAAATGTACGTCATATTTTGATAGAGCCTGGCTTTTGATTTTTGATAAAATAAAATAAAATAAAATAAAATAAAATAAAATAAAATAAAATAAAATAAAATAAAATAAAATAAAATAAAATAAAATAAAATAAAATAAAATAAAATAAAATAAAATAAAATAAAATAAAATAAAATAAAATAAAATAAAATAAAATAAAATAAAATAAAACTGGATGAAATGAAATGAATTAATTGAAATAGACTTACAGCCATTAGTTGTAATGGAAAATATTAATTGTTTAAGACAGCTTTCAATTCTTTTTGTCCCATCGCTAATATATAAATGGATAAACTCTTCATAATAAACAATATATTTGACATCACCAGACAATTAACGGTAATTTCAGTTCTATTTACGCCATCTTTTCTTAGTCAACAAAGTTTTACAATCATTCATTCATTTCTCTTATGTTTTTACAATTATTCATTCAAAATGTAACTGTCTGCATAATCATTTTGCGGGGGCTGATCATGAGAGGCATTTTCATTCATGGTTTTGAACACAAACTACTCATTCATCAAGTAATTTATTCCATTCAAAGCTCACTATGCACATGAATAATTTATTAGCCGGAAGGTCGATTTTTGAAGCCAATACAGACTTCAAGAATCAAATATTTTAATAAAATAAACATTCAGAATAGGTTAATAGCAAAAATGGTACAATTGTGTCAGCGTTTATATTTTTTAGAATCTATGTATTAATATTCTTACATGCCGCTTCATTATAGTACACACTGATTCTCTCAAGTTGTAGATCTGAATCACCGTGATACGTTCCAGTAGGGTCGATACCATGTTCCTCTGATATCACCTCCCAAAACTGTAGGAAAACATTAAAATATAGAGTAAATTTGACTGACGCTGCCGCGTATAATTGAGCAGCTGGTGAGTTCCTCGTGGTTTGAATACCAACACAAAAACAACCGCTGGCGCGTTTTTAGCGTCGCTACAGCAAACGTTGTAAAAATCGTTTTGCTTGCTAACTCACGGGAATAAATACAAAAAGCGAATAAAATATTATCAGCAAAAAGCAACGGGAGTCTTTTCAGCGAAATATTTCCTTTCGTTTAATTTGTAGTATACAATTGAACAAAATGAACTGCTCGGAGGAAAAACCAAAAAGTCATACGAGAAAACAGCGACTGAACCATTTTGCTTTGGCTAGCAGTTTTGCTCCAAAATCTCTTGGAAGCTATTTTATTGTTACCAGTTTATCGTTTCCTAAATTAAGAAGGAAAACATTTGTTTTAGCATTTCTAATTGACTTGTGACTAAACAAAAAGAAGCCAGTCCAAAACGTCGCCATGCAGATAATTCAATGGGTTTTGTTTCAAATCAGGCTACTCGTTCCACGTAACAACTATCCACTCCTTTTTTAATTCTAGATGAATCGAACTTTTATCATACCAACTGAATGTTAGATATATTTTATCTCTTTTCAGGAAAATAATTATTCCGCATGCTTATTTAAATGTCTTTCATTCAAGGGTTTTCCTATGGAATTTCAGTCATCGCTAGCAAATTGACACCAGCGAGCGCGGCGAGAAATCCAACGCAAATACAATATTTACCTTTGATCCTATTTGATTCCCACATTGACCAGCCTGTAAGTGAACGATTTCTCTCATATTGACGAACTATAGCAACGATTCTCTTACTTTACCTGTCGACGTCCCTGGGCGCGGTCTGTTTGGCTTTAGAGATTTCAGGCTTCCCTCATGAAATTCAAATTTTCTAAGCTTCGATTGCGCGAGTATTATCTTTTTGACACCCAATATCGAACGATATAAGAAATTCTACTGCATATTTGATGATACGGTTGTTGAAACCTAATTGGATATAGGGGCCTGACAGCTGGGGTTTGAAGTATAATGCTATAACCATTTTAGGAGGTAATTTTGTAAAGGCGACTTCGAACTGAAGTACTTAGCAGCTGAGAAGATTTTTATTCGAACTAGGATTGGACATTTTTATGATTATTTCTCTACTAACTTTCTCTTTAATTTTTTTATTGTCATCAACATGAGCCAGGTAAATGGACATAAGAATTATAGATGTCGTTCTGAATTCATTCCTGATCTACAGTATTTTATGTCATTGTAAATATTACTCTGCCGGCTAAATACAGCCGCCTCATAGCGCAGTTTTGTGATGAGTGTGAAACGGACCGTGCTGTGCCATGACCGTGTCAGTGCTGTATTTTCTATAAAAACATTAGCAATTCCTGCCATGAATGCGTCGTGCTGTGATCGTCTCGCTTTTACTATTATACGAAATCCGCTCTATCGCCTTGACGGCGCACGATGGGATCGACCAAGGATTATTTATTATCGGCTTATTTTTCTTTTGTTCCCGAGTACCAGATTTGAACTATAGACAATCGGTGTCCGAGCAGAGCGAATTTAAAAACGTGTTCTTTGTTATATTTTTGGGACTATATCCTGTTGCTGTGAATTAAACTGATAAGGCAATCGCTATGATGGGCTCCTGATCTAATATGATGCTTAAAAAATACAAAATGATAACATCTTCGTAACAAGCGAGTTATTATTTGATGCTATAGCAACCAGCGAACAGAGCCGGTTATTTTCTAATCTCTCCGTGGGGCAAGGGGAAAATAATCTCTGCGGGCCTTTGCGTTCTTTTTAGTTTGAGCATGCGCAGAGTTGAAGCATGAGAACGTCGTTTTGGCGCGAAATTCTTGGCGCTTTTCGAAACCGGTTCAGCGTATTTTTGTTGAATACTAAAATTATGCTCCGCGGAGGGATTAATTATAGAAAAGTAAATTCTGCTTCTCTAGCATTCTGCAGGGTAATGCTATAGATTTTCAAGGTAAAAACGTCAACTGACGTCCAGGAAAACGGCAATTTTAATATTCATTCATCTAACAATCCAATAGCTGTAACTATTAGCTAATTCAAGAAAATAGAGTAAGTTGATCAAAGCAGAGAATCATCGATTTGGAATCCTGGGAAATGGAAATGGAGGAAAAAGGTTGGATCCGTGAGGTGACACATCTTTCTCAATCTAATCTATGGTAAAATTGTTGTAAGCAGCTTAAGCGCACATCCATGTAATATTCGGGAAAATAAAAGTTTAGTAAAAGAAAGGTTCTTTTGCATTGTTTTCTTCCCCGAGCTAATTGCACACTTGAAAGATACATTTATTTCTATTTCTATCAGGACAGTTCCAAGTATCGTCACTGATATATATCAAGGGATATTGAATAAACATCTGAGTGGCGGATCCAGGGGGGGGGGGTCGAAGGGGGCCACGGAACCCCCCTTGAAGGTTTTAAGCCATTTTTTGTCAAACATCAACCAAAGAATAAAGTATTATACACAGCTGGGTTTAAGAAACGGAACCCCCCTTGGAAAAATCCCGTGGATCCGCTGCTGAACATGATGGCTAACACTTAAGATATTTCTTTCTTCCAATTCGCAGACAGTCATATTTTCTGAAAATGAATTTTAAAACCCTGTATTAGTAAACTCGTGGATTGCAAAGTTATGTCGGAGTTCGTATCAGAAACAAGGAACGAAAAGTATTTTCTAAATAATTGAAAAATAGGTATTTTAGCGAGGAATGAAATTCTTACAATTATTTTTATTAACGAATATTGGTGAATCATATAACCCGCTAACTTAGGTCTTTGGCGATGGGGAAAATGTAGTGTGCAATAAGCTTGTTTTATGCAAACCCGAGATTATCTAGTTATATTAATTAATTCGATTTGTAGACTACACTGTTCAGTTCCATGCATGATGGGTTGAAAAAAGTACCGTTGTACTAGCTAGCCAAGGCCTTCGGTGTTGTTACACGAATTGTATCAAGATCTCACTCAAAATCCAGCAACAGAATGTAGAAGGGAAAGGGCGCGCCAGGGTTTTGCTATACAGTGAAGTCCCAAAGAATTGTTGTGCACTGTTTTGTACCTCTATGAAGAGATAAATTGTAATTGACCATGTCAATGTTCTACACTTTAAATATTCCTATGTAGAGGTCACTGCCCCTTACCCCAAAAAAATTATAAAGTACTCTTTTATTTTGTTACAATTAGAGCGGTTTTCATAATCCCGTGAAATACACTTTAGCGTATAAAGTACTACTACACTCTAATTCCTTTGTTTTCTATTGTATTTACTCTGACTATTATACTTTTACTAGTACACTTTGCTTCACGGCTTAATGAAAACCACTGTATGCACTTTCTTTGCCTCTCTTTTCCCCTCCAACTCATCTCTTTGAAAAGTTGACTTGTTTCTTACTTCAATCTACTTACTCGTCCTGTATTGGTGCTTTAAGGCACTTTCCAAAATGCAACACTTTCACTTTCTTGTTGCCATGGCAATTACGACGCAGCATTTGGCATATGTTTTTGTAAGTCTTGTTGTTAGTGCCGCAGACCGGTTCATTCACTGGCTCACACGAGGCGGGACAGCCACATGAAATCCGTGTAACTGATATAAAAAAATAAATGAAAAGCAAAGAAGCTAGGAAAAGTCACAAATCTCAGAGCATGTACAAATGTCGCTCGAGTATATATACCTATCACAGGCAGCCCAGGCTCATTTTCTGTGAATAACGGCATAAATCGCTTCATGAGGGACGTATTTAAGGTTTGTGGACATTTATTAGTAAATTCATGAGATTTTATCAACTTTGCTACTTGTCTACTTGTCTCTTAGACACAGGAAATGAGCCTGGGCTGCCTGTGATACCTATTTGCACAAATATTGACCCTAGCTTCAAAACATGGCTAAGCTGAGACCGAAAGGAACATTGGGAAATCTGTTCATTAGATGATCAGACGTTTCAAACAGCGATCGAGAAAAAGTCTTAGTATTCCAAACTCGATTACGTAAATAATTCATAAACAATATCATGAAAATCCATATAATACTACTGTACCCAGGAGCCATTTCGGTCTCAGCCGCTAGGTTCGATGATTGAAAGGGTAAGTGTTTGCACAAATAGGTACATATATAGTCCTGAGTTAATATTGTAGGACTACTTCTATTTCAAAACAACCTAACAATAAAAATGTCAAATTTGTCATTTACGTTAATTTTTATTAATGTTGTTGTTGCTTGTAAAATTGTGAAAGTCAGAATGTTCTTTTTTTCTTGAAAGGGTAGATCGAACAAACAAGGCTCGAGCCATCAATTCAAATTCATGGCAGATGTCCTCAAACTTGTTTATTTGTTTTTTAAGATTAAAGCTGCAAATCACGAAAATACTTAACTACTGATAAAATAGCGATAGTTGTGAGCACACTTTCCGTTTCTGTGAGATTTAAGAGAATTCTTGTGAAGTGACTTTCTTTGAAAAATGCTGTTTTTTAGTTCTTGACTGGAACACGTACAGAGAAAGAGCCATCACAGAAATTATGTCATTGTTGACACTAGCGTGTTAACGTTTTCTACTGAAAAACAAACACGAGCAATCGTATCGATGAAACTAATCCGATCCTTGTTATATGAAACTGGGTAAAAACTTCAACTTTTTAATACTCGAAGCTTTCAATTGAGTGTCCTGTACTGTTATCTGTAGTAAAACGAAAACAATTGCGGCCAGTTAATATATATAGTTCACTTTCATTCACGAAATGCAATTGAGAACGTAAAAATGATATATGTTTACTATACAATTCAGTCAAAAGAACAAGTTCTTTACCTGAAGCGCAGTAGTAGCAAAAACATCCCGATGAAAATTGTCATCTTTGCTGGAACCATATTAAGGAGGCGTTTTGAAAACGAGCTCCCAAAACTTATGTTAATCGTAAAGCTAATTTAGCCAAAACTAGTCTAAGATACACCAGTTAAACTGACAAGGATTTGGAAAAAGCAGTGAACAATAAATCCAGAGAAGAGAGTCTTTGATTTATAGGGAGTTTATAATTTGTACTGACAATCCCCGAATTTACTGCTGAAACCCTTCAACTGTAGCAACACAATCTCAGCGAGAGGCCTCTTGCTTTGTGTACAATTGCAATTAATTATTTGCCTTTAAGATTGCATAACCAAGATGATTGAAATACATCTGTACTGTTCTCAGCAAATTAATGGCAAGCACTTTGGGCAAGCGCAGTTCATGGTAAAGTACCACTTTTGGAATCCTCGCAGCGGGCCTTTACTCGATAACCTATTCTGTCTGTTCTGTAACCGAGACAAATTTTCGGACCCGGTCAATACTCTTTAGTCCATATTTGACTCGGGTTTATTTTTTTTCGTTACTAGCATCATTCCTCTACGATAAATATATAGCGTTCATAAATAAATTCCTGGGCATTACACAAAGATGTTGTGCAACTTCTTTCTCGATGTGGACATTAGTGTGACTTACTTCTACCGGCCTCAAAGTCATCTACTACTCAGAGAGTTTCCGTGAAGAGAAATATTCTAGAAATCAAGAACCTGAAAGAAACAACTGACTTTAATAAAAGTTAGTTGTTTGAAGCTACGTAGGTTGCTATCAATCAGCTGTTGAATCTCATTATCTGCGTTTGACTGGAGGGCAAAAACCGGTTTGACTGGGGGTCAAAACCTTTCAACCATTAAGAATTCTTTTGAATACTTACAATTCAGCTGGTAAAAAGTCCGCACGGGACGGGATATGACGTCTATTGATAGGATGGAGATTTCGGCCCCTTCCGCGCTATCCGGTAGAACACAGCGAGCTTACGCAGTCAAAGCCGAGGGAGGAAACAGTCGGATCCTAGGCCGTAAATGACTGAACCTTACCACTAGGCTAACTGGTCTACTGAGGAATTTGGAGGACAAAATAACCTAGTGTATCGTGAAATTGGCTATCTATTGTTGTGCAAATTACGCAATCCTGTACCCCCTCCAGAAAATAGCAGCTTAGCTTAGCAGTAATACACTATACGTAACATGCGATGATTCAGCGATTTGCCTAGCTGGATGCAAAGTCCGATGTTTTGGGTTTTGCATAAAATTAGCATGCTAATTTTTGGGAGTAACGGGTTCGAATCCTGCCTGCGTCAACAACTTTTGGCTTAAAATTCTGGTCTTCAATGAAGAAAACTACATAAACTCTTTACATTAGTTTAATGCTTTCAAATTTTGCGTCATTTAGAAAAACAAGTGAATTCCCTGAAATAAGAGTTATCTAAAAAAAATTTCACTCCACTTTCCAAAAGCCAGCTGGACCTCTGATACTTATACAGGTCATTCTAAATCATTCACTTTTTTCTCTTTGGTGGACACCACTGATTGTGCTGAGTTTTAAATTATACAAATTTCATAATAAAAATATTTCTCTTCCTTTTTGCACGCGTCGGCATCGTTTTACTAATAATTAATAAAAACGTGGGGTAAAAGGGGTGCCGACGTATGCAAAATAGGAATAAGACTAAAAGGTTGAGGTTTGTAGGCGTAATCATTCTTTTCTGGTGTACAGCAAATTATAATATGGTGTAAGATCGGCAATTTCATTCTCAATCGAAGTGAAAATAACATGCTCGAACAATTAACTTAAAAAGTATACTGCGGAGCGAAGGATTAAAAATAATGGCCTTCGACTTGAGCTGCTGATCTATTCCTTTCTTCCTTTGCGTTTGCCGCGTGGGCCTCTGTTACACGGTGCAATTTTTACTTCTACTTGTCTTGCAATGGGTATATCGCGCAACATCATTGCCGGACTCTGCCGGAATACGAAAGCCGAGAATGGCCACTAGTTTTTACGTGTTCCAAGTTTCCGAGTTCAAAATCCCCGTATTCCCCAAAATTTCCGATTAAAAAATAAAACAGCTCTGACCAGGGGCGTATCCAGGGGGGGTCCCAGGGTGCCCGTGACCCCCCTTTGAAAACAAAAAGATGATAGAAATAAAAGAATCTGACTGGAGAAAGATTGAGAAATTGGAAGTGTGACCCCCCCCTTTGGTGGAAAATGGAAAGTGTGACCCCCCTTTGAAATATTCTGGATACGCCCCTGCTGACGTTTACATGGCATCGGACGAGATTTCATTCGATCGAAAAAATTGTACGTAAAAATAATAATTATTATTAAAATACCATTGATTAATGTCCTGTAGACTTTTTTAATTTCATTCCTATTAGTCACTCTTATCAGTCTCATCATGACAATTTCGCTGTCTGTGCATTTTCACATGGAAGGCAGAGCCTATTACATTATAAATATTGAAAAATAGACTATACTTTACAGTTATTCTAAGTGTGAAGCCCATGATGTAATTATTTTATAAAACTACTTCATTATTTTTGGAACCTCCTCTCCCATAATTAAATTGATTCTATCAGTTTGAACATCGAATTTACTGTACATTACATTCATATTCAACGGGAATATACCATTAATATATCATTAAAATATTCACCGAAAGAAAATAGTCATTCTCAAAAAGGTTGTCAATGGCATACATTTCTTTAAGATATATCATGTCTTTGAAAATATCGCAGTTTTCGTTGTATTTCCTAGTCACATGACAGTTCTATCAGTATTTATAGAACCCCTATATAACGGCCTTCTATTGTATTAAGGTGGCCCGTACCTATTGATTTGTTTGTTGAGCATGAATTTCATCGCGCGTCTTTTTACATCAAAACCTTGTCCGATTTCTGAGAAATTTGCAGCCATTTATCTACAAGCCTTGAAATTTGTACCGGGAATTATTTTTCTGCGAATTAGATCAAATTATTCGAGATATCAGACGATTTAAAAAAATGGCTTTATGAGAAAAATTGGTCATAAATCCAAAATTCTAAGGTGAATTTTTTTCCTATTTCATTAATCAAGTAGAAAGTCATAGAGGACCACATACATCATGCATCGCACCAATTTAATCCTTAGAAGTCGCGATACAAATTTGCGCTGCCTGTTACGACGCAAAATTATGTAGTCAAAACTACCGCCAAAATCTCAACAAAATTACAAAAACAGTGAGAACCATATCTGCTATAAGAAAGACAAATACTATCTGTTGCAAAATTCCGCACGGGATCTAGACTTTTGGGAATAAAGACGGTAGTTCTCTGAATACAATTGCTTCTGAGTCTAAATCCCGTGTGGAATTTTGCAACAGATAGTAAGGTGTTGTTTTGAATAAATTAACAATTATGAGGGTGTTACCTTGGCAGCTCAAACGTCGACTCGATGTAGTTGCTTACTTTTGAAGCTTACTGAATTATACATAGTGCAGCAAAGACAACGACACTTGGCAACAGGTATGTTAACATCTTGTTCTATCCCATACCTAGAAAATTTCACGAAACAATTCGACAGAATTTGTAGAAGTCGAAGGAATACAAATTCGCAACGTTCACCTCGTGGTCACAAAAATTACTCCCCAAGTTTGCTTGAGGATAGCATTGGCGTTTAGCTTCTCATGTCTCCATATTTTGTTCACAAGTTACATTAGGCATTTGTCTTTCTTATAGCAGATATGGTTCTCACTGTTTTTGAAATTTTGCTGAGATTTTGGCAGTAGTTTTGACTACATAATTTTGCGTCGTAACAGGCAGCGCAAATTTTGTATCGCGACTTCTAAGGATTAAATTGGCGCGATACATGGTGTATGTAGTCCTCTATGCCTTTATACTGGATTAATGAAATAGGAAAAAAATTCACCTTAGAATTTTGGATTTATGACCAATTTTTCTCAAAAAGCTACTTTTAAAAATCGTCTGATATCTCGAATTATTTGATCTAATTCGCAGAAAAATAATTCCCGGTACAAATTTTAAGGCTTGTAGACAAATGGCTGCAATTTCTCGGAAATTGGACAAGGTTTTGATATAAAAAGATGAGATTAAAATTTATGTCTGACAAACAAATCAATAGGTACGGGCCACCTTAAGCGACTACCTCTTTCCAAGATCCCAAGAGCGGCCCTTATACAGAGGTCCTACTGTTTATATGTTTCAAATTGGCAACGTTTTTGATGTAGTATTCAAAGTGTAATTATTCAAAGTGTGAGTATTCTACGGAAAAAAAACATGATTGTTGACCGTTGTACAACTGAAAATGATCACTGTAGGCTAATTAACAATTAGACCTCGAGGCCGAATGGACTACGAGTCAATAGCCCATGAGGCCGTAGGCCGAATGGGCTATTCAAACTCGTAGTCCATGAGACCGAGAGGTCTAATTGTTTTAGTATTCACCAACATATTGGGCCAAAGGTGAATGAGACTAAACAAAACAAAGAGAGAAAAATGTTTTATTGATATTATTACTCGCGCTTCCTCTCAACTCGGGCTATCACCAATAACCCGAGGTTAGGGAGCAAATCAGAATGCAGGATTTGTAATAGCCCTTATGTTGTTGAATACTAATATTTGATATATGAAGCTTTCATTTTAAATCCCTATCCCTTTTTTGCTAATTCACAATACAGGGGCCCGTTTTTCGATAGCTCTTCGGACCCGTTATTTTACTCGATAAAATTTTCCAGTGTTTATAAAATCCCGTCCAAAAGTCAAACCTATTAACGTTTGCGCTTATTTGCGGAAATGTTAACATGCAAGTTATTGGGTCTTTCAAGAAAAGGGACCCTATTGTCCTTAGTTCAGGCCGTAAAGTTTGCTACAAATACTAATAGTGAACTTACAAAAATTGAAGTTAATTCATAATAATAATTCATGATGGGTCATAATTTTTTAAGAGATAACTGACAGCTAGCGCATACGGACAACAAGAACGGGCCTTCTTGTTTTGGCATAAAGGTGGAAGGAATTAATTGATACGAGCCTGCAGGGACATTGGACAGTTGGTTTACGTAAAAACCAGGCCTGAAACGAAAAATGAAATGTCTGAATAGAGAAACTCTCCGATCATCTGTTACAGATGCACGGAAAAATGGAATCACTGTCACCAGTTAAATCACAAAAAAGATTGTTTTTCAATATCCTACCTGTATGCTTCAGAAAGGGCTTCAAAAACAGGTTTGCCTGACGATGTTCTCTCAACAGATCGTAACGTAACACCAACAGAGAATTGTCTGGAAGAACGATATACAATTGTTACGATCGAAGCGTGATGAAGAAAGGAAGGAAAGGAAAGAAGGAAGGAAGGAAGGGAGTAACGGAGAAAGGAACGATGGGTACTCACTTAGGTGCTAGCAGTTTTATGAGAATTTCGGCAGGGTTCGATGTGATGGGTGACTTGAGTTCAAGACTGTAGACTGGATTCTGAGAATACGATGAGTAATTAGGACAGCCTCCTGCTGTTTGGGACGTCCAACTCCCCTTAACCTACAACAAGGGAACATAACATGTGAACAAACTTTCATGATATGATAGTACAAAGAAAAAGAAAATTATTATACTTTAGTTGAACTGAAGAGTTATAGTCCAATACGCGGTTTGCGAGGTGAGGAGCATTTCTTTTAAGCACTTAGCATAGAGACTCCAATGGGAAGAGGACGAGGTGGGAAATCATAGCTAGCTAGGTAGAATACTAGTATAACATTTCATTATCAAGTCCTTCCCCATATATACTCTACTAGCCTAGAACAAGGGTTTCAATTCCCTTCCAGAATGGAGTAGACAAAAACAAATGTATATGTATGAAATCTGGAGAGCGCGATGCTTGAAAAACTCATTATTTTACATTTTAAGTAATAATTCTTTGTACCTTCTGTTCGTGCTTGTAGGGATCAATAATCGGTGAAAGTTGAAATTCAGTAGACGAAAAAACCTGAAATTAGTGTAACAAAAAAGGCTGGTTAACCCACACTATAGTTTATCATCCTAGTATCCCAGTCTAGGAATATTCCTGGTCTACTGGCCAGCAAATAATATAAGTATCCAACCACCCTTATCTTCACTCGGTCAAAACGAGGAGAGACCCGAAGATCGTGTGTCCAGCTCCTTACGATTAACATGGAATAATGCATACCCTTAGAGTGTAGTGGATGGTGTTGGTTTTTTCATACTGAGAGACAACAAGGTTGAACTGATTCCTTCCTGCAGGGACAATAAGTTTGGCCAGGTAAAATGGACTGTTGATCTTTGTACCTTCAAGATAAGGATCACCTGTAGAAAAGAGAAAATAATCAACATAAAAGGTGCGCTTAAAACTAAATTGCCTGTCCTTAAGTCTTACGAGCAGCACGATTTTGTTGTATGATTTTATGTTTTGAAATCAGTCAGTTTTGTAATCACCACCATCACGTGATTATCTGAAAAACATAGACTTTTCGCCATTTTTTTCGGTGACGTGACTTCATCCACAGCAGTGGAATCAAGTTTAGAAGCGGACCGCATTAACCAACTAATAACCAGTTTGGGTCTGATGTAAAGGTACCTGGGTAATAGATTCGTTTTCCTTCTGACTTGTACACGTGTACAGTAATAAACTCTCTGTTTTCTGCAAAGTCGTCCTGTGGTAGAACAAATACGTAAGTCAAACACTGACCACCATAGTGAGATTCATCAGCTGTTTGAAACCCAGCAATTAACTGATGATGACGATGATGAGGATGGAGATGATGATGATGTTTGCAAGGCAATATATCTCGGTACCTTCTGTGTGATATGTCGAATCAGTAAAATCCACACAACACTTTCAGCCTTAGAATTCAAAACCAGTTTGTACTGTGGATTGTCACCTGTAAAGTGCATATTCAAAGCACAATAACAATAATAAACGTGACTGACTCGAAATGCCCCCAAAAATTAGCAGTGCTGCACATAATCGGGTTTTACTAAACAAAAAACTAAGCCCCCATCCCCACCCAGCTACCTACCCTTTGCAATAGATAAATGTTGCAATGTTGCTCAGAATAATTAAAAAAATCTATCCAACAGGTGAAATGGTGGTTATTTTTGCTATACTGCTGTTGGAGAACTTAAGCTTCAGGTACACGGGAAACGGCAGACGGCAGAAGGGATCACGTGACCTGTTTTTCTTGCGTGTGGCGTTTCAACGCGAAGGTGAGTCATTTCGCGTTTTCTGTAGACTAGAAAACGCTTGCTCGTGTTAAAGTGCCAAACGCGCGTCGCCAGGCGCGAAAAAGAAGGCTGCGTGATCCTCTTTGCCGTCTGTCGTTTCCAGTGCGGGTAAAAATTAAGCTCTCTAATGTAAAAGTAAGTTGCTTGAAGGGGTACTTAGGCTACGTTCACACTTTAGTTAGTTGTGCCATCTTTTATAACGTTTTTGCGTTAGTCGCGTCGTACTTTCACAGGAAACTCAAAACTTTTAAGAGCAGAATGTTCAGTGAGTATCATACTTACCGATGTTGTAGGCATCTTTGACAGGCCCTTCTTTAGCTTCCCAGGTACTGAAATTAAATGGGAAATTTCATTCTCTCATTTCTTCCACTTTTTTTAGTTCATACTTAACCTCATTCTCCATTCTTTATTCTTTCGCATCTTTTTTTTTATTTTTCTTCATCTCTGTCAGCTTTTCTCTTTTCATTTATACTTTCTTTATTTTGTTTTCAGTGCCAACGGTTCTTTCATCCATGCTGATTATCCTCTCTCAAGTTTAGTCTTCCTCCCTTGTCATATATACACTTACTTATGTGTTGTGTATCGATATTTGAACAGCTTTGGGTTCCAGTTCATGTAGACGACATCAAAGAAATGCAGCAGTGTCTCCCACTCTATCCAAAACACGCCTGTATGGAGAGTAAATGTCAAACTTAATCCAATACCACAAACCTCAATAGATAAAATTGTGAAAATTCATTACCATTATCATACTCCAAGGCCTTCTTCCTGTTATAGTTCAAGGCTCGTTCAAGTTCTGGAGTCCAAGTTTTCTGCGTCACGTTCGGAAAACTTCCCCTGAAACCAAAACATTTTATTTCATTTGTAAATGGTACCTCAAGTTGGCAACTAGAGCTACAAAATTGTGATTGGTTTCTCAAGAGCCAATAAGAACGCGTCAACTACAAACATTCACACTTAAACTCCTATCTATACATCGTGCATCTCCAAACAATGACGTCACAATGTTGCCTTGGTAAAAATTGTAATAGCTACAATCACTCTTAAAAAACGTTGTACATAAACACATATTGTTATACTCAAAGACCTGTTATGGCGACAAAGATATTATTTTCAACTAATTACAGGCGTGATGTTTTGAAGAAGGGAAATAATTGCAATGTCTGCGAACATAAAACTTTTGTCTTGTGCTGATCACTTTTCAAGTAAAAAACCTGACTGCATACACCTATTTCAGGAAAGGTTGTCGTACGAGGGGCCTAAAGCACACGCGCTAGACCGAAAAGGAATATGGGTAGTTGCAAAATTTCACACTTCTTATAGCTTTGGTCTTGATTTTAGCATCAACAAATCGAGTTCTTTGGTATATAAGATCAGTGCGAGTTAAATTTGAATTATTGTGTAGATACGGCACTTTTATGTGGTTTGCTAATTTCTACCCATGCTTGCTTTCAGGTGAGTTTCGTAGGCTCGGAGTCTTATTGAAATAGGAGTAATTATCTACCTTCCATCGCATGTGGCTCCAAGGATTTTTAAGCATAAGAAGACGGCGACCCTGACAGCAGGTTAAAAGAGAAATGTATTCAATGTGTGTCAGTCACTTGAATTTGACAAAATGATGCATTGTGGGTAATTCATGACATCGCTCACCAACACTTTGCGAATATCAAGGACTGCATAAGCATGTGTAGGAACCAAGCCTGCTCGGTGGCCTTGTTCTTCAGTCATGTTGCCTGTGGCAACTGTCAACAAACAATCACCTGAAAATTGGAAAATTGGAAAATCAAATCTGGGCTTGGGCTTCCAATGTTGGTCATAGCCTCATTTAAAATTTGGACTACCTTTGCACGATTCTAATGGCTGATATTCACATTGCAAAAAAAGGGTATCTATGGTCCTGGCCTATCCTATACAATTGTTGGGTTTACCATTACAATAGGGTTTTACTACACCACATAGTGGGAATTACACCTAGAGATTGTGACATACAATACAACTTTACTTGCAACTATCAGCCTTGTATGCAACACAAAGTTGCACGATGTGACCACCCATGCAACAGTTGCACACTACATGGTGCAACAATTCCAGTTTAGGATCAATTTCCACGTACTGCTGCAATTCTGCAACATTTTCAGAAATGCTGCATGCAACATTGCAGGGTGGGTACATGGTGCAACTGTGTTGCCCACAATGTTACATGAAGTTACATCATGTAAGCTTATCTTGGATACGTGTAGTATTTTACCTTGTCTTAGTCCTCTCATTAGTCTGTCAAATTGGGTTACTTCATTAAACTCTGAGCTGCTTTTCTTTAAAGACATTCGCTCTGGTATCCACCCAGTAAGTGCATACAGATCAATGCTCTAAATGAGATGCAAATAGACATAGTTTGACCTGTTATTACTGGCAGTCAAGTTTGATTTTATGAATAAAGGTAAAGATACAGTTGCCTTTAAAATTAGGTGAACATATCAGTACAGAGTTACCATTTGATCATGGTTAGTACATGGATATGGTGTAGCTAGAGTGGAAATGCCGATGTGTGACTTACTGAATTTGATCCTGGAAAATCATAGCCACCCATCACCTATTGAGCAAAGAAAAAAAGAATTATTTTGATGATGGCTTAAGCATGATGATATCATCGGATGATAATGATTGTGATACTGATAGCATAATGATTAGCATAATGATTAATAGTGATTTTGATGAAAATATGAGTGCTAGCTGCTATCATAGTTAATGGAGGCAGCATGTACAACTTATACATGTGGCTCCCACAGTGGTCAATATAGGGACTTTTGTTAACAATAACCCTAGCCTGTTACAGTAACATTGATATGATCACTACAGTGATGAGAGAAATACTATATGGAGTCTGTGTGATGATTATGTTGGATGTTGACAAATACATGTATGATATCAATACAACGATGACAGGTGTGGTGATAGGGCCACAAATGTAATGTTATTATAATGACAATGAGATGGTGCTGTTACTATAAATGATATTTAACATCTGCACCCCTTCATCCTAAAGTGATCTTCCAGGGGGCACAGTGAGTGCACCATCTACCACTCCCTCCATCACTGGTCTCTACACCCAGCTACACAGTTTTAATAGAGGGAATTTGAAATATGGATGCAGTGAGAATTGTACCATAAAGGGAGCCAGACCTCTCATTTAGAAGGCCATATGCTAACAAACTAGCTATCCCTGTCCCTTAGGAATATACTCAGCTGTTGACTATCACAGTGATAACTGCTAACTTTTGTAAATAACTCACTTTCATGTAGGCTTTCTCTATGAGGCTGATCCACATTTCATTTCTATTGGTGGAATGCGAGCACAGTAGATTGCCATCACAACCCATTGGAAGAGTGTCATCAATTATTATCTAAATATTACACACAAACTGATAACATGAAAAATGTACATGTATATTATATTTTTTTTATCTA
This sequence comes from Telmatactis stephensoni, assembly GCA_029948255.1. NCBI lineage: Eukaryota > Metazoa > Cnidaria > Anthozoa > Actiniaria > Isophelliidae > Telmatactis > Telmatactis stephensoni. Next base: position 939,262 of record JALIZF010001919.1, on the reverse strand, counting down.
GAGAAAAAATGTTAACAAAATGTGAAAATAATTTCCACTAGTTAAGATGTTATGCTAACAAAGACATGCCAGTAAAGTCATTTTATTCCTGGGAAAGGGGGGACTCCGATCGTAAATGGACGGGGATGCTCGTCGTACCTTTTAGGGGTCAAAATCTGCAATCTGGTACCTTTTAGGGTATCTCAGACTTAGTGGACTACCAGAGACATAGCTGTTACCTTTTAGGGACTGTTTTGGGGGTAAATATACTACCTAAAATAAGCATGAAAGGGACGATTTCGATGATCTGAATTGAATCTTCAAAGCACATCGATAACAAATGTTTCATTACTTTAATGAGCATCCCTGTCCTCTTATATATAGGAGTCCCCCTGGGATTTTATTCACTTGAGAAAGACACATTTTGAGAACATAGGACTTGACATGACTAACTCACTAAACACTTTGAGGGTCATTAAACTACCATTATATATGTAATTTGCCAACAGAACCCCTCCCTTTCCCTTCCTACAGTGTGTACTATAGCTGGTTTCAGAGTCTCTATCCCTTTCCAAAAGCAAAAACAAACCTTGCGAGGTGCACCATTAAGCCATAGTTTAATCATGTATTTTCCTGAAGGGTTTATTATAGGCTTGCCATCTCGATTTTGAGGGTAGATTATGCTATTGACAAAAATAAGAAAAAAAAACAAAAAATATGGTACATAAATATTCAGTGAAATTGAAATGGACAGAGAGAAGAAAGGCGAACAAAGATAGAGGGAAAGAAGAGAAGAGAAGAGAAGAGAAGAGAAGAGAAGAGAAGAGAAGAGAAGAGAAGAGAAGAGAAGAGAAGAGAAGAGAAGAGAAGAGAAGAGAAGAGAAGAGAAGAGAAGAGAAGAGAAGAGAAGAGAAGAGAAGAGAAGAGAAGAGAAGAGAAGAGAAGAGAAGAGAAGAGAAGAGAAGAGAAGAGAAGAGAAGAGAAGAGAAGAGAAGAGAAGAGAAGAGAAGAGAAGAGAAGAGAAGAGAAGAGAAGAAAAGACCATCACACAGGTGAACATGTACTCATACCTGGTTATAATTCTCTTTTTAAAGTCACGTTCATATGCAGCACTAATAGCTAATGATGACACAAATGAACAATCCGATACAATAGTCTATAAAAACAGCAACAAAATGATCTCAACAAATATTTCCATTATAGTAATGACACATCATGAATAGTAGATTGTAGTGAAAGCAGTGTCTGTGTGTGTATGCTTGATCATATCAGCCTGCATGCTAACAATCAGCACCATATTATATATAATTATCATTAGTCCAACCATGAAAATGTATACCTGTTTCACATTAAAGCTTGAAATTGCATAAATCATCTCGGGGTTGTCATAAATGTCTGTAGGCCTGCAGAAAATTATTATTTGAATCACAAATATACATGGATACAATTATGAACATCCATAATCTGGCACTACAACAAAATAAAAACTGCAGTGCAAAATTTAAACAAAAATTGCACTAACCTGACCCAATTAGCAAATTGGTTCTTTTGTTTTGGAGAAAGAGCAAGAGGACCATCTTTGTCACTGTGTAAGGAAATAAATATGTAATGTATAAAGAACGAGAGAGAGTGTTTTATCGGATATAAAGATCCGAGCCGTAGGCGAGGATCTTTATACCGATAAAACACGATCTCGAGTTCTTTATACGGCTTAAAAAACTCCAACACATATTAGAGTGGTTCTGTAAAAGAAATTCAAAAATATCTTCATTTATCTTGGAGAAAATCGAGGTTAAAGTTTATGTAAATTAGGCCGAATCTTTATCAGATTTAAAGACACTCGTCACGGTGGCGATTTTCATTGTGTTTGCCTTATGAATTATTAATGAGTTTTTTAAATTCTTATCAAATACACTAAATTTATTTTTAACAAACAGCAATTGCTACAACTTGAACTATATTTAATGCACATGTACTTACGTGAAACAGACAGGATATGCAAATCTCTCTTTCAAATCAACATCACTCCATGGAAGATACAGCTTCCCATTGATTTTAGAAGTTAACCTTAAACAATACAGTGTAATTTGACAGCACAATGAGCTACTTGAAAAATAGTGATATAACATTCGTATAGGAAATCGAATGGGTTTGAGTGCAGTTTCAGTTTAAAATGAAGATTTTCAAAATTGCACGAGCTGGAGGTGAGTGCAATTTGAAAATCTTGATTTTAAACTGCACTAGTGATATTTTTTCAAACTGCACGTCAAGAAACCTGTTCGATTTTCTTGTAATAATATGGCCATCAAAAATTTTTTGATCAAAGAAAAATTCTCAAAACAGATGCCAGATGATTAGCGTGCGCAGAAAATTGTTGTAAGTTGCACGAGGACATGTTGCACGTGTACTTTCAAAATCACTTCCAACACACTTTGATTGGTTGAAACTGACAGCTCATTGTTTTTCAGCCAATCAGTAAGGGCGATTTCACTTTTTTGCACATGTGTGATTTCCATGATTTCATCTTTTTTGCACAGTGATTTTGAAAAAATCATCAAGTAGCCAGCCAATCAGGATTGAGAATTTTTGATGGTCATATTATTAAGTGTGAAATGGACTGCTCTTTGCCATGACAGTGTTGTTTATAAATTAATGTAGTTTTTGAGGAAAAAACTTTCACTTACTTGAGTACAGCCAATTCTTGTGCTGTGTATTTCTTTCCTTTAACAGCTTGAGGTTTTGGAGTATCATCAACATTTAAATTAACACTTTCGAGTCCTTTAGTAACTGGTGCTAAGCCTCTTTCATTACTCGGCTTCCCTATTCCTGTTTGACTCTTCTTAATGTCTTCAGCTCTGTGTTAAATCAAGATAGGGATAATGTCTTGTATAGCAGGTACATATCAACACCCAAATATAACACTGATTTGCAAAAATTGGTTGCCAGATTTCTACTCCTTTTATTATTTGTAAAAGGATGATGATAAAAGAAAAGAAAACAACAACACTTAAAAACGACCTCAAAGGGAGACTGGGGAGAAGGGAAGAGAGAAGAAGGGGAAGCCTGCACAAAAACTGTCTATTGTTTAAAAATACACTGTCAGAGTTTGACAACAAATGCAGACATCTCATTTGTCATTCAAAATGAACCAGACTGTTGCATATCTTTCAATCTATTCACTTAGTGTTCAACCAGTTGAAGACTTTGGTGCAGCAATCTGGTATCAGACTGTTTTCGATAGAGATCGATCTCCACAAGGGGATTTACAAATGTTTACAAAATATGTCACCATGCATGACTTTGCCTGGAATTTTTGAGTCCCACCCAAATGAGCCCCACCCAAATTGGTTAACTAGATAAAGAACTCCAACAGAATTGGGGGAGGGGAGGGGAGGGGGGAGATCACTGAATCAGATATATATGGATTGCTCACCTTTCTAAAGCTTGTCTTGCTAAATGATTAAATTTGGTTTTCAAGGGATGATGATCAGGTAATAACTTTGACTTTAAGTATCAATGAAAAATGTAAAGTCATTTTCAACAATTACCATTGACCTCAATATAGGAATATATAGTGGCAATATAGCTAATTACATGTCTGGGAATTATATGGTCCCTTTCTTCTATGTATATATACGCCAAATCTGGCCCCAGTATTTTAAGTTAACTAATAATTCTTAGGAATGTCCATGAAAAGGAATATTCTATTGGTTGTCTATAATCACAAATTTTGGGAGATTTTATGCAAAATCACCATAGCACAAGATTATAGATATGGATGCCCACTTGTCCTCTCATCCCCTCCCATTCTTGCCAAAGTACTCCATGAACCTTATAATGCATGGCATGTGACAATTAATGCATGTCAAGATCACAGCAAGCCTTGTTGAATTTATAAGTTCCAATAAACAGGCTGGGCTGATTATTTAAATAGTGCCAATCTTAGCAAATGTTTTATTTCTATTGTTTCAGACACAATAGTTAGCCATCAGATTATCCTGAAACATTATTTAAATAATCAGACAACCCTTGTGTCTAGAAAGGTTCACAGCCCCTTTATAACTGTACTCTAAATGGGCATGTTTGATAAAGATAAATGCTAACTGACAATTAAAATAATGGCAAAATATTTGGTTAGGGTTATTCCTAAAATTTACCATGCACAGTGATATGAACATGCCTTTGAAATTATTCATAACTCCAGATATCTTTGTGATGATGGTGATAGAAAGAGTATGGATTTTTGGGGGGAAAAGGGGTGGGGGGGAGGGGAAGGGGGGGGAGTTGACGGTAAGGAAAGAAGGGAGACAAGAAGTACTTACAGCATTAAGGCACAGTTCTGCAGCATCACCATACATGGCCAGTGCATCACTAGCATTTTCCTTTTCATCTTCCAAAAGAGCTTGATTTAGAAGAAATTTTGCTTTATCAAATGCATTCTGAAACAAGAACATACAGTCAAATGCATGTATACATACAAAAAAAAGGTAATTAGAGAACTTATTTATAGCATTTTTATTTTATCCACTATTAAAGGAACTATATCAGTTATCAACTATTTTTTGAAACAAAAATAGATTTATTTTGTCTAACTGGCTTTCAACTTCCGCTTTGTATTATGAGGTTCAAGTTAGAAAAAATAATAAATTCTGAAAACTTTTAGTTTTTACTTATCCTACCTGCTCAGCCGTCTTTAGTGGTCCTTGGACCTGCTGCTGGACTAAAACAAGTCAAAATAAAATACAATTTTAATACAAAATAATCAACTTAAGCTAAGCTTAAATTTCGTTTCAACCAACTTGACATTGACAAAACATATATCTCAAGCAAACACTCGCTCTCATGAGGCTACAAATATGGCAGAAAGACATCTAAATTATTCTGGATTCCTTGACTCAAGTAAATGAGTTTATTTTTCCCTCATGATGAGGCATTCAAGAATTATAACTTAAGAGAATAACTTGCCAGTGTGTTGCTGTCTCAAAACTTCAGCCCTTTCCACATACTGCAGAACTTTTTCTCGGACATCTAGACTATTGTCATATGAAGAAGCCTTATGAAGAGAGTTAGCTGCTTCAACATAAAAGAATGCAGCTGATTGGGATTGTCCTTTCTGGTCTAAGGCTACTGCTTGAGTTGCAAATCGGTAGCCATCTTCTAGAAGTTGTGAAGCTACATCCGCCATATTGGATTTGTTTTGTTTATCACAGGAAACCCAGTGGAACAGAATGACGTCATTCGTGTCGAACATTTACTTTGCACTACAACGGTAGCAGAATTACGCTTCAAATCGAGGTTGGACTTGTCCACACAAACCCGGATAAATTTGAAAAAAAAAAAAAAAAAAAAAATGTGCAGGAGCCCATGAATAGGCTCCTGGCTATAACTAACAGCATTTCAAAGTAATTGGCACTCTTTCAATATAATTGGTACTCATAGCCTCGACGAGGTAAGGAACGGGTTTTCTTCTTCTTCTTCGTCGTCGTCGTAGATAGAGGGAGGGAAAAATACGAGTTACGATTTTCGAGTTATAGTATTCCAATTACGCGGCCGGTTTTCGAGCAACCCGCTCAGACACACCCATTTTTGCTGGGTCAACTCGCACATTTACGCACATCTGTGCGTAACTCGATGACAAATATCGTTAAAACCAAAATCGGGTTACGTAATCGAACCCGATTATTTAAGTGCATGAAGCCTTATTTTCGAGCTACGCGCGAGTTACGTGCTATTTCCGTTACTCGATCGTAAATGTTCACAAAAAGGTACTTTTTCGAGTTTCACTTTCTCGGAAAAATGTACGGTGGCCCACAGGGGCAAAACACAATGCAAAATTGCTTTGAAAACACAACAAAGTTTTCACTGAACACAACAAAGTTTCGTAGAACACAACAAGCTTTCACTGAACACAACAAGACCCAACAATGTTTTAAAGCACACAAGTCTTTCACAAGCAACTAATTAGTTATGAGGATGAGAGATTTCTTTCAGATTTTTATATTAATGTCATTTTGGTTGAACATTTTTCAGGTCCGTGGACATGGAGCTTCAAAGTGGACGAACAACACTGCTAATTGTATTAGTCTCATTATGTTCTATATTGTATATAAATGGTAAGTTAATCAAACGTTTAATAACGCCGCTTGCTACAGGGTAGTAATGGGGTTAACTGACAACTGATAAATGGCCAAAAATGCCACTGACAATTGACAAATAAGGCTTTTTTGTACTGACAACTGACAACAAAAATGGTAACTGACAACTGACTTTTTTGTTGCTTATCTAAAATGTACAGATAAAATCTTAAAAACTCGTATAAAAGCCGCTGAAAGGACCACAAAATGGCACTTATTTGCTTTTGGGTTCCCTGTGTCGACTTTGAGCATGTCTGCTGAGTGAATGTTTTGATTGCCTGGACTCTAGTTCTGGTAAATATTAAACTGGCCACGTGTAGCCTGTATATACAGGGCTAGGATTACTATTCTGATACGGTTGAGAATGAAGGTTGTTTCTAAACTCCGCCTATCGAGACATCAAAGTGAAGCGCCAGTATCTAATTGGTTAGCGGTATTCAAAGTTGTCCAAAAGATGTCAAAAAGTAATCAAAAACTTTGTGGTAGTGGCAATGGTTCGAGGCGCAGTACTGTAAAAGCATCTCTTAAACCATTGCTAAAAACATGCGCAATGTGAAAAAAAAATGCTGAAAATTAATGCTTAACTAGCATTTTACTGACAAACTAAGAATTGTACTGACAACTGACAACTGATTTAATTTTTAGCTGACAACTGACAAACGAGCTAAATTCTGACTGACAACTGACATCAGACCCACCCCATTACTACCCTGTTGCTAAAGAAATAATGCAGCAATTATAATACATGGTACTCGGATTTCAACCTTCTCCATTCAGAGATCGAAAAGGGTTAAAATTCGAACTATGTTCATATCTAGGCTGTAACGAAAACGAAAACCACGTTTTATGTCGGATCCGTTAACGATGTAAATCAGAAAACCGTTTTATCTATCAAACGTTTAATAGCACTGCTCAGTGCTAAAAATAATGCATCATTTAGAATACATAGTGCCATATTTCGACCTTCTCCATCCAGTCCATCCAGAGAAGAAGGTTAAAGTCCAGACTATGCTCATATCTAGGCTGCATGTCAAGGAAACGATAGGTGTCAGTAGACAAGCACAAGGAAAAAGCATACGGACTTTACAGACGTTTATCAGAAAACTGTTTTTATCTACGATTATAAGTGTTTCATTTTAGAACATGTGTAAGAATTTTTGTTCGGGCGACGTTTGAACTCTGGCCCTGCCCACAACAGACGTATGCTTACTTGAGTAAAAGAACGAAAAAAAATCGTCGAAATTTATTCGAATTTTCGTTACTGAAGCTCCGCGCCATCTGGAATGTGTGCATTAGCTCTGGAAATGGTAGTCACTAAGGTTTGAAATACCAAAATCCAACTCATAACAATTTAAGTAGTCCAAGGTTATTGCAATGTTGCGCGCAACAAAACGTGTCAGTGTTAATCCCTGCAACAGGCGCGCGCAATGCCCCAGAAAAAGCTCGGTTGTACTTCTGTAGCTGTTGCGCAAAACGTTGAGCGATCTGTTGGTATGGCTTCAGAAAAAGAACTCGTTTCTACTTCTCTAACTGTTGCGCGCACCTGTTGCAGGGTCGCGGACACACGCACGATGTATGTTGTGTACAATGTTACAAGCTACAGGGAAAATAACATCTTGCATGTGTTCTGGGTTTCTACAAATTAATCAAGAAGCCCCATTAACAATAGCCCCAGCGCAGGTCGCATAAGACTATGGTAGGATAATTCGTCAGGCAGAGAGCAGTGAACTGACTTGAAAGATTTCATCATGTAATATATGAAAGCACTATGAAAGATTTAAAAGGTTTACTTTTTTATGTTATTAAGTTTCTAGGCAGAAATGGTATTTCCCAATATTTTGAATACGACAATATATAAACTTGCGCGAGTTTGGCATTCTGCATCACGAGATTGGGGATATACATTTTGACGAGATCAGTTATAATTTAATTTCTCGTCTACTTACACAATTAAACTCAAATCGACCATGTAACTAACAAATTTGGTGTTAATATTGAAGAACAAACGTGTACATGTAAACAACTACGAGCTTTTTTTTAAAACGATGATCGAGCTAGAAGTATCAATCCAAATTTTAAATCACCTTAACTATATAAAGTAACTTACCTTTGCTGATGTCTTAATCTGATTAGCTCTAGGGATATTCTTGAAATAAGAAACGTGGATTCTAACTGAACATCTTCAGTAAGGTCGATCATTTCACTTTGGAACGGAAATAAACATCCATAAGTAATAGCGTACGTAACGGCTTGAAGCTTGTTGTGCGTAAAATAATCATGGAAATTTATTGATCCCTCTTCAATCGACTAGTTTTTGATTGGTTCTTCTATCTCCCTGGGGGATTGGGACAAATCGATGGAGTAAAACAATGCAGACAAGCTCGATGTTCCTGAAAACTATTATTTTATTTTCTCTTTCTATGTACTTACAAAACAGCTATTTTTTGATAGCTGGACTCTGATTGGTTCATTTCTTTCCCTGGGGAGTATTAGCATTACAATGAAACTTCGCCGAATAGACTACCCCGATTAGTCATTAAATTTATTAAGTGTCTAGGTAGCGCAGCGGTCTAAGGTGATATCTAAAGGTATGGATTAGGGTCCGGATATCGTCTCCCTCCCTGGCCTTCGGGCTAGCACCGGGATAGCGTGGATGGGGCCGAAATCTTCATCCGTAACGTAAGTCGATTCGATGTCTCAGCTTCTCAGAATGTCTCGGGAGAATCGTCCCAAAATTTCATTTTCTTTTTTTCTTTTTACAATTATTCATTCAGTCTGTTATTTTATTTCCGGGGGGTGCTCTTTAAGGGGTTACAGGTTCGATCCTCGTCGACGCCGGGTTCTTTTCTGACTTCTTTTTTCTTCGTTTTTTCCGTTTCTTTCCCAAGCTTTAAGTTAAAATTACATCTTTTTGAACTTGTTTTTAAATGTTTGGTGTTTTTAATATTTTTTCTGATAAATTTCTTTTTCATTTTTTATTTTTAATTATAATTATTCATATATCTCACTGCATTGTTTCTGTGGGGTGCATTTCCTAGACATTACAAATTTCTTTCTTTTTTTCCTTTTTTCCTTTTCTTTTTCGAATGTTTGGACGTTTTTTCCTATTTTTTCTTTTTTCGAATATCAGGACTTTTTTTTTTCTCGCAAGTGATAATATTTTTACTTTAAAATACCTATTTGAATAATAAAATTGGAAACCATTTCTTACAAAATTCCTGACTTACATTAGAATTTGTCCCTGTAGCATGAATTCAAATCGCTTTGATTTGATTTTATGCGTTAGGTAGCAAATACATACAATTATTTATCCTACACTAAGCCCACACTATAGAAAATACAGCAAATAATGGCAATGTCTCATGGGAAGAGACAGTTGAATACCGCCGAATATACAACGGCTTTCCTGCCCTCTGATTGGCTGCATTTCCTATGGTGCACGTGTGGGATAAAACACGACACAATGCCTTGGTTCACGCTAACGACACAAGACGACGCAAGACAACACAAGACGACGCAAGACAACGGAAAACCACGCAAGACCACGCACGATGACTCAACACAACGCATGCAAGACGACGCAAGACAACGCAAGACGAAGCAAGACGACGCAAGACAACGAAAGACGACGTAAGACAACGCAAGACAACGAAAGACGACGCAAGACGAAGCAAGACAACGCAAGACGACGAAAGACAGCGAAAGACGACGCAAGACGACGCAAGCCCGCGCAAGAAAAATAAAACCTTCCGTTCTTTTGCGCTAGCGTTTATGCTTGCGTCGCTACTTTTACAAGTGAAAACACGAGCTTGGCGTTGTTTTGCTTCGATAGTGAAAACCAGGCTATCGTTTTCACTGTTCTCCTGATTGTGCTGTATGTGCCACCTGATCGACGTACACCATTAAGTTCCATTTGAATACGCAAATAGGGGTGAGGGGAGGAGAGGGATGAGGGAAAGAGGTACGTAACAAGCTATCCCTGAGTTCCGAGACGTAAATAAGCATTAATCTTTATTTTTGAACTCAATATTTGCCATGATATTTGAAAAAATCAGTCATTTTATTGAGAGCATTTCTAACAGGGTGTATTTGGCTTTCAACCTGGAAATGACCGTTACTAGACATAATCCACAGATAATCAGACTGGAAAGCCTGTGGCAGCTGTGCTTGTGAAAGGTGTTGCCCCGTGAAAGATTTTAGTTGCTTGTGATAGACTTGTGTACTGTGAAACTTTGTTGTGTTCTGTGAGAGATTGTTGTGTTCCACGAAACTTTGTTGTGTTCAGTGAAAGCTTGTTGTGTTCCACGAAACTTTGTTGTGTTCAGTGAAAGATTGTTGTGTTCCACGAAACTTGTGTTGTGTTTTCAAAGGAATTTTGCATTGTGTTTTGCCCCTGTGGGCCATGCACCGTATTAATGCGATCGCTTATATATATCACTATATTCTTGTGCATTCCATCCAGCTTTGACTCCTTGTTCCAGGAATTAAGGCTGGTTACGGGCCTGTATTGCCTTTTTCTCGTCCCGAACAGGGACCAATAACACCATTTTTACATTCCAAAGAATGTATAACGATTACATGTAGCTACTGACGATCGATATAGTTCAAATATACATTGTATAGGATCAAAAAATGCAGAGCAGCGCATGATGATATCCTTGAGATGGAATTTTTGTTTTTTTTCTTTCACGTGAGTGTCGAATTTTCAACGTTTGTCATCGAGTTACGCACAGAAGTTAAAGTGGGCGTTGTCCCATCCAAATAGGTGTGTCAGAGCGCGTAACTCGAAAAGCTCATCACTCGAACTCCGTATCTCGAAAATCGTAAAACGAAGAAAAATCAGTACCTCTAAGTTACGCACGATTTGTACAATGGGGGTCGAAGCAGGTCTTGAATGCTATGTTTTTGAGTTGGATAGGTAGCGAGTGTTTTCTAAAGCAGTAGTGAAGACGAGATCATGAACCGGTTTTGCAATGAACAGACATCGGGGGGGCTATATAAGGCCCCTAATGACTATTCAGCAGCGATTTGCAACTGACCAGTGTCTGCAACGGAAAAACATGCGTTGGTTCATGTAAAGAGATGGCAGACAAGTAAACTTGTCCTTGGCGCGTGCGATATGGCGTCAACTTCCTGCACGTCTCTAAAAATAACCTTAAGCGCTCAGGACATCGCGCGGACAGCAATCCGTAAGTTTCGCTCTCTTTTTTAATATACGCTCTTGAATAGGCACAAGAGACCATAATACCGTATTATGGTCTCTTGTGCCTAGTCAAGAGCGTATATTAAAAGTACAATATAGTTTGAAGTAAGGACAACCAAACCATTTTGACAAAAGTAAATATTTTATCTGACATCCATCAATTAAATACATTTGTCATTACATACTAGAGCGATAGCACTAAAACCATGAAACAATTACCAACTAAAAAGTACAAATAGTACTAATGAAACAATAGAAAACAAAGGGGTTTGCTACTATTTGTCTCTATTTAGTTACTAAGTTATTTCACGGTTTAAGTGTTATCGCTCTATTAAATAATACACGAGATTCATTATATTGTCCGAAAATACCATTTATAGCTCAACTCAAGTAAGATGGATCTTCTTTAACTCTTCTAAATATATAGATCTGTATGAGTTTGTATTATAAGTAGAGACCCTTGTTACAATTACTTATTTGTATATTACTTATTTGTATGGGAGGCAATTTGTACTTGCAACTAATGAATGTTTTCTAGTCACTTCATATCTGAAATCATTCCCTCGAGATATATTATCAATAGTGAAAATGAAAAAGGAAAATTTTCAAAAGGACTGACACATGGAACATATTGTCTTAAGTGAAGGTTTATTGAATGTCAAACGCATTAAGTAGAATTTTTTTTATTTCCCGTCCCTGAACTTTGCATGACATAACCTCTTTGAATTAAAGAAATCAAACTTGTAATTTTCCCACTGAAACTTCCCATTATTTAGCCACTGTTGTGGTAATAATTCAATATTTGCAATATGCAAGAAAAAATTGCCTGCCATCTTCAGGACCTTACTTTTATTTTTTAACTCTGAATTAGAATTCTGATTGATTCCAGAGTACAAATACTAAAAGTGTGCAACAAAAAAGAACTAAAATGTGCAAAGTTTAGCAATGCTTTTAGTGTTTGTACCCTATATTGTTATGCAAAAATAGTAAATGTTTCTTTTTTCCAGCCAGTGACCAGACAAATAAGGCAACCTTAAGACCAAGTTACTTGAATCAGATTACTATTGTAAAGCACCATAGAGTTTTAAATATGGCGCTTTTTAAATTTAGAATTTATTATTATTATTATTACTAATCATTAGTTTGATCTTAGAAATTGAAGAGGTCCTTGCAAAAACAGCACAAGCTGTGATCAAGAGTCAACTTCTCCTGTATTAATAAAGAAATTTAGGGGATAATTTGCTAATTTGATCGCAGTCCACATACTGTTTTTGCACTGTCTTCAATTATTATAAATAAATTAGGAGAAATAGCCAGCATAACAGGTCAAAGCTACTCCCTTCCTCTACCTGCTAAAGACAGCATCTTTGAAAGGCCATTATTAGTCAAACAAACTGACAATGCCAATTACAATTAGATAAGGCCTAAAACAACTCCAGTCCTCCAATTATTCTCATGTCGCTTTTGGGGGGGGAGTCTTACCTTCCACAGTCTCCTGCTGATGAACCAGCTATGGTGGAAAACTTCGTACGCGTTTCCCCTTCTGGCGAAACGCGTACGAAGGCGAAACGCGTACGAAGTTTTCCACCATAGCTGGTTCGTCAGCAGGAGACTCTGGAAGGTAAGACTCCCCCCCAAAAGCGACATGAGTGTATCGAACTCCGCTATTGCCGAAATGAAGAATGTTTGTAGAAAGCCTCCAATTATTGTTTACTAAATAAATAGATAATTCACAACAATACCTTAGTCACTACAGATAAGCATACACAGTTTCCATTGACAGTAATGCCACACAGTGTACCATTAATTCAGAGTTTCATTATAATTTTGCACTGGAAGTGGCACCAGAGATCATTGGAAGCATAAGGCATAAGGCTATAAAGCATAGGATTTTGCTTTAAAGCCCAAGTTGGGAATTGATTTTTTTCCTGTGCATATTCACAACAGTGGTCAACTTGGTAGTGTGCCTAGCTAACAGTTAATGAAACTCCTCTTAATTTTAATATAATTGTATTTGTTAAGCTTCCATATTAATGGAAAATAAATTACTAGTTAAATAGTTGGAATTATTCTCATTCATTAATTGACATATTGTTCCAGATAATTATTGTTGAATTGCTTGTCAATTAGAATTTAAATAGAATATATTTATTCTTGTACAGTTGTACAATAATGCAAAAAATAGTACATCAGGGTTGTCAAATTAGAAATTAAATAGAATATATTTATTCTTGTACAGTTGTACAATAATGCAAAAAATAGTACATCAGGGTTGTCAAAAAGTGCCAGCCACCACGGATATAAGCACATTCTCCACTCATCGCAGAAAGCACTCCCTGCGATCATTTTTACTCGCTGCGAAATTTTGAACAACAGAGTTTATTCTGAACTGAGTACTTGCCTGGCTCGCTGCGAGTAATTTCTGCAATGAGTGGAGAATGGCCTTTAGCCAGCTGCTTTGAGGTTTTTATTGGCTGAAAGTCACCAAGAAAAGTGAAAAAAAAATCAGCTGATTTAGAAAGAAAAACTGAAATAAAAGCTTGACATTTTGAATTATTGCCAACCAGCTGTTCATTTGACAACTTGTAACAATTGTCTTAAGAATATTTTGTAACAAATAGTAAAACTATTGCATGTCAAAAATTTGTTAGCACAATTACGTTGAAAGGATGAAATTGAAATTTACCTGGTCAATCTGGAATATTTCCCCCTTGACAAGAAAATAACAAAAGGTCAAAACAATAACTGACCTTAAAGATCAAAAGGTCACATTGAGATTTCAACTTGAAATAAAAATCACACTATACTCATTTTGTTAAATAACTAACAAAAAGAGTTCTAAAAGTCTTAGATTTCACGACTGTGAAACTGCACCACACGGTCATGGCAGGAATTTTGAATGTTTTTATAGACATTATGGTACTGACATGGTCTTGTCACTGTGTGGTAAGTTTCACACTCATATGAAAACAGTTACTGCTCTAGAGTAGATTTCATAAGACTGTTTATCAAATAGCCTGAATGGGTCAGGTTATGCTGTAATCACAATTTCTAAAGAGATGTTGTGCCATTACTACAGAAACACTGTGAAGATGTTCTTAAATTCATGCAAGTGCCATGGGTTTTGATGTTCTCATCACAAACATGTGTAGGAAGCAAGGCAAAGGTACATGCATAACAAGGAACATCTTGCACTGTTTTTGCCACAGCCTGCTTTATTTGCAGCTCAATTTTATTTTTTAATGCTCAAAAATCTAAAACAAATTGGCACAATTTCTGAGTGTAAAAAATTGTCATTTATATATAGAGGGATTTCATTTCATTTTCCAAGAGAAATGAAATCTTTTCTATCAAAAACTTTCCATTGTACTTGCCCACGAACATGGCTGCCATGAAATCCCTCTATAGACAGTGTTATATAGTTTTAACAGTCAAAGGAAATCTGCTCTTGACTAACTCATGACTACCATGATTCTTAATCATCATTAGTATTCAGAAGAGTAGAACGCTCCTCTATATGATCAACCCTCTTGAAAGCAGAGTTAGTGACAACAAACAAAACAACACCTGCTAGCAGCACCAATGTTACACCCAACACATTGATAAGGACTCCTTCTGGTACAAACTTTGAATAGGTTTTCCTACAAAAATAATTAGCAATTTTGTCAACCTATAGTAGAGTACACACTAAAAGTGTGCAAAACTTAGCACTATTTAGTACTAAATAGTGCTAAACAACAGGAAACAATAGAATTTGCATAAGATATCACAATTTAGTACTATTTATTTTGTACACTTTTGGCCCACTGCAATAATTGGTTATAAGCTGTAGCGGCATTCCTGCCTTTGGCAAAGTAAATAAAATAAAAATATCTCATGTATAACCAAATCTATGGTGTCAGAAGTGTTAGTGGGTTAGTGTCAGAATCTCCTTTTGTTTCAGTTGAGTGATCAAGACTTTGAACTACCAAAGTCGCACTTCAACAATATATAACAGTTGTAACTTACGGAATAGAGAATAGTGCTTTCTCAGTCATTCCCAACAAGCAAGTTCCAATGGCCATCATAAAGATTAGCACACCAAAGAAGATGTGGACTTTGAGATAAGAACTGCGAGGTGCATCAGGAAATTTTGGAAACAGGAAGCCAGCAAAACCAAAAAAGAGCTGCAAAAAAATTGTGTACAGACGAGTTACAAAGTTGTATAAGCCCAGTGCTTATAAACCACTGTTTATGGGACAATTTGGCACCTGTGATTTTGTAAGTAAAAATTACCTGACAAGAAAACAACACAATTGTAGATAATCCCAGCCAACTGTGCAAGGAGTACATGTTTGGGATCTTTTGAGCATTGTGGAAATCAAACACAGCCTTTAGTCCAAAAACTGCTGTTATGAAGGCAATAGACTGAAGACCAAAGTGCACTAGTTTGACAAGGAACTTGTTTTCAAAACGGAAGACACGGTACACAATCACTAGCTGTACAATCAAAATATTTGACAATTCGTTAATATTATCTATACATATCTTAGAAACAGAGAGGAACAATCTTTTCATAGACAAAAAGGGCTATTCATGGGAGTTAAATGAAGGAAGGACAACAATGAAAGAAGAAGAAAGAGTCAGAAAAAAGGCTGCAGAACAGGGCCACTGAAATATTGAATACATGAAGCCTAGTAGCACAATAGGAAAAGGCATCCCAATTCTGCTTGATTCTACAGAAAGATACACCTGTGTCCATTGAAATGCAGATCCCCAAAGAAGAAGAGATAAAAGTATAAGCTCTATATCTACTGACGCCTCAAGTTCCATCTAAAGGCACTGCATCACCTCAGAAATATGAATACATTTGTGGTGATGTGGTCGAAAGCACAATTCAAGCTCTACAAACAAACAAACAAACAAACAAACGACAACAACCCGGAGCGCACGCAGTTGAGCTTGACATCAGAACTATGCTCCATTCTCTGACAAAGCACAGCTTTCAGCCAATCAGAGCGCGTATATTCGACAAGGGTATATAATAAAATAAAATAAAGTACCTACTAAAAAATGTAGGCATTTGTAGTAATTATCTTTATAGGTCATTACAAATGCTTTCTCTTTAATGTAAAGATTTAAAATGAGCATTCCCCTTTCCTGTCCTCACAAAAAATTCCCCATTCCCCCTTTTTCCATTTTGAAAATTTCAGATCCCCCTCTTTAACATCCTGTGCCCTGCTGTGGGGTATACTATTCATTATAAAATTATGCAGCCTTCAAGGGGCAGTTATATTCTTTCAGATCATCAGCTGTCTTCTACTAACTCTACATCTAAAGAATGTTACAATATACTATCAGCTGTTTTTTATGTTCTGACAGATAGATGAAACCATTCATTCTATATGAAGTTACACTACATGCATATAAACGTTCTGACTGTGTGAAACACTCAAATGCTATTAAATTTCTTTGTTATGCAATCAGCAGGAAAATCAAAGGGCGGATGATTTATGCACCAGTCAATGTAAATCCCCGCTCCCCCCAACCCGGGAAAGGGCGGGGATGTGCGGGGTATTTATCGTGTTTTCAATCACTTGTTCAGTTCCGGTATGCGGGGAAAAAACGAACATTTCCACTCCCGGTCTCAAGACCGGGGCATCGGGCGAATATGGTATATAATGGTCAGCGGTTAAACCAATGAGCGGCCGCCATCTTAGAAAATACCCAGAAGTCAACTTCCCGCGTTTTTCTACGTACGTGAAAAGATGGAAGAGCGACAGGTAAAGTGAAAAGATGGAAGAGCGACAGGTAAAGTTTTCCCTATTTTAGTGTATTAAATAAGTTATTTTTGTTTGTTTTATGTCTTGAATTTTTGTGTTTTTTATATTTGGCTATATTTCAGTCGAATATGATAGAATAATAACTTAAAATATTCGCAATCATTTCAAACTACTTCACTGATTGATCTGCCATGTGAACTTTTGATGCTTTTAATATCTTTTTACCAGGAAAGTGAGATAATGTGCACGCTGCATAACAATAAGCTATTAAATTTTAGTGCCTAATAAGATATAGTTAGTTATCATCTATCTGAAAATTCACAGGAGCATAAATACATTAAGCTTATATTGTGTTAAATACATTGTCTTATGCATTTTATTTCTTTTTTACTAGGTGAAAAAAATCCCTGGAAAAAATAAAGATTAAAGATCAGATAATCAAAAATAAATAACGGTTCTATTGTCTGTATTGTGTAAATGAATTTAATATATAAGTTATTAGTCATGGGTAGGCGGGGACAAGCGAGGACATTGGATTAAACATACTGTCCCAGGGGCAGTAACATTTGCTCACTTTTTCAGGCATGTCAGTCCAATTCCCCGCCCTTTCCCGGGTTGGGTGGGGCGGGGATTTACATTGACTGGTGCATTATGCAAACTGGTATAAAACACAATATGGTTTGTACAGACTTTATATTTCAGATGAATGACATCAATGGTTAAATTACGGCTTAATTATTCCGCCATCTGATCGAGAACCAGAAAGCTCTGACCGCGCTCTGACAACCATCGAAGGCGCGAAGAATGCATTTCATACTCCGCGCGCGAGGCTGTTGATTACATTCAGTCTATCGATATCTAGCTGTACACGAATTATCAGAAAACCTTGCTTTTAAGTGAAATTTTTAGAAAGCAGAATTAAAATTGGGGATAATAATTTTTCTATCAGAAAAAAAATAACAAAAGTTTATATTTAGGTGAAATTCATTTGTATTTCCTTTGTATTTGTCTGTTTACTTTGAGACACGTAAGTTTACATGTATGAGAAATTTCGAAAGAATTTTTACTGCAATGCTCTCAATATTGATTCCATAAATTATATATAAAACAATATACAAAGTAGGAGCAGTCAAACACATTATTCATGTCTGTGAATGCTTTGATTTTTCAAGCTGAATTCAATTAAGCTTAAGCTTATGCTAAGGATGTTTTTACATAATTTCACGTACCTTCGCTGTACAAAAACACCATGGCAATGACCATGCACAGTGGATGATAGTTAAACTCCTTACCAGAGCCATCCCAAGCAAAACCTCCACGGTATTTCCCCATCCAAATTCCAGTCAAAATCATAGCAACAATACCCAAAATCTGAATAAGGGTTGCGCTAACAATAAAAGTGACAGGAGATCCTTCTGAACTCCGCTGCATTTTCCCGTCCAAGTGTCAATGAATTTTTCGCTTTGATGATATTTCTCGGTGTTGAAAATGTTCAACTGCTCCGAGGAAACTAAAGAAGATTCGAACAGCAACCAACGCCCTACTTTGGTTGATGTTTAGGCCTGTTTTGGGGGAACAACAAAAAAGAACAGTCTTGTTCAAGCGTTCAAGCTGCTTTGCATTTGTTCCTTCGAGCGGATCGGAAATGAATGAAGCACAGGTGTGAGGTACCATGCTTACGCTGTCATATCCAACACAGGAAGCCCAACAAATAATAATAGCTCCAAGACGGTGGATGGTAGAAAGGAATCATTTTGAATACAAAATTAATATAAACCAGAAAATGGGTCTGGAGGAAAGCAGAAAATGGGATCAATGAGAAAGTGAATAAATGAGAATAAAATATCAATGAAGATGAAAACATGTTAAATGCAAACACTCTATTGGTTCCAGTTGTTTAAATATCTATTTTATTAAAAGTCAATGAAAATTCCACTAAATGTTCAAATTCACTATGATTTTAGGTTGGTTTTAAAAAATTAATGTGATTAGGTTAGACACTTTAGTGTCAGTCTTTTAAGTAAAAGACTAACTCTAAAAGCATTTGCAGAGGAGCTAATAAAAAACAATAGGAGAAAAATTCCTACAATTCTGTAATAATTGCAATAGTGTTATACTGTTGCTATGGTAACTGCACTTGTGATTTTAATGATGACACCCTTGGTACAACTTTACGTTCACTGTAGCCACTGGCTTGGTCTAACGTGTATTCATCATAAAATGTCGATTGCAATAATTCAGGTTTTGAATTCATTAAGAAATAGGCTTCACAGGATATCTCATCAGAATTTAAAATAACACTACAAGGCATTCGCTTATACCAAGTTGGGTGGTCTTCAAGGTCATCTAGATGAAGTAAGGCTTCTTTGTCAACTTCATACACCTCTCCTTTTATGTGCTGAGGAAATAGAATCATGTAGATTTGAGATATTAATAGGAATATGGCGTCAAATTTTAAGAGGAAAGGGCAGTTGCCATTTAGTCAGTTTTCAAATGCAAAAAATTTATCCCCCATAAAAGGAAAGTCCAACCCTCTTGAAATTTTCTTTGCCTGTTTACAGCCCCTCGCCCCCCCCCCCCCCCCCCCCCCCCCCAAACCACTCCTCAATCACGTGGATTATTCCACAGTATTTGACCCCCTTACCCCTCGGGATTTCCAGTTCCGGCCTCCATGGTGAGGGTATAGATAGGGTGGGGTATTATGGATATTTTCTGGAATATTTACACATTGGACCCCTAGCTACTGGCTGCAAGAATGAGTGACTTACTGATCCTTTTCCAGGAAATGGTAGTAAGAATGGTATCAATGCATCTGTTCCAATTACCATTGGATAGCATTCTTTGGTCTGACCATTACCAATGAATTCCACTTTTCCACTTGGTGGTTTTTCAATCAAATGATAGTTTGGGAATCCTTTTTTTAAGGTTCCATAAACAAATATTCTAGTTATTATAACTTGATTCATCTAAATAAGAAAAATATCAAATAATTTTTACGGACGTGACCACATGTTTTAATACAAGAGAGTTTCTGCCAAATACTTCCCCACGATTATTTGATCACACATGTACATTCTTAAAAGCACAAAAAGTAATCAACACACAATCATATCAACAGATACCGATAAAAAGAAAAGGAACTTTTATCAAAATACCTTCTGCCTTTTGTTCACTTCGATTCTGCGCGTGACATTCGTGAAACAGGAAGCCCACACTGGCTACCGACTAAATCATTTTTAATTATCTAATTTTCTACGATGGACAAAGCTAAAATTTATCAGCAAATTTATTAAAAGTGTAATCATAACAAATGAGAATACATCATTTTCAAAGGTGTTCATGAGGACGGTAAAACCCCCAAATGTCTCTGCACTAAACCTCTGCACTATCAATTTTATGAGTTGGATTGATTTTCAGTTTCATTTGATTGATTTTCGGTTTCTTTAGACTGTGAATCTTTAGTCTCTGTCTCTGAATGAGAGAATTTCTTAGCGAGATGTTCCAAAGTCCATTCAACCGTTGCAAACCACCAAGAATTAGACCTGTACACCAAACGAGACATTAGATGTATCCCAGAAGCCGGTGAAATTACATGGAGATGGAGATGTTGAATTGAATTGAATGGAGGCCAATGGAAACCAATTTTTACATCCTCTGAGTCTGCATTTTCCTGTTGTAGGATTTTATAGCCGACGTCCTTCATCCTTTGAACGAGGCTTAGATGTTTGCCTTCGAGTGTTTTTGGATTGCCATAATGAGCTTTAGGGACTATTAGATAGTGATGTTTTGCAGCAGGACGAATGTCAGGGAATGATATAAACTCGTCATCTTCATAGACTATTCTTGCTTCTTTTTGTTTGGTAGCAATTTGACAGAAAATGCAGTCGTCCACAGTCTCTACATGGTCTTGCCCCTCCGCCATTTTCGAAACAGGTACTCAGGTGTTATTTCACTTCCGGTATGAATTTAACAATAAGGAATACTTCTCTCCACTCTCTTCCCAGCCCACCTGGGGAAAAGAGAAAAAGTTAAGCAAAGAAAAAGTAAAACATCACGGTTACAATGAAAAGAAAAAGAAGGAAAAAACCGCTAGTTGTCATTTTTCCTTTGGGCATCCTGTGGATTAGTTTTCTGGGATAGACTGGAGTGAGAAGCATGTATTTGTACCAGTCTCCTTGTCCGAGTACCCACATGTGAGTCATCAAGAGGAAAAGAGAGAAAATCGAGTTTTTTGCCGTCTTTGTTTAGCATTTTCTGTCCTTATCTTCCTCGGCGCTCCGCCTGGAAGCCCTAGTGTAGTAGAAGGATGTCTGAAGATAAGTCTCTAGAGGATTTTTTCGCCAAAAAGAAGGCAAAAAAGGGAAAAAGTAAGAAAAGCAAGTTCACCACTTCAGATACCATAACTAAACAAGTTACACAACCGAAGAAAGATGAATCGAAAGATCAGGGCTCCAAAAAATCAGCGTCGTCGAACCAAACTACATCTGGAAAGGTAACAAATATATCTACGTATGCCTAATCTTTTTAGATTTTTTTGTCTCGAGCTAAAGTTGGTCTTCAACAACGATTATATATCCGTTCCATACAAATTCCAATGAAAAATATATGTAAAAACCCACATGGCCCTTTTTTGTTCGAAAAAACTTTGTGTACTCAATTTCCTTTTGTTTTTTCAAAAAGTGAACTGCAAAAACATGTTCGGTTGTCTTGTCGTGGTCAGATTATTTTGTATAACATGGTAAATATTTAGGAAATGCATTAGGGATTCTTTGGCAAGCAGCTAGGAGGTAATTGCACCGGTTATTTTCAAAAGAAATCATTTATCATTCTGAGATAGGCCCATTATCAGTATAATATAGAGTGTATCTAATGCTTTTAAAAACAACAGTGTAGAAAGATAAGATAGGATATTCTGCTGTTGTGCACCAAGGGGAAATTGACATACATGTAATTGATTTTCATTGACAACCTGGAAGTCAAAATCCTCATCCCCAGACACCTTACAGATGTCAAATTTCATAGAGCAGATTTTGTATGAGTGTGAAATGAACCGCGCCATGCCATGACCGTGTCAGTGCCGTGTTGTCTATAAAAACATTCGAAATTCATGCCGTAACCGTGCTGTGACCATGCAGTGCCGTTTTCACAGTCATACGAAATCAACTCTACTGCTCCCAGTGACTTTCTGAATTCTCTTGGAAGTTCAAGACGGCAACTGTGTCAAATTCCCTATCAAGGAGACCACTTTCAATATCAAATTCCTGTGGGTATCTCCCCCACACAACTGACCCCACCATGGGGCTTAACATTGATAGGTGTATTCTCTCTTTTCTGGTTTGTCCAGAAAATCCACATCTCATTTCAACACCAAAGGCACAACAGTGGGGACTTGTAAGTGACGAATACCACACAAACCTCAGATATCATGCTAAAATGAATGCATATTTTTAAATAAATAAACCTTGATTTCATGGCATCCAACTGGAAACCATGGTATTTGACTTTTACAAATGCTGCACAACATTTAACTTCTCTGAATTGTTTCAACCCATTTATCTTTGTTGAAAAGGGGACTTGGATGTCTAGTGTCGAAATGGAATGTGTTTTTTTTAGTATTTACATGTGCATCGATGAAACAAATTCGCATTTGAACTTGATTATGATCAAACATTCAAAAGACTAGTTTGGGATTTTATCTTGCTACAGGGTGTATGAATGAACAAAGCAAATACTTAAGATTTCCACAGGTTCTTTCTCAAAGTTTTGAATATATAAAAGGGAATCATGGCTGACATTAAGCAATTTGCACATAAAATTAAATTGTTAATTTTTTAGACTTTAAAATTCTTACAACTGTATTCATTTATGAATTCTTATCATTTTCAATTTTGTAACCTTTAGGAAGATGAAGAGTGGATAGATTTTGCCCAACCTCAGGAGAAAGACTACTCTGGCCTCAGAATTCAAGCCCTCCAGATCTCGTAAGATGAGAAAACTGGACAGTTCCTCGACTACAGCATACTAAAGGACTTTGTTCATTGTGATATTTTAGGGAGAAACAAGAACAGGAAGCAAATGAAGAAGAGGAGAAAGAAGAATTCAGTGAAGATGGTATTATCATTATTTTGTTTGTTTGTGTCATAAGAGCTATGTTTATGTGGGACTGTTTCCAAAGTAATCCAGTTAAGAAAACTCAGAACCAGATCCAGGTTTACATCTACACAGAATTTCTTTTAAAAAATAGCTTTTCAATCATATAAAAATCTATCATATTAGCAGTGATCACATCATCAGTGATCACATCATCAGGGGCAGTACTCATATATTTGCTATACGGGGATGATCCGCTGAGCAGGGTATGGTTTTTCAAGTTTTTTGTCATGAACAGGGTATCCTTTTTGCAATTTTTTGAGCTTCTTGTCATTTTCAGGGTAGCAACTTTCTCATCAACCTTAGTCGTTAGTTAGCCACAATGGTAATGATCAGTCTAGAAGCCTTATTTATTGTTGTTCGATCGCGATCACGACAAACTCATTATGAAACTCATCTACATTACAAACAAATAAGTACATTACATTCTGCAATTCAGTATTCAGTTTTAGGATCCTAGCAGAACACCCCCACCCACATACTGGTCAAGTATGATCACTGATCAGATGTACTACTGTAACAAGTCAATTCAAAAACTTGCTAAACAGGCCTTACAATGTTAATCCCTACAAGGAAAGAGTTGGTTACAAAAGTTTACATGAAACTTTCAGATGAATCTGTCCACTATCTAACACTGTTTTTACATCTGTAGGTGAATTATTAGCAAAGAAAGACAAACTAAGCCCTTGGCAACAAGCTGCTGTACCAGCTGGTGAGAGTTAGAAATTTACATGCTGCTGTGTTGGTCTTAGGCATACATGTAGGAATTACAATGTAGCTCAGTCCCAAAGCAAAAGAGAATCATCCATCACAGCCATCAACATCTTTTTGATATGCATTGACTTAGTGGAGTTTCTACTGAAAAAAGGTATGGAAATACAGCCAGCAATTACATTTTAAATCATCTTTTTAATGTCCCACAGCTCAGACACCTAAACCTTTAGAAGAAGATCAACCCAAAGTAGTTGGAGGTGTTTATCGACCACCAAGCCTCAGAAACAAAATAGCCATGAGTGGAGGTATCAAAGGAAAAGCTCCTGAAATCAACAGTGAGATTGCATTCCCATCCCTTCAGGCAGCAGTACAAGACAGCAAGAGGTTGGTGGAGAATGCTGAAGGGACTTGATTGATAATAATAATAATAACCTTTATTTAACGTGGTCAAGTACACTTAGCTCAATACAAGTATATCACTAATTCTCAGGAACTGCCACAATGCAAAATTAAAATATAAAATATTAAGATAGCTACTAGTAAAAAACATTGTGCATTTTAAATGTATGTTATACAAATGTACAGTATGTGCTGCAGGTTTGTGTGAACAATGTCACAAAACCCCCGATTTCAACTTGTGTGCACCTGAATTGACGTTATTCTAGTGACGTGTAACAACCAGTTAGTCATTCTCAGGTACCAAAGAGTGTTATTTTTTCATTCATTTCTTGCTTCCAGAAATATACTCCTGGGAAAGTTGTTTCTGACTAATCAACCTAATTAGTTTTTTGTTTTGTTTGTTTGTTTGTTTGTGTGTTTGTTTGTTTGTTTTCAGTGAAAAGAAAAAGCCACTGGCCAAAATTATAGATGTCTACTTTATAAATTCTTTTACAGTAGTTCTATTGTTTAATGTGAACATCGAAACGTTTTTCTCTTTTATAGCAAAGAGCCCACAGGCAACAGAAGCTTTGAGACTGTAAGACATGGCTCCCGGTCCACAGAAAACCCAGCAGACAGACGACCTAGGCTGGACCTGGAAAACAAATATGATGCATTGAGAAGAAGCTAAATGAACTTCAAAGATGATACAATGTCCAAAACTTTACTCATCATGAACTTGAAAGGAATTACTATGAATATATAAATGTATTTTTGGAAAGTCAGCAGATTTCATCACATTGAGAAGGCAGTATCAGTCTTTGTAATACAGGATTTACAAAGTGGGATATTAACTGGAGGGGTGCCTAGGAAGATGACTTAAGTTTTTTTTTTTTTTTTTTGATGTGCAGGTACATGTATTCTTTTCTGGCATAGGAAAATCCATTGGTGCCATTTTTGACCCCAAAATAAGAAAAGTCACTTAAGTCATTTTTATGGAAACCTTCATTTTCCAAACAGGTTGTGGTCACACTTAAACATTTTATGGTAACCAATTTGTGTGATGGATTTACAATGTAACAATGTCTTGATGTGACTACAGCCACAGTAACCTGCATATGTGCTTGTAAATAGATTACATCAAGTCATAATTTCCTTTTAGTCATGTACATGTGAGTAACAGCATCCTGAGGATTGCTAATTGAAATAATAATTGTGTAATGTATTTTTAGAACTCTAATATAATGCTGAAAATTCCAGATCCAATAACATGTTGTCAAGCAGATTTTGTTTGAATACAAAAACTGTGTCCTTCCTGGGAAGGTGGCAGTTCCATACTGTCAACCAAAAACTTTAGTCATCTGGACTGTACCACAATAATTGTATTGTGTACAGGATTTGTAACGATATGCTAAGAGTGTGTTAGGTTAGCACAGGAACAAAGTTAAACCTCACAGGTAGAACAGGCTTAAATTGTGGTATCTTGCATAGCTGGTGCTATTAAGGAAGGTGGCTGGGAAGATGAGTATTTCTCTTTCCTTTCCCTCCTTCCTTCCACTTAGTGCCAACTACAACAGGCTTCAATTGTGGTCAAAGTGGATTTCCATTGCTGGATTGTACTGAGAATTCGGCATGTGTGCAAATTACTGTTGCACAAAATCACCTGTGTGTGTATTGTACATTATTTTCTCTGTAGCCTTGTTTCTCTAAGGATGTTCTTTTGGCAATTAGAGAGAATTAAGGACACAAGTAAAATTTTCTTTCTGTAGCATAAATACGGTTCCTAAGAACAGTCGGCTAATTTAAAATAGCTCAGGGTGAGTTAAGTAGTGCAAAGTTAAAATTCCTTGCAAGAATAAGCAACTATCCTTATAGCTGGTAGGATTCTACTTCTCACTGCAAACCTTAATAAAGTACAGAAACTTGCACAAATACCTAGTACAGTTGTTTGTCATTAGAGCATTATTATAATATCTACAGATGTATAGCTAATGAGCAGGATCGAGCATGAGCAGTAGCAAATCTGTTCGATCCTTCCGCAAGTGGAAACCTATGACTTTGATTTTTCTTTAAACCATTTCGGTCGTTCACTCGGCGGGCTTTGGATCCTCAGTTGCGTATGCACTGTAGAGACCTGTCTGCTTTTTGTGACGGAAAAGTTTACGCCCGCCGAGTAAAACTGGAGAGATCTATTTGAAGTCAAACGGTGTAGCCGAGTGTCTCCTGTGAAGCCGTGCAGTGTCGCGTCGAGACAGGTAGACACGACTGCGTATATGCAAACCGATCCGCGGCGTCCATGACTTTGGGACTGGGGAAAGGGTTGACGAAAGCACTGATTTTGAGCATTGCCTAACAGTAGATATAGTACAGGTTTGGCTATTTTGCATCTATATGTAATTGTTCGAACCGGCACTTATATAGCATTATACAGTAGTATACATTCTTTCCTTGGAATGATTTTGCGAGACTTGCGTAGCATACCAAATCTGGGTGAAAATATTGCCAATATGTTCATTCCATGGCCTAACGTTACTCCAAGATATTTGAATAATGACTGATCCTGGAAAGGGTGGTCAATATGCAACCATTAGCAGCATCCTTTACATTGCAGTATCCATTCATAGCAGTACCCTTTACATTGAAATAAAGCTTGTAACATTTCGTAGTCTTTGATGAGCCCCAACTAACATTTTCGTCTTGGAAGTTCGACCCCTTCAGCTCCCTTCGGAGTCATAAAGATAGCCTGCCTAGCTGGCGTTCTGTGGTTTTCGGAGCGGAGGAAGAAGTGGATCGCTGGTTTTTCATTTCTTCCTCCGCCTCCAAAACCGCAGACCGCAAGCAGCGTAGGCTATCATGACGAGCCCTAATGAATCAAGGGTTCTATCATGTGTTTAGTTGCCAATAATGATGGGTTAACGATTATTTTTTTAGGTCACTATAAAGAAGACTAATTCCATCCGAAGATATCCGTATGGAGCATACTGATGTAAGAGTAGAAAACTTGCGACACATACGGTCATAATGGCTTACTGGGCGGGGAAGACTACGCCCAATCGATTAGGATTCGAATTCACGGTTGTGGTAAAGCTACGCGGTAAGATTAAAACAGAAATTTTGACCAGCTGAGCTCTTATAGTTTCTTATGTACGGGAGAAATCAAACAAAAAAGTGATTTGATGAATAGAAGTCCACCAGCCAATAAAAAAATCGGTTTTTTTTTATTTGGAAACTTTTTGCGTTTTCATATCCCACAACAACGATATCGTGTTCAACGAAAATGGAGCTTTTAAACTGCTTTTCACTACGCACCTTTGTCGTTTCGGTGCAGTGTGGGCAGTCGAAATTAAGCGCAATTTTTTGTTATCCCCTTTTCAGTCATGCACACAGAACAAGCTGAATGGCTTGCTTTTGTAGGTAGAAGGGAGAATTGAAATATTAGCTTCTAGACTGCATGTTTTCAGACCTTTTCAGTTTCAGCTTACTAGTGCCAATAACATAGCTATACTAATCCAGGCACGGATGGTCAGCGGACGTTAACAAGCTAAGATGTTCAATTTACAATTAATGATCTGAAACGATCTACAGACTGAGATTCAATGACTTTGGAAGATAAGGCATTCCATTGACCGATTCGAAATATGGCGGCAAATTTGAATAACTATTGTTCTGGACTGACTAGCCTCGTGTTCACGTGGAAACACAAAAGCGTTTTCACATGAATGAGAGGCTAGTCAGTATAAAACAATAGGTATTCAAATTTGCCGCCATATTTCGAATCGGTGTATACGGTAATGGTTTTTACAAAAAATGTTACAAAAAATTACAAAATATTTATATGCATTCACTGAAGATGATAGTTATGTACGAACTTCACCTTTGGCCCTAGCCTATCCGTTGGAGAAATTCTTATTTGAAGTGGATAGATATATTGAATAGCATCGTTTTTACCTACTGAATAAGAATCAGTATCCCTTCGTGCAACCGGAGCCAGGGATATAATTCAAAACCGAATTATAGGGGATATAAAGCGAGTAATACCCAGTCAAACCAGATGCCTCATCTCTAAATCGACTGATTTAAAATACACACACATCAACAGTCAAAGCATGAATATCACAACATGATGTCTGGAATAAAATTAATCTTCAATGACGTCATCGATATTTTTCTCATTGCTTCTGTATAGTATAATTTTTCTTTTGCAATTGACACGTTTTCGTGTACATAAAATACATAAGGCTCACTCATTTTCAATCTTTGGGGTAGCCTCTACTTAGTGAGTAGTGTGTGGCCTTTGGAGAAGCATTCAGAAATTCTTTATTTATTTCTTTAAATAGTATTCGTCTTGAAAAGACTGCAATTTAATTTGACTCTATCCCTAAGTCGTGGGCGTCATGACACTGGACAGGTGCATCTGTACGTAGGTGTTGCTGGTAACATAAATACTTGAGGTATTCCAAATTAAGAACATTAGTACTAAAAATAACAATATCAGTTTATCCCAAAAGATTAGTGACAAAATGTCAAAACAGTTCTGTGGTATGCGGTTTACATTTCCATAAGTGGCTGGAACGATGAACACTGAATCAATGTACAGGGTGTGTCCAGGCATATAACCTCAAGATGGGTGTTGGCTTGGGCGAGGTCAGTATTGGAACAGCTTTAATAAAGTAGACACCCAATGAAAAAAAAAAGTTTTGATACGACCAGTGACCACAGAAAAGCCCTTATACCGTAGATAGAAGAAGTGATTTTATTTTTGCCTGATTTTTAAAAAAAGTCAGGGACTCGGAGGCGAAGTCAGTTCTTTTACATTCCTAGTTGTGATTGTGACATACAGAGATAGGCGCACTGGTCATTATGTAAAAAGAGAATATGATGACAATCACTTTTAAAAAATCATTAGATTTTGCCGGGTTTCTCTCCCAGGTTAGTTGGTATATTTTGGACCCCTGTTGTACAAATACTGTAGTCAACTTTATTTGACTATAAAACCATCCTTGCTCATCTAGATGTATAGCTTTACCACAGTGAGTTGTATTGTTTTTTATGTGTACTAAAATTGTCCAATTCCCATATATGGTATGGTTAGCCATTGGCATTCAACAAGCTATGACCCATTCTCAGTTATATCAAACTGTGACGTATTTTAGAAAGAATTATTTTCCCACAGTGCTAGTGTTGCGTCAAAATAACTAAACCATGAAGCTGTTGACCTACTTGACGTTAGTTTCCCTTCAAAGGAAATTAATGTTGCGTTAAGTATTTATTAATTATGCGGCGGTTGAAGCAATTCTGGATCGCTTAATTAACTTTTTGTGTATACATTTTAAATATTGTACTTTTGGTCGATCATATCGATTGACTAATAAATTAGTTAAGTGCTTTTTTCTGTTTTATTTGCGATTCAATCCCAAGAATAGCGTGACTGAAATCAACAACTCACACCCAAGAAAAACCCAAATTCGGTTTCAGCCCCCTGATTGGCTTATGCAGTGTAGTCTATTTATATCAACAAATCAGAATTAAACAATATCAGAAATATATGCTTAGCGGTTTTTTAGCGGTATTCTACTTGAAGTAAATATTTATATTCTTCACAATGGCGGAGCAAGAGAGTCTGGAATATGGCAAAGGAGATTTTGTCCTTCTGGACGAAATCACCAAACCTGCCTTTATGGAAAACCTTGACCTTCGATTCGAAAAAGAGCGAATCTACACATATATTGGAGAGGTGGTGGTCTCTGTGAATCCTTACACGACTTTGGATATTTACGGGCCGGAGCATGTGAAGGAATATCGTAAATCTGAGATGTATGAAAAACCTCCCCATATATTTGCCCTGGCTAATGCTGCATACAGAACAATGAAAAGAAATTCCGAAGACAGTTGCATTATCATTTCAGGTATGTTATGTCATGGTACAAAAACTTTTAGAATTAATTTCTGAAAGATCCATCAAACAACTCCCTAAAATGCCACAAAGTTAATGAATTACTGTCAACTATGACTTTAATGAATTATTGTTCGATTTATTGAAAACCGTCCAAGTTAAGAGATGGTTAAAGAAAGTGGATTACTTTTTCTATAATTGATTACTATCTCCTTAGGCTTTGATCGTAAGACTTTGGGTTCTCCAGCTAGCAACATGAATGTAATAAAGTTGAATATTTGTATCTACTTGTCATTTTTAAAAAGGATTAATAATTTCTTTGCTCAAGGAAAAATTTACAATTTTAGTCCAAATTTTAAAGTTTTTCAAATCTCAGATGATGAATGTTAATCGAAAGTTTTTATTGTTTCAAGAAAGTTCTTGAAATTAACACATTTGATAACACAAAATAACTTTGGCACCCCCTGCAGAAACTGTTATGTTTCCATGAACACGTCATTTAATCCTCAGAAATGAATGCCTGAATTCAAATTGTTGGGATCCAAAACAATGTGTTCGAAAAATGAAGTCATACATAAATAAAACATTTTGGAACTCTAAAAAAACACTAATGGAGTTTTCTTTGTGCCAGAAAAATATAATTTTTCTGTTTAGTAATTCTTTGATTATTTGCATAATAATACCAGGTGATATTTAGAGTCTTTGTTATGAATCTTCAATAATCGTTTTTCCTTAAAATGTTGTCATTTGAATTCTTGAACATAATATCAAATTCCAAAATGCTTGGAAAAAAATTCACATACTTTTTATACCTCATATGTCTGTGGCTTTGAAAATTACAACAAAAACTGAAAAAATAAATTCCACTGCTATTTCAGTTACCTCAAGGCCTTGTAATAAAAATTTTGATTTGCATATTAATAAATCCAAAACCCTAAATTTCATTTAGTTTACAGTTAATAAGTAAATTCTCTGATTACCAAAATAGTGGTATTAGTATTACAAAGATCTGAATTGAAAATACCGAATGCTGTTGAGTTTTTAGCCACATCAACTGAAAATAATATGTCCAACTCCAGTAAAATAATAAATAACTTGATTTAAACAATCAGTTATTAACAGTCACTTAGCTTAAAAGTGTTGATGAAAAAAAAATTAGTTTCCTATTCCAGCCACATTTACCACAATCACATTATTTAGCCCTTTTGGCTGCTAAAACATTGATCAACAGTATTGGATTTTGTTATCTATACACTTTAATTGCAGTGTGGTCGAGTGTGGTTACTTAAGCTCATATGAGAATAAGCACTAATATTATCATTAATAGAAGATGGGAAGTGAATTCATAGCTCCGCTTGAACAATAGAGTATCTATCTAATAAAATTTCTACGTCAGAATATTTTGCAATCATACTTATTCTTGTGCATTTTTTCTTATCATATGTGTTGGCTTGTCGGACATAGCAACAGTAACTAAGGAGTTGTGGAACCATGAATTGAAATTTGAATGTAAATGATTGCAGGAGAAAGTGGTTCTGGGAAAACAGAGGCATCAAAAATTATCATGAATTTTATTGCTGCTATAACCAATGTTTCAAAGCAGAGGGAGATTGAAAGGTATGTACTGTATTCCTGTTCATACAAATATCAACTACAACAACATGAACAACAACTCTCGTATATATGCAGATTATCAACGAAATCACTACATTTCCTTGTGGAAATTTAAGGTTATGTTACTCATATTTTAACTAAGGTGTCAGTTCACCATCACACCCATCAGTTTTAAATGGGTTGAGGTCCTTCCTTGCACCTGTCCCACAACTGCTGAGATGACCTCAGTCTCTCTTTAAAGGAAATTTAAGATTATGTTACTCATGTTTTAACTAACATGTTTTAACTAAGGTGTCAGTTCACCATCACACCCATCATTTTTGAATGGGTTGAGGTCCTTCCTTGCACCTGTACCACAACTGCTGAGATGACCTCAGTCTCTCTTTAAAGGAAACTACCATAATTTTCTCAATAGATCAGCAACACTACTTCAATTTGATATCCAGAATTCATTCTGTAATTCACACCCATATTTCTTCAACTTGATATCCAGAATTCATTCTGTAATTCACACCCATATTTCCAAAAGTTTCTCCTAAGTTAAAGAGTGCTATACTGCTATTCTTAGGGTCAAAGACATTCTTCTAAAGTCTAATGTCATTCTTGAGAGTTTTGGAAATGCCAGGACAAACAGAAATGACAATTCAAGCCGTTTTGGCAAATATATGGACATTGACTTTGACTTCAAGGGGGATCCCATTGGAGGGCATATCTTCAACTACCTTCTGGAAAAGGTAAGCCTCACCCTTAGAACTGCATCCTGCTCCTGCTTCGAAACAATGAGCACATTAATTACAATTGATAAGAATACATAATCAAAACTTTCTCCATCTTGGGAATATTACTGAGGGAAACTGGACCATGGGCTTTTAAGTGAGTGGTCAAATGCTAAGAGCCACAGTAAAAAGCTTGCCGGCGATCTAATCAGTTGAGTCAGGTTCACTGAGTCCTCCAAGGGAATGACAGACATGACGCAAATATTTTGCAGTTATGCTAAGAGAACACACCTGAATACGAAGAAATAGGGCGTATTAGTTCAATGCCATCACCGGCCATCGTTGCAAATGTCGAAGTGAAACCAAATCGAAAATATAGCTGTTAACTTCTTCGTCCGATAAATAACATCCACTATGTCAGCCTAATTCGTCTCCTTGTACAAGATATTCTTTGACAAAGCTGCTACTTATCTTACTTTCTGTGAATTTCCTTTGAAAATACTGAGATTTCTTTCAAAGACTTTCTTTGGCTTTTGATTTTCGGCGCGGGAATGTTTGCACAGGCGCGCATGCATTATAATCCATTGTTACGTCATCAACCTCGTTCCCAGGGCTCTAGCGCGCCATTTTGAAGAAAATATATCCTTCAAATTAGCACAGGAAGCCCGAATACCTAATATTAATTCAAAAAGAAAATTAAAGT
Source organism: Telmatactis stephensoni (assembly GCA_029948255.1). Lineage (NCBI taxonomy): Eukaryota > Metazoa > Cnidaria > Anthozoa > Actiniaria > Isophelliidae > Telmatactis > Telmatactis stephensoni. The sequence continues at coordinate 906,016 of JALIZF010001919.1, read as the reverse complement.
TTCTTTCTATTTTTAGTCCAGAGTTGTGAAGCAGCAAGAAGGAGAGCGTAATTTCCACTCATTTTATCAGGTAAAATACCTCTCTACTTCACTCAGTAAAAATTGCTTGTAGTAAAAGCGCCGTAACAATGAATTAAAGGCGGAGGCTTTGCGCCCAATGGATCTGAGTAGGTCATCTTCTAAACGGCTTCTTTAGTGCAATCGTGAATGATATACCATTCATATGATATAATTCAAGGGTTGTAGTTACTGCAGTGTATTAAGTCAAAACTGTATTCACTTTTTCTAATACCATTCATATCCGACACCTTTGTTCATCTTCAATTTGTTTTTGTTTTTATTGTAGCTTTTGCAAGGTTCATCTGATTCAATGCTGACTGAGTTTTGTCTAGAAAGAGATCCAATGGAATATCATTATACTAAACAAGGAAAACTGTCGAAGGTTTGTAGAGTATAGAAGGCACTTCGAGTTAAAAATATGGGCAGTCTTTTTCGTCTTCGAACTAATAATCTGAGCAGTCTTCTAGTCTTCTTCTTTTGTTTGTCTGTCTGTCTGTCTGTCTGTCTGTTTGCTTTCTCGTTTACTTAATATTGCGCTCTCTTCAGGTCTCAACGATCAATGACACAAAACAGTACAAATTCAACTGTGATGCAATGAAAGCAGTTGGATTCACGCAGGAAGAACAGAAAACAGCGTGGCAGCTCCTTGCAGCCATCCTTCATCTGGTATGAAACATCCTTTCTATACATGTGCTTCAACTCTTGTCATACGATAAGAGCACTTAGATATGGTATACATGCATAAAATATTTTTACCGGTCGGGTAAGGACAGCAAAGGGGACACTTTTTGTAAGATAGAACATGTTGTCAAAGCATCTCCAAATTTCTGTCAAATTCTTCGGGTTTTAAGGGAAATCTTCTGTCAGCAAATTGCAGCTTTCGTATGGTAGCAGTGGGAAGGAACGGGATTCGCGCAAGACAATTTCTCTGATCGTCAGGAATAATTTGCTATGCAAAGTTTGAAAGTGTACGAGTTCCCATGGGATTTCATGAGAGTACTCCGTCAAGAGGAGCTACACACTTACACGTAAGAGAGCTTGCAAAAAGACCTTCAACTACATATATACACCTATTTCAAAAAAGTTTGTCACCGCTAAGAGCGATAGGCGATAGGTAATAGGTCATTCCAAGACCGCAAAGCACTATTGATTTCTAATTGATTTACATATGAATAGCCAAATATTTGATGGAAGAATGTAAAGAAAGATTTAGGATGGCTTAATTAAGAAATCAATAGTGCTTTGCGGTCTTGGAATGACCTATTACCTATCGCCTATCGCTCTTAGCGGTGACAACCTTTTTTGAAATAGGTGTATATATATCTTTGAACTATAAGATACAACTATGCACATATTTACATACATTGCTTTTAGGGTAACATAAAATTCGATCTCGAAGCAGAAGATGAGTCTGTAATTATTGTCAACAAAGACAAACTACGAATTATCGCCAGTCTACTCGGTACCAAGCCCTCCGCCGTGGAGAAGAGTCTGTGTTACAGGGTGGTAGCTGCCAAGGGCGAGGTGATGGAGAGAGCACACAGTAAAGAGGAGGCTAAACATGGACGGGATGCATTGGCAAAGGTATGTGTATATATCATTATATTGCTTATTAAGGTGGCAACGAAGTGTCACATAAGGCTCACAGCACTTACAAATCGTTCGCAATTCAAATTTCCTCATGCATATCATTTACGGACGGACAAAGAACGAAGACCAAAGTAGTTGTAACTAATTGTCTCCGCAATATAGAGGTTCGTTCTATAGAGATATCTATAAAATTATCGCAACAAAACCCGCGCGCGAATTGAAAGCCATGGCATTGTAAACAATATTACAGACTGTAAAGTTTCTGAATGAAGCAGTTTGACTGTAGTCATTTCAGTCTATTATGGCATTAAAGTTCCGTCTGGGATTGACCAATGATAATCCGCCGTGAGAGACAGAAAGCAGACGATAATGGATTGGATATCGTGGAGAGCTTTCAAAAACGTGAGGTGGCAGGGACAATGAAAAGTGGTCAAACTGATAAAGCATAAAATATAAATATGATAGTTGTTTGGGGAGGATTCTAATTCCACACAATTTCTTGTAGGCCATTTACGATCGTTTGTTTTCATGGATTGTTGGTCGTATAAACCACATCATTGAAATCCGCAACAAACGTGACCACGGGAAATGTACCGTGATTGGTGTCCTGGACATTTATGGCTTTGAGATCTTTGGTACCAATAGTTTTGAACAGTTGAATATTAACTACTGTAATGAAAAACTACAGCAGTTGTTCATTGAGCTCGTATTGAAGGAAGAACAGGAGGAATATCGTCGTGAAGGAATCGTGTGGGAAGAGGTAACTGATGTAGTCACCAGTAGAAATCCGCAAAATCATATTCACAAAAGAAACCAGATTATCTAGGATTACGCGATTCTTGCGCACGAGTAACTTGAGCATGCAACATACAGTGAGGTTGTGATCGCGCTGTGTGTAATCTTTGCAACTTTTTTCCATGCTATTACTCGATATTACGATCATGCGTTTTATTAGTGATTTATTACCGTTTTGGACTTTATAAAATTGAACTATTGTTGTATTGTAGGTGGAGTACTTCAACAACAAAATCATCTGTGACCTCATAGAACAGACACACAAGGGTATCTTTTCAATCATGGATGAAGGATGTCTCAATGTCGGCAAAGTTACTGACCAGGTTAGTATGACCACTGTTCTAGTTTAGTATTCCGCTCTACTCTTCTCTGCTCTATTTTGGTTTGACACATCATTTTACTGTGTTTCCGGATTTGAGTAAATGTTACTGTGTGTAGCAGAAACATGGCCAAAAAAGCGGTATGTCTTGTGGCTGTCTGATTGAATTACAGCGCGCAAGAGTACAACCACTTTAACGTAGTAACATTCTAGTTGTAGCCTCATGCTAGGATGACGAGGCAAAATTACTTTGACGCCTCTAAAACATCTAAAACCTCTAAAACATCTAAAACAGTGGATTAAGTCTGCTCATTTAACTGATTCTTTGTCCTGAGTCCTGTATACTGCGCTCTCTGCAATGAAATAGATACAAGGCTCACGCAGCAAACTTGATATTATTTTCTTATATAGCCATGCCATATAGTGCATCAAAGTTTTTTCTGCTTTAAATTAAAATTGTGATTAAAAAGTCACTCTTTTCTACAGATGCTTTTGCAAACAATGGACCAGAAACTTGGCAAACACAACCATTACAGAAGTAGATTGGTGAGTATCCTTAGTTCAAGTAAAATTATTTCAAAATACTACTTTAATATTCAAACTTCATAGACTATATATATGAAGATTATAGGAGCTCATTGGCTCACTGGAGTGCGGTATAAGCCATTAACGCACGATTTTCATAGTGCGCGCAAACGATGCTGTTCCACTGCTCAATTGGGGTTGGGGTTTGCCTTCTTTAGAAGAGGGAGAGATTGTCAGAAATTCATTATCTTTATTATATATCTTCGTTATATCTTTATTTTATCTCATATCTGTATTATAGACTGATCCCTCGGACAGAAGCATGGAATTTCATCGCGACTTCGCAATAAAGCACTTTGCTGGTGATGTCGTGTAAGTGCAGGCTCTTCACCTATTTACTATAATAAGTTGGTTTTTTGATGTTGTTTCCTCTCGTTTTCTCTTATTTTCTCTTTCAATTTTTCAGTTACTCTGTTGTGGGATTTTTGGAGAAGAACAAGGATACGCTGTACCAGGACTTTAAGCGACTTCTCTACAACAGGTAATTAAGATATAAGAATATAAATATCATTAGAATACAATTTTAATGGGACAAATTTTCAATTTCCATGCGCCCTCGGACTTGTTATCTAAATTAAGCCCTGACATTGGTTACAATAAAAACGGCTGGAGTGATGAGAGAAGCTAAGAGAGCTAGGATGAAGTTGATGAAGAGGAGTAACGAACTCAGAAGTGTATAATTTTTCTGAGGGCAAAGAATCGTCAGGGTTTTATTTATCTATTATATATTTTTTTGCGATTCTTTGACCGTGTTTCTGTTTAACTTTACAGTAGCAACAAAACTCTGCAAGACATGTGGCCAGAAGGCAAAGAATCCATTACAGCGGTACGCTACCAACGTTCTCTCACAAATCAAAACATCCAAATAAAAATCATCCATTCCTTGGATCGATGAAATGGGAATAAGGGTGGCATGGCAAATGCGCTAGAAACTGATGGCAACATTGTCGTGAGTTTTTGAAGACCAGAAATCTACCACGTTAATTGTCGCAGTAAGGTTGCGCTAAGATCCTTCGTTGAGTGTAATATCTATCATCTTTTGCAAGGATGAAGAGCGCAAGACAGGAACGCATTTTTTTCGCATCTGCGCCCGGCGTTCCTGGCCGATCACGTCCACACCACGACGGTATGCTAGCGACGCATAGCGTCCATAGCAAAGAATTGTGATCGCATCGTCGTCCCGAGGCTGTGTACATGTAATTTATATTTGCTTAAGATCCAACGCTTCTTTTCTCAGGTTACACAACGACCCGCTACTGCTGGAACCTTGTTTAAAAATTCAATGTTGGCCTTGGTGGAGAAACTTAAATCAAAGGTAATTTATTTTTTAAGGTAACAAATCTCAACTCTGTCTGTCTTTCTATATCTACAATCATTGCCAGAATTGTTGGCACGATTTTCTATGATGCATGCACGCGCAGTGGACACACCCCACTTTACAATGTTGCTGTGAAAACCCGTTACCTATTACCCTGAAATCAGTGGGACAGACTTTATGGCTACCAAGGGATCGAATATGAAAGGCACTAAGAGTTCATAATGTACCAAAACACTCTGAAAGTCACATATCGTACCAAACAATAATGGCAATGATTGTTGTCTTTCTGTATTCCTGACTGACTGTCTACATCAGTCCGTCTGCATGGCTGTCTCTACGTCCGTTCATCTGTCTCTATAACACTTTAACTTTACATTTTTCCAGAAACCGTATTATGTTCGTTGCATCAAACCAAACGACATCAAGTCTCCATCAGTATTCGACTGAACAGATTGTCGGCAAGCAGGTGAGTCGAGTTTCCGGATGGAAAAACGTGGAAAACTAGTGACTTAAAGACGAAAATAAACTGAAAATATCTCGTTTGGTTTTCCCTGTGCATTTTTAAAGGGGAGGGGGACTGTTTCATGAATAACACTTCAAATCGAGGTCGAACTTGAAGGTTTCATCTCAATTGAGGCAAATGTCGAGTAGGGTGTATTCAGCTGCAGGAGAAACGAGTACAAAATGATTGAAAACAGATGTTGTTGTTTTCCTATGCCTTTAGGGACGAAAAGTGATGGGTGTGAAGGGGGTTTCAGCTTGTGTATGAATTTTTGTTTTTGCAAGAGATTTTTCCTCTCTTTTTCCCTTGCTATGAATTTTTTTTGGTTTCCGTCCGTCGCTTATTGGAATTCAAATCGATCTTTCGACTATGCAAAAGATTATAATTCCAATAAACTATGGCAAAGTATTAATTATTTGGAAAGTATTAATACTGAATAAAATGTTTCCAGGTCGATTATCTTGGTTTATTGGAAAACGTGCGTGTTCGACGTGCAGGATATGCCTTCAGGACGCCATACAGACGATTTCTTACCAGGTATTTATAAATAGTTCAGTTCCGAGATATGCCTCATCTGCTACGTACAGAGGATTTAGAACGAGGCTACGTGCTAAAACTTTTGTCTTGTTACGAATGACAGAGCTTTATGCACGTATCCTCGTCTTGATTCCTTTGTGTGTGGCAAGTGAAGTGTATCTCGGAAGTCGGCTATTGTATGTTTCGTCGTTTTTGCTAGGTCAAATCTTGTAGGACTGCGGTGTGTTTGTCCCACAACTTAGCCTCCATAAGCATGTCCATTATTTGAATTCAACTTTCCAGAATTGAAGTCTGAAACATGATAAAGTGAAAAAATAGAAAAAAAGTTTTTTCGTGCATGTGATCGTACAAGGCCTCTATAAGAGTTATAAGACATAGATCAGTTTACAAGTATTCTATTACAACATCCCTAAGAAGAATACCATGATTCAACGCGCGCTGGCAAATACCACAAAGAGACGTTATTTATCTTTTTTGTCGTCAGGTACAAAATGAATACTCAAATGACGTGGCCTAACTACTACGGCTCAGACCGAGATGGAGTCAAGGCCATCATAGATCACATGGATTTCGCTAATGACGTCAAGTACGGCAAAACAAAAATCTTCATCAGAAGTCCTCAGACTGTCTTTGCTTTAGAGAAGGAAAGAGCTTTTCAAATACCAACACTCGTACTTTTCCTTCAAAGGGTTAGTATTTACTTATAACTGAACAATGTAGGGTGAACTTAGACCTGCTTTTATCGTGCCGGCATTCTTACTGGTGTTTAGGGGGTCAACTATAAGCAAAATTTACGATTGTTTCATCTTGTCAGTGTTGGCGAGGTGGACTTGCTCGTGAAAAGACTCGCAAGCTACGCGCAACCTACAAGATCATGAACTGCTTCAGAGCACATCAACAAAGACAATACATAAGAGAACTGAGAGCGAAATATAGGTAAGAATTATAACAAATCATTGAAATTACTATTTGTGGAGGGGAGGGAAGGGGAAGGTGGAGCAGTTGAGTATCCCAAAACGTTGAGCTTCTCAAAAATGTTTAACATGGGCACTTGGACAGGGCGGCTAATGGCACACGTCATGTGGTATAGGAGAGCTATACTTAATTTGTACCAATCTTTCCAACTCCATCTCCCCTAAGCAACAATCTTTAAACGTGCCTCCAAGCTGGCATGATGGTAGTATGTAACTTCAAACTATTTTGTACCTAAAAACATAAAGAAATCAATTCTACAGCTGTCTTTTGGGGGTTTTACACGATGGACTGGTCTGTGGCTTGCTGCATATGGGGAATCGTTGGCGTGCTTTGTTCTTGCCTTCATTTTTTCAATTCGTTCATTGTTTACAGAGGATGCGAAGATAAAAGTGACTTCGGAAGAAGCATTGAATGGCCTGAAGCTCCTAAGACAGTCAGGAGATTTGCAAACTACGCCAGAGCTATTTACGATAGGTAATAATTATGAAGAAGGAACGCATGCAGAGCCTTTAGGTTTTACAGGTGGTGGTCGTAACGTAACTAGAGCTGGTCACTTACGAGAGTGGTCGCAAGGAGAGTGGTCGCATTATATAGTATAATATAAAGATAATTAATTACGCATTAATCACGTGGTAATCATGTCCATGGTCAATGGCCATTTAACTATCACAACCAAAAGCTTTAACGCTTTTCAGTTCTATCAATTTCTATGCTGCACTCCGATTGGTCAAGAACCGTGTATCATCAAAGTACAGACACACGGATGACGTCACAGAATATTACGCGCACTCTGATTGGTTAAAATATTGTGATATGATGGTATATTGCTTTGTTTTAAAGATGGTGGGCTTACAAGATAATATCAAGAGTACCTGAAGATCAAATGGATGAAATGCTTCTGAAGTGTGCTGCCTATGACTGTTTGAGCGGCCAACGAAAATCTTGGGGAATGAACTTAAGGTGGTTGGGTGACTATCTTTCTCAGGTAAAACATGAATTATCCCGACTTCGTCAGTATACTTTTCTGTTCTTACCACATTTCGACGTTATCTATGCATCTGTTGGAGTACAGAAGCGCTGGAAAATGAAGTATATTTGTTAAATTCCTCAGTTATAATGAAGTGGACAACGAGGATGCAAAGCAAAAAGCAAAACAAAGCAAAATTTAAGTGTCGGTCAGGACTTCCACGATGAACAACTAATTTTCAGCTGTAGATCTTTACTTTTAGACGGTATAAAATGCTAATCTTTTTCTTGACAAAATCTACTAGTCTTGTAACTGATCTTATAACTGTGCATGTACCGCTAGTGCTGGAATTAGCTATGCTATATATAAGCACGAAATAAAACTCAAACTGAAATTGAAGTCCATACGTACTAGTGTTATGCATCGTATTGTTTATGTTGAAACCTCACGTTTTTAGTTATTTAATTTTTGTCGTTTTCTTTCTGAACAGTCTGGTGAGGACTGCAAGCGTAGTATGTACTACAAAGTGTTGCCTCAAGACAGAAATGTAATTCATTTCTCTTCATTTGCAAGAAAGGTCAGAAACCCACTGCATTTTAAAAAATAATTTCTCAACTTATAGAACAATATTTGAATATCTTTCTAAAATATGTAGCGCGCGACACAAGCACAAGCGCAAGCAACATACGCAGGTTCATTAGTGTTGGTCTGCTCACTAGTGACATAAGCTCTAGTGTGATCGGGCCTTAGCGCCGTGGGTAGGGTTGGGGGATTGGAATTTGAGGTATGGGGAATGGGATGTAAGGGATTTGCTAGGATGAAGGAAGGACGACTATGCTTAGACAAATATTTTGTATTGCTGTTTAGGTCAACAAGCACAGCAAGTTCGAGAACCGCATTATCGTAGTAACTGATGATTCCATCATCAAACTGGATTATAAAACTTACAAAATCATGAGGAAAATTCCTCTGCAAAAGGTAACATTGTAATGACGTCATTGATTGCGTTAATGTTGATGATGATGATGACGATAGTGGTGATGATGATGCCGCTGTCAGTGATGATAATGCTGATGATTTTTATAGATTCCCTTCTGTCGTCTCTTTCTAGGTCACTGGTATGGTTCTTTCTCCTGGCAAAGATCAACTAATCATCATCCAGTTACCTGAGAATGATCTCGTCATTTGCTTACATAACAAAAAGAAAGACAACCGTGTGGCCGAGCTCATGGCCAACATCTACCTACAGGTTTTCCAGTAAGTAGTCTCCATGTTTGAGTGTTGAATTTTATTAAAGTTGTTCACTTGGTACATGTTGGTTCTCTACCTTGGATATGAGGGGTCTACCTGGGATATGTTGCATGGTTCTCTACCTGGGATATGTGGGGTGTACCTGGGATATGTTGGTTCTCTAGCTACCTGGGATATGTGGGGTCTCTATCTGGCCATGAGATATATGGAATCAAGGTCTCTACCTGGGATATGTGGGTGAGGTTCTACCTGGGATATGATATGAATGCCCAGGAACACAGAACACTGCATGGTAATGTGTACACTGTAGAGTAAACTCTTCCTTCATGGTTTCAAATAGAATTTAATTGGATTTGTGTACATTGAGTTGATTTATTTACTACAGGAGCTACGGAAAACAGTTGCCAGTCAAAGTAACAAATGATCTACGATGTCTGCTTGGTAAGCAACCCAAGACTATTTCCATCGAACGCGCCTCTAAGGAGACCAAGCAGCCATACTTCAAACAGAATGGCAAAGAAGGCTTTTTCTTGATGTGGCCCAAGACAGGCACAACCACTAAAAGTAAAAAGAATTAAAGAGAATTTCTCCCAACATATATTCGCCTTAGTACCTAACAAAGATGAACTGGAATCATATTCTGTAAATATAAGGTGAAAATATTTTCTCCAAAGAATTACAAAACACTTTAGGGAGAAATTATAGCTAAGGATGTTGTTCATCAGAGATAATTATAAATCGATAACTACAAGTCAATACTGTCACCAGTTTGTTAGAGAGGCGTATTATTGCCTGATGGGTTATTGTAATTTCGCGATTTTCCCGTCAAATTGTCGGTAAGCTTCGAGTACAGAAATCAGTGCTGAGAAATACTTTCAAAAATTCCCATGATCCTTCATGAAGACGCCTTTAGAAATTTACTATGGCAACTCGTACAGTGAAAAGACATGTAGATGTAGATGTACATGTAGACATGGGATGTTTTTCAGTACAAAATAGCACTGTAGCTCATACCACGAGCAATTTGAACAATCTAAGGCCGAAATGAATCACGGGATAAACATCATTTTCCCTTCCGTTCGGTCCTACAAAAACGGTGTTAGTAGAGATTTCACTAGATCTAAAACGGAAGCCTGAATGAAACGGACACATTTCTTAGGTGACGACGAGGACATCTAGTGAAAAACGTCTGCGCATGCTCGTAATCACGTCTCGGTGCTTTTGTAACACCGTCAAAACGTAAGGTCAATTCTTGAAACTTAGGGCCAGTATTCACATAATGTTTTCATTGATGCAATATCTTTGTCTCATGACAAAAGTATACAAGAGAAATTTTATGTATACACCGAGAACACGACCATTTCATTCCAAGCTAAAACTCGCAATTTTTTTAAAGAAAACATCGTAATATGCACGCATGCGCAGACGTTTTTCAAAGTGTCGGCGATGAGAGCATGCGAGTGAGAGAAATTTCACGTGCTGTATCTCACCACGTCGCAGCTGTTGAATGTACGCATACTAAAAACCACTGACTAGTAACCGAAGCAGGGAGGACAGCTTCACCTGCCTAAAGCTCTTACATCTATTTATCTTCACATTATTTAAAAGTTTTCGCGCATTTGCTTCATTGCTTCCCTGATTGAACGTAAGGTTTGAAGAAGACTTCGCTGACAGTGAATTTCACTGCCCGCGAGCAACTGTGGTTTCAAGTCGAGATTAGAGTAGATTAAGAGAGCTCTAGTCTTGTTCGAGGGAAAGGAAGCAAGGTCAAGTGTCAAAGGCCACCTAATCAAAGAATATTTACATTATTTTTGTTTAAAAAACGCATCTTAACATATCATTTATCTTATTTAAGTCAAACTTGTTAAGTCACTGAACATTTTTCTAATAAAATAACTCAGTTGATTTGGATCGGATATGTTATGCAAACGACCACAGACCACAAAAAACTATAAACCTGCACATCAAGGCCAATAAGACAAGTTATACTTATCACCTTTTAGTTCACCTTCCGTGATAAGATCAGTTAATATATGTATTTTAACGCGAACTTGCGCGGTTATTTTAGATGATAGTAAAAAAAATGATTGTTATCATCATGAATATTATCTGAAGTGCTGCAAACCTGTTCTTAGACTTCTCCATCTACGGCAAGAAGATTTACATTATAGTTCATTATTCCTCTAAAAATATTTTGAACTAAAGGAGCAATCCCTCTATCAAGAGTAGCCAAAAGAAAATGAGGTAAGAAAAGGAATCTCCGTGATCCATCGTATGCCCCGTTTGATGCTATTTTTAAAACATCGTCACCATGACCTCGACTTAACCAAGACCATTTTCGAATTTTCTTGTACTCCATTTGACCTTTTTCTTAAGTTTAAAACTCTTTTTTATCGACAAACGTTATACACCCTTTTTACGTCATTGGGGCAATGCGAAAGCTCGAGCGCTCTCGACCAATCAGATTCACTCAAAAAATATAGCATCAAACGTGGCATATGATTGTCCAAAGACCAAACGATTCCTTCTCTTACCTCATCTTCTCTTGGAGTAGCTTAGTCATGCATGGTTGGTGTGCGTCCTGAGCCAAAGGTTCCGTAGTCCGACACGTACTTCCCACCCTTTTTAATATGACTTTACTCGTAAAATGATAAATACTGATGGGAATAGGAGCACTGTAAAGTGTCCTAAGGGATGACGATGTAAATTTATATTTGTTTTAGCCAGTTTATACCGTATCTCTTATCTTGTACAAGAATATTTCGGGAAATTTTCGCCGTTCGATCTACCTCATCGTTTGGTTTTTGTTTTGTGTTTTTCCTTTGTTTCTTATTTCCTTCCTTCCTTCCTCCCTTTCTCTCATTCACGTTCTTTCTCTTTTCTCCTCCTTCTTCCGTTAATTCCTTCCAGCCTCTTATTAAACAGTTCTTCCTTTCATCTTTTTTCTTCCTGCCTGTTTTTTTTTCTTTCTAGCTTTCTGTCTTATTTTTAGAACTTTCTTCCTTTACCTTTTTCATATGACCTTCCAGCTGTCTTTCTAAACCTTTCACCCACTCACTAATCGCATCATCAAAATAGCTCAGGCGACGCTAGTCTTCTGGCATTAACGCCTACACTGCTCATAATATCATAGTACAATTAACGACACTAGCTACGCTTTTAAGTGCAGTGCTTGAGTGGGCATGCAATTGCTCCTGGTGGAATTGAACACGAACATAGCTTCCACTCAGCATAAACCTCTAGCTAGACTGCAGTCTGTGAATGCACGTTTTTTTTTGTCGGCCCACACTGGCCACGAATTTTAAAATGTTTCTCATAAGATCCCGTTATATTCGTTTCGGTTTCAACCACACATTGCATGAAGTGAAATGGAAATCACAAATTCATGATTACAAATTCAAGTCTGGAAGTCAAATATATGGAAAATGAAATAGACTTCTTACGTTAAATTTAAGGTGACTTTCTAACGAGTCACGAACTGAACCTAAAAATAATGAACAAGACAAGAACACTTTATTTTATTTACCAAACATCAAATTTTTATTTTCTTAAAATATTGCCCCTTGCCAATGTTTGTATTCAATTTGACCACCCATGACGCAATAACTAAATGCAAAGCAAAATGTTCGACACTCAAAAAGCCTTTTAAACTATAAAATTTAGAGCTGAAAATAAACGATGGGACAAGATCGATGAAATACGTTAAAGTAGTACCGCGAAATATCGAGAGTTCCCAGCCAAATTGCAAAATTAAATGAAATCAGCATTATGCTTTAGGGCTAATGGCAGTGAATTGAAATGATAGTAATCAAAAAACCCCAAATTTCCTGTCATATTATTTTTCTCTCATGTTTTTTAAATAATAGCAATGCATTCACAAAGCCCTGAGACAAATGAAAAACACTTTTTTCTTTAATGACTGTAAATAGAAAAATACTTCAAAGCTGATGGGTGACTCAAGGCAGGCGTTGCGTTGTAAATAGGTTTTGGTATATCGACAGGTCGAGAACTGAAATGAAATTCAATATTTGATTAAGTTTGATAAGTTCCGACTTTAGAGATACCAAAATAACACTAAGAATAATAATAAAAAATTCAAATGACTTTTCCATCTCTATTTTTTGGGCAATGCTTTCGATATAATACAAACTCAACCCCTACATACATCAACTTTACATACATCAACTTTATTTAAACACGATATTTTTTAAAGCTGTTGCTTATGGGGTCGTGTTGTCGAGTTCAACTAACACAGTCTTTTTTCAGTGGTTGTTTGAACGCTTGGTTATAAATATTTTTTAAAATCAGAGCCTACATTGAACGTTGTTTTATTGACGTTTTGACAAATGAAGTGCATGGAGAACTTAGGTGTCTATTTAATTTGTCGGTAATAGGAGGGCGTTATCACTCAAATTACTACCAATAAGAATCGGTGCGAATGCGGCATTTGCGCGCGCAACGTGCAAATACGCTGTAATATGGCTTTTAAAAATGTGCAATAAATACACTGGTTCATGCAAGCTGTGGCCGATATTTGCCACTCTAAAGCTATAACCTTGAGAAAGAGTTCGTGCAAAATACACTGATCACTGTTTTAATAACAGTGGTTCTCGATTTATTGAATAGACTGTCAATACAAATGAATAATGTAGAACACTATATTCCACTGATCAGAATCAATTGACCGTGTGGTTGAGAATCCTATCCTCGATTAGATTAGACTCTACAGTCTTCTCTCAAACTCATTGCAAAGACTGGTCACGTGATTGAAATTCATTGACACCTTGCATTGTTTTCACAACAAGCCTATCAGAACTGCCAAAGATAAAGAAACAACGAGGAGCTGTAATAAGCTGTTTGTCTATGTAAACAACCTCTGGGGGCTTGATAAACTGAAAAGCGTCATCATTAATATATCAAGATATTATTTGTGAAAATGTTCTTCGCTTAATAGCTTAGTAGCTTTTTCGTGCAATAAATGCCTATTTCGTGCACTTTTGTTCTCGTTTTCAAAGAGCTAGAGCTGAAGTGAGGACGTTCAAACGGAAAGGACAGGGCGTTTCTTCCGATAAGACGTGACAAAGACTGTATAGATCCAACTGAAGAGAGCCTTAATCACACTGAAATCCTTCTTCAAACCCTTTTCTTTCAAACTGATTGAGCAATGATCTAGTGAAGTTGGCCTTCCGGCATGCATGATGATAATGTACAGCAAAACGACCCGGGAGGAAAACGTGTCAGTTCACATGACATTTGCGCTAGGGTGATAGAAACTGATGAAGAAGCAAATTAATTACATTTGTGCCAGTTAATTTCCTTCATACAAGATTTTCGGATGTCTCTAGGGCTTGAAAGTGTAGTATCTATTATATCTTTGTATATAGAGCTTGAAATGGGTTGAAATTTGATTTGATTTGAAAGCCTTAAAAATATTCTTTGTGAGCTATATGTTTGAACTAAAATAATATCAACGACGAAGATTGTCTCTTCGTACATTAAACAGCTCAGTCGAGCTTCCATGCAGGAGTTTTCCTTTCATATCGATAACATACAGAAAATAAAGATAAGGGCTTAGATATTGGCTGAGTAATTGATCCTCAAAATATGTTTGGTGTTTTCCTGGTATAGATATCTTTGAAAAACATTAACTTGAACAGAAGAATTTTGCAAATATTTTGGTATTGTCCGGCTTTTTCCAATTTACAAGAATAAAGGTAGAATAAATGATTAAAATCAAACCGTGCCGGAATGGCGACGGAAACTGGTTTTGCATGCAAAAGCAAAACTTCCAAAATAGTTTACAAAATACTGTGTGCCGAAGCATAAATCATTTGAACCGTTTTTAAAACAAACTGAGATTTTGAAACCATTTCAAAGTATGACAGGATATTGTTTGGAGGAAGGCCCGTCGAGTGCTATTATAAAATTCATGATATTGGTATCGTATCTCGCTGCTTATATTACTTAATTATGAACGACAAGAAGCAATATACTGACTGAGTCTTTTAGCTAATCAGTATTAAAGGAGACAGAAAATAATTTGTACTAATTCAGAATGTTTTGAACGCAATCATTTTTTAACTTCTTCAGTCATGTCATGCACGCAATTTGTTCAGTACATCTCGTTCTTCAAATGTACAGTATGATTATTCAGTTCCTTTGTTTTATCCAATTGTTTGTTTTATTCATCTATTCTACTCAAAATAATGCAGTTCTCAGCTGATTAACGTCACTCATTTATCCATCCTAAGGCCTAGTTGCCAGAGGATCATCGACAGCCCACTCAATGCTCTAAAAACCACAAGTATTCTTTTGCTCGTAGCTGCTTTTAATTGTCCATCTGTTCGCTCATCACATCATATCAGTCGACTATTTATTCGTCCATTTGTTGATTCGAATTGATTCATCCATCTATCCATGCATCTATCTGTCCATCCATTCATCCATTCATTCATCCATGCATCCATTCATCCCTCCATTTATTCATTCATCCATCCATTTATCTGTCCATTCATCCATCTATTCATATTCATAAAAGTAAATTTCTAATTCCTCCCTATAAAAACTTGATTCATCCATCTATCCATGCATCTATCTGTCCATCCATTCATCCATTCATTCATCCATGCATCCATTCATCCCTCCATTTATTCATTCATCCATCCATTTATCTGTCCATTCATCCATCTATTCATATTCCATAAATTGAACCAAAAAATAGGCGAGAATTGAAGCACGTTCCGCTACGGAAGTAACGGGGTATGGTTTCAGTACAACGAGAAGTAAATTTCTAATTCCTCCCTATAAAAAATTGATTCATCCATCTATCCATGCATCTATCTGTCCATCCATTCATCCATTCATTCATCCATGCATCCATTCATCCCTCCATTTATTCATTCATCCATCCATTTATCTGTCCATTCATCCATCTATTCATCCATCCATCCATCTATCCATTTATTCATTCATTTACGTTTGTTCGTTAATTTATTCTCTCATTCCTCGTTCTTATGCGCATTCATTCAATTAATCGTTGGCCAGCTCTCACTCACTCACTCACTCATTCGTTCCGGTTCGTTGCACTTCTAAACGCTTTCGTTCGTTCTATTATTTGCCAGTGCGCCGTGATATAGTGAATGCTGAATATTCGACGCACAATAATGGTAATTCTCAACCTTTCTCCTAAAAACACTAACTTTGTAGAAAGTGATAATTAAACAAATTCAATACAAACTTCGATGATAAACTCTCAGCAGCTGCCTTCATGATTTTACATCACAAAAGAAATACAATTTTACTATTTACTGATCACCAAATGTTTATGCAATCATTGCATTGGAAAGCCGATGGGTAATTACGACTTTCGTTTTCAGCCTTATTTTCTCTAAGCTTTCGCTTTACTTTGGCAGCTAGTACGAAGCCGAGGAAGGCAAATATATTTTTTATGTTGAGGATAAAATCAAAAGACCAACATCAATCTAATTAACCATTTTTGTTATCAATCCTCTGAAAGAAGAAAAGAATGAAGTTACACGGAACGAAAAAAGTAAATTACACGTATATATATTTAGATATCTGTAATCAGGAATTCGAAGTTTTCCTTTCTTTTTCTTATCTTTGTTTGGCGATAAAATAGTGTCAGGAATTTTCTAAAGATTCTTTTTTTAAGTTCCGGTCACTGGAAAGAATGAGTTTAAGATATCTCTAAAAATAGTGGAGAGCTATATGGAAGTTTCTAGCAAAACGTTTCGCGTGAAAAAAGGTAAAGAAAATTTTTTTCTGTCTGTTCAGCTTTTAATGTTCTCTGCAAATTAAGTCAAATACAACCCAAACAGATCATTAGTTAAGGACATGCTGGCATTTTTCATGTAAATAAGACTACAACTGATGGAATTTCAATGTTATTTAACTTAAATTTAATTAAAAAGCTAGGAATAAAAATACTCTTCGTGCGACCACAAGGGTCAGTAGAAGCGAAGGTCAATTCGTCCTTCGGGAAAAATAATTTATCATAATTCCTATTTCTAGCATTTCAAATGCAACGAAGTGAAATAAAATTAATAAAAAGCTAGAAAAAATGAGGAATTTGTCTAATGTTGACATCGAAAATTAAAATTCCACATTGATGAATCATAGCTGTTTTTAGGTTTCATATTGTAAACAATACCGAAATTTTTCAATTTAAAAATTTAGAAGCTTTAAGAACGAGTCGGCTTGTAAACAGTGCAAATGAATTCTCGGGCCGGAGTTCTCACCGCTATAAACAGCGTCATGACGCATACCAAATTTTTTTCAACTAAAAATGGTTTTACCTAACAAATTTACTCTCCCTAACAAAGACCAGGACAAATATTTTTCTAATTAGAGATAGAACATTTCTAAAAAGATAAATATTAGTTTCTGAGGAGGTAAATGCATTATAAAAGTGGAGAGGATACGAGCTAGTTGTCTGAGTTGAAAACCCTGAAAAATCGTAATATATAGAATTCAGAGAATTAAAGTATATTATTTCACTTTGGAGTTCCAGGCGGAACTGTTTCATCTATAGATTAACTTTCGCTTATTGAAAGCTTTTCCCCTTGGAAAACATCGTTTACGTTAATTATAGTCGAGTGCCGATCAAATTTGCTGTTGCTATTCTTCTCGACATTGCTGCATATTCAATTAAAATCTCTCTTTCCTTTTGCTTGCATATTCTAGTTCTTCATTGTCGCACTGCCTTTGAAATTTCCCCCTATTCTCTCGAGCAAAAACAGAAAATTTCTCTCAACTTGGTCGTCTGCTTTGCTGGCATGGTGAGTTCATCTGGAGGTCTGGATTGCAACTGAGAGACAGTGAGAGGAACTTGCCACAATCATTCTTATAACTCCACGAAAAAGGAACTTTTACGATGTCAATTTTCAACCCAATTTGTATTCTCACTATAAATGTAAGGCAAAAATGAATGAGACAATAGACTCGTGTAAATAACTAGCTCTAGCTGATACGAGATTTCACTTTCACAAAAACAATGATACTTGCTCACACCAACTGATACTGAACAGCCTTGGAGTCCTTCTTGCTAAAAAATAAGTTTTATTTTCTTATAACATTAAAGTATTTACATGAGGCCTTCGCTTAGAAGGCCAGAAATGTCAGTCGGCCAGATGTTGAGCTGGTCGTGTTTTGTATAGCTATTTTATGTCAAAAAAAAGAAATTTGCATTTTGCATGTGGTCGGAGCGATCTTTGGCGTTTTGCGCCTCGGCTGGAAGATTTCAAAATAAATACTATCTTTTATATACAGCTATATCTTACAGTCAATTATCCTATTTATTTTAAACATTCTTTCTAAGAATCCAATTTATGAGATTTTTCAGAAATTTTATATACGATTTTTACTTTTTCAAAAATAAGAATTATAATAATGAAATCAAGCTCTGAAACAAACAAATAATCACTGTCCATTTCAGTCTATGATTTTTCCTTTCTTTTCTTGAAGAAAATGTACATTCGCATATCTGGATTTGCCGTATGATTTCTTTAAAAATTATGACTTTTAAACATCTTTCTAAATAAAAAATTACGCAATCTTCTGTTCCTGTCCAAAGCCGAGTGTTCTTACTCTCCAAATACTCAAACCAAATACAAATCCAATGGCTTTCTTGATTCAGTCCATGATAAATGCCATTCCAGATTCTTCAGAAGTGAAGATCTTTTTTGGCTTGTCAAATGTTGCAAAAAAAGGCATGACTTAACCATCAATCGAGGAAAGCTTCGCTTATTCAGTATCTCCTCTGTGTCTATCCATCTCTTCTGTCAATAGAATTATAACATTTCAGTTCTACTAGTAATTCTCCAAAGTATTTAGGGTCCCTATTTGTTCGTAGCATTTTTCCACTATGGTTATTGATGATATTCATACATCGGTCCCAAAAGGCTGCCCTATCGCCGTCCACCAAGAATGGCTTCAAAGGATAGCTTATTTCAGGTCCACTGTATGTATAAGCCATGTAAAGACACGTTAAAACTTCGGCCCTAAGCTGCGTTATACTTGTACATTTGTCCTTTAGAGATTCCTTGAGTAACATATAAAGAAATACGAGATTTGGAGGAGTTAAGAAAGCCTGGTCTTGCCAACCTTGAATCAGCAACGCCCTATCAACACCGCGCAGCCAGAGAACCACTTCTGAAGCCCGTAAACGCGACAAGTTTTTGCAGTGACTTTTCACGAAATTTCCTATACATCTCAAGGCGTCGCTACTCAATGTGAAGGTAGAGCTCTTTGGTCTTTGTTGAGGTTTCACTACGTTGTTTTCAATTGTTGATGATTTTGATGGCTCGGCGTCTGGCTTTGTCTTGGCTGGTACAATCTGCTTGGGGACGCTTTCAATGTCTTGCTGAATTTCTACAATGTCTTTGGTTTTTTTAGATGGCGCTGGTTCGATTTTCGACTTCATTTTCTTCTTCCCAACACTTGCACATTTTTGTAAATAAGCCGCTAGACTGTCACAAGACGTGAAGGTTGCCGATTTAGAGTCTCTTCCATTGCCATCACTGACATTACAACAACATTTACAATAAAAGCTCTTGGCCTGTTCTCGGGTCTTTAAATTCCAAAAGGTACAATCGCGAAACAAGCTTTTTCTGTTGATGGATAAGGTTGCTCCCATCTTTGAGCATGAGACAGTGTGAGGAGTTGCTTCACTGAGCGGCGAGTATTTTCTATGTTATGTGTTTCTCAACGCCTCGCAGCATAGACTGACAGGCAGGTGGCTACGCTTGGTGATTTCACTACAGTGACACACATTAAAGTGGCGTGACAGTTGCCACAGGATACTATTGAAATAGCTCTGACACATGACCACCTCAAGCGACGAGAAATCCTCAACCAATCAACACGTTTTTCCAGCCGGTTCCATTTCCGCCCCAAACGCGTTGCTTCCAAAATCCCCATGAAGTCACACTACATATTAACACAGACCGTTTATCATTGATAAAAATAAGGTGATAAAAATGCTTTGAAAAATTTCTCTACCGCACATGCAAGGATCTAGAAATTGAACGAAGACGGAAAATTGAACCAAAAAATAGGCGAGAATTGAAGCACGTTCCGCTACGGAAGTAACGGGGTATGGTTTCAGTACAACGAGAAGTAAATTTCTAATTCCTCCATATAAAAACTGAAAACGAAGGCACCTCTTTTCCTTTAGTCACATCCTCAATTCTCGTTAAAAATATCTCAAACTGTTCAAATCGTGATTGGCTTCGTGCACACGTTTTTAAAACGTCGGGTTTGTCGTGTTCTTATGATATATTTTTAGCCGAAATAAAATGAAACAGGAATTCGAGACACAACAACGGACTGCTGAATTGGCTGATCTCATTCGAAGCATTGGTTTCGTTAACTATTTATTTTAAAATACAGACTTTATGCTGTTGATACGGTGGTCAGATCGAAGACCCTTATTAAAAAACAACAACCGGATACAGGTGGCAGCCTCGTTCTAGTGCTAGTTACCAGTCTCGCGGTACCTTTATCTTCTGCCAAGTAGAAACATTCCGGAAAAACTTAAAGTTTTCGATGAGAGGAAAATAAAATCTTGTACTAATAGACATTTTAGGAGTATTTTGATTGGGAAAATACATTAGATTTCATTTACACGTAAATTACTGGCGGTACATCGATGGAAATTATTAAAAAGCCTGTATAGTTTTCCTTTGTGAAGAAATGCCGACAGGAGAAATTATTAATGATGGATATCCAAATGCTTGTCTCTTCATGGGGTAACGCACTATTTCTTTATTTACGGCTTATACGCAGCGGTGAGTCGCGTTTTTGACTCTATACAAACATATTTATAATGTTCTTTGTGACTTGGTACCGACTAAAGACGGACAAAAGAAAAGAAAAGGTTTTCTCACTCTGTTTGAGATCGAGGCTTTTCTGCATCATTTTTTAGTTTTCTTTTTCTTTCTATTATTTCCTTTTTTTGACAGATAAGTTACAGGTTTTACTATGGCAAAAGTATTTCGACCAAAAGATAAACCTTTTTAGAGTCCAACTTCATCAAATCAAACTACTTTTGAGATTTTTGGCAGATATCTGACAGTTTTGATTGTAAACTATTTCAAAACTCAAAGATCACATCTTGATTTCGCAAGAAAAAAATTATATGTTCGTTTTCGAAGATTGCACTTGACGTATGACTGACGTCATAGGGAAACATTGTGTTTGGGATATTTTGATTTCATTTCCGATATTCTGAGCCTCTGGAAACAGTTTCACTGCAAGCGATCTCAGTCGTACTTGATATCAGCGCGTGTTTGAATTTTTCACTTTTGTATGTGTAACTATGATTTTTGGCACTTTTATGGAATTACCGCATTTTACGACCATAACGATTCAGTGCCTGCATTGCATTCAATTTGTCGCTGTCGAAATCTCTTCCAACGATAGCTTCATTTTGTGGCGGGTTTGTGGTTCAAATCCAAGTTCATAATTTCATAATTTCATTTCCTTTATATGTACAATCTTAGTAGTTAAATATATATCAAAACAAATTATAGCTCCTAAAATCTTAGCAAGAAATTCCGGTCCAACCGAATACCCAGACCTCGCGGATCGTCATTCATTTACTTCCATTACAAACCGACCCATCCGAAAACACACTTATTCCAACGAGCTCATTAAAACAAAGAGGGAGGTCTGACTAGTGTAATTTAGCTTTCTCTCTAAAAGCTAAAATAATATACAAGAGAGATCTAGACGTCCGACTGCTTCAAATAATGATTTCAAATCATGGATTAGTACTTAGTGGGTCAATCAAGAAAAAGTGGTTGAATGAGAAAATCTACCCCCACTGGGAACTCTCAGGCGATCTTTTGAAATATGCAATTGTAAACTAAGAAAACAGAAAAGCGTTTATTAAGCCTCCATTAGTAATGAAAAAGTGAGAATTAAACTAAATTTGCAAAAGCTGGCGAGTGATATTCAGTATATTTGGTCTATAAGATCGTAAAAAGCTTTCTTGTTCCTATACATATGCATCATAGCTTCTCTTTTCCAGTGACTTTGGTGATAAATGAACACTCTTGAATGTTAAGCGAGGAGATAATAAAACAATTTGACAATGTAATTAAAAACTACTGGAAATGCTCAGCATAAGTGAGTTATGAAGGCATCTATTTTTGTCGAGAAATGCCTCTGGCGATAAGATTTCAAATCTTACAAAAATATAAACTAATAACTGACTGAGATAAACGCTGTAGTTTAGTTAGTAGTTTAAGCGTTAAAAGTTTAGTTAACAACAATTGTATATGCCTGAAACCAGAGAAAATCTGGCTGGTCACAAATTCCCACTGTTAACAACTGAATAGATCAGTATAGTACGCCGCGTTTCAACTATGCAAGCGAAAGACGAAAAGAACAAATGTGCTCTCGCGCTATTGGCGCGCAGTCGTTTACTGCCAAGCGGCTCCATTAAAAGTTATAAAGTCCCAAAATGAAAAACTAATCAGTGAAGGACAAAACTCCCCAAATGCTTTTATAATCCTCCACTTCCTAAGATTTTGAATCGCATCTACTTGGAAAATTTGTCTGTTCCTTTCTAACGACCCTTTAGCGCTTTTAATTGTTATTTTCTATGTTTTTAGGCAATCCATATGACCTGTTCCCACTTAGCCTAATCCATCTGTACTTAGCTAAAAGATCTGTTCAAATTGGGCTAAAATCTACTGTATGATTGGTCGAAATCATTACACTGATTTTGGTATGGAACAGTTGCGGATTAGCGTTTAAGACTGAAAAATGGGGGTTTTGTGGTGTTTAAATGATCATCGTACTGAGATAGATTCTTTTTTGTTTGTTTGTTTGTGTAATTTGTTTGTTTGTTTGTTGTTGTTGTTTTTTTTTTGCGGTTTTTATTTTGTTTAAAAAATAATTCTTATTTCAAAATTGACTCAGTAATGTTGTTCGAGAGGATGCAAAAACTTGGTGGCAACAATGTTGTTAGTATTTGAAGCTCGTTCAAAAACTTGCAACGTGCGAAATCGCAGTCTGCCGTGTTTCGATGGAGGGAGCGTTGCGTGATGAGAACACGTACTACGCCAACTTTTACGCAACAAAGTGGCACTAAAAGCTCTCGTCGGATAATATCATCCGGCTTAGGGATTATAGATATCAGTATATTGGCTTAGCACAGAGTTAATTCTCTCGAAGCGCGTCACTCAAAAAAAAGTTCAAATTCTTATAACAAGGTTGTTATGTTGGGTTTCCTGTGGAGAAATGTTCGGGTTCCAGTCGTTCCAGTCTCTTTCGTACGTCGAACAACATGGCGGCCTGAATGGCGTCTTCCTGTTCTAGATAATTTAACCGAGTTTGGACCGCAATTTTTTTGCCTTCGCACGATGTATCATCCATCAAGAGGCGGTGTACGAGGTGGTGCTGATCAGTTTGAATGGGAAAGTGTCAAAGCTGACAAATACAGAGAGAATTACCTTGGTAAAATGCTTTTTTTTTGGCTGCATATGTACAATGAATTGCGTTTCTTTACGTGCTTATAAGCTTAACTTAAGTTACTTTATAAATTAAGTTACAACTGTATTTTTATCAAAAGGCCACTCACTTATGGCTCCAGTTGGTAGATGGCAGAAAAATAAAGATCTGCAATGGTAATGTGAGAATATAAATTTGGATTTGGTTAAATTTAGTTTATATAGGTGATAAGTAAACTTAATGTTCCAAACTTTGAGATATTTAGCGTAAGTACTTTGTATATAAAACTGGAACTTGATCTTTCTTTATAACGTTGATTTTTACGCTTTAAGGTTTTCCCGTGATAAGAAAGGATCTGCAGACAAAGCCAAACAAGAGGTACATTGTAAATATTAACATATACATGTATGGGTGACTACACTGGGAGATTTTAATTGTATGAAATTATGGATAAAGTTTATGTTTAATTTTTTTCTTTAGGAAAAGAATGCCATTAAGAGAATGGAAGCAGAAGCCATGGCTGCAGCACTGTAAGTACTGTACCTACAATCAGTTTTATGCCCAACATCTTTATGGGAGGGATGTTACATGTAAGTATTTTGCAACCTACAACAAGGTTCAAAAAGGTTGATACTCCCTGGCATAAATGGGCATGATTTTCATTCTTAACCATTTTTCCTTGCATAAATTATTTGTAACTTCCCTCCCTTCCAATATTGTTGAAGCTGATGTATAGATAATATATTAACATACCAAGGATGATAATTATCGACAGGGGTAAAGGTCCAGTCAAGAAAGTCCAAAATCAACAACTCACCAGACAGGTAGGCCATCATTGACATCATCCTCTTTGTAGGAATATTATAATGGTATTTTAGTTGGCTAGTATATAAATTCCCTGAATTAGAAAACAGCCAGTACAAAATACATGAATTATTATTGTTATTTAGCAACTAAAGTGGTTAGATTGATTTCAGTGAAAACCCATGGAACATGAAGAAATCTATGGAAATAAGGCTAACTAATATCTTTTAATCTGACATTTATTTATGAATAAGGGGAAACAAATCTAACTCTTGTGTGATTCTTGACTATAATTTATTATGTTCTGTAGGAGCTTGATGAAGTCTTCAAGAAAGGACAAACTGAACGAGATGAAAAGGATATTGAGAGGGTGGAAGGAATGGGGTTTGGAAGGTAAGTAAATTCAGAATTTGGGGTTAAAGGCCTGGTAATACGAGCAACAAAATCGTGCAACTTGTTGCACAACATTGTTGTGTTGCAAGTTGCAGAGCAAATGTTGCTCATATTACCACCCTGCGCACAACAAATTAATTTTCTTTGTTGCACAAAGTAGAAGCACTGTCTACTTTTTGCAACAAAGAAAATTTTTTGCACGTGCGATGGTAATACAAGCAACATTTGCTCTGCAACTTACAACGCAACAATGTTGCGTGACAAGTTGCACGATTTTGTTGCTCATATTACCGGGCCTTAAGACATGGTACAGAAAATTACCCATACCATACCATTCCATAAAAAGTGTTCTAAGTTGTTGTCTTATTATAGTACAGCAGTTTCAACTTTGGCTTTGAATTTTTATTGACAGTATGGTGTCAACACTGAGGTATTTCTTGATTGTTGTAGTACTAGAGCCAGTTTAATGGACACTTTGACATCAAATACCAAAGAAACCATGTCTGCCATTGGATCAAATCAGGTTTGAATTGTAGCTACTTAACATACCACATTTTTACATGTACTGTAGTAGTGTCCATGTCTCTACTTTCATATAAAACACAATGAGACCAAGTACAACTACAGGTCCTTAATATTTTTATTTCCTAGGATGTTCCCAACTCTGCATATCCAAGCAAGGAAAAAGTGGAACCTGCTTCTGTTAATATTCCTAAGGATGAAAGAAAAGAAACTAAGAAAAACAAGAAAAAGGAGAAGAAAGAAAAACGAAAACACAAGAAAAAGAAATCAAAGGTGCATTCTGAATCCAGTAGAAGACAGAGACATGATAGTGAATCAGATTCGGATAATCAAAGCAGTTTAGGAAAACGCCAGCGACATGACTCAGATAGTGATGACAGTAGAGAACAAAATTATTTACCAACAAATGATGATGACAATCAAAGAAGAAAAAGGCACAGAAAAGAGAAAATTGATTCTTCAAATGATGATAGACCAAGAAAAAATAATATGAAAGATGAAAAGAGAAAGGAGGACAGGTACTCCTCAAGAAGACATGACTCTTCTACTGATGATGATGATAAGGATGATGATGATGGTTATCCAAGAAAAGATAAAACAAAAAATGATGGGGGAGGAGAGGGCAAGTATTTATCAAGCAGGAGACATGATTCTTCTGATGATGATAAATCAAGAAAAAGTCACAGAAAAAGTGACAAGGGAAATGGGAATAGAAACTATTCTCAAATGAGAAGATATGATTCTTCTGATGATGACCATACAAGAGTGAGTAAATATTCTTCAAGGAAGCATCAGGATTCTTCTGATGATAATAGAAAACATTCAAGGAAGAAGAGATCAAAACAAAGTAGAAGACATGACTCTTCATCAGAAGATAATAGCAGCCTGAGAAAAGTTGGGAAAAAGCATTCAAATCAAAGACAACGCCATGATTCTGATTAACATTTTTTTTATTAGAAAAAGTGTGACTGCTCTTTCCTAAAACTATTTTCTAAAACCAGAATTTTCAATGCCATTTAGTATGCACAACTGCTGTCTTTATCCCATTTTCAGTATTTTTATTGAATTTTCATTATAATGGGAACTTATTTTTAAAACACCCAATCAATACATAATAATCAATTTATTATCTTAAAGTAGCATGCATGATTAATTTAAGGTGATTCCTCGGTAATTGATCCTACCTATAAAAATCGCTATAAATTGGATATTTTGTAGATTTTGAGTTACTTATTTTTTAACTATCTAAAAACGAGGGGGTCACCGTGCTCTTTTAAGAAATATTTGGCTTGAAAGACAATGGTGTTTTAGCGATTTCACGCGCACGTTCGATGTATTCCGGCTAATTCGTTGATAAGTCAATTCGGGTCTCAGAAATAAATTGATAGACTCAGGGTTAGCAGCATTGTAGTTGAATAAGATTAAATGGCTAGTTGTCTCTTAAAAAAGACCATTTTAAGCTTGATAAAATGCATTTTAGGACTTTTTTTACAAATTTTAGAAACCACTTTCGCGCAGAAACGTTCCAGTTTGGACATTTTGGTGCTAAAATACGCACGAAAAACGTCATTTTTTCAATGTTTCTACCTATAACTTTTCTTAATTTTCAAATATGTTTTGTAAATCATTACAAGAAAGCAAAATTTGAAATAAAAAATGGGGGTCACTGTGCTCGTTGGAGAGTTATTCTCAAAATTACCATCAAATTTGTGGTAAAATCGGCACTTTTCCGAGAAGGTACTGGGGTGAGTTTTACAAAACTCACTATTTGTCACACCAAAACTTGCACAATTTTTTCAAATTGTGTTTTTAAGCTTTTTTAGTTGCAATTTGAATGAAAATGCTGACAAAGTCGTAATACTGTGCTTTCTGAACCATGCGCAGTAGACATGCGCGGTGCAAAACAGAGGAATCACCTTAATTCTTTGCTGCTTTCAACATTATGGTTCTTCCAGCACTTGAAAATGTTCAGGATATTGAAAGATTGACTCTCCTGTCTTTGATCCCTCTGGGACAATAGGAGGAGAGGTTTCCCAGGGTCTTGTAGCTAGGACAATATCATCACCTAGCCAACGAGTTGCTAAAACTTGACGACCATCCTCATCTGTGCTCTCTGGAGCTCCATGGACAGTAAGCATGTGGAAAGCAATGCAGTCTCCGGGCTGTTTTTAGAGGTAAACACCATTTTAGAATCTGATTCCAGCTTTGTAATAATCTTCTAATCAGTTAACTACTTATTGTCTCAACAGTTTTGAAGGTCCAAAATAGGTGTGCAAATTGGTATGCAGGAGTTAACTTTTTTTAGGGGGAGGGGGATTTGGGATTCATGAAATATGAAAAAGTGGGATTGAAAAGAAACAAATTAGTGTTGGATCAGGATTGCTGCAAAACATTTGCAGGATGGTAGGATTTAGAGAAAATGATGGGATAGTAGGATTTGAGAACCTATTATGGACTCTTAGTTTTTCATAAAGGGGAGGTGATTGCATATAGTAGTCATAAGAAAATTGCAAGTGAAAATCAGATAAATCATACAGTATGCCGGTCTCTTAATGAGTCACAAATAAACAAGAATTTTGTCATTTGCTTTGCATTTTGTCAGTTGAAGGGTCTGCACATGAGCAAGTTAACCCAAGATCACTGATCAAATACCAACTTCTTAGTCAATTTTTAATTCTGAAGGAGAAGTGAGACTATGCTCATGAATCAGTTGTGCAGAAACCTTAAGGGTGCTCGGACATATTTCATTACTAAGCAATATGGTTGCTATGCTGGCTGTAAAAGCGAGTGCCAGAGCTCATAATGACATTTTTGATTTTATGATGTTTTGAGAAATTGCCACTTTTGGACTGCCCCCAGCCCCATTTCTTTGGGTCTTAAGGTTCGTATTTTTATCAAGAAAGTGGGAAATATAATTTTACACTGAAATTGAATGAACAAAATATGCTACAAATTTCTCAAGTTATCAGTGGTCGAAGCTAAGTACAATAATGGGTCAAAACATTGTAAGTGAAAGTCTTAAAACCAAATATAAGCACTGCATTGGAGCTGTTCATTATGACAAAGCTGAACTATAACATGTCAAACATCTGATCTCTCCAGTGCATACATGATTTGATTATAAATTCTGTAATCTTTGAGAGATTTGTATATAGCTAAAATAATTGTTTTTATCCTGAAATGTTTTATGTATTATGCTCCACAAAATTACGTATGGGATTTCTAGAAAAGTGAACAAAATAATGAAGTTATGAGCAAAAATGTCTACGAACATGAAGAAAGAGCTATAGAAAATTAATTTATCAACAAAATGAAAAACCCATACGTCACTCTGTGCACCTTGAAGAGTAAAGCCATACTATGTAGGAATTGAATAATTGTTTTAAAAAATGACAAAAATTATAGGAATTTTCTGTTCTGATGATGTTATTTGATGACATCACACAATGACGTTAAATCAAACTCATGAAATATGGTGATTGTTAATTACGTCCTCACAAATATTGCTGCTTGAATCCAAATATTAGCCAATTTACACAAATATTAAGGGTCCCTAGCAACGGGCTCCAGAAATAGGTGCCAGGTTGTCCTTATCGTTTTCCAATTTCAATTCACTAATATTTTGTATGCCATATTTACATGCCAAAAATTAATTTAATTTTTGGCAGATGTAAATTATGCTCTTTTTTTTATAAACAAACAATCTTACCTCTAAGTCCCATGCTAAAGTCTCATATTTATCTGCATCCTTTTCAAAGTCAACCATCTCCCAGTAATTGTGTTTTGTATCTTCATTCATGTTATAATTCTTGTTAGTTTCAAACTTTTTAGGAATAAACCACTTCCCCCAGCGATGAGATCCTTTTATGTACTTTATGCAATTTTTCTTTGAAACATGTTCTGTAGGCATCCAAAATGAGCAGTTCTGAAATAACAAACAATTTGATTGATTGGTTGATTGATTGACTGATAGGTAGATTGATTGGTAGACAAATTGATTGATTGATTAAATGATTGATTTGATTGTACATAGATTGATTGATAGATTAATTGATAGATGATCGATTGATTGATTGATTGATTGATTGATTGATTGATTGATTGATTGATTGATTGATTGATTGAGAAGCAGATTGATTGATTATGAATGATTGATTGATTGAGAAGCAGATTGATTGATTATGAATGATTGATTGATTGGCCATATTTTGACAAATACATGATCCAATTAACACACAGGAAAATGAAAATTACAAAAGAAAAAAGAGGTTTGTTCCCTTGGGAGGAAAGCAAAGTGCAAAAGCTGGAAAAAAGCAATATTTGTTCTATAAATGTACTACCTACCTTCCATCCATCTAATGGGTAGTATGCTTGATCATGATGCCATGGGGTTGTGGAACATGCACCTGGGTCTTTTACAAATACATGCTCATGATAAAATGCAACTCTCTGTATATAGAATCATAAAGCAGTAACAGTTAATACAGTCAAAATTACTATTATAATAGTTAAGCTAGCATTGGGGGTTATCTAATACAAGAAAACCAAGAAAATAATCAAAATCCCTCAAACCAGAGGGGGGCTCTAAGGGTATTTTTGAGTAGGGTGTGCTGCAGACACCTCAAAACTGTGCCCAGACCTAAAATTTTGATTTTCTTTACCCTATTCCAGACTAAAGCTTAAAAATGTATAGCCTTTCCCATACTATAAAAATAACAGTCTCATTCTCAGTTTCCTGGCCTCTTTTATTGAGCTTTTTGTTTCATTGAAAGCATGTTTATGACAGTGTTAACTGATAGTGGGGTTGCTGTGGAAACCATACTCTATACCTGACCAAAACAATTAACCAATATTCTACCCTGGACCTGGGAGATGAATAACCATATACCCCTGGGGAGAGGGGGACTAGCTCCTATATATAAGAGGACAGGGACGTGCTCGTCGGAAATTTTGAAAATGGCCCCTAAAAGGTACCTGAGTGGGAGTGGCAACAATTCATTTCTACCCCTAAAAGGTACCAATTCAAAAACAATAATAAAGAATGAAAGTAATGAAACACTTTGTTATCGATGTGATTTGAAGATTCAATTCAGATCATCGAAATTGTCCCTTCATGCTTATTTTAGGTAGTTTATTTACCCCAAAACAGTCCCTAAAAGGTGTACCAGCTATGTCTCTGGTAGTCCACTTAAGTCTGAGACACCCTAAAAGGTACCAGATCGTCGTCCATTTTACGGTCCCCCCCCCCCCCCCCGGCATATACCCTAATTCTGCAGCACATATCTGTATAGCACATATAGTGGAGCGTCCCATCTCCCCCCAACGGTAGTAAATACCTCGGAACCCATGAGTTGTCTGGCAAGTGCACAAGCTGGAGAGGTGAATACGAATTCAGATAATTCATTTATTCGCCTCCAGTTCCAGTAATCATTAAAAAAAGCGATGTTCTTTGTATCACCACTTGTCAATTTCTCACTAAATTGACTTGGATTTTCAAGTACTTTGCGTATGCCTTCTTTAGCTTTATCAATCCATTGTCCTTTGAAATGTCCTCGTAAGCAGACGGCTCCATGTTCTTGGAAATCTTGGATTTGTTCTTTCGACACAAGGCAGCTGCCACTCGTACTGTGGCTTTCAAACCGTGCGTGAACTAGAGAAAAACTCTTGTAGATTTCTCTAGCTTTTGAAAATGTTCTGCCATTGGAAGAAAGTATGGACCTTAGCATTTTACTACAAGTTAGCGTTTGCAAAACTAATCCAGCTGAGTTGACCTTCGCAACAATCCCAAGGTCAACCAATCAGAATCGAGGATTTGAAATGCTATTTTGATTAGCATTTCTTTGTACTACTTCATACCTACCAAGATTATTAATGAATAAAATACGAATGCCTCATTTTCTAGAATGTTGTAAATCCATTTTGCTATTAGAAGACATAATAGAGAGTTTCACTAAAATATTTCCGAGTCTAATAAAAAAAAATACGAGAAATTCGCGCCTTTTCTGTTAGCGGACGCGCTGCCCAGTGGCGGGAAAAAGCATTTATTTTGACGAAACGACAGCCAAAGTCCTTCAATTTGTGAGTTTGTTTCCAACTAAACGTAAAGAAATATGATAGAAAATTACATCATTGCTTCAATTTGCCGATCTCTTTGCTAATATGATGTTCTCTTTGAATGGAAAAACAAAGTTTTGGAGAAGTTTGGAGGAGTGAACAACACTGAGCTTCGGTGACTGTGGATGTTTGTGGTTTATAGCGAGCCGAGGAGATAGTCTTGAGCAGAAATTTACTATAAATGTGAATCTGAGGCACTTGACGTCCACAATTTCAAACAAAGAAATGGCTATCGAAACTACTTATTATCATCTTGAGAAATTCTAAGTGTTTCCAAGGATGTAAGCGACGTTTTCTCTTGGCTGATTCCTGCGTTTTTACGAGAGTCGGAGCATGCATCAAGCAGGCCGTTTTTGAGAAAATCTAGTCAGCGTTTCAAGGTAACGAAAATAAAACTCATCATGTATAAATTAGTTCTCATTTTTGGCGATGTTATTTCTAAAGAGATGATTTATAAATCGTTTATGTTATCAAAGCTATTTGTATGGAAGCTGGTCATACCGCGGTAGAGTTTAATTTCAGCGAACTGAGTAAGTTAAAAATGGATAAGTTTGCTGGTGTTTAGGACTTTTGCTTATGCTGCAACGTGGGCATGATGTACCATTAGTTGATATTGATATACAACTGAAATGGATTTTCAACTGGTAATATCACAAAATTTTTTTATGAAAACCACGAACGATTTCACTTTCTCAAATCAGATTAGGAAATGCTAACCAAAATAGCTGACCCATAATCCTTTTCGGGGAATGCATTCAACTCAGCTGGATAAGAGATGAAGACTGATCGGGGACGAGAAAAGAGAATTTACCTCCCCTCCCCTCCCCCTAGGCTATTTGCACCCTTATTGCCACAGGAAGCCCAATAGTTTCCTCGAAAATTGTTGTGGGTAAAGGTTGGATAGCGATACGATATTGTTTTTGACTACAGTGGTTATGTTCATATTTTTCAAGAAACTATTTTATTGTATATATTACCTATCTACGTTTTCCATTTCCTTGTAAATATCTCATAATTATCGATCTTGATCCTCTGATTTAAGTACTTGTTCAATTTCTGTTATTTTTCTGTACATGTCTTTTTTAGTATTATATTAATTGACCATATCTTGTAAATGTAAACATTAGCTAGTCGGCTACCTATCTTTGTTTAACCTCGTGGTTATTATAGGTAACCTGTACCTAATTTCCTGTTTTTAATTCTTATTGTAAATCGTATATTTAATTGTGGTACTAAATAAAGACATATTGTATATTGTATTGTATACCCGCTGAATAAATCCTTATCCACTGGAAAAATTTATTGGGTAACACCATCATTTTGTCTACTGGATAAGGATTTAACTCCTCTGGCCAGTATCCAGTCTTTGTCTTTTCCTATATGAGAGCCTCACTTTATCCCCTGGACCACTAAAGTAAAAGTCTGTTTCATCTTTTCGTAATCTCTCAGGTGTTCGTGATCAAAGTCTTTGTTCTTCTGTTGATCAGTCTCTGTGCATGCGAAGTGTTCAGTGTTTGAGTATTTCGACAGTCTTTTAGTACTAAGGGGTTGTTTATATGGCCCCAAGGGAAAAGAAAACAAAAGAATTCAGCCCGCATATAATACCCTAGGGACTAGTAGGGACTGTTGTACTGGGCGACAATCCCCTACTCTTTGCGAACAGTACAACAGGATCTTGTACGTCCACTATACAAGCAGGGCTAGAGTGAAAGCAGACGGGGCCTACGGTTTAACGTCCTTATCCGAGAAGACGTGAAGGTGTAACCATTTGCAGATGTAATTTAGACAAGGCGCAAAACTGAAAAAGTCGATCGCAAAAAGTGCAGAAGACATTTTGGGGTAGAGACCGGTAACATAACTATTCTAAACTAATTTTTCATGCTGAATCCGAATATGACTGTTACCAAGACGTATTCTGCAATCTTATACTGTAAATTACTTATTTTGTGAATTGCTACAGTCATTTCATACTAACGGCTTTTTCATGTAATTCCAAAAGTTCCCAAACAATTACCATGGCTGGAAAGAGCACATCAAAATCAGTAAAACTGTGAAGTTTGAAGGATATCAGTTGAAAAATCAAGGAGATACGAATTTTCAAAAAACGAAATTTTGTATGAAAACACTTACAGTTATGCAAGAGATACCAACAAAGAGATACCAACAAATTTCAAACCTCTAAAGTTCGGGGGTCATAAACACTCGTGGGGTAAGAGTACTTTTAGGCTGGTGAGCCTGTGGTTTGCTATGTACGATTGAAGCGTTGGGCACGGCAGATTTTGTAGTGTTTATAACTAATCGATGAAAAAATATGCAAAGCAAGCAAGCTAGGGTACAACAAAACAGATAAGTGACAATTGATTGACTTATAATATCGAAGTCTAACGGCTCAGAAAACCACCAATATTTGTCTTAGTGCCCTTGAGTCCCGGGGGGGACTCCATAGCAAAAGGATGCTCGTTGTATCTCTTATATTAGGGTAAAAATCAGCGATTTGCATGGTATCTTTTAGGGTGTTAAAATTGAAGTTTAGAGTTTTAGCATTTCCCGGTCTCTCTTAGGGTTTCAAAAGAGCCTATCGCTTATTATTTTGTTCTCAAATGGAAGAAATTTGTTGAACAAAAGCATGTCGACCATTGAATTATATGTTCATCATAATAATGTTTATTAGCTTGTTATCGCTGGTATCTCTTAGGGGTTAAAAATCGTCCAGTCCAGACTTCCGGTATCTTTTAGGGGTATGTTTTTGATTTCCGACGAGCATACTCGATCCTTTTACAGTGGAGTTCCCCCCCCCCCCCCCCCCCGGGCTTTGAGTAAACAATATGCGGCACCTTTGACCGTTGATGCCACGTGCAATGAGTTTGAAGCAAAATCACGCAATACAGGAAACCAATTTCGTTCCAAAAAGCGGGTGTGGATATCTGATGGCAATTTCTGTGATCACATTCAGTTTTTTCTGAACGATTGATCGAAAAGTCAAAGAATAACTCGATATGCCTGTGTTAACTGGAACCCGAAGCGAACTGATGCTAGCCAGGGTGGAGGTCTAAAGCTATTAATTAAAAGACTATGGTTGCGTTCAAAGAGAAAGCCAATCTAATACGTCTGGACTCCATGGCCAGTTCCAGTTTCGATAACGCATTATTGTAGTCGACGATTATTTCATGTAGTAAGTGGTGTACGTAAGCGCAAGCGCAAAAGTGTACTACAACAAGAGAAAGAACACGGTGAAAGCCGAATCCTCACCTCGACTGGTTAACGAAGTGAAGCAGGTCACTATATTTGGTGCTTATTTTAACAATAGCTCTTGGGTACGCTTTTGTCTTGATATTTGCAACTTCGTTTTTGATATATTACTCGTGCCCAGGCCGTAGGCCGGGAACGAGTTACAAACTGCAAATGTTTTTTTCTTTTTTTCCGATCTTCGTCTCGAGAAGAGGCCATTCTTGCGCAATCGGTCACGTGATGCACTCCTGATTGGTTAAGAACGTAAGAAACAATGCCCTTCATTCATCACCTTTGAGCGAGTGCGAACTCTACGTAGTGAACGCAAGCCAGGAACTTTAGGAATTGCAAGATGGCCGACAACAAAGAAAATAGCTTTCAGAGACAGGCTCTTCCAGCACTGAGTAAAACAATGTAAAAGCTTCAGAATGGGCTGTTATTTTGAGCTTGATCTCCAATACTTTGGCCAAATATAAATATCGAACTCTAAATGGAGTACTTGAAATGAAGCTCCCGCGATTCAGACTGTTTCCTTTGAGCTGGAAATCCACGAATTTCTCACCCTACATGTTGCTAAACGAACACACATAGAGGCAAGGCGGTCAATTATAATACTCCGGCATTCAAGCATTCAAGAGATCTTGCATGTGAGAGGTTTTTGATATCGAAAGTCTGGACCAGACTATTCATATTCTATATATTGGACCTGGCGCGTTTGGTCACGTAATGTCTTTAATTTATTTAAGCAATATAAAACGCTCGCGCATGTCTCTGTTCTGTGATATAAACACGATGGAAGATGTAGAGCAAGAGAAAAGCAAACTTAGGAACACGAGGCGTAGCCGAGTGTTTCTCTTGCTTTTCGAGTGCTTTACATCTTCCAGAGTGTTTATATCACAGATCTAGAGACATAAGCGATCGTTTTATATTGCTTTTATAAAATATTTTCGACGTTTTTTGAGCGAGCCATGTCTCTGTGCTCTGATATAAACATGGTAGCCAGCCAATCAGCGCGCGCGTTATATCTCAAGTATTTTATAATCATATATAAGACATCTGAAACATGAACGAAAAAATACACGATTTGTTATTGTGTCAAAAGCGCCGTTGTAGAAGTATTTACAGCAAACAATATAGATATATAGTGAAATATATATAGTTGAATAAACTTGTACATTCGCAGGTAATATTTTTGCATGTGAGGCCATACTAGTAGCTGCTGACAGACAAATTGACAGTGATCAGACAAGGACGGACCATTTGATCCGGCATCACCCGTTGATCGACAACAAAAGCTCCCATTTTTCAAGTTGCTGGGCTTACAAAAGTTTTATTTCTTTATTTTTAGTTAGCCGATTCAATAAAGTTCTTTACTACTGCGCTGGTTGCACTACAGGCAACCAGTGTACGCTTCGAGGAGCATCTTGTTAAAAAGTTTTTTAAGAGGGTTAACCGATAGCCGTAAAAGGGCCAAAAATTTAACCGTAAGCCGTAAAAATGCAGAAAAATTAACCGTTAGCCGTGATAAAAGTTAACCGTAATAGCTTTTCCAGCGTTCTAAACAATAAAAAAATAATTTTTAACCATCAAGAAGAATGGAGATTAGTTATTAATTCACTTTAACCGTAATCGGAAGAAAGGCAAAATATTAACCGTTAACCGTAATAGCCACCACCCCATTGAGACTCTCTATTAACAACATGTCAATCACTCTTACCCTAGCGGCAGCTTATCTAAAATGTCTTCTTTAAGCCGATATTGGGCTCGCTTTCGCCTGGACACGAGTGAATGCACGGGTGCGTCTATTTGATTTATTTTCGCCTTCAAATGAAAACTCATTATTTCACTAAAATGTATTTTTGGGCTTCCTGTGGTCATCTCGGTCAATCCACGATCTACTTCGCCATTGGCGGGTTGATTTTTTATCGGTTGATTTGTATGTGTTCATTGAAGCGCTAAAGTTAATTCATGTGTACACTGAAGTGCTTCTAGTTTAATCAGTTCAAAATAGATGGTCGTAATATTTGGCAATGTCATTTATTCATTCATTCATTCATTCTTTCGTTCGTTAATTCATTCATTCAAGGTCGGCATGGGAACTAATGACGTAACAAATCAGAGTGTCAGATCAGAGTGTTCCCAGACGTCGCACTTTGAGTAGTCTGCAATATTCTTATTTATACCTAGCCAGCACAACACTCAGTCGTAAACATTCTTGGATGTCTATATAGCTGGCGTGGATCTTGGCCAACATGTTTTCTCGATCGTCCATGGTAGGTACAGGTGCAAGTACAACTAAGCTACAATCTTGGAAAAAAAACCTGAGACAATTCCACATTTTGCTCACAAACTTAGCTTAAGTTCGAATTCGAAATCAATCCTCGTCACTCCTCCATCCCCCCTCACCTCAATGTTGTTATCAACTTAAAATCAGGCCTGTTGTAGTATGGGCAACCCTTCGGATCAACATTGAGAAGGAGGGAAGGGGGGTTGGCAGTGTTTTTGATCTGTGTGGTGACGACAACGAGATAAAATTATGATCTTTGCACTGAAAACTTGCACTGTCGATCTCATCCAGTTTTGTCCAAGATTGTAGTCTCTCAGATCTTCTCTAAACTTGAAACTTGGAACTTGGAATTTGGAAGATGTAATCCCCAAATAGTTTAACTAATACTGGGAGACATAAAATTATTAGTTAAAAAGAAAATATATATGAATTAACAATTAGACCTCGAGGACAAATGGGAGTCAATAGCCTATGAGGCTAAGGGCGAAGGGCGTTTTAGTATATACCTACTAATTGGTCAAACTTAGTCAAACAAAATATTTCTTTCATTTGTTTATCAAATACAAAATTCTCATCACGTTACACGATTGACAAAGCGCGCGAAAATAACCTGAACAGTTGCCGATTCGAGTGTGTGCGTATGCTGGCAGTGACAACAACTGCCTTGAGTTCTTTCATTGGTTTCAACTCTAAAATATACCAGAAAATGCATTCAAGCTCCATGATAGTAGTATTACAAAGGTCTTTTAATTACTTGGACTGGATTACTCAAAGCTGCAAAATATCGGGGATTTTTCGTCGTGAAC
Organism: Telmatactis stephensoni; assembly: GCA_029948255.1. Classification (NCBI taxonomy): domain Eukaryota; kingdom Metazoa; phylum Cnidaria; class Anthozoa; order Actiniaria; family Isophelliidae; genus Telmatactis; species Telmatactis stephensoni. The sequence goes on along the minus strand of JALIZF010001919.1, from coordinate 868,485 downwards.
TTTCGACGACAGGTTGTTGTGCTTCCTAGCCCGGCCTTTGCAGCGCGGTTTATGCTACGAGTCGAGTGACAAGATTTATTATTTAGTTGAAGCTTACAAATTTGCTGGATCATCAGCTTTAAGGCGCTGTTACACTGTGCAATTTTCTCAGCAACTTGTCTCGCAACGGCGTTGCGAAACAAATTGCAGAGAAAATTATGGCGCTGTTACACTGTGCAATTTTCCCCACTAACTTCCCCAGCAATATTGCAAATTGCTGGGGAAAATTGCACAGAGTAACAGCGCCATAATTTTCTCTGCGACTTGTTTCGCAACGCCGATGCGAGACAAGTTGCTGAGAAAATTGCACAGCGTAACAGCGCCTTTATCAGCTCGTGCAATAATATTGTTCAATGTTCATTCAAGCATCATTCAGTCAGGATCGTCTATAGCCCTTTGCAAAATGAAATTACGCAAAACCATTTGGTCTTTTCACGCATCACGGATAATTAAAGTATCTCCTTCATGTTACAAAAATGTCAATAGTTGCTTTCACGTGGACACAAAAAAGATTTTAGACCTTAAATCACGTTTCACGTCAAAATTAATTTGCCATTCACGTTTCATGCAAAAGGCCGGTATAGGGGACCCTGTTGAGTGGAATGAAGGAATCCACGGAAGGTAGATTTAATTATTGTATTTTTCTGATTTTTGTGGATACACAATGTTATCGGTTGTGTAAGAAAGTTAGTCCGTGACTTTCTGGAACGATCTCACGAAGTCAGAACGAAATGAACGAAATTCCCCCGAGTGGGATCGACGTCTTTTAATCTATTTTTATGACAAAAAGTCGAGTTTTCAAAACAATATCTGACTTCAGTCAATAGTTGTTAGAATTCATTTTGAATTTCGGCATTTGAATGAAAACAAGCAAGTTATATGATCAATATGGCGCCTACGAATTGTCTACGAACACATACGAAATCGAAACGTACAGGCACCGATTTCCCTTCGATGAAGCTTCGATGCTTATTCGATGGACATCGGATTCTATTCCGTTTTTCGACGGATATCCGGTAACCTGTAATTACTATTTGCGAGAGCGAAGCGCGAGCTAGGAAAAAAAATTATTTCACCCATCTAGGGTAGTAACCTGTCAGCACATTCGAAGATTTGCCATCTTGGAAAAGCTAGCTAGAACGTTGAGGTTAATTCTGTTCGGTTTTCTCGATGGAACACTATACAGCAATCACGCACCCACACTGTAAAGTAATGTAATAGAGGTTCCACTAAAGAAATATAAGGCTCAATCAAGCTAAAATCCAAGCCTCTTCGTTTGAAATTCAATATGACAGCACTTTTATGAATTCAAATGTTAAATTGTTGTCGACGAAGAGAAAGCGCCACTCTAGCTCAAACTAGCATGACTTACTAATTATCTTTTATTTTCTCCTCGATAGTCTCTCCTCCTTTTCACGTGGATGATCTCTGGAATTTATAATAATAAAAAAGCTTGGCTTTTGAGTCAATGATTAAGCTCGATGTCGCCAGAGCAACTGATTTTATACCAAGGTTTGATTTTTATACGCTCTGAAATGATTGTTGAAGCTGAATAATTGTATTCGGTTATTTGAAATAGGAAATTTTGAAAGATTAAAATCTTATGTGTTCTTGGATTTTACTACTCGAGTCGTACAATGAAGCACGTTTGTGCTAACCACCGGAAGTCCACCAACTTTTCAATGTCCATTTTGACATTGCTCTTTTGCTTTTTGTGGCTATTGCCTCGAAGAGGCGAAGCCACTATGTCATCGTCGTGTAAGTCCATAAGATAGTAACACCACAGGAAGCCCAATGCGTAGCCCCAATGCTTACGCTTCGGGACACTGACGGCTGCTCGGAATCAATAACACCACAGGAAGCCCAATGTGTAACCCCAATGCTTACGCTTCGATCGGGACATCGACTGCTGATCGGAACCAATCATCTCTCGACTATTGTATCCCGATCAGCCCCGATCTACTATTATATTTTGATATCACGTGGACAACGCATGCCAGATCGAACTAGACGAACGTAGTTCTTCGCTTTCCTGAACGATCTTCGCAATGGCGGGATTTTGGTTAATACTAAAGTAAAAGCTTTGGCCATGGAAAAGTAATCGATGAAACCTTGCCACGTTTTTTGACTTTAGGAACTGAACCCACTGAAACTCTGTACGTTAGGTGTTCAAATGTATGGATTATAGTATCTATGGAGATACTAAGTAGCTACACATCTCTCACCATCTTAGAAAGAAATATTTCAAAACACTTGCGAAGATCTTTCGGGAATGCGACTTTTGATCTGGATCTGGCATGCGTTGTCCACGTGATATCAAATTTTTAAGAATAACGCCTGACGACACGACTGTTTCCAGCCGCTTTGAATGTACTTTTGGAGCGAGAGTTTCGAGTGTCGGAACTGGGTGGACCGTGACCGAGCACAAACAAAAGCATTCCTACATATATTAGACAATCAGCGAATGAAAACGTTTGGGTCAGGTCAGTCAAGCATAATAAATGAAGGTAAAACAAAAGATTGTGCACGGTCAAGGCCTTAAGGCGGTGTTACACGAGACGATTTTTAACGACGATTTTCCGCGCAACGTTGCAACAACTTGCAATATTTTGCGTTACGAGTTTCTGACTTGGATTCAAAAACTCGCAACGCGTTGCCGAAGCGAAAATTGCAAGGAAAATCGTTCCAAGTGTCATGTTACACGAGAAAGATTTTTAACGCAACGCCGTTGCGCTGAAAATCGTCGTTTAAAATCGTCTCGTGTAACACCGCCTTTACTCAACATCCATGTTTGCTTCTTTGTCAGTCCTTTTGATGTTTGCCGAGTTTCCAAACCATTCCGCTCTATTATCTTTGCTTTTACTCCCTTTTTCGACATCCATTGAAACAATGTCTTCTTGGTAGAGACAAATGAATACTGCCGTCTTAGTATCGAGCTTTCTGTGATAGCCGGGATAACTCTTGTTTTCTTTCCCCTGGGACCCAAATCGATTTAACATATTTAGCTAATTCAGCTAGAAGTTTTAAGAATGCAGCTTGTTTTTGGCTCAGCCTCTCGATCGTGTTTTTAAAACCTCTCCCACTGGTACGCACTACTCTGTCGGAAGAAAAGCAAGAAAAAGAATTATATAAGCAAGAAAAGATAAATGAACAAATAATTTTACAAACACGTGAGCAAAATCTTTTTTGTTGGCACGAAATATGGCTTTTTTTCCGTACACATTGTTCTCGAAAAAAGTAGATAATTTCAATTCGATCGTTGGAACTGACTTGACATCAAATTGAAGCACCGCCGAAACTATACCTTCGCACTTGCATTGTTGATGAACAAAACAAAAGAATAATGATTCTTATACTAATTTTAAGGCGCTGTTACACTGTGCAATTTAAGGTGGCTGGACCCTATTTCGCCAGTGCGCGGGTAGTCGAATTGAAGCGGCTATTAATTGCGTTACAGAATTAAGTTGACCAATCTTTTTACACACACCTGTTACGCGTCACTTTTCCATGCATTTCATACTCCTAGTTATTTTGTAGTCTATTAATAAGTTTGGCAAGGGACTTTTTGTGACGTAGATTTCTTATGACAATTTTGTTATGGCTAGTTGTTGGACCTCGCATGGGCAGGACCAACTACACAAAAATATGCTAGCCTAGGCATTTACCCTAGATTTTATATTTCATCTCAGTTCTAGATTTGTAGGTTCGGAATAGTCCCAAGCCTTTACCAAATGGTTTTGTAGGTTTAGTACGTTAATGTGTGAAAGAATCTTAGAGTATATTCCAGTTTTTACATTATGACGCAGTTATAAGGTGTGATTGAAATTCGAGCAAGATTGACACTTAGAAAGTAGAGTCCATAGTGCAAATGAGACTCCATGATCAAGGTTGTGCAAGAAAGTTTTATTGGCCGGTCCGGATCTGGAGATTCTGGTGTGCACCTTGATTGGATAGGCCTGACAGTGTAACGTGAGTCTTGTTTGGGTTATGGCTCTCTACCTGTTCCTAGAAATACCTGTGCAATCATCTTTGTAAGTTAGTTGGTGGCTAATGTTTATCAGTTGTTAGTGGTTATCATATTTGTATATCGAGATTTAAAGAAGCTTAAATACAAAGACCCACGAATTAACAAAGGTATGATTTAATGTTGCCGTCAGAGTGATCCCGGACTAGTTCCGTAACAAATTGGTGGAGAAACCTCAGAACTCAGAGCTGAAAATCATTTGTACGATCCTGTTCTTGTACCGCATCGTCAGTTTGTTAACGATCAGCTAGAGGAAGAAGAGAGAGCAACGCGAACATCAGAAGAATTAGAACATCCTGCGCCTAGCCCCGACTCAGTTCGCGAAATGGAAGAGTCCTTAGAGCGACAGTTAGAAAATCTGAGAGTGGAACGACAAGAGCATGAAAACAGAATGTCTGCATTACATGAAGCGTGTCAGGATTCACTCAGTTTTAGAGGAATGTTTAATTTTCCAACCTTTAAAGGTGACGATAGTGAAGATGTGCGCGATTTTATCAGCAGTTATACCCGTGCGGCAGACATCTGTGGCTGGAGTAGAGACAAGAGTTGTAAAGCTTTGCCATTGTACCTTAGAGGGTCTGCTAGTGTATGGTTGAACTCTCTGCCTGATCGAGATACCCTGACCTTTAACCAGCTTACTGAGGCCCTAGAAAAACACTATGCTTCAGGTGCTTCTAAGTGGCAGTTAACTCAGATTTTAGATGAGCGAAAGCAAAGAGAGGGAGAGTCACTCAATGCCTATATCACAGACATAAGAAAGCAGTGTAACAGGCTTAACCTGCCGCCCGCTGAGTGTTTAAAACATTTTGTCAGAGGTTTGAAAGAAGAGATACGAAGTTACGTTGTATTGCAGCAGCCAGAAACAATTGAACAAGCAGAAAATTTTGCTAGACTTAAAGAAGTCACTTTGAAGTCTGAAAGTAAACCTAAAGCCATCGATTCTAAGGAACTGACAGTCGAGATTTTGAAAAATCTGGAAGACTTAGGAGTTTTTCCTACTCAGCCGACAAAAGTGCCAAATACCTCAGTGTCTGTGCCATCCCAGAGTGAGAATGTTAGTGCCATTGGGACGCAACCTAATAGTCTAGTTTTCCCAAGTCCTGTCGCAAGTGTACATGACCCTTCGTTGAATACAGCACCTTATCCTAGTTTACCAATGGCTAGTTTTCAGCAGTATTCAGTACCGTCATCTAATGCTCAATACTATCCAGAACAAGCTAGTTTTCAACAACAACCATTAGCTTCGAACACACAACAACAACAACCACATTCAATGCCCTCAATGCCATATAATGACTTCGACTTTAGACAAGCAATAAAACAGGAAGTACAGGAACAATTTCAAGATCGTGGTAGAGGTAGACCATTTAGGCCAGGTGATTTCAGAAATAGAAGAAGTGTACAAGGAGTGGTCAGTTGTGGTTATTGCGGAAAGAAAGGTCACGCAATGTTCAATTGTAGATTTTTGCATAATGCCCAGAATGTTGGCCAGAATCAGTACCAGTTTCAAAACCGTGGTGGTCAAAACCAATTTCAAAACCGTAATCGCAATTATCATCCAAATCCACGTAACCAGAATAGAGATAATGCTGTTCGTGCCAGTAGGCCTCCTCAGGAAAACTAGGAGGGGCCCCTGTCAGTAAACAAACTTGTAGTAATGGTAAGATGGGGGCCCGTGACACTTCTAAGCCAAATTCAAAATCCAGTCCAAAATCGCCAGTTACTCAGTGTAAGAGTAAGAAAGTCAGAAAAGCCAAAAACAAAACCGATCAAGTAATCGACCTTGCTAAAAATGTCAAGACAGAAAAAGAAAACAAAGACAGTACAGCTTCAATTCGAGAGAAATTGTACTTCAAGTCTTTAGAAATTGAAAACGTGGCACAAGAACCATGTTTCGAAGAAATTTCAGAACTTAAAAACGTGGCAGAAGAACCATGTTTGCAAGAAAATTTAGAAAGCACGCAAGTCCAATATCTCCAGAGAACAAGATTCTGGCGATTTTCAGACATTGCTAAACCAAATTCCGGAAAAAGAAAATTCCGAAGCCAAAACAAAAGAGGATAGAGGTCAAACTCCCTCAGATGGGGTCAATCAGATTGGCGTAATTAAGCTGACAGGAAACCCAAACAATTCGACATTGCAAGGAAAAATTGGCGAAGTAGACGTGACATTACTTTTAGACACTGGCGCTACCATGACCTGTTTAAATTATTCTGTTTGGAAGAAATTAAACAACTGTGATTTAAAGCAAAATAGCAACATAGCTTTGGAAGGAGTCAATGGACAACCACTAGAAATTATAGGAGAAACTACTATTACCTTACGTATACAGGACAGTATTTTTCATATTCCTTCAATTGTTGTTATGGATTTGTCTTATGAATTAATTCTTGGTAGAGATTTTCTTAGTCAATTTTATTGTTGTATGGACCTTAAGAAAGGAAATTTCGTGGTAGTACCCAGAGGGACAGACCCAGCTAACCCATTGATGTCACTTTTTGGTCCATCTAATTGTAACACCTTAACAGTACATGACCCCACTTCAGAAGTTAAAGGAAGTAACGAAACCGTAGCAGACGATACAGTTGATGATGACGATTTTCCTTTTTCATGTGTAGACGATGTACAATCCGTAATGAATAACACTGAGAATGAAGAGAAACAGTATCCAGTACATGCATCTTTTTCATTTGTATTGCCACCACAGTCTGAAACAATTGTACAAGTGAAGCTTGACCATGACTTACATCCCGACACTAATGGAATAGTGGACCATAGTGACAACTAGGCCAGATTTGTCAGAAAGATATTCAATAGTAGGTGCTGCAGAACTTGTGAAAGTATCGAAAGACAATACAGTTCCAATAAGGCTTCTGAATCCTACAGCTAAACCAGTTAAGATATACCGTAGAACCAAATTGGCTCAGCTTAGTGTTGTCGATCCTGATATTGAGACATTTGAACTTGACAAAGATGTTGACCAGCCTACTGATTGTGAGAAAAGTGAGAATACACAAGATTATTCTTCTTTGCCAGACATTTCTAAATGTGCATTTAGTGAGAAAGACAAGAGCAAGCTAAGAGATTTGCTGTATGACTTTAGACACATTTTTGTAACTAAGTTAGAGGACCTAGGCCGAACCAACTTAGTCCAGCATTACATAGATACTGGGGACCACCCTCCCATCAAGCAACGCCCTTACAGAACTACACCAGAGAATAGGAAAGAGATTGATAGACAAGTACAAGAGATGTGTGAACAAGGTATTGCTCAACCCTCAGTGAGTAGTTGGTCGAGCCCAGTTGTGTTAGTGAAGAAGAAAGATGGCAAGTGGAGATTCTGTGTGGACTACAGAAAGTTGAATGCAGTCACTAGACAAGATAGTTTTCCTTTACCAGTGATAACTGACATTTTAGACAGTTTTAATGATACGAAATACTTTACCAGTTTAGACATGAAAAGTGGTTATTGGCAGCTCAACTTGGATCCTGCAACAAAGGATAAGTCAGCATTTGTAACTCACAATGGCTTGTATGAATTTAATGTTCTACCATTTGGATTAACAAATAGTCCTGCATCTTTCCAAAGGCTTATGGGCCATATTTTAAGAGGCTTAGAGTATAAATTTGCACTTATCTATATTGATGACATCATTATATTTTCAAGATCAGCTGAAGAGCATCTAGCACATCTAAGAGAAGTTTTCTCCAGACTTGATGAAGCGAATTTGAAGTTAAATCCTGAAAAATGTGAGTTTGCAAAACAACATTTAGAGTACTTGGGCCATGTTGTAACACCGGAAGGTATCAAACCGTGTCCAAATAAGATAAAAGCTGTAAAAGAATTTCCAAAACCAGAGAATTTGAAACAACTGAGAAGTTTTCTTGGATTGGCTAATTACTACCGACGTTTTATCAAGGATTTTGCAAAAATTGCCAGCCCTTTGAATAACCTAACTAAGAAATCAGTAAAGTTTGAATGGGACGAAGATTGTCAAAAAGCCTTTGATCAGCTAAAAACAATGTTAACAACAGCCCCAATTCTAGTCTATCCTGATTTCACAAGAGAATTCCATCTTTTTGTTGATGCTAGTTCTACTGGAATAGGAATGGCTTTATCACAAATGGACGATAATGGCCGTGACCGAGTAATTGCATAGGAATTTCAGTAAGACAGAGTTAAATTATTCAACCACCCATAGAGAAGGTCTAGCCCTAGTGGAAGCCATTAAGAAGTTCCAACCGTACTTGCATGGTAGAAAGTTTACAGTGCATACCGATCATAGTGCCTTACAATGGCTGATGACTGGAAAGCATCCTTTGGTTGGTAAGTTAGCTCGATGGGCTTTGTTGCTACAACAGTTTAACTTTGACATTGTGTATCGAAGTGGAAAGACGAATGGAAACGCAGATGGTTTAAGTAGAAGAACTTATGAGAAGTGTGAATTGTATACCATCAGAGGAAATGTCAGGAATGAGAATGATGACAAAGTGTATGTATGCCAGAGGCGTGATCGTGAATTGTCAAGTTTAATCTGTTATTTAGAAACCGGTGAATTGCCAGAGAGTGACAAACTAGCCAGACGATTCCTACTGAAGGAAGACCAGTTTTATATTGGTGATGATGGATTGCTGTACCACCTTGAACATAATTACTCGGGCTACCTGTGGTAGCTCGAGTCTAGGTTTACCTTTTCGGTCTATCTATCAACGTCGCAAATCGGCAAATTACCCAGAAGCCTTTGGGGTACACTGTTGACCACGAGGCTTCCTGTGGTCGCGAGAGATTTATAAGAACAAAATGGCGGACGCTATCAATCGGAATTTTTCGAACTATTGGCTTTTAATCTCAAGATACTTTGCTTTAATCGTTAATATCGAATTCTCGAATTTAGTGATGACCTTCTTACCAGCTGTTGTAATCAACTTATAATGTATTGATCGTCCAAGAACACGAGACAGATCGATTTGTGGCAGCGAACTTCACTTGAGGACAGACATGTAAGACACGGAGATATTGTCTTTAATAGATCAGTAGTTTGTTTAAATTAATAATATTTCACCACTGCTTGCACATAATATTTGCTTACACGGTGTCTACCGTCATGCTCTTCCTGAGAGCCGTGTTAAAAACGAACTAATTAACTAACAATATATCTACAATTAACTAGAAAGACTCAGGATTCTTGCCTTTGCGTAATAAGGTGACTAGGGTGTATTAAATAATTAAGCCAGGAAACAGAAATTAGTAAATGGTGCAAAATTACACCAAATAAACAATGGAAAACAAATGATTTTTTGTTATTAACTTATAAATATTTAGTGCAATCTGCTGTATTTTGTACAATGTCATGATTATATTGAATGCACTTTATTGTCAATCATGCTCAATGTTAGCAGATAAAAATATAGTGATGGATAATCATGGAAATGATAGTAATGTTTATGAGACCTTATATTAGCAACAATTGAAGAATAATTTTAGAATGTACGAAATGATATTTTCAATCAATGAAAAGTGATACTCAACCACAAATTTGAACAAGCTTTGTTCAACCATGTTCACAGAAACAAGATAAAGTGGATTTGAATTGAAGGTATTACTGTATGTAGTAGTATCAGATTGATGTGCACGGAGGAGCTATATATGGTATCGGTAATGAGCATATATTGTATGACATTACACTTCTTCAAATAAAGCATCAGCAACTGACTACTGCTATAATCATTGATCTGCTCCATATTAAAAACATGGTAATACATGTATTGAAAAGTTGTGTTAAGAAACTGAAATGATTTCATAGAAAGGTAACTGTGGTACTTCTAGAATCTACCAATGTGACAACAGCAATATCAAAATCATTTTAACAAGTTTTAACTTGGACATTGAAACAGTCTGCCACAGTTTGTAAGTTTTGTTTCCATAAATCAAAGTAAAAAAGTACAGAATAGAAATTTAAATTGTCTGAGCTATAATGTATTATCTATAGATCATATTGGATCATTTGGTAGGCATTTACAAAATAAAGCAGACTGTATACTGTATATGGTGTGATAAAAAGCTAGACCAGCAGTATATTAATAACCATCATGATGTGGTACAATTATGTACAAACTACTTTCTCCCCAATATAATTTGTGTTCTACTCTGGGAGTACTTGTCATGCATTTTTGCAATCAAAAGACACTGACAAGTCAAACTGGTTTCCATCAACTTCTGTTCTCCATTTCTCCCCCAGTACTATACACAGGTGTAGCCCGAGTGAACGCCTATTAGGCGTCTAGTTTCAGAAGAAATGCTTTTGAGCCAATATCACAGTTAGTTATACCTAGCAGTATGAGATTTGAATTATTGAGTAGTGCTCATGATCATGTAACTGGTGGACATCTAGGAACTAACAAGACCTACCAGAAATTAAGAGCAAGATATTGGTGGAAAGGTATGTTCAAAGACACAGAACATTGGTGTAAGTCCTGCATAGATTGTTCCATGCGCAAAACGCCTAGGACTAATTTGAAAGCACCATTGCTACCAATACCAGTAGGGGGTGCCTTTGAGCGTGTAGCTGTTGACCTTATAGGACCCCTCACTAAAACTACCAGAGGAAACAGATACATCTTAGTGTTCAGTGATTACCTTACTCGTTGACCAGAAGCTTTTGCAATCCCAAACATGGAAGCTAGTACTATAGCTAGAATTCTTGTAGACGAGATAATTTCAAGACATGGAGCCCCTTCCTGTCTTCTCAGTGACCGTGGAAAGAATTTCTTGTCCTCTTTGATAGAAGAAGTTTGCAAGTTATTTAGAATCCATAAAGTAAACTGCTCACCTTATCGGCCTCAAACCGATGGTTTCGTGGAGAAAATGAACGGAACCTTAATTCAGAGCTTATCAATGTTTGTAAACAGTCAACAAACAGACTGGGATACTTTATATATTCCTTCAGTTCTATTTGCTTACAGAGTGTCACCCAGCGAAGCAACACAAGAAACTCCGTTTTATCTGCTGTATGGTCGTAAAGCTCGTCTTCCCATAGATGTAAAGTTATTGAAACCAACCAACTTGTCATCATCAGTAAATGAGCATCGAGAAAGAATAGTGGAGAGCATTGAACGCACTCAGAATATCGCTAGAGAAAATATACAGAAAGCTCAGCAGAAAATGAAACTACAGTTTGATAAGAAAGCCAAAGATCGTAAGTTTCAAGTGGGAGATAGAGTTTTTGTTTATACTCCTAAGATTAAGTGAGGCTTATCAAGAAAATTGTTATGTTGCTGGCATGGGCCCTACCGTCTCTGTCAATCACTATCTGAATCGCACTTCTTTGTCAAAAATGACAACAACCAAAGAGCTAAGTTTGCTGTTCATGTGAATAGAATGAAGCCTTTTGTTGATCCTAATGATAGACCAATTGAGCCACCGCAAGATGATGTTGATGAACCATACTTAGATGAGTCAGATATTCCAGAGGAAAGTTTTGAGAAAGACAGTGAAAACACACAGAACATGGAAGTAAGTCAAAGTAGCACAAGTGGTAATAGTAACAGTGAAGATCCAGCTGTAGATCAGCAACCTGAAGTTCTTCAACAAGATCAAAGCAGTACTGATAGCTCAGATAATACACCTAGTATCATCGACAATATTGAAATCTTCCGCGCTGAAAAGATCTTAAAGAAACGAAGAAGAAAAGGAAAAGTTGAGTACTTGAATGGGAAAAAGAATGGGAAAAAGAACTCAACCGGATGTCCAATACAGTTAAATGTGATGATTATCTAAATTTAGCCTTTCTATTGAAATTCGCTACCGAGATTAACCGTGCTTTTTCTGTTGTCATGAGATTCTTTGAAGTCCAAGATGTTATGAATCAGTTGGCTCAACTTAATAAGAAAAAGTTATTTGGTGCAGTAGATTTGCCACAGTTTATGTTTTCTGAATTTCTTTCGAAGTTAGAAAACTATCGCGAACTCAGTATCACAGTCAACGCTTTAAGAAACAATTTGCCTGTTCTGGCTGATCCTCTTGTTGATGTTGTACATAACAAAAATAACGTTACTGTTAGCGTCTTAGCTATAGTACCGGAAATTCGCGAACGAGAATCTTTGTGTACTATAGAACACTTAACGACCTTAACCCCACTTAAATTTAACATTTCTAATGTTTGTTATGAAGGACCAATTCGTAAATCTGACCTTGCGTTAATCACTTGCCCTCTTACTAAGCACATAATATCAACATCTGCTTTAGATAAGTGTTTTGTAAATAATGATGCGTTGCTTTGCCCTACTAACATTCTTCAAGTGATAAGTGATATTGGATGGCTTGGGTTTCCATGGAGCCCCCGCGTGGAGATGGGATTTCCCCGATACCACGTATCATCCAAGTCCTGTCAAGACCTACATGACCTACATCCGTTAGTCAACATCGGTGGTCGGTATTACCTTTCAACAACGTCTGGGTCACTAACTACGAACCATGGAACTTTAACGGTTTCACCGTTAACTATTTATAACTTTCCATGCAACACAACATTCAGTGGCATGAAGTCAAGACTGTCAACCTGTCCAAAGACTTTGGAGGTAACGCTACCCATACTGAAGGATAAAACACTTAAATATATCCCTTGGAACTTGAAGGACACATCTAGCTTGAAGCTGCATTATGATTCATTGAACATACCAAAGACAACCAAGATTGATCACAACATCACAGAACAACTTAACAAATTATACGATTTCTATGATTACAAACTCAGTAATGACATTAACACCGCCAATGAACAAATTGATAAAATCAAAGAAGATAACTTTACAACAACAGACAGAATAATTATGTATACAATTGGAGGATTTACAGCCTTCTGTACCCTATGGATTGTTACTCAAATAATTATTTGGTGTTGTCGTCCAAAGGATAATCACCACTGTGATCACTGTAAAAGACCAAAGCGAGAACGTTGAAGTTGTTGTTCACTGCCAGTTAACATTGACTTGATCATTAGATGAAAGATCATTAGATTGGAATTACCAAATGTTTGAACTGATCAGTTTGCCCTGGGAATTGCGAAACGTCGAGTTCGGAGTCGAGTTCGAGTTCGAGTTGGAGTTCGAGTTGGTGTTCGAGTTGGAGTTCGAGTTAACTAGGAATGTGTCAAACCAGTTAATATTAACTCGGCCAGTCGTGAATTTCCTGTGTTCGCGCGGATGTTCTTTGGTCGATCTCGTGGTTGGACTCTTGAAGAAACGCTGAACGTTGATATTTTAACCGCTCTTTCACATACAAATCAAAATACAAATTTTAGTGATTTCTTTTACTGATAAAGATAAGATACATATATGAGTTTTTATGAGATACATATTTGAGTTTTATGAGTTTTGAGATAATATACATATATGAGTTTTAAAATGAGATAAAACAATAAAACAAAAGTTGCATGTAGCAGAAGTTGTAGTCGTGCCGATTATTTGAATACAGTACTGTACAAAGTGAATTAATTACAATCCAGTGACAAACATGTAGTTCTATAGTTTTGACTATCGAGAGCCAGTATACAGAGTATAGTCCTCTTATTTCATAAGTTTATTTCACGGCTTGTATAAAAAGTTGAAATACAGAGAGAATTCTTGGTGGGCGCGTGACGTCATCGTTGACCAAAAACATTCAAAAAAACATCCAGAAAAGTCAAAAAGTCCATTATCCTACTAAGGAACTTCAAAGAAGTCACTGATAAAAATTTTGGATGCCTCTGTGTTTTTTACGTCGAGTTATTGTCGGTTATTCATAATCCAAAATCTGTCTCGCAGCATCAGTCACGGCCTTTCAAATAGCTTAAAACTAATCAAATTGCCTAAGAATCGAAATATTGTGTGGATCTTATTATTCTTAGTAAGATTTGCAAAAGATCTTGCTTAAAATCAAAAAATTAAATGTAGTTTTTACTGATTTTGACATTTGATCGTGATCATTTGATAGCTGTCCGCCATGCTGGTGTACAACTTCTGTGCACAAGGCGGCTCCATACATTCTTACTAAAATATTGGCATATTCAATCGCTCATATCATTTTAACGAAAACCCATATTAGCTTGAACCTTTGCAGTTCTACAGAGTTTTAGGTGCTCTATTCAATGCTAGAATTCAAATTATATTTTGAGCTCTAGAAAAGGACCAGAAATTTTCGATTACGTGAGCGCCCACCAAGAATTATCCAAAAGCTCACAGGTTGCGAGCGGCGGGAAACTACATGCATTGTGGTCGGTTCGTGCCCTTACGCACAGCTCTCGCAATGAACTCAGAATTGCTTTCCGGCTCTAATTTTTAATTTTATTTTTTAAAGCTCCAATTTTTAATCTTATTTTTTCATAATTAATTCAAATATATTGCTGGTGAACGAAATGAGCATAACTCGAACTCCAACTCGAACTCCAACTCCAACTCCAACTCCAACTCCAACTCGAACTCCAACTCGACTCCGAAATCGATGGTTCATTACTCCCGTTTGACCTTAGAGACATCAATAACAAACTTCCAGAAATACAGAAAAAGAAAACATTAGTTCAAGTTTGATTAGTACAAAGAAACTTCACCATTTATGGACATGCAATTATCCAAACTCTATTGAATGCAAGTTACCTATTGTGGAATCCTGATGAATGTATTTGAAGTAATCATCAACTTAAATAAATTCAAGCACTCAGTCAGGATGATGCCACTTCAGACTGTAAGTCATTGACTTTTACTTGATCAACATTGAAATGAAGATCGAGAACTGCATCATATTTGAAATGAAGAACTACAATTTACCTATCAACATTTTGAATGTCAAAAAAAAAGAAGCAAGAAAAAAAAACGCACAAAACAAAACAAAAAAATCTTATTCAATAGAAAATGAACTGCGTAGATTATCATATTGTTTATCTTTCATTTTTGTTTTTATAACCTTTGACTTTATTTGGGTTTATAGCTATTTTCTCGACAGCGTGTACCAGGAGGTACACCAAACTAAGGAGGGGAGTATGTTACGCGTCACTTTTCCATGCATTTCATACTCCTAGTTATTTTGTAGTCTATTAATAAGTTTGGCAAGGGACTTTTTGTGACGTAGATTTCTTATGACAATTTTGTTATGGCTAGTTGTTGGACCTCGCATGGGCAGGACCAACTACACAAAAATATGCTAGCCTAGACATTTACCCTAGATTTTATATTTCATCTCAGTTCTAGATTTGTAGGTTCGGAATAGTCCCAAGCCTTTACCAAATGGTTTTGTAGGTTTAGTACGTTAATGTGTGAAAGAATCTTAGAGTATATTCCAGTTTTTACATTATGACGCAGTTATAAGGTGTGATTGAAATTCGAGCAAGATTGACACTTAGAAAGTAGAGTCCAGTGCAAATGAGACTCCATGATCAAGGTTGTGCAAGAAAGTTTTATTGGCCGGTCCGGATCTGGAGATTCTGGTGTGCACCTTGATTGGATAGGCCTGACAGTGTAACGTGAGTCTTGTTTGGGTTAAGGCTCTCTATCTGTTCCTAGAAATACCTGTGCAATCATCTTTGTAAGTTAGTTGGTGGCTAATGTTTATCAGTTGTTAGTGGTTATCATATTTGTATATCGAGATTTAAAGAAGCTTAAATACAAAGACCCACGAATTAACAAAGGTATGATTTAATGTTGCCGTCAGAGTGATCCCGGACTAGTCCCGTAACACACCTACTACAAATGGACCAAATTAATTTTATAATGATGCTAGTTTGGTTGAAATCGGAGCTTTTTTAGCATCGAAATTGTTATACACTAGATTTTAAATTTTGCCAATTTTCTCAAAATCCTGACCTCGACGAGCAAAACGATTTATGAGACTTTGTAAACCAAATGTTTGTCTATAATGTGAGAGCGTTTCAAGAAATTCTATTAAGCCGATTTTGAGTAAAAACGGAGCAATTATTTAACTTTGAAGAAATTTAAAACCGTGGGTGCTCTACTAAATTTATTTTATAACACTAATTTTCCAAAGAAAAGTTGCAATATTTTTGGTTCTAAATAATACCAAGGCATGGTTCTTTATTTTGTGAATATGTCATCGTATTTGCTATTTTTGATCGCCGTTGAGACGACTGTACGTAAAGTACTAAATTGCTGCGTTTATCTCGGAATTTCGACATCCACGTTAATAATACTGTTTCTTAAAAACTAGTAGATCAATTTTTTTTTATTTCTCGATATTGAATATTCAATCCTTTACCAGTAAGGTGTGTAAATTATAAAGGCATTGAAGTTTTTTAAGACCATTAAATAATTTTTTTAAACATTTTAAAAAAACCTTAATTTCAATTCCCAGCAACTTGTCTCGCAACGGCGTTGCAAAACAAGTTGCAGAGAAAATTATGGCGCTGTTACACTGTGCAATTTTCCCTAGGAACTTGCAATATTTTGGCCAGTTGCTGGGGAAAATTGCACAGTGTAACAGCGCCATAATTTTCTCTGCAACTTGTTTTGAAACGCCGTTGCGAGATAAGTTGCTGGAAAAATTGCACAGTGTAACAGTGCCTTTAGTGTTGTTAGCATTTTGAGCGAAGCTCTATTGTGTCTAAATCGGAAAACTCTAATGGGATCCAAATAATTCACACAGTAACGTGTTGTAATGACTTCCACTGCTTAATGTACCTGATATATAAATGTTGCGCCCATAATATAACTCGAAAGTGCGGAGTTCTGGTCCTTTAATTGTTTCAACTTTATGTTGACTTTGACGCGTGATATTTCCCCATTTGGGGTGCCTTTGATTTTTAAAATCATTACCCACAGCGCACTAGCGGTAGGTAGACTGCTTACGGTCTCGCAGGTCTCAGTAAGTTGTTCACACCTGATTATATGAACCGGGCTGGCCAGGTTAAGCTGGCTGACTTCTTTTGTTTTGTGACCTCAATGGAAAGAAAACAAAAGAAATCAGCCTGCTTAACCAGGCCAGTCTGGTCATAGTTAATAGACCTTTTATTTTTAAGACATTTGTCTGATGTCCGGGACCTGTCTCGCTGTTATGTACGCGTGGCAAAAGATAATGAGATCAAGAGAACAATCACTATTGTTATATGAAATAAATGAATGCGTGCATCCATCATATGGGAAGAATTTGGCATACTATGATTTGAGAATGTGGAAAACAGGAACGTGATAGTGCAAATAATAACTTTAGAATCTCACTACAAAAAAATTCATAAAACCTGCAGAATCTTCGACGACGCAAAATACAATGGGTTTATTGTTATTCAAATAACATGGCGGAGTAATTTGTCTGTTTAAAATCTCTATAACTTTCGTCACTGAGCTCTTTGGACTAATAATTTCTCAGTGACTATAACTTTCATTACATTGTCACCATGATTAATTGGTATTCGTAGAAATTGAGAATGCACAAAAATCAGTGGCAGCACTTTAATTGGTTAGTCTGTAAAACGATTGCTTTATGAAAGCATATATACATATTTACATTTTGAATAGGGCTTGGTTTTTCTGGTTTTGTATTTATAGCTTCCAACAAATTCTACCGTCAGAAAGTTGTAAAGAATTGATTTGATTACCGCTTTGAAGAAAGTAAATTTAACATTCAAAATATGTCATCGATTTTACAGAACTGTTATCATATGGTCTGGGGTGGACAACATAAACAACAATCGCATTTGGAAAATTGTTATTAATACCAATACTGTTCTAGATATTTAGTCGCGTTATTCACGCATTTTTTTGAAATATTTAGCTGCTATTTTCTAAAAAAAGAACGCTCTCGTAGGTTTTCTTGTCTGTCTTTACCGTTCCCTGGATTTAAACTAGCCTAATTGACATTTAGTGAGTGCTGCCTAATATTGTTTTTCCTTATACAATAAACCGATTGCTCAAGGTTGTTCGCTTCAGAAATCGAAGCGCGAAATAAAATGCATGATTACTACAGAATATGCAAAAAATATTTCCAAAGAACTGGAATGTATTTTGTTTTCAAATACCTCATTTTACATGCGACTACCATTAGCTTTTACAAACTATTACATGACGCCGGATTGCTGTCATCTTGTCTTTCACGCCGTTGTATGCCCTTTGCCCCGCTCTATTTGAAACTAAATCTTGATAACTTTAGATCTGTCGTGAAGATGCGAAAAGCACGAGGCGATGCAAGGCAATTTAAAGGCACCAGATGAACTATTTAAGCTACTATTTACCGTAATTATTACTTCGAAAGATAGTATAAGAAATTGTAATATAATGAATTGAATATAATAACAAATGGCAGTGTTTTCAAAGCATTACATGAAGTAATCAGTTGACACTCAACGATGAGAAGACGCAGAAGGTTTTATAGTGTAGGCTCGCAAAGCACGGTGGTAAGAAGTAATTTTGCATTGTGGGATAGCAAGAACAAAGAAATCTATTGTTTTTTGCGACACTCGCTAAGCATTGTGGTCGTATCCAAATCTCGATTTTAGCTAGCTACTGAAATAGGATCGCTGCCTTGCTGCGCTCGCTCAGGCTCGCTCCGCTGCGGCAGCAATAAAAGTCTAAACTGGGCCTTAGGTCTGAGATCAGAGCTCTCAGAAGGGAGGGGAAAACGATAAATGAACGTACGAAAATTAGAAGTTTGAATGATTTTTGCTTACTTAACTCTCAAAATAGATTTTAAACGTGAACAAAGAATATGGAAACATGATTTATATATATACGACCATGAAGTTATTATTTATTTATCTACTGGTAAAATAGAGAGAAACTGAGAGAGAAGAAAGGCATGTTAGACTCTGAGCAGATAACGAAGCCTTCTGTTACTTAAAGCAGCGCAGCAATGAATCACAGTCGGTGTCTCCATCGGCTAGAAATAGAGAGAAACAAGCATTGTTGGATTTATTAGAAGGGTATATAGCGTGCTCAACTTTCACCCTGCAGCGTCTCTGCTCCGCATTGATTCTCTGTAATCTTTGATTGCCTTTTATCTGGTTTCTTCCTTTTGGTCTAATGAGAACAGGATGAGGAGGATAACCCAAATCAGTTAGAATATGACAGTTATTTGGGAGTGCGAGTGTACAAGCTGGGCCAATGCTTGGCATAATGTTGAAACAGTTGGTGTCATTCAGATGACCAGGAAACCTAAACACATCGCATAAAGATCATGTTATACATGCGTAAAGAGTAAGAGTGCGGACACTTCTTCAAAAAACTGTTGGCGTATTCTGTTCCCTATTAGCCCCCTAACCTCTTTCATAGCACAAAAACTGTTATTGTGAAAAATATCGAGAAGGTTGAAATGGAAACAAAGTCCCTCCTGTAGTTCTAATCTAGCCTTTAGTGCCGCCTTTGATCACATCTGTCATTGAATTTGCGATATATATTACATTATAAATGAAATCTTTCACAAAATAGTGCGAAAAATGGATACTTACGCAGCTGCACAATAGACTATGATGCCATCCGGAATTACTATGATATGGCTGGACATAAAGTGTTTCTTTTGTCTTTTCTGTAGAAATCTGCCTGTCTGCGTGTCGGACGCCAAATTTCATGTGCGGTTGCATCAATGATGCCCACACATGTCGGAAATTTGAGCCAAAGTCCCACCCATCTTTGCCATTCTGCTAGGGAGGGCCATCGTACCTCGTTAGAAAAATGTTCAACGAGAAGGGGAATCATGAGCTTGATATATAGTGATCTGAACGTAATTGACATCGACCTTGAACATTGTAGCAAGGGTTTGGAACCTCGGATATCTTCTAAGCCAAATGAATACTAGCAAGAGTCTATTTTTGATGGTCAGTCGCTGAACTCTTATCCTGCAAGGGAGTCCGGTGCGGCGGTTTGTTCGGTCTTGTTCTATAATAGGCAGTCTCATTGTTACCAAAATTTCATGAAATGTTTCTAGTGTTTCGCCTGTAAGATACCAAAACTTGACTGGAAAGCTGGCAATGTAGTTATAATAATCCCTTCCGTAATATATCTGTAACAGTTATTATATGCTTTTTACTACTGGTATAAAGATTGTTAAAACTGTAGTGAGCTTACCTTAACTGTGCGGCCATTGGCGATTTTGTCGATTTTGATTTTTGTGCGATTGATTTTGGTATCTAATTTTTGCGACTGGTTAAGACTGGCTTTTGTCAACAGAAATTCATTTTGGTGATTTCCATGATGTTGCGAAATATTAAAATGATAACAAGGTTAAAGTACCACAAGGTTTAAGGTGGCTCGACCCAATTTTCAAGTAGAGCTACCAGTCGTCTTTGAGTGAAAACTATTTGTTCATGAGCAGTCTGATAGTAAATTACATATTACACCCTTATCAGACAAAGATCAAAGTTTATGATGACGTATGTTATATGGAGATCGGCGCTATTATGGCGACGCCTTAAAAGAATTCCCCTTTTTACATATTCTCGATTTTAATGAGTTCTAGGCTTATTCTTAAAAAATGCTCTTGTGATCTTGTAGTTAACATCATTTCCTTTAGCTCTAGCGAATTAAACGAAATTCTGAGAGAGCGTTTTCGAGATATTATCGATGAAAAATTTTAACTGCGAAAATTAAGCGTAAACAAAACAATTGTTTGAATCTCCTACAGCTGGAAGGAAAATAGCGCATCTAAGTTGATTTTTTATCTCAAATTGTTCTAAGGATATCAAACTTCTCGACGGAAAGAGATGAGTTAAATCGCATTGATTGATCTCGAAAAAAGTGAGCCGTACTCATGTATATTGACATGCTGACTTTGCTTCCATTGTCCACAATTCGCTCTATTTTTACATAAACTTCAATATTTCAAAATCTCTTCGATAAATATTGTTTAAAAATTAACGTGATTTAGTTTAGGTAGTAGGTGATATAATATAGCGTTTTCAAGTTCATTGAATCCCTTTAAGGTGGTCAATTACTAGCTTCAAATCAGTATATTTTTCAGCCGGAATCAGTGGTTGGCAGTGGTTGGCAACTCGTTGATGTGTGATGTAGCTCTTTTGTTTTAGTTTGTTATGTTTTCGTGCATTCCAGCACTTGATGCAAATTGCGGAACGCTTCATTACCTTCCGAGCACTCTTCCGAAATATGGTAATTGTTAGAATGAAATTTTCATAAGAATGCCAAAAAGGAAAGAAACGTTTTGTCACACAACCGCAGATGGAAACTCGTCAATAGCAGAATCATGGGGAGACAAAGTAAAAATAGAACGATTTGCTGACATGCTGCAAAGAAATGTACAGTTAAAAAGATTTCTTTCTAGCGATTACCATATCTCGGAAGAGTAATCGGAAGGTATTGAAACGTTCCGCAATTTGCATCAGGTGCTAGAATGCACGAAAACATGACAAACTAAAACAAAAGAGCTGCATCATGCATCAATGAGTTGTCGACCACTGTATCCGGCTGAAAAATATACTGATTTGAAGCTAATATTTTACAGCCATAAAATGATTCAATGGATTTGAAAACGCTATATCATATCAACTATTACCAAAACTCAACCATACTAATTTTTAAACAAAATTTATCGAAGGGATCTTTAAATATTGCAGTTTATGTAACAATAGAGCGAAATTTGGGCAACAGACGCAAAATCAGCATGTCCATATACATGAGTTCGGCTCACTTTTCTCGATATCAATCAATGTAATTTCTCTCGTCTCTTTCAGTAGCCAAATTTGATATCTTTACAACAATTTGAGATGAAAAATTAACTTAGATGTGCTACTTTCTTTTTAATTGTAGGAGATTCAAAAAGTTGTTTTGTTTACGCTTGATTTTTGCAGTTAAAATCTCTCATCGATGATATCTTAAAAACGCTCTCTCAGAAATTGATTTAATTTGCTAGAGCTAAAGGCAATGCTGTTAACTACAAGATCACAAGAGCATTTTTCAAGAATAAGCCTAGAACTCATTAAAATCGAGAATATGTAAAAAGGGGAATTCTTTTAAGGCGTCGCCATAATAGCGCCGATCTCCATATAACATACGTCATCATAAACTTTGATCTTTGTCTGATAAGGGTGTAATATGTAATTTACTATCAGACCGCTCATGAACAAATAATTTTCACTCAAAGACGACTGGTAGCTCTACTTGAAAATTGGGTCGAGCCACCTTAAGCGTACGCGTCCAGCTTTACCACCCTCAATTTACAAAACAATCAAATTTGCAATTTACTCTTGAGTAAGAACCTCCATTGTTCCGATTTGTGCTACTTTTAACGCAGGAACAAGCATTGGTAGGCTTTGTTTTATAAACTGCTGCCATTAGAGCTTTTCCGTACAAGACAAATCAACAGCTTTACACATGTAAATTTACGTTTTGTACCTTACGTATGTTAATTTGGTTGCATGGCACCTATATGTGAACAAAAGAATAATTGAACTTACATATTTAAATGAAGTTCTTACACATGAAAAAAGAAATAACTAAACAAAGAAATAACAAGGATCACGACATTTTCAGTATTGTTGCCAAACCTAGCGGAACAGCATAGTTTTAAATTGCAAAAATATGTGTCACGATATATCTCTAAATAGTGAAAGACGTCTCTGTGTAAGGAAGGTGCACAGCTCGACCACCTCGGATGACGCCATATCCCCCCTAGACACCTAAAACCTTTAAGATGCTTGAATACGTGTTCAATTTTAATTATTCTTGAGAAAGTTTTCGATTAAAGCGACGAGCCTTTCGCTTTTTTCTCTGGATGCGCATTCTTCTTATTTGTGTCTGTCTAAAAGGAGTCAAAAGGGGAGGTATATCTGGATACGGCCCTTTGTCTGCCAAAAACAAAGCGTTCAATGGGATATCCAGAACCATTCCTGGTCCGATTTGATCCATTAAACGGAAGCTCTGGGCATCATGCATGCTTCCTACAAATCCTGCCCGAAGGAACCGAATATTACCATTATTGTCGCATACCATTTGGGTATTAATAAATAACATGGAAATGTCTGTGTCCACTATAGAAATCTCTTTGTGGCTCAGTCGACGGAATGTAGATTTCATGGGGCGTCACATCGATGCATCCTACACACGTAGGGAACTCCCTCCAATGGTTTCACATAGATGTCCACTCTCTAACACTTGGCCATACTACTGCGTTGTGAAAATGACGTCAAAGTATACATATTCCTTGATAAAGTAGAGCTGAAAAGGTTTCAGGGCTAACGTCGAACAGCAGAGCTAAGGTATCAAGATGAGGGTATTTCAGCTGAGCCAAATAAAAACCAACAGCACTCGATTGATGATGTTTAGCTTGTACGAGCCCATTCTCTGCCTTGGCCGGTCTGCCTTCCCTTGTAAGCACGAAAAAAGCAGGAGTAACGTCTCGAACAATCATCAGAAACGATTGTGGTGTCTCATCCGTGTTCAGCCAGAATAGATATTAGGGACCTTAGGCAACGAAGACGGCAACGAGGACGACGACGGCCTAAGACAATGGCCTTAATTACAAAATACAATAACTGCACGTGCAAGTGAGCAGAGGTGTAAAGAAATCAACCGTATTCTGCAAACCTACAACGTGAAAAGTCCAGATTTCACGCTCTGTAGAGAACGGGAACTTGAGGACGCAAACCAGTTTATTTTCCGTTCGCCCAGAAACTCTCTCTTTCATTTTCTTTCATTTCAAAACTCTGGGCTGAATGGCAATTCAAATTAAATAAGCGAAAAAAATTGCAGTGAATATTGCGCTTGAATACGTTTTGACGTCCCGTTTTCCCTGCCGTCGTCGTCGTGGTTGCTGAAGGTCCCTATTGCTGACAACGAATCAAAGAAAACACGTCACGTACATCATAATTGTGTCCACTGAAGGTTGGCAAAAGTCCGTTTTGCAGCGATTCTAAAAATTTTGGCGGATAAACGGAAGAGAAGAAAGTTCAGTACAAAATTGTGTTAATACCATAACCAAGCATTCTTGATGGATCCGTTGGTGGCACAAGTGATGATAGAAAATATAGGAATGTTTGTAAAGTGGATATAACGAAAAAATATAAACGTAAACGTTGAAGGTTACCTCAAACCATCTTTGTGGCCTATTCTTGGGTTGCATGTGACGTCACGGCAGCCATCTTGGATGAACTTCAACAAAAGATTTCTCATTAGCGTGTATTGTTTGTTCATCCAACATGGCTACCGCTTCATTGTCTTTGGATTCCCGAAGGTATGGATGCAACCCAGCAATTATTGATGCGGCTACTCTATAAAAGACAAAAATATTCACAAATATCTTTGGCACTTTGCATATTACCCATTTTTACAACAGCACTAGCACCTAAAAATTTGGCAAAATGATAACGGTATACGTTATTAGCACCTTTTTTACATGCCGTGATCCTTGCAGGCATGGGTATATGAATGCATGTAGACATACGTGTTAATTGCAGTGCGGAACTTGAGTATAAATATTCGTACAATTGGACGGCTTATTTGATTGCTGTAACACCAGCCATGTCTATTTGGAGACCTTTCGCCTTCGTTGACGCGGATGAGGATTCTATGGAAGAAGAAGCTGTTTCCCCAGCAAAAAAGATGACTCTCCGCGAAGCAAGTCTGGAAGCACAAAATGCCCACACAAGAATGTTCGAAGCTTCCATACAAACGATGGGGTTAATGGCGTTTCGGCTGTGTTAAAAACATTAGAAAAGAAACTTGACGAGTAAATGTACAAAACAGTGATCTAATAAAGTTTGTCATTTTTCTTGTTTAATTGTCTTTATTTTCTGTCTGTTTTAAGAAATTATCCAGCTTTGACCATGTAGAAAGGATTTGACAATTGGCCACACTTCAAATAATCGACTCTTTTCTGTTGATATAATAGGTGCCAACGAAATTAGCATGCGTAAGGTACAAAACGTAAATTTACATGTGTAAAGCTATTGATTTGTCTTATGCGGAAAAACTCTATTAGAGATTTTCGTTTTAGCGGCACTGGCACAAGGTATTCCAGGACTCTAACTGAAATTCGGTAATGTTCGAATGTTTTTAAAATGCTTTGTTATCGTCACAATAGAATTCACTAACACGAGGTTCGTGGAATGTCTGCAAACTGTTACTACTAAAAAGAATTACAGTTGAAAGATAGGAGACTCTAAACATCGTTTTTAGTATTTTGCTGCACACCTCATCCATTATCCAAAAACGTCCTAAATTGTTTGTACTGAGAAAATCACTATTGATTGTTCTCGATGTTTAGTAATAAACGCTACCATTGCTCTGTGATCTCCCTTATGCCGCTTATATGCAGCCTGGATTAACATATCTTCTGTCTCAGAGAAACCAATTCTTTGACTTTGGCCTTTTTTGGGGTCTAGTTTTGTTATTTTTCTGAGTAGTATCATCTTGAAATACAAGTGAGTTACTACTAGTTGAAGTGAACGAGACACTGTTGTTGTTGACCACGGAGGTTGAAGAACAAGAAGTCCATGGAGAAACTTCTCCCGTCAAGGCAGCTCGTAGGAAGATGTTCTGACTCCCTTCGAAATCCATTGCATCTGGTATATTTGTGATTTTTGTTGCGGCTGTAAATATTTATACCTGTTCTCTAATCCTTTTTGTTATGAAAAAACAAAACTACATGCATTAAGTCGTGCCACAATTTTTAGCACTACATTTTTGGCAGGTTTAATTCAATCCAACGAGTGGCATGTACGTATACGTACAACAGTGCATTTGATTCGGTTCGAAATATTTCAAGAGTTTGTCATGTCAATGTGTTCATTGCCGTGCACTTGATAAAATATTGCAACTGTACAAGGAGATTAAGTGGGCGCCAAAAGATTTGTACAGCGATTTAAAATACTAATTAATAATTCATAAGGCAAACACAATGAAAATCGCAACCCTGACGAGTGTTTTATATCTCATAAAGATTCGTCCTAATTTACATCAACTTTAACCTCGATTTTCTCTAAGATGAATAAAGATATTTTTGATTTTCTTTCCGGGAACAACTCAAATATGTGTTGGAGTATTTTAAGTCATTTACAACATTCGCGTCCGTGTTGTATCGGCTATACAATCACTCGAGCCTATTTATTAATTACGCCTTTATGGTGTCCTATATAAAAGGCCCATAGAAAATATCATTCTTGGTACACATTTCAATATGCCACAAATAAATATACCGCCACCTCCTTTTCCTTACTTTCTTTTGCAAGCTCTTTTGCTTATCAATGTTGTTCAAAGATGGATGTCTTCAGCTTATTTACCTCCTCCTCCTCCATTTCCAGCCTGGATAGCGCAATTTATGATGCTAGTACAGTTTTACCTATCTATTCAACCCAACCTTATGCAACGTCTATTTCCATGGTATCAACCAATACGAAATCAAGGAAGAGATGTATATAGCTTGCTTAGGCGAACCCCACATAAGCTATGGTATTTAACTGGAGAAACAGTTGCTTCGTTTGAAAATATTGTTCAAATTGTGGGATGGGAGGTGAGTTCTCCCAGATGTGTGTCGTGTCAGCCTCGAACTAACCGAAGGCGTCGATGTCTGCTTGATGTACATAATCGAATTCTACTAGTTTTCATATGGTTAAGAACGTACCCCACCTACTTTGTCCTAGCATCGAACTTCTGCGTCAGCACAACCACCGTTTTCGAAGAAGTGTATCATGTTGTTCCTATTCTCTTCCTGCACTTTCAAAGATTTGTAAGCTGGCCAAATCTTCTTCAATGGAGGCGTTTTGTGAATACTTGGCAAAAATTCCCCAACATTGTGGGAATAATGGACGCGACCATTCACCCGATCCAAAGACCCACAGGAGCTCTGCAAAGGGACTTTTACAGAGGAGACAAAAAGCGTCACTTCATGTCATCACAAATTGTTATAGATCCTAATGGCTTGATTGTCCTTATAGTATCAGGGTGAGCTTTTTGCAATACTAATTTGTGATTTATTTGACCTTTTATGTCATCTACTACTAGTCTCTAGCTAATATCCTAATGTAATTGTACAGTTTTCCAGGACACCTAAATGACGCGCAGACTTATCGGATGATTCCATCAGTTGGACCGAACGGTGTACTACGACTTCCAAGGCAATGCCGCCTTGCAGCAGATGGAGGATATGGAGCAAGGATTCCTTTGGTTAGACCTCGCCTCATTGCTCGGAATCGAAGAACGAGAGATGCAAACAGGGAACTCCGAAAGATTCGCGTAAAAGTAGAGCACGTAATTGGTTGTTTAAAGGTGTACCAATCGACATCAGATGTCTTCCGCCAGAGAAGGCCATTTTTGCCAATAGTTGTGCAGACCTGCGCATTTCTAACAAACAGAAGGCGTTTGCTATTTAGATAAGTTAAGGTCCTCTTATAGCCAATTTGAGAAATTTTGTTGGGTATTAAAACATAGAAGCTGATGCCGAAATGGTGCATGGGATGTTAACTCTAACTCTTTGTTTTCAGCCATTCCAATGACAGCGAATTGAACAAATAAAAGGCATCCATGCCATATGCATGCTGGTGGACCTGACAATGGAAAACCACCACCGTGACTGATGGCCCTTTTGTTGTTTTTTACTCTCCTGGGAATGGTTGAAAACCATCAATATTCCTATTCATTCATTTATGTTCATTTAAGTTGCCATCGATGAAAATCGATGCCACACGCCAACACAGATCTTGATGAAGATTTTGGCATTTGCATTGAAGGTCAAGCGTAATTAAATGAATAAATCAGAATATCATTATTTACCTTACTCTGGAAGATGTCGTGGAGCACTCGAAAAGCAAGAGAAACACTCGGCTACGCCTCGTGTTCCTAATCTTGTTTTTCTCCTGCTCTACATCTTCCATCGTGTTTATATCACAGAACAGAGACATGCGCGCGCGTTTTATAATCCTTAAATAGAGCTGAGTTTTCTCTGCTAGCCAGAATAATAAGGAAATGTAAAGCAGGAGGAGTCATCCTTAACTTGCTATAAACAGTTACTAAGAACGGATTATATGATCAAGTTGATTTAGTTGATTAAGCTTTTTCTTTACCGAATTTCACTGAGCTTCGGTCTTGTTGTTTGACTTATTTTCAAATAATCTTGTGTAATTTCTTACGTTAAGTTGAAGCCGGAGTTAATTAGCAAAGGAAAATGTCTATTCTATACTAAGCCATAGAGGTTAAAAACATTCTGTTGTTAATTTGTATTTAGCTTATGAAGGTTAAAATAGTATTCGCTGCTACAAAAACTATGTATGCAAATTAAGTATTGAAGTTTTGAAAAACATGAATGCGTCTCTGCTTTATATAAAAGTACAAAGAAATAGCTCGTGCATTCATCGAGTAGTGAAAGCGGTCACAGCTAACTCGTTTTAAACAATAGACGGTATTATTTGTGCCAAAATCGAGTTTATGCCGCTAAAACGAAAATGTCTATTGAGTTTCTTACACCGAAGTTCGGCCCGCATTAGTATTGATTACAAATAGAGTGGTTTTCATAAACCCGTGAAATACACTTTAGCTTATTACACTTTATTACACTTTGGCTCTTTTGTTTTCTATTATATTTCTTGACTATTACACTTTATTACACTTTAATTAGTACACTTTGTTTCACGGGTTTATGAAAACCACTCTAATTACGAATGTATGCAAATCAACAGGGTAAAAATAACAAAAGGAGGCGTTATTCCTCCGTAGATTGTCTAGTAATACAATAGGTGGCATAATTTGTGTCGATCACACCTTGGTGCACGTTTATACATAACAATAGATTTTAAGAAAGTGTGCCAAGACAGGGACATCAGACAAATGTCTTAAAAATGAAAGGTCTAATAGAGGGGAATAGAGTTTTCCGATTTAGCGTCTTTTCCGAAATTCTGGCAATACGAAACCGGCACGTGCCAATATAACTAAGTGAAATTAGGTTATAAACTCTAAACCGCATCACGATCTATTGTTTCTCTCTGTTCATCAGCGATTACCGAAAACAATGCCTACAACACTTGAAGAATTTTGATATAGTGCCCACGCCGTCAACATTTTTAACAGACGTTAGTATTATGTATAGCCTAGCAGTCTTGGGTTTCCTGTGTTCCGAAATCTCACTGATCATGAAAATTCTATAATTTTAAATCGAGAATGCCTGAAAATAGAGGTGACAACCGGGTTAAGAAGGATAATTTAGTAATGAAACTACTAAGTTAGCAGATTCAATACTTTTCAGAGCCTTTTCGAAACCCAGCTGTCTTTGACAAGAATTACTACCCGAACAACTTGCCCTGTTATAACAAAGCAGAGCTGCAAGCCGTGTGGGATCTACAACAAGCATTGTACACATGCGTATTTGAGTTCGAAATGTTATTTGCTAAGATGAACGTGATTTTGGCAGTTTTGTTGAGGGTCTGATTGTCAGTAATTATATTAGATCAGATAATCACTTCTGCGCCAGCATTTTTAGGTATTTTGCAGGTAGTTCACTTCGTTCTACCTAATAATACTGTGAGCGACACTAGAGAAAAACGTTTGCGCATGCGTGAATATTACGATGTTTTTTTTAAAAGAAATATGCGAGTTTTAGCTTGAAATGAATTCCCGGTGTATAACTTATTAAAATTTCTCTTCTATACTTTTATGAGACAAATATATTGCATTTATGCAGGCATTATATGAATACTAGCCATAAGTTTCAAAAACTGTCCTTAAGTTTTGACATTTTGTTAAAACCATTGTTGAAGGGAAGCGTAAAAGCGGAATTTGTATAAGTTTACAAAGCACAAAGACGTGACTACGAGCATGCGCAGACGTCTTTCACTAATTTTGCTGTGAGCAGTAATTATCTAATACAGAAGGTTAAACTCAGTTGTATCAATCCTTGGTCAAGGTCTTGAAAGGAGGTCTTGATCACTAATCGCACTTCAAACTTTCCGCCAATTCACGAATCACGTATATTTAAAATCGATTTCAGGAAATTCGCGCCAAAATCTGGCTTTCACAGATCACGCACTCAACTCGAGTCAAATCATGGATCACACAAAACCCCTTCCAGTCCCTGTTGGATGTTTATGTGTGTGATAGCAACGTGCTGTTTTCTTTTTCTAAGAAACGTTTTTTCTGCAGGATCCAAATTTTACTCGTTGATTGGGGAAATCATCGCATAATTAACTTACAGAGAACTTTGCCATTTTAAGCTCAAGGCTCCTCAAAAAGTTTTTCGGAAATGATTCCATAAGCGTTGGCTTGAGCCAGCCAAAAGTACGTTGTCATTGAATGCTCAATCAAAGCTGTACCAAGTGTGATAATTAGACGACAAAAGATGTGTGATAGAGTTTGTAAAGTATTTGGACGTGTTATTGTCATATGGAAAGTGAGAGATTACGTAGCATAAAGGTGGTAAAACTACGTCTACACTAAGGAGCTGTTTATATGGAGGCGAGCCAGCCCGGTAAGCGGGCTGAATTCTTTTGTTCTCTGCCCCCCAGGGAAAAGAAAAGAAAAGAATTCAGCCCGCTTACCGGGCTGGCTCGCCTCCATATAAACAGCTCCTACTTCTACACATAAAAACGCATCTTTTTTACTCTCCTTTTTCGACATCCACTGAAACAATATCTTCTTGGTAGAGACAAATGAAAACTGCCGTCTTAGTATGGAAGAGCAAGGCTTGACCGCCGCATCGAGTTTTCTGTGATAGCCGGGATAACTCTTGTTTTCTTTTCCCTGGGATCCATATCGATGAAACATATTTAGCTAATTCAGCTAGAAGTTTTAAAAATCCAGCTTGTTTTTGGCTCTGGTTCGAAGGCAAAGCCTCTCGATCGTTTTCTTAAAACCTCTCCCACTGGTACGTACTACTCTGTCCAGATCTCTCACTACGGACGTCGGAAGAGAAGCAAGAAAAACAATAAATAAGCAAGAAAAGGTAAAAAATCGTAATTTTAAATACACGTGAGCGAAAACATTCGTTGTATGTTGGCATGAAATACGTACACATTATTCTCGAAAAAAGTATACGTAATTTTAAATCGTTAGAACTGACTTGACATCAAATTGAAGCACCGCCAGCGAAACTATACCTTCGCACTTGTTGATGAACCAAACAAAAGAATAATAATTCTTTTTTAAATGATGTTAACGTTTTGAGCGAAGCTCTGATTTGTAAAAAAACAACAAAAGCTTTTGTTAAAGGGATTAGTGTCTGGCAATAACTTTCGAAAGGCCGCTAAATCGGAAAACTCTAATGGTTAGGAAGCCTTTTGTTACATTTCTTTGTTCTAGTCTGGATGTTGAACAAAGTTTGTTTAAATTCATTAGAAAATGGCTATATGAATGAACCGAAATGTTGTCTATTGGATTATTTATTGAAATATTCTAATATAATTAATTTTGAACTAGAATACATCGAACAAGCAGCAGAAAAGAAGCATTTGGGTTCAGTTGCTCAACCATGGCAATTAAGGCGAAACAATGAAAAAATAAAAGATTTGTGCACGGTCACGGTTGAAAAAGATGAACAAAGACATATAACAAAATACTTCCTAACCAGTCCCCTTTATGCATAGTCTATTGCTATGTGTGGAATTTTGACCAGCTGTATTGCAACTTTTCAAAATTCCATTGTGGCTGAAAGTTCGTGTCCGCATGTGGGACAGTTTTAATTTGTCAAACACTGATTCATAGATTTTTAACAGCTGACTGATAGCAAGCAATACCGCCAAAGTAGTTCAATGGCAACGCTAACGAAAGAAGAAATCCAAAATTTCCAGCTCCATGGAGTTGTTTGCTTGCGAGGAAAGCTCAGTCAGACGTGGATAAACAAGTTACGAGCTGGTTTACAAAACGTTTACAACAACCCGAGCAAATATTGCGAAAAAGTGTACCACAACGACGACTCTAGAATGTATTATTTTCAAGACGTGTACAATGTGAAACGAGTGGAAGAGCTCGCCGACTTTGTATACAATTCCCCAGCAGCAAATATAGTCAAGCAACTCATGAACACAAAGGTAAATGCATAGTGTTTTGTTTAAGTCCTTCCAGACAAATTGGCAATCATCGTCAGGAAACATTGATTCAGGGTAGTACAGGGGGGGGGGGGGGGGGGAGGGGGGGAGGGGGGGCACGGCACCATTTACGAAAAATAAACATCCAATCACGAATCACAGACAACTTTCTGAATATAGTCAATAGCTGTTATTACAGATGAGCCCGCAATGAGATAATCTTTTGTTTTAAGAATCATTCAAGCGAGGCTATGGGGTCAATACAATGCATAATGATTATTTGCATCTCATCTGCATGTATTCGTAATAACAGCTATTGAAGAAACGTTTTCGGGTCTAAAAACATAATAGCTGAGACCGAAACTGCATGGGATGTCAATAATTATATTCTGATTTATTCATTTAAGCTGCAACCGATAAAAAACCGAAGCGAAGCGGCCTGCCAACCCAGGTCCTGAACACGCTTTTGGCATTTTGCATCAAAGTTAAGGTGACTCGATATAGTTGTTTTCAGACCGCACCGCACATTTTCATCTGGCGCAATGGACAACTTAATGCGCACCAATCGACTTGGTTTCTACACCACGTATGAGGATAAGATTGAAGTTTTAAATGATGTTATAATTAAATCGATCAACGTTTTTAAAATAGCGAAAATCGAACATCGTCAAAAATGGTTTTCCTCTAATATCTCGCAAAATTGATGAGCTTCAGACAAGCGGTAAACTGCATAGAAAAATTCAGACAAATGCACAACATTTCAAAGTGATTTTAAGAGATTTAATCTGTTTGATTTTCTTTAAATCACCAAAGTTTCCACAGATGCTGTATTTCTATTCTTGGATATAACGACAGCGTAAACAATACTCGAAGTACGCAAAACACCACGAGAACACTTTACAAGCACTAAAACGACCTGAAACTTAAACCTGATTATTATTGACATCCCAAGCACCATTTCGGTCTCAGCTTCTATGTTCTATGTTTTTAGACCCGACAACGTTTCTTCAATTGACTATATATTCCCGAAATAAAAGGAAAGACAACTAAACTAAGGAAACATTGATTCAGGGTAGTACGGGGGGGGGGGGGGGGGGGGCACGGCACCATTCACGAAAAATAAACATCCAATCACGAATCACAGACAACTTTCTGATATATTCCCGAAATAAAAGGAAAGAAAACTAAACTGCTTAATTATGCTCTCAGTACACCGTTCATGCATTCTTTACGTTACATAAGCGCTTTGAGGTCCTTTGAAAATGAATATAATAAAACTAAAAAGCGCGGAACTGAGACAATTTGATTTACTTTTTCAGTGATTCACGTAGAAAAAGACCACAAAATCCCGTACTCTCGAACAATTATTTCTTTTTCTCGCGTCACGTAAATAATGCTTTTCACGAGTCACGAGAAATGTTTTTTTTTTCGATTCCCGAATCACGAAAAATGAAAATGCTTGATCACGCGTCACGTAAAAACCCTGTACGCCCCTGCTGATTGTTATTTGACACCACAGGGATCCCAAGCTTGTGAAATCTAATTAGCATATATGCGACTTATGTAAGGATTTTTGTATTTAGTCGGCTTTGTATGGTATTCCTTTACTTTGAGATTTAACAAGCGATTTTACGATTGTCAGAAAATCAGCTTTATAGAATGGTTCAACCCACGATTTTCGTCCAAATTTAAACGACTTGTCAAAACGGCATTTTTCCATGACAGACAAGTGCTCAGCAGTCGAGCCGTTTGATATTCAAATTAGGTAATTAAACACCCATTTCAAACTTTCGAAAATGCCAACTTTTTAAATCAATCGGCTTGCTCAATAAAGCGTTTTCCATTTTAAACTGAATTATATTGCGCGAGTCTAAGTAAACCCACCTTATTCCAATAAATTTGAATATGCATCTGTTTTCTCAGTTTTCGCACCGTAGACGATATAAATTAAAGGGGCGATGTGTAGTGTGGAAAAAAGGCCAGAAAAAGATGAGAATCAGAGTGGTCGACTTGGGGCAAGTCTAGTCCAGTCCCAGACTCTTTCTTGCCGCTCCAGGACTCGCGGAGAAAGGAGACTCTCCTTTAATTCTCCGCGAGTCCTGGAGCGGCAAGAAAGAGAGTCTGGGACTAGCTGGACTAGGGCAAGTCTGGTATGGACGTACCCTGAAAAAAACAGCTTGCTCATTAACTGATAACAATTGATGGATCGTCCCATTACCCTCCTGGTGTGGACAGATACGTAAACCGTGCGTAGGTAAACGTATACGTATGGATGAAGTGCTGTTAAGTGCCGGCAAACCTTCTTAAAAAGATGCATTTTCAAATTTACTTCGATTTCCGTAGAGGCAATGTACCTAAACAAGAACAGCGTTAATGAATCGTCTATTTATAATTTCCAATAACAATTAACTGAAGAATTTTGTGATAGCACAAATATTTATACAATCTCCAAAAACCTTTGACAGGAAGTTGCGTTTTATTGCGATTTCTCCTTTAAAGAAGGTCGTGGACAACGAAAAGCTATTCCTTGGCACCAAGACCAACCTTATTACCCCGTAGATGGCTGGAAGGTAAGTTTCATCGATGGGAACGTAACATACAAGTTTTCCCAAAGGAATGTCGAGGGTCAGACAATTCTCGATTTCCATTTGATCTTCAACATTTAATAGTTATATAGAGGCTTTCCACCATCACGTGACGGCAGCCATGACAGGAACAATAGAGTCTGGACTAATCTGGTTTATATGAGAAAGAGTTCATCAGTTGCTCTGGGGAAAGGACTCTATTGTTGTGCCTCATGTCATAGCTACCATCACGTGATGGTGCAAAGCCTCTACTTTGATGTTATATACGATGGGATTGGTATACTTTGGGAAGTGTTAGTTAAGGTGGCCCGGTCCTTTTTATTGGAGCACTGGAGACAGTCAGTAGTTTTAAAATCCCTCTACGGATTCCAGATGGTTAGAGGTACTCGACCTGGAGGCTTTATTTCTCCTCGAAAAATGAGCTTTGAATATGAACTTTGAATAAACGAAAACACCGGCACTGATAGTGGGCGCATTACCTATCATTCAGTAATAATATAAATTAATATCCAACCTTTGTGCAATTAGCAAGCTCATTTGCTCAAGGCCTAAGCACGACCGTACTTTAATCCCCCCACCATTCCCAAGGCCGGGCTCACGTTTGTGGTCCGTCCAAGTAGGTTTACAAAAATGTCTATTATTAGTGTATGAGAAGTTGTTTATTCGTGTCAGTTTTGCTCGGTTTGGATGCCTTTGTATCCTGTTTCCAAGACAACATGCTTACGATTTATCAAAGGATCTCACCAATGGGGAGACTGGTACTACCCTAAAACTATGGTCAATAACGAGAGCAGTTGGAAATCCCTCCTGAAGAACGGATCTTGCCATTGCTTCCATTCAAAATCGCCTGATTGTATGGAGGAACTGGCATGGAACCTTGAGGTACACCACTGTTTGAAGGAAAATTGTTTATTGTGTGTATTACATTCCAAGAACGATTTTGTTGATAAGAATCTGCCAGCAACGAAATGAACGCAGAACGCCACCAAAACATGCAGAACAACAATAACAACAAACTAAAACAAACAAACAAAGCAACAAGTAGTAAGGTTTGCACAGTACGACCAGCTTTTTGCACAACCGAACACCATCCCTCCCCATTAGTTTCTAAGGTTAGTGCACAAGCATGACGAATCACTGTGAATGAATGTTTGAATGGGTCCCCGCCCCGTCCCCTCAAATTATGCAAACTGATGATTATGAATTAGTGGGCACCTTTAGTTAGGAGAATTAGTACACGAGCGTGCATGACGAATCTCTCTTTAATTAAACATCGACCACGCATAACCCCTACATCGACCACTACAGAACCCCTACAGACCCCTCCTCCCCACAGAACTTCTCGAATAAAATAAATAACTGTTTATTTAAGTGTCCTACGGTCTTATCGAAAACGTGTAAATAGAGTTCCAAAAGCTCAATCACCTTGGAAGAGTGTCGTGTACTGTGCACTGAAAGACCCCCTGAAAGGGTCGTACTGAGCGAACCTTAATACTGCGACTGAACAAACCAAAAACATGGCTCACGCATATGCGTACGAAAACTGCGAAAGGCAAATTGATGTGAAGCGCAGCACAGCACAGCACAGCACAGCACAGCACAGCACAGCACAGCACAGCACAGCACAGCACAGCACAGCACAGCAGTGGTCAACTAATTACTTGAAACCTTTTGAAAATCATTGTATAAATTAAAAACAGTATAATCAAACGACATTTCTATCTTACTCGATATAACATTTTTTCTCTTTTTCTAAGCCTGGTGATTGTCTAGTTATTCACATCAAAACAGCGCATGGAGCTCCAGTTCAGTATATCGACAACGAATCTGAAGTGTTCTTCACTCGTTGGCTTGGCGATGATGCCACTATCAAACCAAGATCCTGGGAGCTTGCAAGTCCTGCTTTTAATCTGCCTGAGTATTGTCAACCAGGAGAGTCAATATTCCGTTACCCAGACCTTTTCCCAGTTATCTCAGCTTAAATAATGTGTAAGTCAATAGACCTAATAACCGCCGCTCATTAGCATAATTTTAATTATTTTCAACCTAAGATGTAATGATCCCTAAAATACTAAAAAGCATGTTTCACTTGGTAACTGTGCACAAATTTAGAAAGTTCCAATGAAAATCTGCAGAGATACCCCAGCCATCAAGAGAAAATGAGGTTTTTTCTGTAAAATTAGCAAATTTCAAAATTCATCTCTCTGCAGATTTTCATTGGAACTTTCTAAATTTTTGCACAGTTACTAAGGCCGTGTTTATATATGGAGAAAAGTTGTCTCGGGTACCCGAGACAGCCCTCCCCACCCAAGACAATTTTACAGAGCGTTTATATGGAGTTTCGTAAAACCTGGTTCTTAAGGACACAGTAAGCCCAACTGCATTTTTCTTGCAAATTAGCGTGCGCGCGCATATGTTCGAGCTGTCTCGCCCCGGGAAGGCGAGTTATGTGATTATGTGAGAAAAAGTTGTCCCGCCTCCCAGGGTTACCCTACCAGCCGAGACGAGTTGTCTCGCCCAACCGAGACTAGTTAAATTCTTCACTATGTTGAATTTTTCAAAGAAATATACGAACATTAGCTCGCCCAGGGAAACTCGGGCTGTCTCGGGTACCCAAGACAACTTTTCGCCATATCAACAAGGCCTAAGTGAGACGTACTCTTTAGTGTTTCAGGGATCATTACGTCTTAGGTTGAAAAAAAATTCGGCGGCCATTTTGGGGAATTTATAATAAGGGCAAACTATATATGCGCGAGACTGTAATGTCAAAACCGAAGCATAATAAAAACTGTATACTGTGAAAGTGTTGGATATTCAGTTTGTTGTTCTCCCTAATTTATATGCAGGACAAGCGTTAGCCTACCCTGGTAACCAGACGCTATTTTCTATCTCGCTCTGACGTTTAAATCTGACGGTTATTTTCTCCTCGCGATATTCCCGTTAGATTTACACTAAACACCAGAGCCAAATAGTAAAATATCCCTGGTGCCCAGGGTAGTGTCGGCCATATTTAGAATGAATTTAGACTGCGGCAAGCAATAAAACGTTGCATGCACTCATCCTGAGCTTGTTAAGCCGGCGATACACGCTGCAATTTTTTCTCGCGCTGGCAATGCAATTTTAGATGTTGCAGAGAAAAATTGCAGCGTCTATCATCACTCTACAACAATCATTACGAGCGTGCAATGTTGCAGTTTGAACTTTCTGCAACAATTTTTTTGTTGCGAGACATCGCTGCAGCCCATGTTGCCAGACATGATACACTCGGCAATTTCACTCTCGCAACAAAATCCCTAAAATTGCATTAACGCCTGTTGAGCAAAATTGTTGCGTTGCAATTTGCAGTTGGATTTTTCTTACAACAACTTTCTGGATAACAAAAACAAGTAACATTTAGCTGCAATATTTGCAACCACCACCACCACCACATTGCACGAAATGTTGCACGATATTGAAGTCCGTTTATAATAACATTTGATATACATTGTAATGTCCACTGATCACTGATTTTCAGTCAATTATACTTTTTCACAAAAACGAAGTCAAGTTGTTTGCTAACTTGAACGTGACAATGTTTTTTTTACGTGATTGTTGGCGTGTATTCTCTCCTATTGTATTCAAAATTGTTCATTATTGACATTTACGGCATGCTACATTTTCGATCGAGTCAACCAGAAGAAATCCTGTGAAAAATAAAAACAGAATCACGTCACAGTTATAACAACATTAATAAATACGTGCAACAGACTGCGCAAGTTTTAAACCACCAAAATTCTCACAAGAGCGTATATCCTACCTTTTGTGGTCAGGTTAACTACTCAAAATCTTCTCTAAAGAAAGCCATTTCTAAATTTCACAATGCAACGAGCAAAATGGTGGAAAACTAGTTTTGTCCTTTGTATATTTGGCATTAAAGAACCACAGGTCACATAAGCTAATTGCAACATTGGAAATTTTCTTCACAACAAAAATTACGTACTGCCGCTGGCACTGAGTAGTGAAAACGCGGCTCACCTAACAGTGCGAGTCTTCTTACCTGCGGCTTTCGGCCAGCGGTTGTATCAACCATAACATTAATCAAAACCGGTTTTTTCCTGTTCCTGGTTTCCTCAAACGCTTTAGACAACACATCTTTTAACTGTGCTTTGGTTTCTGCAAAGTAGCCTTTACAGCCAAAGGCTTCCATAATTCGCTCATATCTTGCATTGGGTAAAAGCGCTGTAGGAGGAGATCTGAAAAATGAGAACAAATTTGCTCACCAAAATGTCGATTATGCCATTCCATGGGGGGGGGGGGGGGGGGGGGGGGGGAGGGAGGGAGCGAAGGGAGGGAAGGAAGAATGAAAAGAAAAAAAGATAAGAAAACAAACTTGTCAAAGAAACTTGTCAAGAAAAACTTGCTCGTGTAGATGTTGATTTCCCGTAAGACATTGAAAACTTTCAGCAAAAAACTTGAGAAAATCTAAAGAATTTGTTTTGTTCATTAATGTGCATTTGTTGCCTTTCTGAGTGCTGTTTCCAAAAATTCCAAAGAATACATTACATTTATTATTAGAGTGGTTTTCGTATGACTGGGAAACAGTACGGTCACCACACGACACGGTTACGACACAGTTACGACACAGTTACGGCAGAATTTTCGAATGTTTTTATAGAAATTAAGGTACTGATACGGTTACGGTACGGACCGTACCGTTTCCCACTCATATGAAAACCGCTCTATTTTTAGAGCATTAAGAGTGTATTGAGGTCACAATGCGCTATAGAAATACATACCACTTATTAGATATTTTCTTGTGTATTACGGGCTGATATTTTACAAGTCGCGTATGCATTTATTATTACACACAATCAAGGCTAATACTGAGGAAAAGGGAACTCAAAATGGGAGTATTTATTGTTTTCAATAGTTCCTATAGTTCTTACTCAGTTGCTGGGTCATCTAAGTATTCCCATGCTTTCTTGTCCAATCCACTGTATATACCATTGTTATTGATAATCATAAACACAATTGGCAAGTTGTACCTAAAAATAACATTTGCTGTAAAGAACGGATAAGGACATACCGTATTTACTCGAATAAGCTAAGCGCCCCGGCGCTTATTAAATTTTTCACATCTATAATGGGGCGCTTATTTGGGGGAGGCGCTTATTCGAGGAAAGGCGTACGCAACTGTCTAAATATGCTTTTCTTTTAATATCAATAATATCAATGTTATACTACTTCAACAGTACTGGTATTAGTATACTATAATGAGGTGCAAGATGCTTATTTGGGGGAGGCGCTTATTAATTTTTTTTGTCCAAAGGCAGTGCTTATTCGGGAGAGGCCCTTATTTGGGGGAGGCGCTTATTTGAGTAAATACGGTACATGTAACACAGTGTAAATGCATGAATAAATGGTCCACTTGCCTGACCCACACATACAGTTGAATCTCCATAAGTGGACACCCTCAGGACCAGGAAAATGTCTGCTTATGAGAAATATCACCTTATGGGAGTTTGAAAATGCAGAGTTTGTCAGGAGAAGGGGCCAAGTGTTGCTGTCTGTCTATGGGAGATGTCTATTTACTGAAGGTGTCCATTAATGGCAGTTTGACCATACTCCATTATTTTCTGGAGTAGAAAAATCTCCAAGGTGACAAAAACAATGAACCCTCCACACACACTATCACATTTATAAATGCTAGTAAATGCATGTACAATGCATTTAAAACCTTCAATAGTAAGATTGCAATTACATATAACTTCAAGTTATTTTCAAACATTTACCTTGCGGCAGTTTCCACTTCCATTCCTGAAAACCCAAATGCGCTGTCACCCTGAATACATACAACCCTACAGGCTTGTTGGGCTTCCTGTGCCTCATCTTGTGCAACCATTGCAGCTGCAATAGCAAAACCTGTCCCCACCCCCATGGTGCCAAATGTACCAGCATCTAATCTGTAGAAAATAAGAATCATGGTGAAAGACATGATTACCAAGTCTATGTATGTTGCTTGTGCTAATTATGCTTATTTATGTCAGTGATTAATAAGACAAGCACTGCTAATGAGCAGTACATTACTTAGTCTGTGTATGTTGCTTGTGCTTAGGTTTATATCATTGATAAAAAAGACAAGCACTGCTAATGAGCAGGCTCCTGTTTCACCAAGGGTGTGTAAATTATTAGTACTTGTAAAGTCATACGCAACAAACATTTTAATTGTAAACTTAAGGGAATTTCCTCAAATAAACTTGACAAAAGAGGAAGAAGTTGCAAAAAATCTTCTTGCTTAAAAAAAGGACCAAAATACTGTCAGTAGTTGTAAATCCTCTGAAAAATCAGTTACTTTTCGGGTACATGAGTTACTTGTAAGTTATGTATGCTTTGTGAAATGGGGGACCAGTACATTACTAGGTCATGCTTCTTATGTTCCTGTTGAAGATCAGAAGGAAACCTGATATGCTTGGAACCCAAGAAAACTAAGACCTTAGAAACAGGGATACCAACACTTAGCTTGATTCCTTTATTTACCGTTTTCTTGGTAGAGTGTTTGGCATCATTGTTCTACCAATATCCATTGTGTTTGCTCCCTCATTTACTATGACACAATCATGTGGTAGAAATTCTTTAATCTAAAAACAAATGAAAAAGATCATTTCTTGAAGTTTGAAAGAGACAGTTGGCAGACATACAGACCAGGAAAACGTCAGAGGGAGTCATAGCTGAATTGCATTGTAAAAATATATCACAGA
This sequence comes from Telmatactis stephensoni, assembly GCA_029948255.1. Classification (NCBI taxonomy): domain Eukaryota; kingdom Metazoa; phylum Cnidaria; class Anthozoa; order Actiniaria; family Isophelliidae; genus Telmatactis; species Telmatactis stephensoni. The sequence continues at coordinate 827,171 of JALIZF010001919.1, read as the reverse complement.
TGTGCACAGTATAAAAATGGATAAACAGACAGATCAGGGAGCAACATTAATTGGGGATGAACTGATCAAGAGCTTTCTATGGAAAATTGTAGGACAGACAGAAAATCACACATACAAGTAGATAATAGGAGAGACAAAAATGAAAAGAACTGAATAAGTTGAGATGGATTAAAATAAAAACATTAAAAATCTTACTTGTCCATATGCTTGATAATATGTCATAGGACATGTATCAGCACTTGATAATTGCTACAAAACAAGAATCTATTGTTACAAACCCTACTTTATCAAGTTATACTTGAAAGAAGGAAACTGTTTTTACCTCACTCATGAGAATGTTTCTTTGAGCTTTCGATTTCAATTCATTAAACCAATCAGGCGATCCACATAACTGCCTTTTAATGTTGCCTTGGTAACATCTGGATATCTCTTTGTTGAGCTGAGGATAAAAGACATGAAATGGATGGATGAATAAATGAATGAATGAATGAATGAATGAATGAATGAATGAATGAATGAATGAATGAATGAATGAATGAATGAATGAATGAATGAATGAATGAATGAATGAATGAATGAATGAATGAATGAATGAATGAATGAATGAATGAATGAATGAATGAATGAATGAATGAATGAATGAATGAATGAATGAATGAATGAATGAATGAATGAATGAATGAATGAATGAATGAATGAATGAATGAATGAATGAATGAATGAATGAATGAATGAATGAATGAATGAATGAATGAATGAATGAATGAATGAATGAATGAATGAATGAATGAATGAATGAATGAATGAATGAATGAATGAATGAATGAATGAATGAATGAATGAATGAATGAATGAATGAATGAATGAATGAATGAATGAATGAATGAATGAATGAATGAATGAATGAATGAATGAATGAATGAATGAATGAATGAATGAATGAATGAATGAATGAATGAATGAATGAATGAATGAATGAATGGATGGATGGATGAATGAATTAACAAATACTAAACAAATGAGCCTGCCCAATGAAAAAATAAACAAATGAATGGACAAATGAACTGTAAATGAATAAACAAATTGAGTGAAATCTTGAATGAACAATATGAATGAATGAATAAAAGAATGGATGAAAAGAGTGAATGAATATACAAGAAATAAATGGATAAATGAAAGAATGAATTCACCAATACATAAATGAATAAACAATCTAGATGAATTAATGATTAAATGAAGGAATGAATGAATGAAGGATATAAATGGAGGAGTGAGTGAATGAATCAATTAACATTATAGTTGAATGAACAAATGAATGAATGAATAAATAGATGAAACTTTTCTACCAACCTGTTCTACCACAGCTGCTAAGTCACCAAGCAAAGCTACCTCTGCTTGTACATTGTTATGTAATTCCTCTGCATGTAAGTCAACCTATAGCATCAAAGAAATAATTACAAAATAAAAAAAAAGATAAATTCAGATTTTATGAAAATGTAAAAAAGATAAAAGATGAAAATAGGCAAATACCTTGAACAAACAAAGTTTACAAATAGATAAGTTACATGTAAAGTTTATGGTATGCAAATTCCAATTCCTAAGATCTCAGTTAACTGTGGCTTCTTCAACCTCACACACCTGAGACCAGATGTTAATTGGACACCATCAGTAGTCCAATATTACACTACGAATATACTTGACCACATATACAAGTCATATTCCATATACCACAACAAACAGTACAAACCTGAATAAGTTTCATGCCTTCTTGAAATCGTGGAGGTTTCCCAAAATGTAAAATCCAGTTAAGTCTTGCACCAAGTAGAAGTATTACATCAGCTTTCAGTAGAGCCCTAGAGGCAAGGAAAATTGAATAGAACGAATAAAATATATCCTGCTGAAAAACATGGTGTTTTGGTGGATTGGGGTTGGATACTAGTCCTAGAGCTGTATGGTACTGGTTGATATTTCTTAGTTCTGCTGGTGTCACCTTCAGAATACAGTCAGGATGAAGTGTACTCGTGAAGGAGTAGTTTTGTCCAGCCCTGAGAGTGTTGGTCATGTGACACTAATTATTATGGGTACTTAGCTGGTAAGACTATCCAATCACCATGGTTAATCAAATGTCTAATATCTTTATAAGTTGCATTTTCTATGTAAATATTCATATGTGCTTAATTGATTAAATTAGTAATTTGAAAGACATGTGCCACACCCACCATGATCTCCCCAAATAGTGACCCAACTTGAGGAAATTGTCCAGATAACCATACATTTCTTTGTAAAATCTAGCACTTTTGAACGGCTGTAAGTCGTTCAATATTGATCCGATTAATGCCAAACTTCAGGATTTTGTATAACTTGATGTGCTCTTGCTGACCATGTGAGTGTTGTGTTGTCACAATTTAGGGACTCGTACCCAGTCTCCCACAATATGAAATCCGGTAATTAAGGATGATGACTGATGATCAAACAACTGAGCCAACTGGATGATGGTTACCTCAATCATCATTTTCATCATCGTCATCATCATCATCATCATCATCAGATGTCATTCTCATCAAATCTCATCAAATGAATATTTACTCACTGTGATCTTGCAGCAGCTACACATTGTTGATGATCATCAGGCACAACTCCTTTTCCCATGGGGGTGGGGAGAAATGGTATACCAGTTTTTTCTATTAATTCTAACAATGGACCTTCAGCATGTACATATGCAGCACCTAAAAACATTATAGACTGATCATCATATTTGTGTGGGGAGAAGGGTGGGAGAAGGAATAGAACTTGTCTGTATGGGAGAGGAAACATGAGAGGGGGAGAGAGGTCTATATGCATGTGTGAGGGGGTAGGGGGGGGAATTGGATTTTGGACATTTTATAAGAAATACATACATTGCATATATTTTGTATCTTGTATTGCAAATAATTATTCAGATACAAGCTGAAGTTACATGTATATATGTTATCAATTTTGGATCAGAAAATCTCCAAGTTAAACTTGGTGCAAATACACCACTTTTGAAATATTAGCTGAATGACCACATACACAAAGCAATTCAAAACCAGGCTCCGGTCTAAAAATGGAGAAATCATAATTAGCATTTTTATTTCCCCCAAGTCTCAACTTGACCTCACTGTTCACTGTCACTCACCCAATATATTGAAAGTGGTTATTAAGATGATTCTGGATATATAGCATCAACTAACTACCTTTTCCAATAATTATTAAGGGTCTTTGAGCACTGCTCAGTAATTCTATAGCTTGTGATACTGCACTGGGATCAGCCAAACTTCTTGGAGGATTTTTACACTTAATTGACTTTCTGGAAAAAAGCATGACAACACAATATTATTGTTTACATAGGGAATTCAGGAGAAAGTCATGACAGTCAGACAAATGGATGAATGCATGGATGAATTGAAAGAAAGAGTGAACATATGGAAGAATGTGTTGGATTTAGTTGTCTCTGATTGTATAATCTTATATTTTAGAATGTTTCAGTCAATGCTGTGACCTTCTTCAGCTAGTGTGGAATTGGCTATGCAAATTAATTATTGCAGCAGAGTTTTGTATACATGCAGGAAATTTAAATGTTCGTTTAATGAGTTGTGGTCACACATGGAGTGCCAAGCCTCTAGGAAAAGCCTTTTGTCCCATTTGTGTTCATGGTGAATGATCTCTGAATTTTCAAAGTGAATGTGTGGCCAGTCTTTTTGTGATGCTGTGGGAGAAGTGAATTTTTGTCTAAGGTAAACACTGGTTTTGTGTGTTCTTTCATGGAAGGATAAAGAGAGGAGTTGATAATGGATGAATGGATGAGAGAACAAAGGAATGATTGTATATTAAACAGGTGGAGGAAGAAAGGAATACAGCAGGAAAGGAGGAATGGAGCTGAGAAGGAAGGAAGAGAGGATGGGAGGAAGGAAGGAAGGAGGGAAGGAAGGAAGGTAGAGTGGAAGGAAAGATGGAAGACAGGGAAGGAAGGAAGGAAGGAAGGAAGGAAGGAAGGACTCAATGACATGATAATTGGAAGAATGCATAATGAATGAAAAGTTAAAGCAATTTTTGTTAATGACTGGTAATTTCACGAAATGTCTCCATCTTGATGTTTTATAGTACCAAAACCAGTAAATACCACAATAAAGTTATTTTATTGTAAAGACTGGATATTAAACAAACATAATTATGGTACTCTACCTTGCCTTACAAGCTTGTATTTCTGCTGTTATCATATTACCAGGTAAGTCAAGGTAGCATGCACCAGGCCTTCCATACATACTGGTTCTCACAGCCTAAAGAGTAACCATTATAATCACATAACCTGCAAGCTGGATAGTAGTTTCTCTATGAGCCTATAAGCCTGTGTTTTAAAAAAAGCTTCCTTTCACTTTCATGTGACTTAATAACTCCAGATTTCTATAATTTTATCTTCTAATAATCATTTCTTTAAATATCCTAATCATATGCTTGTTTTCAGTTGCATAAATATCCAAATCCTATCCTACATATATTTCTAATACAATAATTGTTAATGATTAACAAACTTACAAAAATCTTTTTTTCCACACTTCAGAACTTTTACCTTTTTGACAAAGAAGCTGATATTTTCCACACTACTAGGTCTGGCTGACATTTTGCAATATGGTCTTGCTGCATCTACCTGAATAATGGACTTGTCTATGTAAGAAACATTTTGAGTTGCACACATGTAGCAGATATTATTATCCAACTCGTCATCAACAAATAAAAATATCACGTGAGTAGGCCTGGAGCAAGTAAAAATATCCAGCGATATTTTTACTCCTTTCTCTCTATATTTTTGGTGGTTTCAAGGAGATCATTAGATAATAAAAACTATTTGTGACCTAGTACTCTGTCCTCCCTATATGGCTAAATATCATTCTGAGCAGGGTTTTTGTTTTTCAATGAATGTTCCAATGTGGCAAGTGCTGAGTAGTTGACTGTCACAGGATTGCCATGATTGCCTACATGTATATGATGGACATGACTGGTTGCCATGGTAACCTATGCTGAACATGATAGGGATGTCATGGTTACCAATGATGGACATGATAGTGTTGCTATGGTTAGGAAATTGGCAGGATTGCCATGGTTACCTCTATAAAGAACATAGATAATGAAAAGACTAATCACCACCTCACCCCAGTAAGCTCAAGTGGTGGTGATAAGTTTAACCATTCTATATACCAAACTACCCATAGCCTTAGACAGAATCCTCCCAAACTTCAAGGTTGGGTGGCTTACAAAATGCTGCAGCATACTACAGTTTGTTCACCAACATTGCATAGGGTTAAGGGTCACTTAGAGAAGTGTCCAAGAGTTACTGCCCAAGGTTGTAGCTAAGGGAAGTTAATTCACAATAGAAAGTGGTTTAACACTGTAATATTGACAATTTCAACTCTTAAAAAGAATGATACAGTACCTGTGGGTATTCTTGAAATGCTCCCATTTGTTCCTGGTCAACATCACTTGAACCACCTATAACTAAAACTGGCCTACAGTGAAAACATGAAAAATTATACTAAGATGTGTGGAAACACACATACACACATACACAATCCAATGTACCTTACCAGCAATTTTCAGTTGCATTAGCCATGCCACCAAGAGCATGAATCAGTCCTGGACCTGATACCACAAGACACACACCTGGCCTATAATGAATTTCAAAATGGTTAAGACTTAACTAAAATATTAATGTGGCTGATCATGAATATCGAAAAGTGTGGTGTGTGGTTCCAGAAAATATCCATACCCCCACCATGGAGGGAATTGGAAATACTGGAGGGGAGAGGGGTCAGGGAAAGAACAAAATTACAGAGTTTGTATGAAAAAAAAAGAGAAGTTCCAGAGGCGGCAGGATAGGGTGTGTAGTGGGGGTATGGATATTTTCTGGAACTACACATTTTGACATGTCAGAAGTCTTCACCTTCCTGTAAGATATCCTACTGCAGATGCAGCATAACAGGCCTAAAACATTGAAAGTTTATCAAAATTTGTAATACTACAGAAGTTGACCCACAGGCAGCCCAGCCACTTCTCCTGACAATGGTTGTTTATTTTAATAATTTATTAAAAAGACAAAAAATGTGCGCGCTTGTTTAATTTGCTTGGCGCGTGCGCTTGTTATGCATGGGTTTCCTGTGGTAGTATTGCGCACTTGTTGTGAATGGGTTTCCTGTGGCGATCCCGTGGGACAAAGCGTAGTTTGTGAGAAGGTATGAAACACGAGTCACGTGATGGACGGATGTGTGCCCCAGGTTGAGGGACACATTTCCGTGAAGTGCTCGGGATTTTTCACTCGTTGAAGTATCGTAAAGTAAGTCGAACAGTCTCCAAAGGGTCAAAAGCTCAAAAAGTCTGTCAAGTTTCCTTGTATATTGAGTCGAGTTGCGTTGTATATTGAAAAATTTGAATACACTCGTGAATTAATCCTTAATTTTACTAGTCCCCATTCCATTACTTGTTTATAATATAGGGGCAAAATTTTTCTTTGTGACATTTTATGATTTCTAATTAGTTGAACGCGTAGCGTAAACATGAAAACAAACGAATCAAGGTAGAAAGACAACATACAAAGCCCAACAAATTCAAGCCCAAGAAAACAATAAAAAAGACATAACAGGTTTCAAAACTTACTTTATTTCTGTTTATAACTGAACTGTTTACAATCTTGAATATATTTTTTGCAAATTCTCAGCTGGAATAAGTTTTCGTTCTCTATGAGACCACCGACCGAGTGTCAAAATACAGAGCAAAAAATCAAAATTTTATGCCTAACATTAGCTTATAATTAATAACTTTGAAAATCAGCTCATTTCATATAAATAATTGTTTCGAAATCTTATATGAACATAAAAACTTATGAATTAGCGTCCTAAAACACTCCAAAAAAGTAATTTTTGCAGTCCAAAACTGTTAGCATTGTACATGAAGCTGTCCCGCTGTGAGCGACACAACCAAACTTCAAAAAATCACTCATAAAACTCATAAATCTCAAATACCTTGAAGGTCCACTCATTTACAGTGAAGAATTTATTGTTTCAAAGTCTTGTATGAACATAAAAGCTTTTGAAATTTTCAAAAACTTTTTCCAAGAAGTAATTTTGTAGTCCAAAACCAGCAGCGTTTCAAGTAAACTTGTGAGCGTTTTTCATTTATTTCGGTTTCATTTCGGAAAACTCTCGTGTACTCACGATAGCTATCCGACATCCCTCGACAACTCAACGAGTGAAAAATCCCGAGCAGCTTCACGGAAATGTGTCCATCAACCTGGGGCACACATACGTCCAGCGCGAGTCAAAGCTTCCCAGGTGAAATTCTCGTCAAATAACAAACTTTGAACACTCAAACTTTTAAGTTGTTTGGACATAAATACTTTGTTTACATATTCGAAGAAAAGTCGATATTTTCTTTCTTAGCTGGTGAAATACAAGTGAAAATGTATTTTGTCACGTGACCGTGTTTCATACCTTCTCACAAAGTAGCTTTGTCCCACGGGATCGCCACAGGAAACCCATTCACAACAAGCGCGCGCTCGTCCCGTGGGATATCGGGAGGATATTACCACAGGAAACCCATGCATAACAAGAGCGCGCGTGCCAAGCAAATTAAAACAAGCGCGCGCATTTTTTTGTCTTTTTAGCATATCAAAGCGTATCAATAAAATAGTAAATAAATTATTAAAATAAACTTCGTCAGGAGAAGTGGCTGGGCTGCCTGTGGTTGACCGGGAGGGGGCCTGATCCGGAGGGAGGGCTGTATGGGCTAAAGTTAGCAAACGAAAGGGGCTCTTGCGTTACTTCCTCTTCGCATTGAAGAACATTCATAAGTGTAAAATATCAAATGGAGTGGCTAGGCATTAAAATGCATTTTCTCGTTTTATATTTTACGAGATGTGGTTTGATCACATGATTAAGGTAGTTCCGGACACTTGCTACTGCGCATCTCCCGCGCGCACTTTTATTAGAGAGCATTGGTATTACCGTGGGGAGTCTGGACACTAGTAAGCGAACGATTGAAAGTGAAGAAACTCTAACTTTAGTGGAGAAAAATAGCATTTTGTCATCAAAATACCGGAAAAATTTTAACTATGAAATCTTGTGTACTGTATAATGTAGGTATTCAGCCTCGAATTTTTAAATTTGATTAATATTATTTATCGAAAAAGCCGGTGAGAAAATTGCTAAAATGGTGACATTTGGAGTTCGTTTTCAGCGTATTTTTCTCTTTTCTGCTTCTCTAACTCTTGAAATAATACGGTGACCCCCTGTTTTATTCTTTTCATTTGAAGCTAGATATCGTATTCTTTCGATTTAGTGCGGGAAAAAAAAATTTCATAGTTAAAATTGTCATGAATTTTCAACATTTTTACAACTACACACGCATATAACTCCTCCGAATTGCAAGCAATTTCGGTTCTAGAATTTAATTTTCACGTCACTTCAGCAAAAGATTGGATGGATTTTTTATCAAGGTATGTCTCCTAGATTCAACAACTACCGTTTAATGCAGTTTTCTGTTTTTCTTTGTTAAATCCAATCGAGTAATTCGAATTTATTGACGGAATCAGATTTTCGGCAAAAACGCGCGGAAAACTGAAAAATCCCTCCTTTTTGACGCCTTATATCTCCATAACTAATACGGGGACCCCTTTCTTTTTTTTCATTATTTGAATACCCTAACAATAAACTTCAAATGACAGAATTTAAAAAAAAATTCATTGAAGATTTGGGAAGATCCGGTACTACCTTAACTTTGGTAATCTGATCGCAAACTCACCGATTGTTCGTTGCGCATTCCTACATATTTAATCCCCTCTGCCTGTGCAGCCATTGCTATCTCAATCACAGGTATCCCTACTACTCCAAACATATACTCAACTCCCTGTGTTTTTAATGCTCTGGCTAGTAAACTAGCTCCATTGATCGTCTCGTCGCTTGTTTCCACGTCCGCCATGTTTGAATTAATGGGATATACCGCTGACTGGTTTGAGATCAAATTTCATTTACTCGGACTCAGACTGAAAAATTTAAAGTGAAACAACCAAACAAACAAACAACCAAACAAACGAACAAACAAACAAACAAGCAAGCAAACAAACAAACAAACAAACAAACAAACAAACAAACAAACAAACAAACAAACAAACAAACAAACAAACAAACAAACAAACAAGGATACTAAAAAATACTGAGAAAGCCAGAGAAAAAAATGGCAAAACAAGAAAACAAGAAGAAAGTAGAAATAAATAGAACAAGGTAAGCAAGGATGCGGAAGTTGTTATCAAAGTTAGCAAGACGAATTTTTAAATTCTCCTTCAAAAAGGAGAAGACGAAAATTGGAAGTAGGTCGGAGCAAAACGGGTTCCATTTTTTAAAAGGAAAAAAGGGTCAAAAAGGGACTAAGATGCAAAAAGGCAGAACTGAAGTTTAAGTTTTCTTTATGAAGAAAAGAAAGAACGGGTAAAAAGAATGAAGGAGTAAAGGAAATTAAAACAGAAACTATGAATAAAATTGAGAAGAGCTAGGGTGGAGTCCAATGATTTTTCCCGCCAAAAATGTCTTCTGAGCCGCAATTCAGCGGTTGTACTCATGACAGATAGATTGGTTCAAAATGGCGGACGAAGAAAGCAGAAGCAGAAAAAGAACCAAACAGAAAAAGAGCCGTTATTTCTCGAGTAACAAGAAAGTATACGATTTTTTTTATCAGAAATGTATTCTTTTAGCTTTCTTTAGCTTGCAGTTAAAGTTTGAGGCTTTTATCTTATGTATCTTCATAGAAACGCATCGAGAAAAACCTTGGAGTTGGGATGCGAGGTGTTTTGATAACCTCTAATGAGAAGAAAGAACGCTATACTCTGAGAGAAGCTTACAACATCCTAAACGAGGTAAGTAAGTCTTTCAAACTATGAAGTTTTGATAAATGAAAATGATATCCTAATGTTTACTTCGGAACTACTGCGTAATTTGAACAACATGAATCGTGGCTGCGGTCGGCCGTTGGGTTTACCGTGGTTCCAGAGGCGCTTACTGGCAAGGAAAAGGGCGGATAATTTAACAAATTGAAAAAGTTCAAAGTTTTGAACATTTTATGACGTCAGGAGTGGGTCAATAAGAGGACAGACAACTCAAAACTATCTTCAATTCGTTTTTTACAACAATTATTTGAGATAAAAGTTAAAAAATCCTTTTCAAACGGGGCAACAGAACTAGCGCGCACTGAAACGCGTCAGCAGTGTGTCTGTCCTCTTATTGACACACTGCAATCAACCAATCAGATCGCGAGATTAGTATCAAGTGTTGTAAAAATAAAAATACAAGAAAAAGAAAAAAGGAAAGAGAAAATAAGAAGAATCGAAGGTGCCTCTGGTAGAATCCATTCAAAATCTCTCACTCCATGTCTTTCTCTTGGTTGCTGAAACCTGTTTTCCCGGTTTTACTGAAGTCACGCAAAACCGGTATAACGAGGTATCTTATTACTATGACAGCTTTCCAGTTGAGTGGTTTCTAAATACCTGTGCTTTATAGATAGTCCGGTCAAAAAGTTTACATGATATTGATGTCAACAATCCATGTAGATTATTATGTCAATATATTAATATCGGGAAGAGGAAAGCTCAATTTGTTTGACAGTAAAGCTTCAAAGAAGCAAAACATTGCCACCCAATTTGTCTTTGGTTTTGGGCCATCTAGTAGAAAGATCAGAAGATGTATCCTCCATCCTCGGGGACCCAGGGCGAAGGGGGAGGGGGAGGGAAAGGACCAGAGGGGGAGGGGGAAGGAAAGGAAAAGGGGAAAAGGACGCCCTGGGCGTTTGACTACCCCAAACCATTTCCAACGGCAAAACTTAATCCTATTAGGGATATCCCACGTAAACAAGGTCATATAACAAAAATGTCTGGCACATCTCAATTATCGCTTGGATGCTATGACAGTTTAATATGTTTGTATGTCAAGTTCTGCACATCGAGATCAGGCAAAATTTGGTATTAAAGTCGACATTTTCCTGAATCCTGTGGGCAGCTCTGCAAACACATCTTGTTTCTGAATAATTTTCGATACAACCAGCTTCTGTTTCTGTTTAAGGTTTTCGCGTGTCTGCTCGCTTTGTTTAAGAGGTGTTGCAATGCGTGGGGTCAACTTGTATACTTGTAATTTTAGACGAATCGAGCTCAACCGCACAAATGCTTCTGATTAGCCTCCTATTCGGAACACAGTGTAATCTGTGGATGTCACTAGACGAACATGCGATACATACGATCAGCGGTTCAAGTCCATACCGTATCGAGAGTCGATTCAAGGATGTCACTAGACGAACACGCGATACATTCGATCAGCGGTACAAAATTTTTGCGAACGCTAATCCATAGCTGTTGACAGACAAATTAAAGGTCTTTACTACTGCAGCTTGTTGAACTACAGGCAACCAGTGTACAGTTCGAGGTGCGTCTTGTTAAAAAGTTTATTAACGACAACATGTCAATCGCTCTTACTCTAGCGGCAGCTAATCTAAATGTCCTGTTTAAGCCGATTTTGGGCTCCCTTTTACATGGGCACGAGTGAACGCACGAGTGCGTCTAGTTCAATATTGAAGGTCAACTAGCAGTGTTTGTCACACAACACACAGGAGATAGACAAGAAACATTTGATATATCAGAGAAAGCGGTGTACTTTCATGAGTTTTAGAGGAACAGTTCTGCTAACGTGGATACACCAGCTGTTTTCTGCTCGCAGCACTTCACTTTCTATTAGAAATAGCTAGTTATAATTAAATTATAATGAGGCCAATCAGAGAGAGGATTAAGTTTTGCCGTTGGAAATGGTTTGGGGTAGTCAAACGCCCAGGGCGTCCTTTTCCCCTTTTCCTTTCCTTCCCCCTCCCCCTCCCCCTCCAGTCCCCGCCCTCCAGTCCTCCCCCTCCCCTTTCGCCCTGGGACCCCGAGGATGTGTATCCTCCTGCATTTGTAATAAATGTTGACAGGAATTGTATAAGCTTGAGAAGTATCAGATTTGTCTTCAGAATTTTAGACATTTGAGTGAGGAAACACTTGGAAGTCAAAATGGAAGAGTAGTATCTACCTGTGTAGAAAACTATGTTACTTCTGGTTTGCTTATTGTTTTGACACATTAGCCATGCGTGCAATGCGTCAAGCCTGGTAACAAGTGTATCAGCCAATAATCAGCAACAAGGTTCAATGTCTATACTTGGGTCCTATACTTGGGCTTAGCATGGAAATGAGATTTCCAGTAGATTCTACCTGAGTTGCTTTCTTCTTTTCTCTTTCTTTTTTCTTTGTTGTTGTTGTTGTTGTTGTTGTTGTTTCTTTTTTCTGTCCTTTTCCTTGCCATTGAGTGTTGCTGGAACCAGGGTACCATGGGTTGTGTCTTCGTTGCTAATTTTAATATCTTTAAAATTGAATTGCCATTGGATGCATCAACAGAAAATAACTTAATACTGTATGCTGAAATCAACACTTAGTTTGCCACAGGTAGCCCAATTAACAATTATTTCTAGCTATTGTTTGCTTTGTATTTTTTCAAAGTATGCTGATAAAATGTATGGTAAAGAGATGAATAATGACAGTTCCTCAAGTGAAGAAGAGGAAGACATTGAAAAAGCCATTGCTAAGGAGAAACAACAAATGAAGAATGAGTTTCAAAGATTTCAGTCAGTGAAGAGTGGAGCAAAGAATGTTCTTTTTATCAAAACTGCTCTTCCTAATGATGAAGGTCCAACAACTTTAGTTCACACTATTTTATCTGATATTCTAGAGAATGGATTGAACAAATCTAGGTAAGATCAACTCAAAGATATACTATTTTGAAATACAGTATTTACCAGTTTCAAAAATACTTGGCACCGAAGGCTAACATGAATAAAACAAAAGAAATGCTAGGGCTGGTTTCTTTTGTTTATTCATGTTAACCTTGGTATCAAGCAACATTTTGGAAGTGGTCTAGATATAGCATCAACACAGTATATTGATTGTTCACCTTGGGTGCTGGGTTTCCTGTGGTAAGTCCAACACAGGAATCCCAAATGAGATGCACTTTGAAGAGCTCATTACAGCATTTACCCTCAGTTCACATGAACTAGTACATGAACAGCCCAGGTTATATGTCAGGGAATTAAGATGCATTAGTAGTTGTGATTGATAATCATTAAATGATTATCACTTTTGCTACTAGATGATTATCAAATCTCGATAATCGCCCAATAGCAAAAATACCCAGTTAGTTAGTCATCTTGAGCTGTTTACTTTTGTCTTATTCTACCATTGCTGCTTATGAAACATCTTTGTTGCTTGATTATATGGCCATTTACAATGTCTGAAATCAAACCCTGACATATACATACGTATGTTCCCATGGGAAAAAAGTTGAGGTCACACTTTGCTGTTAAGTTAAGAAAATACAACCACAATAATAAATGACATATATACATGACCATTAAAACAAAATGTAGTTGATCAGCTTTTTTGAAGTGACAAATGATCAAATTATTAAAGGGTTATTAACTGAGCGTGAGGTCTGTATGGGAAAATATCAGACCGAGGTCTTGACAGTACGGACCGAGCGCAGCAAGGTCTGTGCAAAAAGACCAAGGTCTGATATTTTCCCATACAGACCGAGCAAACGAGGTTGATTACTTATTTATTATATGGCTTTGAGAAGTCCCACTAAAACAATTGCCAAATGCAAACTTTTCTTTTTATCCAGGACAACGGTCCTGATATGGCAAAATACAGACCATGCTTTAGCCAATCAAAATTCAGGAAATTATCTAGACATATAATAAAGTTATTTATTGTTTATACTTAAAATATATTTTTTAATTTGTTGCAGAAACTGTTTGAGGTTTCTCCCAATTGGTGCATGTTGCTATGCCAGCATAAAGGAAATTGAAACTGCAGCAGAGAGTCTGTTTAAAGACTCTTTTTTGGCTCCTGATGCCAAGCCATGCAAGGTACATCTACAATCTGCATCAATTTACTTTGACACAATAATGCTTTGAATATCAATGGATAATGGTATGTGGTAGCATCTAAGGACTTTTCATCCCCTCTCCCCATGTCAATGTTGAGTTATGGTGCTAGTTGAACATGACAATCATTAATAACCCCATTATTGATAAGGGGGAAGGGTTGTTTTTGGAATGAGATGTTGTTAATGTGCAAATAAGTGTGCTTTTAAGTGAAAAGTATCAGAATTTAGATACATGTATCATTGATAATGATGTATATTGTAGTATATTACATGAGAAAACAATTAAATTTTATTCATATGGGCTACATGTACAGTGTATGATACTGCAGTTTTGCACATATAACGTGGGGATTGATCAGTAAGTTATGACTGTAATGATAAAGGCCAGTGTAAGTTTCAAGAACTTTTGAAACACTACTTGTACCTACTGATCACAAATTGTACTGGAGGAAGACTGTCTGATTTCCTATACAAATAGGTATTATTGCCATCATTTTCATTATCATATAATACAATACAATTACAATACAATGCCACAGTGCAATATAATACAATACAACACAATGCAATACAATACAATTTACAATACAATCAATAAAATACAACACAATACAATACATTTTGCTTTTTTCTCAAAGGATATCTACAAAATAATTGGGATAGTACGCACACTCTGATTGGCCAAAAACCATGTAGAGTATCAAACACACTCAATTGTCACTTTTTTCAAATTTTTCATAAATTTGTGTGCTTGTTATTTTATAAGAGATTAAAGTCAAAAACTGTTTTTCTGTATTTGATAGCCTGATCAAACCACATGTGATGTTAAGAGTCACTCAAGAGCTGTGAAAGCACTTGCCTATGGCTCGTCCTTCTACTACACTTTCTCATGTTCTCCCAAAACACATATGTTTTGATCAGGCTATCAAACATGGAAAATAATTTTGTATTTCAATCAACTACATCATGCTATTATTATTGTCGTGTTAAAAAAATTTCCCTTGGTTATTATCCAAATAGTTTTGTGTGGTTTACAAAGCAAGAAACAATGAAAGCATACATCGTGATGATGTCATATCTACCTTAGCACAAGTAGTATTGCATTCTGGGATTGATCATACTGTTAACTTACATCATCCAGATTTAACAATATGTGTTGAGATTGTTAGGGTAAGTTCAATAACAATGGTTAAATCTTTGTGCACTCTGATTTACCAAGAATCCAGTGTTACAGTGTAAATTGAAAAAAACCATGGGCTCCCTGAAATAGTTCAAAAACTATACTCCAAAAAAAGAAAAGAAAGAACGAGAGAAAGAAAGAAAGAAAGGAAGATTTAGAAAGAAAGAAAAAGAAAAAAAGAAAGATGATTCAATGGACAGGGATGGATGAATGGATGGACAGACATGTTCAAAAGAAAGAAAAGAAGGAAAAGAAAGAAGAAAAGGGAGAAAGGAAGGACAAAAGGAAACCGGAAAGAAATTTATTCATTACAACACATCTGAAATCTAATCAGAACAAACAGTCCATAGCACTTTATTTCTTTGTTTCTCAAAATTGTTCCACTCTTAAATCTTTAGACTATCTGTTGCCTTAGTGTTGTCAAGGACTTTCACAAGCTCAAAAGGTATAATATTCAAGAAATACAGAATAGTTGCAAAATTAAGGATTCAGGACCAGAAAAAGACAAAGAGGACTGTAATTCCAAAGACTGTGAAGAAACTATCATAGAAAACAAGAGTTCCAAGGAAGAAATTACCAATACAAGTAAAAACACTGATAATCCCAAAGGATTGGAAAACGTTGTTGATAATGAACATGGTTATAAAGAACAAGAAACAGCAGAAACTAATGAGAATAAGGAGAGTAAAGTGGAACATGAATGTTGCAAAACTGATGAAACAAAAATTGAGAAAAATGAGCTTAAAATTTAAAGTAACCATCAAAAAAAGGTAAGGCTTGAAATGAATGGAAGTTAGTTTTACAGATGATATGAAAGAAAAAATCATGTACATATTAATACCTTTCAATACCTTTAGCCTTAGGCTTACCACTCAATGAAATTTGCACTTTAACCTGCTTTACCTCCCCTATCCCTCTGAGTAAATTTATGATCTGTCTTAGCTGTGAATACAGACACCTCACATTGCAACCCATAAAATGAGGTGCTGAGAGAGACAGCTGAGATCTGCAAGTTGGTTGTAAAAAATCCATACTGATGATATCATTTTGTTGCAATGTGTGGCAGCTGTATTTGAAGGCTAGACTTGATCTTGAACAGTTTCTTATCGTATTTTTTAAGACAATGGGCTATTCACGACAGATAGTTAGTGGTGAAATTAAACTTCAATGATTCAAGCTCAATAAAAATTCAACCGAATTTTTAATACATTTTAGTGAATTTGATGTTAATCGTTTTTCAACTGCAAATGACTTTTGGTCATGAACAGAGTTCATTAAAACAGGAAATAGCTATAGCTTGTGTATAGTCTGTCATCCTGTTGGAGTAAAATCCAACTAAACCACAAATTTGATTATTGGATATTCTTTAAAAGTTGTGGTTTTATATCTAAAATTAAAATATTTGCTGAATGAATGACTATATTTCTCAGATAAGATCTATATTTCTAAATATCGTATTATGAATTAATACTCCTTGAAAGACTTGTCCCTACAAGCTACAAGTTTGCAGTATAACAATACAACAGTATAACCTTCTCTCACCCCTCAACACATACATCAACTCTAATGATTTAACTTCTGATGAGTCCAAGGCCAAGCCAGTACTATAAAATGTTGGTTTTGAAGTAATTCCTTATATACAATCATATTCAAAGGTTTTCAAATATTTGTTTGTTTGTTGTCAATCAGTGCCTTTAGCTACATCAAAAAACAAAATTGATATACATCCCAAAAAATTGGCCCATACAAAATTTATCTAAGATAGTTAATGAGTAATATGAGGCATGTGGTTGGTATTCTTTTTACACAATATATGTACCCCTGCTATTCGTAAAAACAATCCTGGGGGCTCAAACAGTGCTAGAGTAAACATATAGAGATACTATATGCCTAATGTTACACCCATATTAATATTGACATACTTTCACAGTGGGAACCATGGGAATAATAATTTCTTAGTTTGTAAACAGGAAGACATAATTCATGCTGTTTACTAGCTGTGATATTGTGTAAAACATTTTGGAATTTCTCTCTGAGTCATGCAATCACTGTATTCTTAAAAAACTGCAATTAAGAAGACACAGGCTATAATTGCATGGAACACATAGGTTTGCATTAAGAGAAAAACCTCCTTTCAATTCAAATTTTCATTATGTTAAAATGATATGCAGCTTGTAGGTGTTTACATTTTGTTTGCATTGTGTTGAATCATCCATGTATGTAATGATTACCCAAAATACTTGAGATTTATGCTAACAACTCTTTCACAGTATGTCTTTACATGATTCCACACATCTGAATGTTTATGTATCTATGATAATTCTGATAATTCAAGTCAATTTGCCAAATGCCATAAATGATTATGTTGTTCACATTACAGTTATTAGCATTAATAGATAGTCCTTTGCTGATCGTTTGCACTCATATCCTTTCACCTACGGTAACACCCACTTCCCCCTGCTGCTTTCAAAAGGTCGACCTATAATGTTTGAATGCACATTATTGTATAGAGAATCTATAAAAAATGGGCTGTTTTCTCAGTCATATGACAACTCCTTTACAAGCATGACATTTATTTATTTTGTTTTATTTGCTTTGCCTAATGGCTGGAACACTGCTAGAGCATAGACCAATTACAACAGGCCCTGTATTACAAACCCAGACAAAACTTCAAATAAGAGACAGTTCTTCCAACAATTTCAATGTTTTATTTTTATTTTATATGTTTTAACTTATTCATAAAAACTTCTCATAATAACTCACACTTACAATTAAGTTAATAGGTTTGATTTTAAGTTCAAACAGTTCACACAATCTGGGTGTACAAGTAGTCACACTTTTGATACAAAAGATTTTGTTTCGTTTTCACACGTTACTTTGTTGACTGCTGACAATGTCTCTTCTATTTCTACAAAACTCCAATGAAGAACAGGCTATCAAGATAGAAGTCACTTTTTGAATTCCCATCAATTTCTGTTGTTGGAGTTTTGAGAAAAAATCACAGTGGTCCAAAGAGTGTCCTCTGTGGTTTCCACGACTGTAGATTAAGAAATGTTTACAAAAAGATTTAAAAACTGCCAGGCAGTCAACTAAAAGCCTCACACATCCTGAATAAGACTAGAAAAGCTCCCAACAAGCCTCGTATTTTTGCACAGTTATTCTAGAATTTGTATACAAACAGATTTGACAGAAATACCACAATAACACAAAAAATCAAGGTTGTGGAAAATGTAGCATGTGTATAGCTTTTATCCACCCCTCCCCCTGCAGGGAGAAAAAGAGTGGATAGGTAATGGCTGTACACAAGCTATGGATGATGAATTAGTTCTCCATAAAGTTTCAGTAGGCTAATTTAGCAAATATGTGATGTGATGCAAGGCGAGATGGTGAATAGATCACATACATTTATTGCCTGATGACTGTGACAACCTCACAGCACATTCACAATGCCATTTCCTTTTCTTGGCATTGCACATGTGGTATCCTCTTTCAGGTCCCATCACGTTTGCTAAATCAGTCTGTGAATTAATTTTTAAACTAGCTTGATTTAACAACATGGCCACTAAAGCTATGGTAATACAAGCAACAAAATTACTCAACTTGTCTCACAACATTGCTGCAAGACGAGTTGAAAAGCAATGCTGTGCATTTTTTTCCACGCGAATACAAGTTGTATTGCAACAAAAGTGTTTGTTTTAAGTTGAGAGAATCCTGTATTCCCATTGGCCAAGAAAATCATTTGCTGCAACACAAGTTGAGTCGAAGTAGTAATACGTGCAACATTTTAAAATTTTGTTGCAAGAAGTAGAACGACCTTCTACTTTCTACAACAAAATTTCTCAATTAATAATTTTGTCGCGAGACAAGTTTGAAATCCAGTGGAAAAACGTGCAGCATTGCTTTTCAACTCGTCTCGCAGCAATGTTGCGAGACAAGTTGAGTGATTTTGTTGCTTGTATTACCATAGCTTAACATTTATTGCTCAGGATGATTATTAAAACATTATTGATACACTGTAGTTAATAATAAAGTTTTGATTTATAAAATATATCACTTAATATTCTTAACACTTAGATTGAAGCCATTTCAGTTTGTTTTCTTTAACTAATATTTTTACTGAAGAGAATTTTCAGTTACTGAATTCTTGGTTTCCAAGAAATGAGATTCCAGGGTTTTACTGCATTTAAGACCTGCTTATTGCTATATGTTGTCTGTGACCCTTAATTAAGTCAGCATAGAGAATGTGTAGTTCCAGAAAATATCCATACCCCTACCACAGAGGGAATTTGTAAATAGACCCCCTATCCTCTAGAACTTCCATTTTTCTTCCATACAAACTCAGTAATTTTGTTCTTTCTCTGACCCTGCTCCCTTCCAGAATTTCTAATTCCCTCTGTGATGGGGGTATGGATATTTTGTCTGGAACTACACAATGGAAAATAATGCTCATTACAACTGTGTTTTCAGAGTTACTCAATTAACTGAGCCTTAAGTTAATGAGAATAAGAAATGACTGACAAATCACAAAAATTAATTATTTTTGCACAATTTATGGGCCACAATAACTGAAAGAATGATAATAAAAAAGGTCTAAGTGACTTGGTATTGATAAAAATTTGAAATGGAAAAGTCCATCAAAACCATTTTATATGAGACAATCTGAGTAAAACTGTCAGAAAAGTCAATTCCCAACTAAAATAACTTCACTGAAAATCTGATTTATCCCTAGGATCACATCAAAATACTTGACATAAAAGAAAATTAAATTAAATTGTGTAGTTCCAGAAACTATCTATACCACACCACAGAAGGAATTCGTAAATTGAACCCCCTATCCTCTGGAACTTTCATTTTTCTTCCATACAAACTCTGTAATTTTGTTCTTTTCCTGACCCCCCTCCCCTCCAGAATTTCCTATTCCCTCCATGGTGGGGGTATGGATATTTTCTGGAACTACACATTAAAGAATCCAATCTAATTTTGTTCGTCAGTTGAATAATGAAAGAAGTGGAAAAAAATTTCTTCTTGACAGAACAATCATAATAAATAACAGTAACAACACCATAAAAACTGAAACAATCTTATCTTTTAAAACCGTTTTCCTATCACTTTTTACACATTTCCTAGCAAGTCCCAATGCGATTGACAGGGCTTTACTTGTAAGACCATTTTAGTGTACTTTTGTGTTTGAGCTGCTAGGTGAATTTTCCTTGTCATTATCTTGGTTGAATTCATGGAAGTATGGATGCTGCATTGCTTCACAGGCAGATGGTCTGTTTTGATCATGAAATACTAATATTTTCTACAATAAAAAACAATGAAATCTCAGTATATATAACGTGTAATTAGCAAACTAAGTTCAACAACATTTCTCAAACATTAATTCACTATGCCATCAGTCTAACCCTTAACCAACACTGGTTTGCAGCCACATGGTCAATTTACTCAACATAAAAGAAATAATTTCTTTAACAATTATTGTTCCCACTCATACTCTCTCTCTCTCTCTACATTAATCAGGTCAATAAACAATTATTTTATTTGTAGACATTCGGCAAATGAAACTAAAAATAGTGGCTGATCTCCCATGGCCCAACTTTGAGTCAGCATTTTTGGTTGTTAACTATGTTGTTACAGAACTCATTATTTGTGCCTTACCTTCATTAAATCAATTCCATCAGGGCACATTTCTGGAATAACAGTTTCTAAGGGTTCTGGTGTGTATCGATGAAAAGAAGGCCAGGGCAGAGAGACTCCTTGTGGCCATTCTTCTTGTGGTGGTAATCCTATTACACTATGACAGGAAAGGAGAAACATGAAATTACATCCAGTGCTTTTTAACTCGTGGATTCCAAATCCATGAGTTATTGTTAGAAAGATAGCTACTAAGCTAAGCCTTTCCTTTCTTCACTCCACAGATTTCCACCTACTCTTTGGCCACTCTTGTTTGTATGTAGCAGAATTCATCTAACTATGAAAAAGTCTATGCCGTGTTGCCATGGATACCAGACCAATGTTGACTAATCACAGTGTAGTATGGCACTTGTAACAAAGCATGGTGCTGACTTTTTCATAGAGCACATTTCATATGACTGTGAAAATGCCACAGTCACAAAACAGTTCCATTAGTTTCAAACTAAATGTGCTCTAAAGTGATACTGCTGTTATGTTGAGATATGTATAGCTGCATGGCTGTTAATTAAATCAAAGCAACATCTTTCATCTCTCCTCTAAATGACATTTTTACCTGAATATTTTAGCTAGTTGGTTCATTTCTGATTTGCCCTCAAATAAAGGGGATCTGTTATAAAGTTCAGCTATTATACAACCCACACTCCAAATATCTACAGCTGTAGCATAACTACACTGGAGTAGAACTTCTGGTGCACGGTACCATAATGTTACCACCTAAACAACACAAGAACTAGAATATTAAAGAGAATCATTTCTTTTCTGATTTGACTGTATGTTACATACTCTCTGATACATATATGGCACAGATATTGATTCTTTTTACCATTGTATATTTTTCATATCTTTTATCATCTCTCATTAGTGTTATCTGTTAATCACCAACATTAATTTCATTATGGCATGTATGGGTGGCCAGATTTGCATTTGAATCCAAGGATTCCCACATAGCATACATTTTATAAAGGCTAGTTGCATCACCATAGATAGTACTGCATCTGTTCGCACTTACTGTTAACTACTATCTCTCGAGAATTGCCTTAATCCAAGATGAAATGTGATTTAATCACACATACATTTGAATCCAAAACACCCAGCTGCAGTGCGTTACATTTAAATGACAAATGTATCCATAGAATGCCAAACAGATGAATCAGTTACACTTACCACAGAAGTAAGTGCCATGGCATCTTTGTAAACTCTCGCCAACCCAAAATCAGCAATCTTGACTTGGCCATCTTTTGTTATTAGAATGTTTTGGGGCTTAAGGTCACGATGAATAATACAGTGAGTGTGTAAAAAGTCAACACCATTTAGTAGTTGATATGAGATGTCCTGAAACGCAGTAAAATAATTTGATAAATATTGATGTAAGCACACCAGACGGCTGGAATTATACGCCAGCTGTTTTTGCAATGCAAAACAAATTTAATTGTTATTGTAATCCTCTGGAATGGGACTAAACTATGATATAAATATGATATAATGGTCTGCAAATTGATTATCATACACATATTAGACATCATCTCATGTAATTAGGTTGTTTTTACAATCTTTCTGATTGAGACCAAGCTACATTTGACAGCATGGTCAATGATTTAAATAATACCCAATATAAAAGACTTTGTAAAAACATTAACAGTTAAAAACAAATCTGGGAACTTAATTAGGTGTCTGTCAAAGAGCATTAAAGTGACATCTCTGATCAAAGTCAATCTTTTTCTTTAGAATAAAATTCTTCTTGAGAAGAGTTAGAATTCAATTAGTTTTTAGCTAAGTTGTCTCTTATAAAATTCAAAATTACAGGTATGAAGGAGAATCTGTTTAGCATTAATGGCTTACTTTTGCCTTCCATTCACTAATCCCAGGGGGTGGGCAATCATCAATATAAGCTGCTAGGTCCTGTTCCACATGCTCAAACACTAGATTCAGGTGTGTCTCTCTTAATAAAACCATTGGAATATGAAAGATATCCAGCAGTCTGGAACAAAAAGTTATTCTCATTAGCAGGGCAATTCATTACTGCTTGTTTTAATTTATATATATTCACGTGATCAAAGTCTGAGTTCTCTTAAAAGACATTTAGTTTCAAAGGAGAACTGAGGGTTTGATCATACTTTGTTTTAACATACAGCCAATCTCATTAATGTTGTCCAGATAAAAAAGACATTTAGACTATTCCAAATATCACATGTCTCATTAAATATTCATTTCTAGCTTGAAATATAGTTTGTGCACGTGGAATTAACAGCTTTACAGCCAATGAAAATGAAACATCGATGCAGACTCTTTCTGAATGCACTAAAATAATGAATATTTAATGAGACGCATGATATTTGCAAATTAGACTTAATGTCTTTTTCTCTGGACAATGTTAATGAGATTAACTGAACATGCAAGGTATCGCTTTAACAAGATTTGAAGTGCACACTATAAACCTTGACAATAAATACTTGAAGTGGCAACCTGCTGTAAATGTGCTGTACTACATGTGCTATTGGTTCATTATAATATAGTAGGCTCATGAAGACCAGTCTGAGTGTAAATGCATAAGACTAGCCAAGGTCAAGAAAACCAGCTGACATTTGATCAAAAGACTTTTAGGTTTAATCATTTCCAGTCATTAAAAAATGATGTTTCAAGGCATTGTAGAGACACCATGTACTAACTATAAAGCTAAATTTGACAAAGCTCTCATTTTTAGGGCTGCTCTTTTTAGGTATTAAGAGGACAAAAATTTTGATTTTAATGTATATGTACTGTACACTTCCACAAAGGGTTGGATGTTAAATAGTTATACAAGAAAGACCAGTTTTATATTGTAATCTTAGGTTTGAAATATCAATGTAAACAGCTTGGTGCTGCATGACAAACTCTACAAACTATATGTCCTTTCCTCCAAGATATTTCAAAGAGCCATACACCACACATACAGTAAACTATAAACAAATGTAGAATGTGTTATCAAAAACAACATTACCAGCTCTGTACTTATTTTTTAATATAAAAGTCACATATTATTTTTGTATACCATTTCCTTTTGGTACCACCCCCACTTTAGTGAAGCGTTGAAGGCACTCTTTGTAAACATAACTGTTGAAGTACATTCATGACTGTCAAACTCTATTCTAGACTTGATAATAATTGAACCTGATCTTTTTTATCTTTCTCTTTTAGAAAAATAGAAAATATATTTTATATCTTTGGTGGACACACTAGTCAATATCACTGTAAAGTATCATGCAGTTATATTGTATGAAAAAAGACATAACAAAGTGCAGTGAGTGCTGTAAGGTTAGGTGTTAATAGTTCACTATGAACATCTATATATGGTCAGTGGGCACACCCCCAAATTCTTAGTTTCACATTCATCTCTAAAATTAATTTCTTGTACATGATTTGAAATATAAGGTAGTTATTGAAATGGAAGTACAATACACTATTAATATAGCACTTCACACTCTTGTTAAGTATGTGTCATTCTATATGTTAGCAGCTAAACTTGCATGTAATACAGATTTTAACTGAAGCTTTATGGAGATAATATTACAAGTTTTTACATCTTTTTTAACATTTTTGTAGCATTTAGGAAACTCTATAATGACATTTTATCCTTGAAAAGTAAAGATATTTATTTCTATCACAGCTAAATCAATTAGCATCAAATATATTGAACATTATTTTAATTTACATGAATTTTCATTCATGCATGCAGAACATTCAATAAAGTTTGGATGTGATTACAAAATGCCTAGCCTATTAAATAGTGTGTCTGTATTATTTACAGTCTTCAGTAATCTTTGTGATCATGCTACAATCATTATAATCAGAGGGTTGCATTAATTAACAACAAACACAATAAATTATCACTAGCAGATTTCTGTATATACTTTCATGGATTATTAATTCAAATTTATTTTGAATACTGAGCCGGTTGTTTTTTTAACTCTTGATAAGGAACTTAACTAAATGACTTAAAATCTTTCTAGAGGATTAAGATTTAACACCAACTTGATTTTGGAGGATGTGTTTATACGAATTTTACCAATAAAGTTATGTCTATGTCAGAAGGTTAAGATCGAGGAATTCAAATTACAACTAAACCTGTCTTATCATATCCTAAAACAAATTTCAACATTCTTTTCCAGTAAGAAGAAATCATTGCCAGAGGTTTCTAGACAAAAGGTAATAGAAGTTTGAAAACCCTTTATTGTCCAAACTCTCTCATGTGTTTCAGTGGAATATCTGAGTGACCATTGAGAAGAGTAATAAGAAACTCCCAGTACCTGCTGACGAGTATACTCAAAGACCATGTGCTGTGTGAGATTTGATACTCGTTGTCTGAGTTTCATCAACCAGTAAAACAGGTAGTTGTAATCTGTGGTCTGTTATCTCTGGTCTTACTTATTCAAGTGCTCAAATAGGGTTCATAAAACTAGCATAACATATGACCAAAAATAGCACTAATATTGTCAATAGGGGTGGAGGCAGGCCAGTGTAACAAATTCAGGGAATAGCTAGAGGGTGTATGTAGACCAGTTGGGGTGATTTCACAGGTTTAGAGTGAGTTTTAGATCATTAGGCCTGAACAAAACATTATCATTTCATTAACATAAGGCTTTATTGAACTTCAACAAGATTAACAGCCAGTTTTAAGGCATTGTTTCCCAACACTTAGTCAAGCAGATGTCATTATCATATCCACATGTTCAGAGCATATTTATAACTCATATTGGTCTGAAAGTGTGGCTAAAGAAAGGAAGAAAACAAAGAGAAAAAGCATATTGGTGCTCCATTCCTAAATATCAGGGCAATGACAAAGGAATGTGGAGTTGTGACAACCTTTCTTAACCCCATCAACGGTTGTCAGTAACTCAGTAGACTTTGTTGGTTTAGGGTTTAGAAATACTTGGGCTAATTGTGGAAAGATAAATATATACCAAAGTTGAGAACTATAGACTGGAAATACAAACCTTATACTATTACCTTCAAACTTTTCATCACCAAGAAAAAATATTTTAAATATTTTTGAAGTTGTTTTTGAAGCACAATTAAGTGACTTTCCCAGGGATGAGTTAAAATCCTTAGACAGCTAACTCACGCATACTTAAGCATGAACTTTAATCATAAATGTCAAACTATCTTTTGATAGTTGCTTAGTAATATTGTGTTTATAGCCAAGTGCACTGCAATATCTGACCCCATAAACATTCCACATGAAAAAAAAATATTCTCTTGGATTTTTTGCAGCACATTTTGGGGAACATTTCTCCACTACTGCACAGAACTTGAATCTGAAACTTGATCCAACTTACACAAGCAAATATTAGGACATTTCTAATTCCACTAGAGATTAAGCCCAGCTACAGATTCTCTAGGATATACATTTCCTTCATTTCAAAAATCCTAAAAATATGTCAAAAAATTCGCGGCAACTTTTAGATTGCGAAATTGGAAAAATTTCGAATGAAATCGACATAGATCGCCTAGTTTTAAATTGCCCTCCAAATTTGAACCAATCAAAGACGCGCAATGCACGACAAGTTTATTTCCGGTTAAATTAGGTTCACACAGAAATTACTCGCCCGGAAATAACGAAATATCAAGCAAAAATAAATATTTTTAAAAATGTATTAAGAATAAAAATAATTCATTTATTCAATTACAAAGCCTTTTGGTTTTCGAGATTCTCAGATTCTCATTGTAAAGATTTCTCCAGGGAATTCTAGGATGCATATGTAAAATATATCACTAATGTATATGCAAACAAAATCTTAATAAAACCAAACTAATGCAGAATATAAATCTTATTTGCGAAATAGGTAAACTTTTATTCACCTTATGCACACAAAGGCTTTCTAGTTTAGCCCATGTTCTCCACAGATAGCATTTTTAAAGAAAATCGAGAGGGCGCAACTCAGAGAATTCGAGCAACCAACGTTCAGGAATGTGTATTGTTCGGTTTGATAATTGACCGAAGGCAATTATGAAAATCACACAACAAAATAATCGCTAAAATTCCATTAGCACGAATTTACTATATTAAATCGAGAGGATAATAAAGGTCTCCGTGATATCTAGAAATTTTATAATAATAAAATATAAATCAAATAAAAATCATATTTTGGGAGACGTCCTCAATTGAGAGGTCAGATTGCTGTGTGTGCCGAGTTACGCCAGCACGGAATCACATATCTCCTGGCACTTTGAGATTACTAAGATAAAACACAAAACTTCAAGTCAATTCTCTTACCGGACTACGTTGGGATGGGCACAGTGATCGATTTGTTTTAAAAGCGCAATCTCTCGTATTGTCGATAGAGGTATCCCTTCTTCTGTGTTGACTATACGAACTCTCTTCAATGCCACAAACTGACCATCATTCTGGAGGTCTCTGGCCTTGTAGACTGTGCCAAATGCACCGGTGCCAATCTCAGCGATTTCTTCGTAATTTTTGGCCATGGCAGACGAAGTACTCGAGGGCTGGCTCCTCATCAATCCATGTTGACTGATTGTTGATTTGGCAGAGCAAACATGCTTTGAAGGAATTTCAAGCGGTCGATCGTGTTTGTCCAGCCTAGAATCCCATCGCTCAGAACTTGGTCATTCCTTCTATTTTATCCTGAAATCAATGCAAAATATTCTCATTTGGTCAGATAAGTGATTCTCGAATCAATGATCGACCTCATGGTCGAATTAATATCTCAATTTCTTCCTGTGAAAATAAGGGATCAAAAATCGAATAAAAATTCTGATTGTTGATTATTTGTATTTATAAACCAATAAAACTCATCTACCTTACTTGGAGGAGTTCTGGAGCAGTATTTGGTGTTTGGATTTGCTCAAACGATAATTTTGGTTTGCTGTAGCCCTACCATACAGTGCACTTTCGAATGAATGAAAGCTCAATCACTGAAAACCCACTTTGTCGATTTCAAGGCCCAGTGCATCCACGTGCTCAGATGTGTTGTTTTGCGTTTCCTGTTTGAGTTCTGATTGGTTGCTGAGCGTGACTAGCTGACTGTATCGGTATGCAAGCAAGCTATTGGTCAAATGTTGTACTCTGCATATATGATACTCTCAGACCACCGACGTATTTCTAAAGCGAAACCACCATCAGAGGGTGGCTCTTTGCTCTAATTCCGGCTCTAGATTTCTATTTCGCATCTTAGAGCTGAAATTGAAATGTTAATGTTGTGTCTGGGTTGCTTCGCTTTGGGCGGGAGATTTCTGTTGCTATAGTGATAAGGAATTTGGATACCTGGATACCGCTTTAATAAACCAAGCGTAACATCAGATTCCAGCTGGCAGACTGTTTGTTTCTGCATCTCCCTGATTTCTTCCCTTTTTTATTTCTCTCGTTGTCTTTTATTTCTTGCCTACTACCCCGTTAGGAGTGAAGCTGTCAATGCTACCATTTCTCAGTTTTGTTCTAAAATTGTCTTTAAAATTAAATATATTTAGGGGTCAGTTTAATTCGAAACTACTACACAAACTAATTTACCATTACCGATGGTTTTGTTCGAAAAGGCTCGTCGTTCAAGTTGCCGACCAAAGAATTCTCTTTTGAAGCATGTTTCTTAAAGTAACAGTTGACCTTTACAAGTCGAACGCCTGGAGGTCAAAGCCGAAATGTGCCAATTGTTTCTTGGCAGAACAAAAGTTTTTACCAGCAGGTCTTGAATTTGAAAACGGTGAATGAAACACCTCTTATATTGTGATTCTTAACTTTTTTGACGGTCCCAGAAAGTGAATCTTAGATGTATAAACCTAGAAAAAAAAGGATAGGGTTTGGAGTTTGAAAGCCGCACGCGGTATGACCACGTGGGAGAAATATTCATCCATTAACGCTAATGAGCAAGCATTGAAATGATATTCCAATTCGCTATAGAAGAGACGAAAGTACATCAAATCACCATCAACAAGAGCAAAGTGAAAATACATTTTGAGTTTAAAGGTTCAACACTTGAACTGCACCACGAGAAACCGCCCAGTTTTGCGTGGAACGTGAATGGCTGATTTATTTTGACGTGAAACGTGATTTAAGGTCTAAAATCTTTTTGCGTCCACGTGAAAGCAACTTTTTTTCTTTTTCTTTTTCTTTTTCTCTTTCTTTTCTTTTTGTTAACGTGAAAGAGATCTACATCTACATCTACATCTTTATTGTTGATAAAATCGTTAGATATCACATCAACTTTAAATTGATTTTAATTTTGATTATCCGTGACGCGTGAAAAGACCAACTATTTTTGCGTGATTTCATTTTGCAAAGGGGAATAGGGGACCTGTCGCCCGAAGCTAGGTTTAATGTTTCGCACGCGCCACCACGAAACATCTTTTCAACTCACTCAATTTTTTGAAATTTTAAAACCTGAGAAAGTATAAAAAGAAGGGAAAAGATAATATCATCGAAAGGAACTGCTAACATGAAATGAAGTATTTTGATGTAAGATAAATCTATCCTGAGTTGTGCGTGCGGATCACTTTTAGCACGCAATGGTCGACTGAGCATCAAAGAGCCAGTTCGTCTTTTCCTAAGACTGTTTTAAATTGAATTTGTCACTATCGACTGACCAAAACTATGACATCGAGCTGATTTGGTAACGCACCGAAAATAATTGATTTTGACTTTTTTTTCCGTAAAAGAATTAAGTATTCAATCATATTGCTCAGTGTTTTCCATTTTGCCCTTGCTTTTGGTTTCAAAGAAGAAAGGAAGTAATGAGAAGCCAAATTTAAAAAAAAAGTTGACTGAGAAGAAACAAAAAATTGAGGTGAAGAAAGAACGAAAGATAGGGATAAAGAGAGCAAGAGACTGAATAATGAATGTCGAAGAAAGGAAGGAGGAAAGAAATGTCAATCCTGAAATGTTTTTAAGGGTACCAAAAAGGTCGCTCTATAATATTAGTCATGATATTTGAATAAATCGGATTCCTCACTATAAGTTTTTCGTGTATGGTATTTTTCAGTTTGTTTGCTCGTTAGAATTCTGAGCAAATAGTAACCGCGAGTCATCCTTAGCATAACTGTCACACCGTCACGTAAAATCTGAATACCCCACGAGTAATATTCATGAGTGTTAATTGATAGCAACTGTGTGGTTGAACAAATAACCTTGCTAACATTCAGTGAATAGTTGAACATGATGAAGCCTATAGGCTCTTGAAATAATGCTGTAACCAGATCATATGGAGAAATAGAGGATAAAATATCATCATCATCATCAGTTATAATGTACTCTATTATCAGGAAATCAGTATCCGCACACTGATTGCTAGCAACCGTGTCTTTCAGCCTGTTGAAAGGGACTTTGCTCTTCTCCCCCAAAAGAACTGAAAGAGCAAATATCTGGAAGCGAGGAGATTTTGAAGTTTACAGCTGTTTGTATGCCGGCCGTCAGCAATCGTCATGATCGTGTCAGCGAAATAACCACGCCGCTTTTTTAAAATCTTTTTTAGGCAAAGGAAGATCTCAGTGGGGTGGTGGCTTTTACAGATAACTACTTTGGCTTTCTACGGTAACGCTACTGACGGTTAACAGAAAGCTTAAAAATCAATTTTCATCGATTTTGAAGGTTATTTCCATTATTGAATAACACACTCTTTAAACTCTTAGGACTCTGCTGGGGTTATCGCACAAGACCTCCAGCTCTATTTTTCGGTACCAAGCCAGGAAACAAGACATGTCAGTAAAAGCCTTGACAAATGTTCTTGCTACTTGCCATTGAAAATGAAAACTCGTTGATGCGAAAAAGTTTTCCGACTAACGTTTTTACGGCTTACGGTTAATCCATGAGAGCCCTCAATAGCCTACGTTTAAGTTTTCGAGTTTGATCACATACCTATATCTTTTTATAACTACAACACAAGCTATTAGATGTATTGGAAAAGTTTAACATCTAAAGGTACCTACTCTAGTATTATGTGGAAGACCACACCCTAAATAATTCAAACTACCAAGAGAACCGAATTGCCCAGCAGCAATTAATTGACACAACATTCTGTCCAAAAAATATAGAATTTTCATTTCATGTACTCTTTGCTTTTTACATGATTTTGTTCTTTATGAAACAGCGAAAGCTCAACTATAGCCCTGATAGCCGCATAACGACAGCGGGATCACAACTACAATCTTTTGCAATAATACCGTGCCACTTATGCCCCCTTTCCGCGTTCCAATGTTGATCAGTGATGGTTTTAACTATCTGAGGCGCGGCATAGAAATTTCGAGCCCAAATATCAACATTGGAAGGGGGGAGGGGTACGAGTCCAAGAAAATATTACCGGCACACTTTAATTTGCAAGGGATTGTAGCTCTCTGACCTGGTCTATAAAAAATGGATGACGCTTTCATTTAGGAAGAGGAAAAACTCAGGAAATCAATTCCACGTGTCCTAGGGCGTGACCGGAGGTTTTCAGGAACAGTCGGCCCGTATTAGGGAGGGAGGGGTGGATTTGGATTGGAGGACCAATATTTCCGCAATTAGACCTACCCTGGCCTCTACCTAAAGTTAGTGGGGACTAAGTCTCAGTGTGATACCTGAAAAATGGTGAAATTGTTGTTTGGCAATTGCAAGTTTGAGTTGCATGATGATTTAATAATTAGCTGAAGGAGGGGGTCCTAGGGGATTGCGGGATTGACCATTTCTTTGTGCGGTATTGCGGTATTTTAGAAAAAAAATTGCGGTATTGCGGGATTCACAAACCCTGCGGTATGCGGTATTTTCTTTTTTGAGCTGCGGTATTACGGGAAAAACGATTTGAAATTGCGGTAATGCGGTATTTTTGAGGCCTGCGAGATGCGGGATTTTGCTTCTGGCGCTCGATAGAAAATTTCTTGTTTCTGTGATTTATGTTTCTGCGCGAAAGGTCCCGTGGGAGTGGTATTTCGAATTTTTCGTGTGGTGAGCCGTATTTTTGAATTTTTCATGCGAGATTGCGGGATTGACCATTTTTTCGTGCGGGATTGCGGTATTTTCGAATTTTTCGTGCGGGATTGCGGTATTCGTAACCCCCCTAGGCCCCCCTCCTGAAGTAAAAAGGCGAATATGTAATAGCGATCTGTATCCCTTCCCCTCCCTTCGACGGAGGTTGCTTTCGTTAAAGACACGAATTTCTAACATCTATACTTGACATCACCATTTAATTAAAAGATAAAAGCTCATTTGCGAAAGAGAATGTTTGTAAGTAGACTGAAGTATTTATACGTGCAAGAATTCTGGATGATTCAAGTTTCAATATGAAATCGAGTGCCGAAAATACTACTCGTCTTTCGTCGCGCTCTGCAGGAAGATTTAATTAATGGAGATAATATGTGCACCTACCGACACTGAAACAACACTTCAGCAAAGCTTTAATATCAAAATAGACATAGATGAACTTTACTGGGAGCCACTACAATAATGGTATATTCAGAAAGAGGTCAGTTGTCTAGTCTTCTATGGTCACCCTGTACTCCCCTTCGCAAAGACCACCTCTCGATGATGACCACAGCAGCCCAGCAGCAATGTATTGTGCAGCGGCCTGCAGATGGTTGAGAACGACCATCTCCCAACCTTTCTACGCAGTGACTACCTCTCTATGAGGTGCCAAAGTAAGTGTTTGGGTCTGAAATAGGGTATTCTTTTCAGGAGAAACTGACTATTTTGGTCGAAAAAGGATAGTAAATTAACATTTTCTAGTGTGAAATAGGATAAGGGTTTCATTAAGCCTGTCGCATATTTCCCATCCAAATTTTCCCTCCATAGAAAGGTCTAATCCAGGGTCATCCCCCACTATTAGTCTTAACGCCCCTCAAGAGTGATTTTAGGCGTAGATATAAACTTGATTGTCCAAACTAAAGGGTCGTGACCTTTGCGCTAATTGATACAGTTTAAAGGTGTGTCTATTGATAAAACTTTGAGATATGTAGTGCTTTGTTAGCAGTGACATGGGCAATGATTTGCGTCCGGTGTGGTATAGGTGACTGTCGCCCCATTATAAAGTGTCCCGGTCATGTTTTACGCATATTTGCCACAGGAAGCCCACACTCGAGGGAAAATTGTAATAAATGATTACATAAGTGACATATTTATCTTCAGATGGAAAAAATTTGCTTGAAATGTATAAACCCCACAAGTTTTTTAGCTTTAAATATTATTGTGCTAAAATAAAGGTTATCATATCATAAAAGGTTATCATATAAAGTGTGTGTCGCTTGACCTCTACCCCCTTCGTTATCTCCCAAAATATAACGAGTCGGTATGATGGGCATTTCCTGAATATACTGATTGGGCTACCTGTGGAGTTTTCAACAGGGAGGGGTAAGTACTTCGAAGGTTATGGTTTCTGTAATATTTAATAAGGGCCAAATGAATAGCGTTTCCACTCTTCACTCATATATGACATCCCGCGCATAAGTATATACTATGAAACCTCTTTGGGACACCTTTATTATGGGGTCACTTTTTAACTCGTGGATTTGCAATCCACGAGTTATTGCAATCCACGAGTTCTTACATTAAAGAGGCAATTAATTTTAAAGAGGACACGACAATTTCAAGTTTGTAGGCCACAAACATTTTTCGGGAGATGCTTCTTCCAGTGTGCTAACTAGCCACTTAGTGCGCATTATATCTATACGTATTTCTAAACGCGTTCCCAGCTCTCTCGCCCTGGCCAGGAGACATATCTCTTACTTGAGTTATAGACTATAATTCAGATATTAACCTTTATTCAAGAACATTTACAATCTTTGAGGTTCAAATACTAAGAAACAACGAAAACAAAGTAACATATACAATGCGTACACTGACATCCCTCACCAGACTAGCTGCTAGCTTAATTCCTAAGAAAATATATGACTAACACAAGAAACTACAATACCACAGACGTATTAGTTACTTAACTATCATTTCAATAATTTAAATATATTAAACCAACATTGACTACGACATCTCCCTGTTGTTCAAGTATAAACTCCTATGTCCTTAACTCGACACATTTGGAGTCCCTCAACCATCCCTCTCAAGCGCATCCCATCGCCTTCACGACGCCCCATCATGCATTGCAAGGGATGTGAGTATTACAAGTAAGTGAAGTGGGTGGTTTGTCGTCCCCAGGACATTCTCCGTCTGGTACTTGTTTCTTTTGGCCATTTGTGTCTATTTTCTGACAGACAACATTAATACGGGTGACTCCTCGTCCACACGTAGCAGAACACTAAAGATAGTGACAAATTAAATAGATTAGCCTCGTAATTTATTCAATCAATTTGGGGCCGCTCAAAAACTAGCGCCCATCGTCAGCATGTTACCATTTTCGACAAAAGCGGAGGACGGAAGATTCTAGAAGATGGTCTGAGTAGACAGCCAAGTCATAATAAATACTTTTCTTTGCAAGTCGCAAAATGCCTCTACAGCGCATGCTCAGTCGAGTAGGATCGAAGTCTCCCGATGAAACGCTTAAACCAATCATCATAGTAAACAATTTTAACTTTACTTCATGTCACGTTAAGAATATCATGATCACGTAAAAATCACCTTGATTCATAAGAAAATATTCTGATTGGATGGCATACCACAGGAACAATCGTTTTCATCAAGAATTAAAACAGTTTTTTCACTCACCGGCGTAGTGTTGATAGCTATCCATTCTGCTGGACAAGCATTGTTTCCACAAGCACTCACTACCGCTGGTTTGGGGTCTTGACAGTCAGCATCATCAATCAACTCTTCTTCACCAGCTGACGTCATCACACACGTGACTTCTCGAGACTTCTCACCTAGTGAACCATCGTTGCAGGTTTTGCTACAGTCACTCCATTGACCGACCTTCCATCTGTAATATAGGAGAAATATCATAAAATTAGCATTTGCTTAGAAATTTAGAGTGATTTTCATAAACCCGTGAAACAAATTTTAGCTATTAATGTGTAATAATCAAATTCAAACAATAGAAAACAAAAGCTTTAGAGTTTAGTAGTGTTTAATAAGCTAAGTTTTATTTCACAGGTTTATGAAAATCACTCTATTCTCTTCGGTATTCGCAGGCTGGTAAACAGACAGAGCGACCGACTAACAAACCTCCCGTCTACGTTTCTGAAAGTGTGTGCATTATATGCTACTCTTTTTTGACAATGTAGAGATCGCAAGCAATGCTCGCCGACTATCTCATGCACTATTGGTCTCAAGGAGAAACGAAAAGCTGCTCATTTCTCTGGGACGCACTTACAGAATTTGCAGGGAAGATTGGGAAACCCCGAAAACGAATTAGAACAACCTTAATGATTTACTGCGAAAAGTGCTCGGCTTAATTGCAGCGACGCAAGACGACGCAAGCCGACGCAAGAAAAACAAAACCTTCCGTTTCTTTTGCGGTTGCGTTTGTGCTTACGTCGCTGCGTTTTCTAGTGAGAACACGAGCTTTGCGTCGTCTTGCGTCGCTAGCGAAAACTAGGCTTTACCCTTGATCTTTCACTGAAAGACGGTCGAGCGTAAATATCCACCTCCTAAGACCCTAGGTCTCATATGCTTAATTAAATGAACATAACGTCGAGCCATTCTGACTTTTCCCAGAATAACAGTAATCATTTTGTTTGGACTGCTTTATCAAACAACAGAACGTTGAACCAGCAATACTTGTCTTATGTAGGTGTATTTTGTTACTAACATGCTTTGGTGCTTTAAAACAACTTCTTACCTCGGTGGACAAGGGTGAGTGTTGCACTCGGTCGACAGAACGTCGGGTTTAATGCCGTCACACAGATCAGGTCGCACTGGGGAGCCATCGTGTACTCGTACACATGTAGCAGTCACAAGACTTTTACCTAAGAGATAAGAGAGTCCAAATTCAGTTCTTGAAGAAAAAAAACCCTCACCTTCAATGTTTTTAATTCCCTCTCTTCTGATGGACTAAATTACAGATTGTTGGAAAACAAGAACTCAATGAATACCATTTGTTTTAGTATCATACTCGAGTGTACATCAAGAAGCCCGAGTAACTGCCGGGTATTTCATGATAAATGTGTTGTATTTAGTGCCTTGTAGTTTTTGTCTGCGGCGTGACAATTTAACACTAAGAAGTCCTAGTAATTGTCCGTAATTTTCGTCTGCCGCTTAAACACTTAGAAGCCCGAGTAACTATAGTAACTGTAACATAAAACAGGGGTGACTTTAATGTAAGCTTTACACTTGCAATTGACAAGTGTTGCTATTGTTTTAGCTGCAAATAACACAAACTACTTGTAAGTCATGCCTGTAAAAGTTTTATTGAAGTCACCCTAAGTTTCATTTAGCGCCTCGTAGCCGTTTTTGTTCGTTGTTTCGCAACTTTAACTTGTCGACAGCCACGTGACGACACTGCGACAGCTACGAGATGGATTACCTCCTCCACATTTAGCCGAGCATCCCTGAGACTTGATAATCCATTTGTACTGTCCATTTGGGTTTTCAGAGACATCACGTGACACTGGGGAGACCATTTTGTACCGATACGACACCTTGTATTTCGTTGTCCACGATTCAACCAAAAACTGAAATGGAGAGAGAAAATTACTTTGGAGAATTCTCGAGTGTATATTCTATATTTCTACCGACATCGACATCGGTACAATACTGTACTGGGGCCCGTTTCTCAAAAGACCCGATAACTTTACGGACCCGTTAACCTAGATAAATCGAATAAGTTAACGGGTCCGTAAAGTTATCGGGTCCTTTGAGAAATGGGCCCCTGGTTCTGTACTGGAGGAGCAAGGATGGCACAGTTGGTTAGTGCGCGGCCTTCGGTGCGAGAGGTCCCGAGTTCAATCTTCAGTGACTTCACATCCTTGTTTCGACTTCTTTCCTATCCGTGTAGCTTTAATTAGCTTTAAATGCCCTTAAAACGGAGCACTGATGGAGAGAGGGGAGTAAAATATGAGCGCACCGTCGACCTCAGGTTTGTCAGTTGAATTACTGTTACGAGTTATCGACGTTAAATATGGTCGCTTTACTTTACTTTACTTTACTGGTTCTGTACTGGTTCTGTACTGGTTTTGAGTAGTTTTAAAACATTTCGCCCACACTAAAGCTTGGAATGTTTTCTTCATCGTCGTTCAAACCAAAAAACAAATCGTTTGAAAATGAAAGAAAAATGTCGTCCATTTTAGGAAAATTAAAATTATTAAAAGGTAAAAAAACATTGACGTCAACGTGCTGTCCATTGAGTTGGAGACGCGCGCTATCATCCAATCAGAGCGTGCGTTATATATAAGCTATGTTAAAATGATAATAGTTTTACCTTTGCCAGTTCGTAACCGTTCAAGGCCTCTTCTGTCATGTGCCGAGCACAAATGTAGTTAACCTAATTGTTGAATGAACACTTGATTGCTTACCTTTACTCCAATACCTTCTGTCAGAGGTCCTTTAGCTTTAATAAACTCTTTTCCATCCGGCTTAATGCTGTAGGAGAAAGAAGTCCCCGCTGCCTCAAACACCCGACTATGTGATAGCACGTAGTTCGTGTTCAACAGACCCTTATTTGTTGTTGTTGTTTCTAAAGCTAAAAGAATGTTCAGATAGAAGTTAAAAAAACACTAAGAATATACAACTATACTAGCAGAAGGGCACCCCTTTCTGTGGTGTCCCGAATTAATTTTCTGCCTGAAATCATGCATACATCCAAAAATAATGGGTCCCCCTCTCCAGAATTAGAGGTGCCATGTCATGAACAAGTTCTCATGTAAATCGGGCTTAAAAAGCCCCTTAGAGGGCTATCAATGTTAATGTACTATACTTACCCAAGTAATTCTTTGAAGCATCTGATTCGTTGATCTCAATATCTCGTGCACCTTTAGGAATAGTGACAATCGTCTGGTATTCGGCTGTAAACAGACAATTGTATAGTGACGAAGACCTTGAATGATGTCAGGAGAGCATGACCAGGAGACTGCGACTTACTATTTTTGGAACTTGATTCAAACGCAGTCAGCGCCCGCTAAAAGCGAATGTATCCATGGCAAATATTGAAAACATGTGGCTGGTAGTTTAAAAATAGCCCAATTGTGGGACAACACGACGCAACACGCATGTCTCAGTCTCGTAGCTGTGGTCTCCTGATAATAGTCAACTTTAGATGCGACAGTGAGTACGAGAACAAGTACGAGTTTTAAAATTGGCCCTGTACGCGTTAATCGTAGTCGGATACGTAGATAGAAACTATTTAGACCGCGCACAGGGGCAATTTCAAAACTCGTAGTCGTACTCGCAGTCGGATGTAATGTTTAAAGTCGGACAATAAGGACTGTGTACGGGATTAGTTCCAGTCCGAGGCGAAGCCCATTGTGTCACGGGACCAAAATCGTGATGTCTGATTGGCTAATTATCTCATTAATAATAATATACTTACTAGTATTTGAACTAAAGTTCACTCAGCGAACTAGTGTATAACAGTATAAACCTCAGTACAGTAGGGCGCTATATTCCCCGAAACCCTTACCTTTGATATACCGCAGAGAAACGTTACCCCTTATATACCTTTTAAAGATAACCCTTTATATTGCTTTTCAAAGAAAAACGTTTTTCAAAGAGAGTCCAATGCTAAACTCGTAAGGACTCTACCTTTTTATACTAGATTTCAATAAACCTCAGCGCTTTTATATACAGCTTTAATTTAAAAGATAACTTTCGGTTACACCTCAAAACTAAGGCACCCCTTAATTTTTTATCGTCATAGTGATATAGGTTAATTATTTATTGGAAAAAAAGAAACCTTTACTCTCAAACTGAGAGTAGATATTCTAAGTTATTATATGGCTATGATAGTACGCGCGCTCTGATTGGCTGATTTCCGGTCTGATATTTTCCCATCTCGGACCGTTTCCATGGCAATCGGTCTGATATCGGAAGTTCGCTTGATTTTTGTCGATACAGCGAGGAAAATAGCCATATAATAAACAATTTATTAACCGAGCTTGCTCGGTCTGTACGGGAAAATATCAGACCTCGGTCTTTTTGTACAGACCTCGCTGCGCTCGGTCCGTACTGTCAAGACCTCAGTCTGATATTTTCCCATACAGACCTCGCGCTCGGTTAATAACCCTTTATTATTATAAAATAACTACAGAAGTACCCCTTTCATATACCTCCAGTGTAAAAGAGGTACCCCTTTTTTCATAAACCTCCAGAGTACTCCACTAAGGTGCGCGATTGCAGAAACTTTATGCAAAAGTACTTACTTAGTAAGTATATTACTGTACTTACTTTTTCCGCAATCGCGCACCTCACGAGAACTCCCAGGTGTTCTTTAAGAATATTTTTGTTCATTGGTCAGTATACTTACGACTATAACGATCATTGTCTGGGATTTTGTTAAACGTTTTCTCTATCGTATTGACAGTGCAGCTTGTCCCATCTCCCTTACAAACACCACAAATGTCAACCATGGCTTTTGATCCTATGACATTATCACAACCAACAGGCTGTCGGAAAAAAAACGTGCATTCTATGAACTTAAAGATATTACACTGGATTCCTATAGGACGGGAAAAGTTTGATTTTTCAGTTATATTTTAGAGCGCGCTTGTATTTTGCACGATTTAATTCGCAGTTTTGCGCGATTTAGTTTCATTTTCGGTTTTGTGATATTTATAGGCCATTATTTTCAGCGGTTTAGCTGGCATATAGCTTTCACATCACTTCTTATAGTTCCACAATTATTTTGATTTGAGGAAAATAACAAAGTTTCGATTTGGAGCTATGGGTTTCCTGTGTCATAGATATGCTTTCCTTTTGACAAGGCTCACTAGCCATCCAATAAAACTCTATCACCAGTAATCTTCCGTTAGACAGCCATTAGATCCCATTCTTGGGGGGGAAAATAACAGTTTCTCTGTTCTCTTAGTACAAACTCTTCTTATGCAAAACTGGTTTTTTTGTTTTGCTCCCATGTTGGGAATAACTGAATCGGAAAGGCGTCCATAAGTAATTGACCATTTTTAAAATTACTTGGTAAAAACAAAAGACTGAAATGGTGGCCATGACCGGCTGTCTGATTTTTGTTGTCTTTTTCATGGTATCAAGAAAGTTTTGAAAGTAATCTATTGTATGGCGCATGCTTCGTATTTAGCCTCCTCCGCATTTTACTTTTGGGCTTCCTGTGTCAAAAAATAGAGACTGGGAACGAATGAAAAGAACGTACTCTCGCCTCCAGTCTCGCTCTCGCTCTTCCGTTTCGATCCCACAAGAAACCCAATAAAGGAAGTTTTGATTCCACAGGAAACCCAATAAAGGAAAGGAGTAGCCTGCGGAGGAGACAACTTCGTATCAAAGGTTGGAATAGATGTAATGCATACCTTACAACGTCCATCAATACAGACACCATTAGGACCGTTACCATCACACTTAACTCCATTTTGAACTAGTCCAAGAGTTGAGAATGTCATTTGGTTGTTTTGGTCTGGCGCCTCGCAAATCAATTTACATCGGTCTTTATCTGAAAAGTTAAAATGCATTTTGTTATAAAGTTGGGCGAGTTGTCTAGTATTGCAGTGATTTATTGATCTATTCTAGTGTTCATCTGATTTATCTAAACATTTAATTTAAACAAATAATAATCATACATCCAAGGTTTAACACATTTATACATACCAGATACTGGCAATTTGGGGTTATATACCCAGTTATATAATAATCCATTGAATGGTTTGTTTCGTTTACTCATACATGCTGTCATACGTGGGTCAGGAACGGATGATGAGCATTTCTAAAAATAATTAATAATGAATATGATAAATTATATTAATTGTGTCAGCACTGACTTGCATTAGTTAATGGCTAGTATGTCAGAATGTTCGATCATTAGTTGAGAAAACTTTCTTTCTTTCTTTCTTTCTTTCTTTCTTTCTTTCTTTCGAATTCTTTCTTTCTTTCTTTCGAATTCTTTCTTTCTTTCTTTCGAATTCTTTCTTTCGAATTCTTTCTTTCGAATTCTTTCTTTCTTTCTTTCTATCTTTCTTTCTATCTTTCTGGAACAATAAAACTGTTTCTTGTGTATACAGTATAGTATTTTTCGGAAATAAAACACACCTGATTTACACAGTACTTGTATTCTGTACACGCTCCTCGACACGTTTTTCCACCATGTTGGGGACTAATAAAACAACTTGTTATGAGTATAAATAGTACCTTTTTATGCTAGAATGATTTCTCTAAGAAATGTAACTACTTCCCTTGCCTTCAAAACATACCTTGGGTTGTTACACTGTCGAGTTCGGGTCTGAATTCCACCACCACATGTGTGAGAACAGCTCTCCCAGTTTGACCATGCAGAAAAGCCGCCGTCTACAGCTTTAGGGCCTTCGCTTCCGTAGGGCACGCAGATACCTCGTCTACACCACTGAGTGAGAAACAAAATTTGAAAACGTTAATTCTTTTTCTCGATCCGACATTAG
This sequence comes from Telmatactis stephensoni, assembly GCA_029948255.1. Classification (NCBI taxonomy): domain Eukaryota; kingdom Metazoa; phylum Cnidaria; class Anthozoa; order Actiniaria; family Isophelliidae; genus Telmatactis; species Telmatactis stephensoni. The sequence goes on along the minus strand of JALIZF010001919.1, from coordinate 785,879 downwards.
TATTAGTATTAGTATTACCAATCGATTCAGTGAACTCTGTAGCTTGATAACATTACTATAGCTCTAAATTATGTATCAACTGATGGTGCAAATAATAACATCTTATATCTTAGCCATTATTGGGAATGGCTGGGGCTGGAATTAATCAGTAGTTAACAAATAACCGTAAGTAATGTTTCTGGGGTCTCTAGAGGGCGTACCGTCTAACCCCTGTGTCTCCATCAGAGCTCCATCTTTCGGATACTTAAAGCTACATTGCAACTATACAGACAATAAGAATGTGAGAATTCCAAGAAGACGGAATTCGATCGAATCTAACTGCTTCTTCTATGGTTTATTTCAACATACCATTCTTGGGTTTGTTCCGCAGTTTGATCCCTCCGCAGCAGGTTCGTTGTTGGTCTCACAACTCCCACCAGGCTTGATACACCATAACACAGAACAAGCTTCCTGCAAAACATCAACTTATTCAGTTGATTGGTTCCTACTATGACATATACATGTGTATTATTTCATGTGCGTTATAACTAATACTGGGTAGAGAGAGCAAGCAAAATAGTTCACTGTGCTGTTGTTGTTGTCACTGTTGTTATTGATGATGATGATAATAATGATGATGATGATTATTATTATTACCTTAAGTCTGCCTGGCTGATTACAGAATCCTGTAGATCCTTTAACCATAAGTTTACACTGATCGTTCAGTGTGTATTCCTTGCCTGGCAGATCAGTGGGTACTATAGCTCTTTGGCCTGGATTATCCTTCAGACAGTCCGAACCACTGCCTCTGGATGGATATTTAAATAAAATGGAGATTGATAATGTAAAAATTATGCAAAAAATAAATACAAGGAAGCATGGTTTTGAATTGAAACAAATAGTTAAGAAGGAAAACTAAGAAAAAGAATCAGAGGCGTTGCGAGGTCTGAGCGAGGCCTGAGGGGGAGGGGGGGAGGGGGGGAGGGGGGGGGAGGGAGTAATTTTCTTGAAATCAAGTTCCCGCCAAAATATGCTAATTTCCCCAGGAAGAACAATTTGGGACAAAAGCACGTGAGAGTTTGTCCAATATCGAGAAACAAGAACATATTTCGTATCGTCCAAGTGCGGATTCTACTTGTCAATGAGATGACATTTAAATATTGTGAATTAGATTAAAAGTAAAACTTAAAGTGATATCAATGACATCATCGCTCAAGCCCAAACTTTTAAGGGGGGAGATCGCCCCCTTTGCGTCTCCCCTCGCTACGCCTCTGGAAAGAATCGTAAACAAGTGAAAAGAGAAGAGCTGGGAATGTGAATGGACACTAACAGATGACTGGATGCTGATGATCAGTGAATGAAGGAATGAAGAAAAAACGTAATGAAGGGATAAAAATAATGAACAAGAAAAGACATGTAAAGAATGAATGAATGAATTATAAACCATGGCAGAAACACATAAGGGGTTGAAAACTCCCTTATGTGTTTCTGACCATGGGCATATAAGAAAGTGCATTTGAAACTCATGATTAGATAAATGGATGGATCGACACACCTCTGCAAAAATTCATGACCAAATGAGAAAAGTGGACAACTTAAAACTCATGGTAAAAAACAGTTCTGGGTTGCATAATGGATATGAATAAAATACATGAAATTTTTAAGCACCTCAAAAACTGTGTAATATAATTCTTACTGCAAGTTGACCATTCATATCCCGTGGATTTACCGCTGGCTTTTCTTGCCATGATGTTGACAGCATCAGGACACACGTTACCTTCATTATCGTGTTCAGCACCAAGACTAACAATGAAAGTACAAAATGGGTTAGTAAAAACACCTGTAATATATTAATACAACATGGCAGGTCGCTATAACCTGGACACTGAGTCTCCACGAACGCCCTTCGAAAAACCTTTGGCAGCCAGTGTAATGCCTACATGGTATTTGAGCTAGTAATATCAAACGAAATTAAACAAGAGGGAAATATGGGAACAGAACTAAAATCTAGACTGTAGTAGTCAAGAGTTGTCATCTGTTCTGGAAGACTTACTTATGACCTGTCTCGTGAGCGATGGTAAAGGCAGTCCCTAGGCCACTATCTGTACTGAGTACACAGCTTGTATCAGCATTACACATCCCCCTTAGGTCAGCCAGACCTAATATAAATAAAGAAGAACAAGTGATCAGAATGTCATAGTGTAAAATCATATGCAGTGCATACTGGCAGGTAGCATCGGCAAATCTTAGCCGCCACACTGGCGCGATCCACTTTGAAGATAAACGACGCACATGAGCGGGCAAAATTAATTATAAGTCGGTTTCGTCCTTGTTTTGTTTTATTCGCGCTTCATTTCGCTCTTTTTCTGTGTTATTTTGTTTCATTTTGTTTTTGTCTTGATTTGATATATCTACACCTTTTGACATCCTCGTTCCCAGGCCCTTCTTAGCTTTCCAACGGAAAAATCGAAGGCCCTGGTAATATGAAAATCAAGCTCAAATGTGATTGGTTTATAGAATGTAACCGGAAGTAAGTAACTTTAGAGCATGCACACTTTTGATGACCCAGAATCTGGGACATCCGGTTTTCATATTACCAGGGCCTTCGATTTTTTTGGAGAAGGGCCTGGGAACGAGGATGCACCTTTTGATTTCCTAGCATCGTTTCAACCTCATTTAATTGCATGTCCTATTTCATTATGACGTCACGGCTTGTTTATGAGACAGGACAGAATCGTCTAGAATCGTCTAGAACAATAGAAATTTGTTTAAAATTCGCTCTGCTAAGAATTTTTTTAATTCAAGTGGCCTGGTATCCAAATATGAGATGTATCAATGTTTAACAAACAATATTTATTGCATTTAACTTGATTTTACCGCTTTTCATTGATCTATAAAACGCATTTTATATTAATTTTCTTTGTGTTGTTGTTGGTGTTTTGTCCCCCTCAAACGACCATGATCCTTTGCGTTGAGACAATAGAATGTTTTGATTGTGACGTCATAGTGAAATAGGGCAATTGGGGCTGCTTTCGGTTTTACATGAATAGCCGTTTTTCTCTAATTTATGTGCGAATTTCAGTTTCGACGGTAGCATTACTTCAAATATCAAAGTCACCACACATTCACGATAAATTCAAAACAACCGCGATTTATTTTTAGCGCGGACAAGACCAAATCTCTAAAAGACCATCGAATTAAGAAGATTTAAAGAAATTAAAACTGAAACATGGAGAATATTTTGACGTGGCCCATCACTCGCCATTCCTGAAAATTCAAGACAATTATAATGAATTAATACCACACGATACTTACCTAGCAATGATTCACAGCTTGAACTTGTTGGGTCATAACTTTTAGCACAAAGAGCTGTCCTGAAGAAAGTAGAATAAAGAATGTTATAAGCAAAATATATTTGTGGGAGCTATTAGGTTTTATGCTCCAAGATCTTACATATGGGTGTTTCTTTAAAATGTCGTTACTCGATCATTGCGACTACGCACGTTTAGAAGGGCGCGCAATTCGTTGCTTTCACATTCGAAATAGAACCCTAATGAACGACAGCGGGGATACGATGGCCGCTAAAAGTCCACCTTTTGAACTCGGCTATCTCCATGGCTACTATAAATCCTTGACGTATCGTGATGGTTCCAGGCATCTAAAAACCTGTTCACACTTGATATGCGAGCATAAGACTTGGGTTGTATGCGCACAAGGTAGACATGGATTCAAATTTTACTAAGAGTGAACGAAGTCTATCAATTTGCATTAAATGACAAGTTTCCATACCTTGTTATAAGGGCCGCGTGGTCAAAGTGTGATTTGTCGGAATCACTTGGAGTGTTTTGCCCTTTTGTCCATTTACAGAAGCTTGATAACGTGTTCTCGGCGTGAGAATTGATGATCAGATTAGGCTGATAATAAGATATAAACGATAGATAATATAAATTATATATTTAAAATGACAATGAGATATAAACTAAAGATTAATCACGAACAATAAAAGTAAATTCGAAACAGTAGTATACAGTCAAGAAAAGTCCATGTACATGTTCAGCAATATCAGTACATAGCTTCCATCCGTCAATCCGTTAGTTAGACTACAGTTAAGGCCTATTAAGTATATTAAGTATGTTAAGTGCGCTCTGATTGGTTGAGAACCGTGTTTAATTACAATACAAACCGGCAAACATCAAATATTCAAATATTTCGATAAATATTTTATGATAAATAAATCCATTTTCCGTTCGTCTGATGTACTCTAATAGATCAGGAGCCTAGTAATGGGCTCCTGAATAGATACAAAGACATCACTCGACTTCGTCTCGGAACGTACTTTTTGGTTCTCATCTCATTTTGACGTCATCTGTGCATCTATTAGAGTACAAACGCACGGAAAAATGGAATATTAATTTCATTCTATCTTACCTCGTCTGTCTCCAGTATCATGAGTCTGTTAAGAACATATGCAATATCAGCACCAATCGATCCATCTTTTATTAAACCTTGTACCTGGGAAAACACAAAAACAATATGTAATCACCATGTAATCACAAATGTATTATAATATCTAATTTCATAACACGTCCGTTTATTTTTCATCTGGTCAGCCAAGCTGCCATTAATTAGTTATTTATTCATTTGTTCAGCCATTCCCTTATGTGACCATTTCTTGAATCATCCATTTTTCCTTCCTTTCTTACACGCTTTTCATTGTCTTTTCATTCACTCATTCACTCACCCATTTATTCATGTGCGCATATATGTAAATGGAGATTTGCGCGTTACAAGTATTAATTATCATTATTACTATTAATATTATTATTATTCATTTATTCATTCATTATCATTTTTCATTCATTCATTCACTCACTTATTTATTTATTTATTCATTCATTTTCTTTCTCTCAATACTTTTTAAATTCAAAAATTTCCTTACGATATTCATAAGAGTCAGGACATAATTCTTTAAGAGCTTGGTACTACCATGGTATGCCACCATATTCTTATCAGTTACAACCAGTGACTCGATGTAGTATTTGCTGTTGCAGTAATCATCCATTGCAGCTTCACTTTCATCATCTTCCTCATCCAACAATGGAGCTTTATGGAAAAAATAATGATAATGATGATGATTAACATTGATAATGATAATAATAAATCAATCAACCTATATGACCGGGACACACGATAAAACGTTTCTTACAACGTCGCGCGCAACAAGATGTTCATGATCCAACTTTTCTTGTGTTGCGCGAACTGCGTTAATTTGAGGGCGGACCCAAGCTCTAAACTTCCAAAGGTAAAATAGTAATGACAGCATCAAGTCTAAAACTACGCATAGTCGTAGACACCGCCTTTTAGTCTATGTTACATACATGTGACAACCAAAACATATCACATTATCATAAAAGATGCATGGTGTCCAATTCGTTGCGAAAATCCAGCTTACCTGGTCTCACGTCCAGGCCAAGCTCTTGTCCAATTCTTCTAATGTCTCCATCGGAACGCTGGTAAACCACGTGGGCACGCTTGCTAAGTCCCAGTCTCTTTGGCAGAGGCTTTATCATGAGAACTTCCCGTTTGTCCTTGATTACGCCAGTCTGAGAGAGAGAGAGAGATGATGAAAGAGTTTTGAATACTCCCATATTGTATATACAGTGTTATTGCACGAAACGTTTTTGTGAAATACGAGTGTTCATTTTTATGAGCATTTTTCGGTACTTTGACGAGCTCATAGGACGATGTGAAAAAAAAAAGAAAATTTCAGAGAAAATAACCTCTAAATGTAAAATGGGAGGTAGAAATAAAATTAAGAGATTTCTTTCATATTCAAGCATCGAGCAACAAAAAAAACATGAAACTTTAGAATAAGCCGAGGTGTACTACAAAGCTAAAGTGGCATTTCGTACAGAAAGTTTAGGTTGTTTGTAGTTGGTTTTGGTTGATAAAAGTCCCCCCCCCCCCCCCCCCCATCGAATTTAAGTGTTCATCCACTGAAAGGAAAAATTAATCCAATTAAAAAGAGGTTTTAGCCTCCAGTCGCTCATTTGCCATATATATTCTTTACATCGAGCTTGAAAGTTGCTAAATTTGAATGAAATGCAAGATAACAACTGTTTCTAACTTGTAAAAATAGAATGACTGGAAGCAGTGAGGTGAAACGCATACCAAATTCGGCCATTTGGGCAAGATAAATATTTATTGTTAGCAGCAACGCGCTTCTAAAATATAATTTGTTCTAATGATGGTGAAGAAGGAGGATATGTTTCATTGTAGGGAAAAGAATAAAGGTAGATCTGCATGAGTATATATTTAATTTCAAATAGAAATGAAGCGCAGTGCGATTTTGTGTACTGTAACCCGTCACATTTCTTAGCTGACGTTAGTGCGTATTGTAATATTGCACCTAAATAACGGTCTTTTACCACAAGATACGATTATTAGCCGGTATATATGACACATAGCTACACAGTAGTCGAAGTAAATCAGCAAAGGAGATTCGAATACTTTTGATCTCGATGATTTTCTTTCTCACGACTTTGTGTAACCACCTAGCGTTTATTTCTAATACCACTAACATTTATTCAAAATAATATATGAAAACTGATTTATAAATCGTAAAATTTCCATAGAATATAAACCATACTAAATTGCAGACATTTTGGTGCAGATTTGATGCTAATCGACCTCAATGATCGGAAACAGTGTACAATTGAAGTTTTCTGTTTATGAATTCGACACGTACAAAACATACAATAATTTTTTGTAAACATTTCGTATTTAGTGTATTTATTCTAGTTACAAAGCCTTGATTTCTATATTGCTTTAAGACGCATTTGTCGTTGAATTGTTTGATATAATGCTACCAAAAGAGTTAGTCTAGGTCTAAAGGGAAATTGATAATTGTAGTTGGAAGTTTGCTGAATTATTTTCGACAAGCGAAATCTCATGTGCATATGTTATAGCTTTGTGCAAAAAATGTAAGGGACTGTTGAGGTTATTTTTCATAAGAGCGAAGCATATACAAAAACAGACAAAGTTGTAATTACGTTATTTCGCATCGATATCTATCATCAGTTTATGAAATAAATAGTACACATTTCAGATTATCAAAAAAATCTTCCTTGTGACGCTATTGGGTGCCTCCTCACTGCTTCCAGTCAATATGAGTGTCAATCCAAAGCAAAACTTTAGTGAATTAAAACTTTCAAGAAGGGCTAGTTTTTGGCACTTTTGGCCATTATTAACTCGATATTGAAAAAATCTTCTCTTAAAGCAAATATGAAAAAAGAATTGACAAAAAAGAATTTCGCGAATAAAACAACGAATAAATGAAAACAAAATTAATTAAACGAAAACTGGAAAATTAAGTCTTTCAGAAATATACCGAACAAATGAATTGCTTACCAGTCCGTCACAGTTACTCAAAGCCACCTTGGCACCAGGCCCATTCGATGTTACCACGTGACCAATAAAGTGACAATGATCAACGGACTTTTCATAACGTGACTTTCCATTGTTTCGTATTTCCGTAACGAAATCCGGCGTTAGAAGCTGATCTGTATTCAATTTCAGGCTCAGATGAAATTTCTTGCCAAAGGCAGAAATTTGAAAGTATCGATTTCTTTTATCCTCGACATCATCGTTGCTATGGGATACGTCATGTGACAGGAAGTCGCCACGATGGTTCACCTCCACAGGATGTGCAACGTCATAAACAGGAACTAAAATATGATCCAATCACAGATTAGTACCCAGTTGTTCAAAACATTATTCGTTGACAAGGTTTGTGCGGGCCCGAGTTTTCCTTTTCCGCAAGCCAGGCACGGCGTATTCAAAAGCTAGTATTCTAACTATACCATAAGGCCGTAACTTAAATTCATGAATGGAAATTTCCGTACATACATAGTAGCGTATTTCTGAGCAGCGAATACTGCGGAGAAGGATGGTCAATAAGCTAAGAAAAGGCCGTTACACAAAGAGAGAAATGTTTGTTTTCTTTTCCTAAGTTGCAATTGCAAAAGGGCTGGGATGTAAAATATGCTTGGTTCAATTGGGCAGAAAACAGAAATACCTTGGAAAATGAAACATTTGGAAATTGAGCCAAATCTCACTTGCATGGCTTTCAAGGACCACGTTAACAAATAACGGTTTCTGCGCAACCTGCTAGTACGGTTGAGAACTACTCGAAAAAACTAATAACACAAAAAACACAAAAAACACTAAAATTGTCTTTACCTTCACTAGGAGATGTTCCAAAGACTTTTTCCACTTCGTCATCTGACAGTAGTTCGTGGATCGCATTCTAGAAACAACCAATTAACGGTCAGTGCATTTCAGTGGGGGGAAAAAACAGACAAAAAATTAAGTGAGCAACATCCGTACATACCTTTACGGTTTTTGGTTCCACGGGAGCTACCAATACCAGACTAAACAATACACACAGACCTTTACAATGTACCATGACTCAGTGTTCGTTGAAAGACGAAGCGAAACACTTCTTTTGACTTGGTGCAAGTTTGATGTCAAACTGATGGGATTTCGTGAATAACTGCTGTTTTAGCCAAACAAACTTGACCGTTATTTCGTTATCATCACAAAGAAGTATAATCAATATATATAACTGGAAATTAGTTTTGAATGTGCACATTGTCATTCTAATCCAAGACTAGTAGACATGTGCTCAAAATCACATAGCCGTAACAACATACTCCTTTTACAAGCCAACGAAATTTAAATTGTACTTTTCAAAAAAGGAGCGAATCCATGCAACAAAGTACAATTTTTGTACCATCAAATAATGAGGTTTTTCAAGACTTTTTTATCTGATGTTTTGAAGATCTAATCAAGATTTTAATCCCGCAAAAATAATTTGAGTTTCTTTGCTCGGCTTTTGCTATAGGATATGACATTAGCCGAAAGTACCGCTAAGCTGAATTTAACATGCAGGCAACTAAATGAAACTGCCTTATAGGGCGAAAGCTGCTTTTTGTCACAAAACAGACAAAAAAGATAGGGACTCGGCGAATGCATTCCGATTTAAGTATTTCGAAGAAAACAAAGTACAAGTTTAAGGCTAAAAAGTATTTACTCGTTCAATCCATTCAAATCCGTTTTGTAAACAAAACGCTGCACGAGGCGGATTAACATAGTCATTAATGGAGTGTTGCCAAGTCTTTCGGATGTAAATATAACGGTTTTAATTCAACGGCTGGATGTTTATAAATACACATGAATCAGAGTCTCCTATAGCCCTTGGCAAAATCAAATCACGCAAAAGTATTTGTTCTTTTAACGCGTCACGGATAATTTCAGTTTTCAGAACAGAACTTCCAAACACACAATTCCATTACTATATTTTAAGCCCGTTTTCCTATACCTACACGAAAATGGTACTTGAACTTTCGTGCAGACCCGTATAGCTCAACATACGAAAGGCCCCTTATCACGTTTGCGCATGCGCGCGCATTTGAATTCAACGTTAACCGCGACAGACATTGGCGGACCACAAATACAAAACATGCAACAGAAACATTTTAGCACAAAAAAGAGAAAATCTCAAACGATCATCAAGTTGAAAAGAATTAAAAAGTGAAGAATCCAGTCCCGCGTCAGTGGACAGTCAGTGCGAAAAAGGGCTGAAACATTTCAACGACTTCTTTTCTCTTAAATCTTGCTCCATATTATTTGAAATTGATTGAAATTATATCAAATTTATGATGGTTAGTAAAAATTGTTTGGCACAGACTGGCCGCGTAAAGACATCCATCCTCGGTAACCAAGGGTTACAGAGACGGAGAAAAATACCTCCCAGGTTTCCAAAGATAAGAAAACATCAGGAGATGAAGTTAAATAAGAAAAAGATCATAAAGATCTTGTTTACAGTTAGGTAGATTTATGATTTTGAACTAGTTTTGTTGTTTGCTCTGAATTTCTTTAGGTACAAATTACGTGAGACGTTTCGCGTCTCACCGATGATTAAGACTCGATTGAGAGTCGAACGTCACAAATTTGTACCATAAGAAAGTAAAAGAAAACCACAAAACTATAGTTTAAAATCAAGGAAAACAGTTTAGTTGTTGTACTGGTCTGCAAAAGCTTAACGTTCTTGTGTGTTTTTGTGTATTTTGGGGGGGAAGGGAGGGAGGGGAGTTTGTTGGGGATTTGGGATTCCTGTATAAATATTGAGGCCTTCATTGTCGACGTTTTTTGTGATGGGAACGACACACACAAAAGCGTCTACAAAGGAGACTATAAAAATTGCGGAAGTGCGATGAATGGGGCAAAAAAATGAATGTCCCAAGCTGAAGAAAACACGGTCTTCGCAGGCTACTCAGGCTGTGACGTTATGCATGCACGGTGATGTTGTTGCCAATCGATGTTATGCCCGTATTGTTGACATTGTTAGTAATCCAATTTATGAACCACCAAGTTTCCTAGATACGAGGTAATTCGCAAACAGACTTCATAATAAGAAAGAACACATAAAAATAAGTAAGAATTGAAAATTTGATCATGTTTGAGCAAATGGAAATAGAATTATGCTGTTTCAAAATTTTCTTAAAATACAAAGAATGTATGGTTTGGCTGGACGTTTTGGCTGGACACCATACATTTCTTTGTAGTGTTGGCAGGGTTTGAATGCTCATAACATCCTTTCTATTAAGTCAAACATCCCCAAACTTGGTCAGCAGGCATGTTGTATGCTACTTTTTCATGTGATGGGGTATTTTTTTCTGGAACCTTAATTGAGTTGGTTTTACAAACTTGGACCCAGTCCCTTGCTCTTTTTGTTACCGGCCAATAGAGCAGCTTTTCGTCAACTGTGAAAATCCCACGACACGAAAAAAACATTTGAAGTTTCGTGTTGCGAGCTTGCCATGTCGTGACCGTGAGCGCGGTGTGTACCCCAGTTACATGCAGTTCAGTTAAACGAAGCCTACTGTCACACAACGGTGCGTGACAAAAAACTGCACGTCAGAAAACAAAATTACAAAGCACTATAAAACGAGCATTTATTGAAGACATGTTGTCTGGTTGTCGTACCCCTGAATAAATGAAAATTTTATACATTTGGTTATCTATGTGTACGTCAGTGCATCGATGAATACTTTGATATTTTAAAGGATATTATATGATTATATAATATTATATAATTTATCATGTTAAATTATAATTCATGCAAAGAAAAAAACGCTTGAAAAATAAATCATATCTGTGATTGAAAAAAAGGCACTACAAATTTGCTTTTTTTTTTCAAGAGCTTCACGGCTTTACTGATAAAATTCTAAGAGGTAGGCAACTTTCTATTCTGTAAATTTGTTCTTTGTTCTGTAAAATCGGTAATTTTTTTTCGCTAAAATTAGTATTCTTGGGTATTCTTGGTAAATCGTAGTAAAAATCGTTCTTTCCCCCTGAAAATCGCTAAAGTAAGTCTAGCCACTTAATCTTCCAGTAGAATCACAAAATTAAGAGATCGCTAGAAATAGTAACTTAACTTATAAGGTATAAGGCCGGTCCGTTTCGTTCTATATACTAGAGCGGTTTTGGTATGAGTGGGATACTTACCGTGCCGCGTACCGTGACCGTGTCAGTGCCGTATGTATATAGAGTCGTTTTCGTATGAGTGGGAACACTGCACGGTTACGATACGATACGGTTACAGCATGAATTTCGAATGTTTTTATAGACATTACGGCACTGGGGATGACACGGTCACGGTACGGCGTGGTAAGTTTCCCACTCATACGAAAACGACTCTAAAAACATTTGAAATTCCCGCTGAACCATCCCGTGCGGTGACTGTGCCGTTTTCCCAGTCATACGAAATCCTATAGAGTAGATTCGTATGACTGTGAAAACCGGCACGGTCACGACACGGCACGGTTACGGCAGGAATCTCGAATGTTTTTATAAACAACACGAGACTGACATGGTCACGGCACGACGCGGTCCGTTTCACAGTCATACGAAAACTGCTCTATCTGGGAACCTTACCGTACGAGTGTTAATTAATGCAGAATGTATTGAATGAAATTATAAAGCAAGACAAGAAGCGGACTGGCTACCAAGCCACAAGTGCCATTACACAAATCCGTATCACAACATCGAACTCTACAGGTTGTAACACACAGATTTTCGCGGAGATTTTTACAATGATTTTTATTACCGCACCGTCTCGAGTAACTAATGACGCCTGATCTATTTCCAATGGATGGCATATTCACGTGATGTACAGCGCATGCGTCGAATTTTGGACTTCTGTAGGAGCAATTGAGTATCTTTGCGTTTTTGTTGCAGTCATCCCAGGACAACGTTGAGTAGCAGTCGTAGCATTGAATGCTTGTAACTGAAAAAGCAGTAAAGTATAAAGTTAACGAGACGACGTAATGGAATATAACAAGGATAACAAGAATGTTTACAGGACAAAATAACGTTAACAAAAGACATAACGTGATGAACTTTTCACGTAACGACATAGAGTAGTTTTCATAGAGTCGTTTTCGTATGAGTGGGAAAACTGTACGGTTACGATACGATACGGTTACGGCATGAATTTCGAATGTTTTTCAGTATATTACGGCACTGATACGGTCACGGTACGGCGCGGTAAGTTTCCCACTCATACGAAAACGACTCTATGACGCACGGTTACGACACGAATTTCGAATGTTTCTATAAATATTACAGCACTGACGCGGTGGGTCACAGCTCGGCGCGGCGTTCCGTTTCACACATACAAAATCTACTCTAATGTATAAGCAATACGTAGCGGGTCGTTAATGGAACAATTATGATGTTGCATAGAGCCAATTTCGTATGACTGGGAAAAAACGGCACCGTCACCGCACGGCACGGTTACGGCAGGAATTTCGAATGTTTTTATAGACATCACGGCACTGACACGGTCACGGACACGGTACGGAGTGGTATAGAGTGGTTTTCGTATGAGTGGGATTACTGTACGGTTACGATACGATACGGTTACAGTAGGAATTTCGAATGTTTTTATAGAAACTATGATACTGGTACAGTTACGATACGGTACGGTCAGTTTCCCACTCATACGAAAACGACTCTAAGTTTCACACTCATACGAAAACTGTTCTAATAATTAGATAATAACGAGTAAAGGTTACGTGAACAGGAACTAGTCCATACAGTTTCCCTTTCTCAATTTTCGAGTGAGTGAGTGCTGGTGAGCAAATTCGCTAAATTTTTGTGACCAAAGAAAAACTCGAGAAAAATTTGTCTTTTTTGAAAACCTGATTTTTTATAGGAACCTATATTTGTAAAAGATTTAAAAGAAACATAAATATTCTCCAATTATGTCAAAAAGGCTCAAACTCAGCCAAAACACTAAGTTAAACATGCTCTCTCTGATTATGTAAACCATTTTGTCATCAGAGTTGATATTTCGATGACATGTGTTACAGACCAGGCCATGCAAAGGGCCTATTCTAAGAAAATTTTGACTTGATCGAGGGTGAGGAGATTTGGAGAATTTTAATCATTTGCCCTTTTCCGGATGAAGACAAATTCTTCAGATTTATCCGGAAGACGCAAAGCGTCGACCTGACCCATCACGTTACGCGTTCTCCTGACGTGTTTTACTAACGTAACGTCACGTCGGTCAACAAAACAATTAAAATGTTAACCTTCATTAAACGACTAAGGGTTCGTTTTTTGGAGGTGGTCAATAGAGGTTAGTTGGTCAATATTTGTGTTATGATAAAGGGTCTATAATTTTTAAAGCCTCTCCTCGCGGTAATTAACCGCTTACGCTGTCAAACGAGTTAAGTACCAAAAGTCTCATTACCCACCCCCGGTAGCACATGGCTTTCCGGTCACGTTTAAACACATCCAACTCTACGATACCTGAATTCATTGGAATCCAAAAAATAACAATTAGCACAAGAACCACAGAAGATGTGTTCCTCATTTTCAGACGGTCTTCTAAGTCTTGAGCTTTTTGAGTAGTTCAAATGAAATACGAAACAAGCCAGATTCACAAACAGTGATCTGCATCAAGGTCGAGCTGACGGAACTCGTCGTTGGCAACGGAAACTCGGACCACTGAAACAAAACATCAAAATTACCCCAAAATGAACCAAATACTAGCACAAAAAAAGTCTATTTTGAAGAAAAAGGGATGGTTTTACCGGTAATTAGTTGCTGTAAATCTTGACGCTGCCAAGTCAACTCGTGATACTCAACCCGGCTTAAGTTGACCCGCATGGAACAAGTTCCAGCACAACAAACACGAATTTCCGTTTAAAACACTACCCTACTATATTCTAAAATTGTCAGGAGATCAACTACTATCAGCAGTTGCTCATATTGAATTACCGTAAATCAAATGCTGTGTTAATTCTTGTCTGTGTTTAGATTTGCGGTTGTATCTCGGAGTATTTCTTGATTTCCTGTGTTGTTGACACACGTGCAGGCACACAGGTAAACCAACATCAAAATTTTTCACGTTGTTCGCTTTTTCGCTTTGGACCTCCTGTGTTAAAGACACGTAAAAAAATTTCGCACAGGAAGCCCAAAAGGTTGCCTGCGGAGGAGGCTAAGTCAGCGCAGACAGACGTCTAATATAACTCGAGAAATGCACGTGACACCTTGAGCAGACCCGATAACTTTACAGAACCGGTAACTTACATAATAAATTAATTTCTCGAAGGGCAGGTTATTTTCAATTATATTTCTATGATTTTACAGGCAAGTTACCGGGTGTTCGTGCGCTCCCGTAATGTTTTCCGTGATGTTTTCCGTAAATTAACGTGCCCGAAAAGATATCGGGTCTTTCGAGTAACGGGCCCCTGTGCTGGCTTTATCGGCGCGTAAACTTATATCGGGTCTTCCGAGAATTGGAAATAAGAAGAAAGGTTAGAATAGAAACGGATCGATATCTCTGATTTTGTCACCCTTTCTCTATAATGAAGGAGATCGAGGAGGGGTCGAGGAGGGAGGGGGAGTTGGGTGGCTGTATGAAACGTGCTCATTCGGACCACTTAACTGTTAAATTTGTGATCATTTGTCCACATGCCAAGTCCTACTACTCGCTTGATGTATACTAAACCATTTGGCGATTAGATGGCGACGCCCGTGGTCAAAGATATACCTCGCGAAACCATAGTACACAGTTTTTGTTGTACCGCAATAGACGCAAATAATGATCCCAAAACGACGAGCAAATTCGAAAGCAACACTCAAAGTAACTCTCCAATGACTTTGAACAAAAGCTTAGGATCGAGGCTGTTAAAGTTACAGTACAATTATTGCACTTTGGCCAGATATAGCCTCGAATTGATCGAATGGCCAGAATAATTGGAGTGTATCAACGATACCAGCTTTTCAACGTACATATACTCGAATTACGTAGCACTTAGTTGCCGTGGTGATACGAGCTCTAGTTACTAGCCTCCTTTGGAGACCTTTTTTGTGTCGGTCCAATCTCCCCTCTACACAGTGAATGGGACCAACACAAACAACTTCTGCAAAGGAGGATAGGGTTACAGAGGAATTCTTCAGGAAATATGTTTGCCAACGTAGATTTCCTGGGAAAAATTCCTCTGGAACCCACATTATCTAGCCTAATGCGCAGACGTTGTGTAGCGCTTCCGCTTTCTTTCAACCGGAAGCGCCACAATTGCATGCCTGAAATCGTAGTAAATAACTGTTTATTCAAAGCTCACTAAGTGACACTACTAACACACACTACCACTACATTCTATCCAAGCTCAGTCTCCTTGCAGCCGCCGGTTTCGTCACGCAACGCTTCTGGGTGAGAAGCGTTGCGTCACGAAACTCTATGCGGTTGCGAAGGTGACTACCCAGCTAACGACTGTAGTTAGTTTTCGCTAGCTAGTTCGTTTTTATTAAGGGAGGAAAACCGGAAGAAAAACCTTCGATGGGAGAGAACGAACCACATGCAGCCTCCTTAATTTATTTCCCCACCCTTCCTAATGTTGCTACGTAGGCTAGCCGAACCCGACATCAGAGGTGACACACCGGTCGCGGCACTTTCACCTCTCGGCCACTTGCTGTAAACAACAACAACAACAACAACAACAACAACAACAACAACAACAACAACAAAAAAGCGATAAAAAAGAAGCGTTTTCAAATATATTCGGATTAGTGTGAATGTAGCAGAAGAACGATAGTATTATTACTAATGCCGGACAAATTGTTACAACTTTCAGAGGTGATTTCACACCTCTCTTTTAATTCCTATTGGTTTATATCTGACATTGGCACGTTTTTCTTAGGTGCGTACTTTTTTATGATGAGAATTCGATTAGATTCAACAAGAATTGGCATATAAAAATCAAAATACAAAATAAAAATAAAGCCATATAGTAACATAAAAATTCCTAAGGATTCGATTGTACTGGCGAGCTGGCGTCCATCGGGAAGCGTAACTTGAAGTGCGGGTTGTTGATTTGTGCTAATGCTTGGTCAGCGTCCGCTGCACATGAAAACACAGCCCGCAATGTCTCCCGGGAGCTAGTCCCACTATCGTTAGGCCATTTTATTTTGGCCCCAGCTGATTTTAACTCTTCGAATAACATGTCCACTTCTTGGTCCTTCATTCCACTTGGTAAGTCATAGATTTCGAGGACATTTCCAGAACCTAACAAGAACAACAGTTTGCATGATTAGTTCAAAAATAAAAGCTTCCGCAAAGGAACAATGTACCCCAATGGAAAATGAAGTAAGGCACCGATTACATGACGATTTTTAGCCCGGGCTGACATTTCAGCCCGGTCAGATTTCCTCATAGATCGGTACAAAGTTGGTAGTATTTTAGGAGCTGGGGGAGGAGGTCGAGTTGTACTTGCTAAAGAAAAAAGAATCCCGGGCTGATTTTTGTCTAAATCGCGATAAACTTTCATTTTCCTCACCGGGCTGAAATTTCAGCCCGGGCTGAAAGTCGTCATGTAATCGGGGCCTAAGAAAAGGAATCTGTGATATTAGGTTCTGTTCTGACGAGTAGGAACGACAACCGAATAGGGTCTGGGAACGAGAATGACAGCAACGAAAAAACGTTCAATCGTTTCTACTCTCAAACACGGCACATGGCTGCTAGAGTAGATTTCATATGAGTGTGAAACGGACCGCGCCGTGCCGTAGTCGTGTCAGTGCCGTGATGTCTATAAAAATATTCGAAATTCCTGCCGTAACCGTGCCGTGGCCGTGCCGTTTTCACAGTCATACGAAACTCACTCTATCACAACAATAATTTAAGGTTTGCATTACGCACCTCCTGAGTTTGTGTCTGTATCTGATGACTTGTTGGTTTGTTTCTTTAAGTTCTGTTCTCGTGGACTGTCTTTCTTTTTGTGATATTGTTTAGACTTGTGTTTGGAGTGTTGTTGATGTTGGACACCTGATCCACTTACACCTTGTGGCTGACTAAACCTAGCAATACATAAGAAATATTCAATTCTTTATCCATCTATCAATTAATTTATTCGTTCATTTACTTGTTTCTCCATCCGTTTGTTCGTCCGTTTATCCCTCGTCCTTTCGCTCGTTCGTTCGTACGTTCGTTCATTATTCCTTCATTTATTCGGTCGTTGTTCGTTTGCTTTTGCATTCGTTCATATTTTCCTTCATTCGCTCGTGGTTTGTTTGCTCATTCATTTACTCCTTCATTTATTCGTTCGTGGTTCGTTCTTGCTTTCGTTCTTTCGTTCATTCGGTCGACGCATATTCGGTCGGCAGTTTACTCGTTCGTTCGTCGATTCATATTTTTGTTAGTTTTTTCATTCATTCATATCAAGTTCTCTCGACTGTTAATGTTATTACCTCTGAGGTTGAAAGTACTGTGGGTAATGTCCCCGGTCCCCTGACGATAACATGGCGATATGGTCCCCATATTGACCAAATGCTACCTGCCCCATGGCAGTCCCAGGCTGTCCAGTCACCATGGCAGCGTCATGTGTATATAAGTCCTTGGCTTGTCTTCTATCTAAACTATACATTCTATTTTGTTGAAATTGTGCTGGTACCGGAACCACGTGGTAAGGCGAAGGCATACTACCACCTTGTGATGGTAACTGACCTGGCTGATTACCTGGAAGAACAGTGGCTCCAACAGGAACAGGGTGTGTTCCAGCGACAACGAGTGGTACCATAGGTCTAAGAACAGGAGATTGCGTATGTGAAGTGCTTTGTTGTTGATACTGTGTGTTTTGACTGCCTAAAGAGTTCACAGATTGTTGACTGTACGTCGAGGCAAGCACAGGAGACGAAGTTTGTGGTGGTGTAGGTGGTGACTGTGATCTTTGATGTTGTAGCATTGCTCCATCTTTACTGAAGCCATACTGAGGCTGGAACGTCGACGGTGAGTAAGTTGCTTGCTGTGCCACTACATATGCCGGATTCTGTTGTGGGGAACTACCTTGCTGTATACCCTGTGGAACCATATGTGATGGGACTGGCTGTCCAACCATGGACCTCATTTGTTGCTGGGGTGGGAGAATGACGTATTGGACCTGCCCTGGTTGGGCAGACCCCTGTGTTATACTAGATACATACAAGGGAGATGAGGTGGTTGATGAAGCTACAGCTCCTGAATCTCCACCCATCATTCCTTGTTGTAATGATTGGTCGATTTCTTGTTGGCCCGTCAAGGACATGGCACCAAACTGATTACCTAGTTCCTGGTATGATGCCATTTGTTGGCTGTTACCAGACCACTGTAATTGGTTTTCTGAGCCCTAGAAATTGCACAACAAATCCATCTTGAATTTAACATTGTATCTTTCACCTTCGGTTTAGCCAGTTTAACATGGGTAGGAGAGTATTATAACAGCTTAAAATTGTTTTAATTGTATTAAAAGTTCTTTGTATTTTTGATTTTTGGTTTAGATATATAGAAGTATAAAACCTAAACTTTGTCTTAGGTCATGTAATATTGAGAATTGCTGCAATGTAGTTCCTACAAAGTGTAGTGTCACAAACCTGTTGCTGTCCATATGGGGGTCTACCAGGTTGTTGTACTACATACAAAGGCTGTTGTACACCTATATAAGGCATCATCATCTGACCTGGCTGAGGGTTTGCCATGCCAGGGGACTGACCAACCTGTGCAGTGGGTTGCTGTTGTGGTATTTGTTGTGAACGGGGTTGTTGTGGTTGTTGAGGGCTGTATCCTGGGTTGCTCCCCCCTGGTTTCATGACCATAGGTTGATATGACGGCTGTACAATGATTGGATTACCATCGTGACCAAGGGCTGGTGTACCTGAAAAACACAACAAGTGATGATGAGTAATTATGCAAACAGTATATATAACAAAAGGGTATGATATACGATATAACAAAGGAGTGCGAAGAAAGAAAGAAAGAAAGAAAGAAAGAAAGAAGATAGATAGATAGATAGGTAGATAGATAGAAAGAAAGAAAGAAAGAAAGAAGATAGATAGATAGATAGATAGATAGATAGATAGAAAGAAAGAAAGAAAGAAAGAAAGAAAGAAAGAAAGAAAGAAAGAAAGAAAGAAAGAA
Source organism: Telmatactis stephensoni (assembly GCA_029948255.1). NCBI lineage: Eukaryota > Metazoa > Cnidaria > Anthozoa > Actiniaria > Isophelliidae > Telmatactis > Telmatactis stephensoni. The sequence continues at coordinate 766,378 of JALIZF010001919.1, read as the reverse complement.
AGAAAGAAAGAAAGAAGAAAGAAAGAAAGAAAGAAAGAAAGAAAGAAAGAAAGAAAGAAGAAAGGAAAAGAAAGAAAGAAAGAAAGAAAGAAAGAAAGAAGAAAGAAAGAAAGAAAGAAAGAAAGAAAGAAAGAAAGAAAGAAAGAAAGAAAGAAAGAAAGAAAGAAAGAAAGAAAGAAAGAAAGGGAAGGGAAGGGAAGGGAAGAAAAAAATAGTAAAGATTCAGCAATAATATGATCTAATCAATTTATACCCGTAGTAGGATTGATGAGCATCATCCCTTGTTGTAAAGACTCTGTAGGTAATGGCCACATGACATTGCCTAAAACAAACACAATGACCTCTCATTCTATAATGTAAACTAACAGTACTTATTAAAATCAAACTTATAGATCACCTTGAGGTCCTCCTGCTGTACCCATGACAGGGACCATTCCTGGCATACTAGCATGCATTCCCTGTGCTTGTACCATAGGCACTTCACTTCCTGGAACTGGAACTATAGGAACACCCTCATGTGACCAGTATTGCATACTAGATACTGGTACAGAATACCCTGCCAGAGGAACTCGACTTCCCTTTGGGCTTCCTGTGTTTTTTGATAAACGTTCACCAGCAGCAAAGGCAGCAGCTGTACCACCTGGACTACTGCTTGATCTTGTAAACATCTTACTGGACATAATTCTGATCCCTAAATGAAAATACATACTATTTAGCTTGCCCAATTAGCTTTTCTCACCCCTTGCGTGACATTAATTTTTGTGGCTACAGCCTCGTTTCGAGGCGAAGCTACTATGTCATCGGGTTTAGTCAGTAAGTAACACCAAAGGAATCCCGCAAAAGGCTAATTTTCGGGACCTATTCGGAACACCAAAGGAAGCCTGACAAAAAGCGTAATTTCGGGACCAAATCAATGACAGTTGATCAGTTTATCAAGAATCATAGAGAAAGGAAAATATCTGGAATCAATCAGCTATAAAATTTCCAAAAAACGGTCTTAAGTCCGAAATACAAATATCGGTATTACTTCGTGAAAACCGATGTTAAACGAATGATAACCGATTCCTGCCTCATGTACAGTCAAGTCGATCGACGTTTAGGCAACGTTCAGGTCTTCAGGTGGACTGTGTCGCATGCAGAGTGTAACTGGTGTGGTAAGCGTGTTTACTGTTTGTTTTATTTGCTATTTACTGGTACTGTTTATCACAGCTTTCATTTGCTCTTTTTAAACGGTTAAATGAAGAGTTATTGGCGCGTTATTGATCTACTAGGCCGATGCTTTCGCCGAAATTCTGAGCTAGAACGCGAACTGACGAGACAGCGAAAACAAAGACACTCGCCAATTACAGCCGATAAGCTACGTTTCCTAATACAAAAGCCTATAATTTGCTAGTAATTTGCTAAGCTGTAGGCACAAGCGCCTATAAGGCGCCTATTTTTATATTTGAACGTGTTGCCCTCCACCGACCGTTTCTATACAAAAAGCACTAATTTTGGCCACCCATATAAACTTTGACGCTATTCATCAATGAAAACTACCTCAAAAGTTCAAGTTTTGCTAACTTTTGTTGCTGTTGGATAAAAATTAAAAAAAATAACGTCACGGAAGGGGTGAGAAAAGCTCACTGGTAAAATTTAATGTAGATAAAGTACTAGCTCGTGTACAGCCCTTACCCAGCCCTCCCAACTGCCAAGAAAAATGGGGAGGGAACTTTTCCCAACAAGGGGAGGGGTGGGTAATGGCTGTACACAGGCTAATAAAGTACATCATCAACAGCCCTGTCAGATAGCCCTGTCAAATGTGCCAGCAGATAATGATTTTGCTGCAGGTAAATAGAACATTTTCCATCTACTTCATACTAGACATGAAAGAGATACACAAGCCGTACTAATTCAAATTATAAATTGCCATATTATTAAGCATTTTGACAAGGTTGCACGATACTAAGGCATATTGTATAATAAAACTACTGTACCTGAGCCAGAAGCTGAACGCTTGTCCATAGTTCTCTCATCAAAAGACTGGGATTTTAAAATTCTAGGTACTGATTCTCTTATTTGCTCTTGCGCCAGAAACTCTGTTTCTTCCCTGTAAATTAGTAAAAATGAAATAAAAACTAAAATACTGAAAACCATTCAAATATGCTTCAAGTATGTTTAGGTGCATATTATTTGTTCAATTCAACTATATATCAGGATGATAACAATAGTAAATAAATCTCTAATGTGATGAAGTACATAAATATTGATAAAACAATTTTGTCACATAGATTTTGTGTCACAACTTCAGTTCTTCCAAAGACTTACAAATATTTTAGCCTTTCAAAAGAAGCCAAAAGCCAGTTCCTTCTAATACATTCAATTTCTTTTATTTTTTCAGATTTACTCAACTCTCTAGTTTACAATAAAGATGTTTTTTTTTACATATTATGAGTTTATATTTACAAACAAGACAGTGATGGTGCACCAATGTACGATGTGCTACTTGAGTTGCTGTTATACACAGAGATCTGTTGCCACATGCATTCATAATAATGAATCACTAGTGTAGTATATGCCACATGATAAAATGAATCAATAGTGTAGTAAAATTTCTTACAAATTATATTCAGTTGTTCCATTGATCAATCAAATGTACTGAATTACCTGGTAAGTATTTGTGGTTGAGGCATATCACCATCTCCTTTGGATGACTGTGATGACTGTGACTGACTGAGACTATGAGAAAATCAAGAACTGTAAAAGTTGTCATCTGTAAACATTACATAGCACAATATGTAATGGTCCTCTCCAAGAAAAATAACTTTCGATGGGTCTGATACTGGCCTCAGCAGCTTGATTTCACCATAATAATAATAATAAACTTTATTTACCACAGAATTTCAAAAGTAGTACTTACTTACATGAAAATTGTGATTAAAAAACTAAAAACTAAGCTGCCACCCACACCCACCCACCCTTTGCAGTAGATTAAAAAAATATGAATATTAAATGTAAGTGACAAATCAAAGAAAAGAGGAAAAAAGCTATAATCTGTTAGAATAAAAAGCTATATCTGCCTATGACAATAAAAAGGGCTGGTTTGTAGCTCCCATACCTAAAAAACTGTGAACCATGAACTGTACTATCATGTATTGAGAATTGTTTTAATGGTTTTACAGATATGTTTGACAATAAAGCAGTTTATGTAAATGCTGATTCATATAACCATTCTGAAACAGCTCCTGTGAGTAAACTGATGAGTGGGCTAGAACAAGATTCACTGAACTGTATCATTAGTCATGACACAAGATACATTTTTTAAAGCCCACATTCTGCAAGTTCTACTGGACTTGTTTTGTAACGCAACCTGACCAGTAGGTAGTGGGATAAAAATGGGTCTGGGGTCTGGACTGCTGTATCAGAGGAGGAAGGCATAGAGTAGATTTCATATGACTGTGAAAATGGCACCGCACGGTCACAACATGGTTACGGCAGGAATTTCGAATGTTTTTATAGACATCACAGGCACGGACATGGCACAGCACGGTCCGTTTCACACCAATCTGAATTTGCTGTTTAAATACTTACACTCTGGTTAAATATTCTGTCTCTAACTATGTTATACTCTTGTTCTCTTTCCTCAAATGACTTTTGTCTCTTATCATCCATCCCCAGACTATGCAGTAATGGACTGTCAATCTAGAGAATGGAAAAAAAACTTTAGAGATTTTGGTCTAAAATTGTATGCATACTTCATGACATACTTCTTTATTTAACTTGTTGCTTCATAGAATGGAGGGTAGGTGCCTTACAGCAAATCGGGTGATAAGTAACACTAGCAACTGGGAAGAGGTAACCATGGCAACCTAGCCACTGGTCAACCTTGGCACTAGTTACACTGTCTTCACAGTGGATTATTGTTTATACTTCCATCATCTAACCCTCAAGAGGAGGGAGGATGGAGCAAAGCGAAACATCAGCAAATTAAGCTGGGGCAATGGTGAAATAAACAAAAACTTTAAAGATTTTGGTCTAACATTGTATGCATACTTCATGACATACTTCTTTATTTAACTTGTTGCTTCAAAGAATGGAGGGTAGGTGCCTCACAGCAAATTGGATGATATTCAATTTTGATAATTATTAACTGTTGACATGTATAGATCTATATTTACTATTTATCTACATATTTATTTATCTACATACTTATCTATTTATCTATCTACTTATTAATATCTTTCTACTTATACAATCATATTTTTCTAAAATCATACAATACAACAAAAATTAATATCAAGTAACTCAATGCCAAAAAAAAAGTTAACAAATAATAGCTAGGCCCTAACACGAAAACTTATGCTGATTTAGGGTCTAGGCATTAAATTGAGAGCCCTTAGAAACAAAATGTATGTATTAATTTAATCACTATAAAATAAGGAAAAACTAATTTATAATGTAAAATCTCAAAAATGCACAAATAAACATTGTATTGTATTGTAACAAGGGTAAGGAATAGGAGACAAACATGACTAATTATTCATTCAATCAGTAATCATATCATTGTAACTTATTAATAAAACACAAACCTATGCGGATTAGCTACTGTCTTTGCTGGCAGGGGCATCTTAGACTAAAGGAATTACCATTAATCAACATTATCACCATCTTACTTTTGGAGGTGTTCCATCACCAAGAGGAGTATTATCTCGTCTAAGTATCGACCGTGGCATGGACCCTTCTGAATCTTCTGATTCTTCTCTGCTCAGTGACACCAGATCTGCAAATCTCTGTTCTGGACTGCAAAGGTAAAACATTCTAACTTGTAACCAGAAATACAGTAAAATACATTAAGGATATAACAACAACATTATTTTGTCTTCTTGAAGCGAGGAGTAGGTTTAAATGATTAGTATACTTACATTCTTGTATTCATACTCTTGTTTATAATTACAGATTTTCCAGTTTGTTGATCGACATTATGTTCCATGCCAAAATATGCAGCCACTCTGTGTACTATCATTCTGTAGTAAGATGTCATTGGTGGATACTTGATAAAGATGATTCTAGATGTGACATTAAAAAGATGACAATCACACATGTAAACTGTCTGTGAAGTGGCATGTTTGAGTAAAGTTCATTCCTGAACACACAGTATAATATATACAACTGCTAATATTGTAATTGCTAGTAATTCATACTATGCAAGTGTCTAAATTAAAGCACTGATTACTATCATTGGACAAATAGACCAATCTTGTAATTAGGGCATATAACCTTCAGATACTCATTTGAACTATCTACTTCAAAACCTCTGGGACTGGCCAAGTTGTTCGAAGGGAGGTTATAGTGTTAACCCAGGGTTAAAATAGTTTTCTAAAGAATTAATCCTGGGCTATCACTAATTGCCTTTCAAAAAACTGGGCCCTGGAGATCACTGATTAACCACTAATCTTGTTGTTGTTTATCTACTCACAGAGGGTCTTGGATGAAGTTCAAGAAGTCATTCTCAAGTTTCAATACAAACTTCCTGTCCCTGCAGAAAATCAGATAATATTTAATCAGTCTTACTTGTTTAAAGTTAGTTTTACATGTACAAAAATATACAAATATAAATATTATTATCATTCAATTTTTCAAAGTGTTTTCCTAAGAAAATACCTTCAGTTGTGGTATTTTATTTTGTTTTATGCACTTTTCCTATTCATGTGAGGACAGGGGCGCAACAATAGCTTTCACCATTATTATTGTAAGGCTTATAGTGTAGTATATACATAGGGGTCAAACCACACACACAGTGACATTCACAGGGATTTCCGTATTCTTTCTGAATAGTGGTGTTGGTTTTTTTAACTTCCATCCAATGCAGGGCTAATGCACAGTATGAAAAGATGGGCCTACAGTTCAATGTCCTAATCTGAGAAGATGTGAAAGTCTATCCATTTGTAAATGTAATTACAAAGGAAGCACCTTCTCCCAAATTAGTAAGACCCTGAGTGTTGGGCTGGCCTAGCTAGCTCCCTTATGAAAGACACTTAACCAACTGAACATAATGGATGCATCATGATTAGCTGCAGTAATTCCAAGTATGGAAATCAAAACAACGACAACATTTTGCATCAGTTAAGTTTGCAACACTAATGAGAGAAGAATTATTGTTTGGTCCCTAAGGCTGGTAATTACACTGCAAGAGATCTACTGTAGGGAACAGGGAAATGCTTACTGATTGTGAATACTTGTAACATGCACATAATATTGGGTTACTATATATTGATGAACAATCCCAATGTCATAACTGTTGACTGAATTTTACAAACAAATTTTACCTAGGATTTCTAAGAGTTTTCACTATAAATTCATGTAAATCTGTTCCTGTTGAATCTGTGTACTCAAAAGAATTATCTGGAAAATAAGGTCACTGAAATTAGTACAATGTACACCATGTGTAACATCTATAAACAGCATTATTTCTGTGCACAACCTGGACACAATGCTTACCTCTAGAAAAAGAACCTTGCTTGGACATATGTCCAATGGAATCTTGTCTTGGTGTTGATTCTTGTAGAATGCTATTGTCATTAGGCTGGTAAGAGTAGTCAAAACTGGTTACTGGCTGTGTAGTTTGTATCTACAAAAACAAAGAAAATAATAAGACACAACAACCCAAAACAAAACATTTTTATATGCACCTGCAATAATTAAGTAACCATTGATTGGGAATGATCTCTATCACTATGCTACAATGTATCTCATATATTTCCAAAAGAAATCTCATACAGTTGGAATTTCAGGCTCTATAGCTTACAAACAATAGCCAACATTGATGGCAGCTATTTGTCATTGCACCAGTTGTGGGGATAAATACAATGTAGGGAATCAAACACCCAAAATGGCTTTGTAACAGAATGACAACACAACTGTCAGATGAAACAAACAAAATGATCAGTTCCTGGCCATGTGACCAAAACACTATTGGCTAGTACCACTGACCAGTACTGGCAATACTTGTTGTATTCAAATGTTCCCAACACACCCCAACAATGTTATGCTGGATAGTGCAATAGATTCCTTGACAAATGCACATGACACCCTTGCCAATGCTTGCATACATGACTGCATGTCTTTGTGCATGTGTGGCCATTCCAACAGACTGGTGCCAAGTTTCACATTTTCAACATTTAACTTTAGTTGCATTTTACTATAAGAGTGATACAACTTTGGACCCTGAAGCACCATGGTTCTTTCAGCAGCAGGTCATTAACCACTAAACATACAGCACAACACTAAATCAACAAAATCAATAATACAAGCATACAGCTCACCTCAGAATTTTCTTCAGCTGGTGGAGGTGGCGGAGATGGTGTGCTTCTTAGAGCTGCACTTCTCACAAGAGTTTTACGAGGGTTATGTGGTAGTGGCTGAAAAACAAATAACTTGGTTACACTGATCATTTTTATTTGTCCAAAAGAAAACCCTACAAAAGTGTGCTTATGAAATGAAGAAATCTCATCAAAATGGTTGAATTTAGGGAATAGAATTATCTGAAGTACAATGTAGAATTAAGTCAGAGTTACTAGCTTGTGCCACTGTTTTTTAGTTAAATCCTTCTATGACACACCCTAGCTTTTGCCTCTTTCCTCCCAACCCATATATACCAGAGAGCACTTGTAGAACATGTTTACTGAAGGAGGGTGGGAAGAGGGACAAAAGAGGTTAGAACACACAGCTTCTACCAGATAGGAGGGAGATCAATTTTTGGGCCACAAATGTTCACCTAATTACTTTGTAACAATAGTGCTGCAAATGGTTGCTGGTGATTACAAGAGACAATTACATGTAATAGTCTGCAATTACAAAGATTGAGCATGCATAATTATATAACAAAATGCTTCCAATTGTTTATAGAGGAGAGCACGTACAGTGTAGCTATATACTTAGCTAGTTTGCAGGCACTTCACTGTTCTGTTACACCGATACACGCATTCTAATATTCTATGCACACAACTTTTAGCTTACTAGTATGTTTTTACTGAGGAAGGAAAACTGGATGATGCAGAGAAAAACCCTCAAAGCAAGGGAGAGAATGAACTAACAAACTCAAGTCACATGATACTTCGTCTGGGAATTGAACTCTGGACCACAGAGGTGACAGACTGATACTCTCACAGCTTGGTCACCCTTGTTTCCCTGTATGCATTATATATCCTACAATCTCCAGTAATCGCGTACATGTAATTCATCTGCATTTTTACAAAACCAGGCTTTGCCTCTTCCAAAATTGGGCTGGACTCACCTCTGAGGCAGACTTTGTCAAGAGTAGTGACAATGATGGGCTTTGCTGAACATGTACAGTACTATAGGACACAGTAGAGGAATCAGTTGCCATGGTAACTGCTCTGGGCTGTTGCCTTGGTGATTCAGTTGTTTCCGCACTGGATACTTCAGCAGTTGTAACAGTAACAATGGATGTGCTCTATTAAAGAGGAAAATAATGTTTTTTAATTGATTTAGTTGATACAAAGTGAAAGACAGCAAGGCGAGATAGAAGAACTCATTCCCTTGCATACAGCACCCAACCCCAAGCTTTATCTATTGTCAATGAGTTTAAATTGATTTAGTTGATACAATATGAAAGAGAGCAAGGAGATATAAAGATATGAAGTTACCAACTTACATCAGTTGAGTGAGTATTTTGAAGCTTTGTCATTTCCTGCCTACTAGAAACTTGTGAATAGCTTTCATCCATTATCTGAACAAGTCAAGCTGCAGGAAAGCAAAACACAGACAACATTAGCAAGGTGCAGGGAAGATTTCATTAGGAAATCACAGCAAGTCTTAGCATGACAGTTGACAGCTCATACTATGTGTGATCACAGTAGATAACTGCTGCTTATGGTTGTTATTTGACGTGACCTTGACAGTCTTGAAACTTGACCTTGCTATGCCCCAGTCATGTACCACAACTTTACCATGTGCTGTGGTTTTACAAAGTTATACAAAATATGTGCTAATATTATAACTTTCATTTGGTAACTATCTAATTTTATTTCATATCCTTATAAATAAAATTGAACACGATATAAGCAAGGCCACCATACATCAATAAACACTTCCTTGTTTATATCTTTGAATCCCTCCACTTAGGAAAGTATTTATAGCACTGAGAAAGAAATGGTTAAAATATATATTCAAAAAATATTCAAGACCACATTAACGATCTGCCACAGGAAGCCCAGCACAGCACTGTTTTGTAGGTAATAAAGATTTTGTAGAAACATCATCCCTAACATTAATTGTCAATGGAAATTACTAGAATAATACTGAACCATTGAAAAAAAAACAATATATTTTTTTTATATCTAGATGTAAACTTGAGGTGTATGTGAATATGAATTTCAAATTATCTACCTGAGTTGACAGATTAATTTACAATCCAAAAGTTTAAACAATCATTACAGCCGGATATACAATTTCTTAACATTAAAAGTTATACGCTATTAATATAATGTAGGCATACATAAATTCTTGTAACTGCACTTAAAATGCCTGCATTCATTAATATTATTTGAAAAAACTCCTTTTTAAAATTTAAGGTATCTTTGTTTTAATATATTAATTCTAAACATATAATAACAATAATGATATTCAATGCATTTAACTCCTTATTTCTAAAGCCTAGAATTAAGTATTATAAACTAACTATATGGTTTTGCTTGAGGCTATTCTGAATTATCTGTCAACTATTTACTGAATGAGTATTATTTAACAATGATAAATATCCCTTCAGCAGGTTATGGTAAAAAGTTGGTAACGCAACACCATTAATTGCCTCTCCACAAACGTCTACATGCTTTCAATTTCATTTATTTTCTGATTAAATAATCAAGTTTACCTTCTCCAAGATAGGATCGAGTCTTTAATTTACTGAGTTCAAGTATCAAGTGTGAAAAAAATCACAGTTTTTGAGCTGTGAAAAATAAAATTGTCCTTCTAATGGTACACAATAATGCAAGGCAAATGGTGATTTTTGAGTATAGGTACCTCTTCTGTAGAAAGTGTCAGTAATGTTTTGATAATGTGACATAAATTGATGTTCCAATGTGAAGGTCAGATTTCAGTAAACTGTTAGTACATAGCTTGATGTTTTATTCAATGGCATCAGGTCCTTATATGTAAGACAAGATGGATTTATCCTTTCAATCAACATAAACATTTTGAGCTGAAGATGCTTTAAATTGTCTTTGCAATACATAATATTTCTGAACAATCAAAGAGTTGAGTGCAATGAAACAATCCTTTGCAATACTATCTAAAATCACAACCTTGCCAGTTTGAAGGTACATTGAGAGTTTGTAATGACTTTTTGAAACACCAATGCAAACAAAAATACCTGAGTGTATGTAGACTTGAATAAATTGACCCAACTGGGGGGATTTTTTAGTGAAGACAAAAAATATTTTCACAATAACTTATTGTACAGTACTAGTGATGCCACTGTATTTATTTACAGTTAGCAAAATATCAACTGTTAACGAAAAAAAATCTGTTAAAAATACAAAACAAATCATCCAAAAAATCCCCCTAAACTTAGATAATTACTATTTGACTAAGCAGGCTTTGCAGGGTATTGATAAAACCAGATTTTAAAGCACTTAGACAATAACTACGGAAAAAAGAGCTATTTTTGAGCATCGTCATTTGATTGTACACAAATCTGTGCACGGGAAAATCTTTCCCTGCATCGAGATAAATTAATGCAGCTTACCTTGGATTTCATCACTGTCGAAGGCATGTTATTCAGTCGCACTGGAAGTAGTTATCTTTAAAAGACATCGACCATCGTATAAAAGAGAACTTCCAAATGATTAACAGAGTTTGGGGTTCAAACGAGTCGCTGTGCTTCTCTCTAATCAGAAGACCTGCCCATTATATCAAATCTGAAAAAAAGGATTTAAATTTACACCAAGCTATTTATATAAGAGTGCTTAGGTGTATCTACAGTATAAATTGTATAGTAAATCAGGACATGCGATTTTGAAAAAACGTTTACTATTGAATAAGAGAAAGCCGATGATAACTTTTTCGAGGTGTGTGACCAGGATGCTCCAAGATCCGTGAATGCGCGAGTTATAATAAAAAGCTAGAAAAATTATTTATAATATGTGAATAGAGTCTGTGGAGCTACAGATGATAAGGGCAAAATAAAAACAATCTATGGACAGAGTAGATCTTTATATGCGGATTATTTTGGTCAGAAATGACCGGTTGAAATCGACATGATATGTAACACACTTACAAGTTGATTAATTATTGAACCAATGGAACTCTCTAGCCGTGGGTAGCTCAAAGCCTTGTATAATCACAAGTTTTCAACGTATCTGGACAGAACAACGCCCAGGAAAAAGCCTGATAAACTACAGTAAATAAACCTTTACTTAGAGGAGTCAGAGTTGAAAAGTACTTGATTCAGTCGCCGGGATTTTATAATGAAATAAGCAAGATGTCAGCTAAGATGATGCATCCACCACTACTACCACATTTCACTGACATATCTTCAAACTAAAGCGTGGGCGAAGTTAATTTGAATCAGTCTAACGAAACCCGGGAATTCGTATCTGGACATTTTATCTTACCTGAACCTCTAGAGTGCATAACGTTTGTCGAGTGGCACGACAGAAAAGTGTTCTCGTTAGGAGAAAACCCTAATGAAGAAATGCAATCAACTGCTTTGGACTGCCTTGAAAACACAACGAGGAACAGCCAAATGCCAAGGATTTTGAAAATTCACACGACAATTACAACATCTAGGGTCTCTGCCTTTCAGTCCGGTCAATGCTCAGGTACAATTGGGTCAGAAAACAAAAAAAGAAAACCCTGAGAAGAGGGATAAAAATATGTCATGGACCAAGCATGGACCTTATAAAACAACCGGCTCAACCACTGCACTGCTCGCTACGATTTATGGGATAATGACGTCATAGTCTGTGACAATATTTATTTGCCCTCTTCGGGAATCTTTCGCTCGCTCGAAACTGAGACGGAATGTTTACCGAAATCAAAGTCCCGAAGCCGACAGGTTGGCGATCTGTCTGGTAGACGAATGAAGTTTATTTACATAATCACCGTCTATAAACATGACTGTAAAATGAGGTGTCATTGAAAAGTTACCGCTAAAAGACTGGCGTATTTTCAGTATAGGGTGGTACTATTTGGAGAGCAATCAAGAGCAAAAGAAATATAACAAAGATTTTTCAAAGAAAATTATAAAAATATTCATTCCTACTCAGAGTTTTGAATTATCTCAACCTTCACGATTTTGGCAAACTAGGGCCCACACTCACTGTTGCAGTCCCCACATATAATCGTTCGTTACCGGGCCAGAGATAGTGACTAGTTCTTTTCTGTAACTATTTTAACTGAATAAGAGATTTCATTAGAATTCCGCGTTATTTTTACTAGATTTGTCTCATTTGACTCGATAATCAACAAATTGCGCGCGGCGCGGCGAAACCGAACAAGTGCATGACTTCCTTGTTTCGTAGATTTGATTCATGACGACTGTTCAAACTGATAAGCTACCAATAAATTAAAATTTGAATAAGAACGTGCTTTGCAGCTGATATTTTGATCCTTAAAGTTTACCTAAATTACATTACACTGCTGATTATTGTGGGGACAACCGGCAACGCAACTGAGTTATGACGACTTTGACGTCATCAGTGGTTAATTGATATCCGAATCGCGCCTGACAGTGTGTGGGGGAAAATGGTTGATATCATAGATTATTTGATACGGTTTTTTAAAAATTTGGGTAGTTATAATATGTTCGTTCATTCACTCTTGCATTTATTTATTTATTTATTTATTTATTTATTTATTTATTTATTTATTTATTTATTTATTTATTTATTTATTTATTTATTTATTTATTTATTTATTTATTTATTTATTTATTTATTTATTTGTTTGTTTGTTTGTTTGTTTGTTTGTTTGTTTATTTATTTATTTATTTATTCATTTATTTATTTATCTATTTATTTATTTATTTATCTGTTTATTTATTTATCATTTATTTAGTTATTTGTTATTTATTCATTTATTTATTTATTTATCTATTTATTTGTTTATTATTTATTTATTTATTTATCATGTCTTCATTTATCTATTTATCTATTTATTCATGTTCATAAATCCTATTTGATCATAAAAATCAGATAGATGAAATGAAAATGTTTTCACTTTAATCTTCAAGCGTGACATGATAGCGTGACATGATACAAGATAATTTCCTAATCAAATCTTCATAAAACAATCCAAAATGACCAAAAAGTGTTGGGTTTGTTGTCATCAATATATTTCCTCTCAACGCTCCAGGGATTGTACTAATTTTAGAATATTTTAACGAGGGAAAATTGTATGTTCGTCTGTACGTGACATCGGCTGATTGAACAACTCCAAAAATTGAAATGCGCTCTTCTAAAATTACACCAATGAAAAAAAAAAAAGATCAGTATTTGTCAACTAATGGTGGACTAGAACTAAAAATACCTAAGGCTTCAGGGACGTGAAGGGCTAAAAGTTTTCTTTTGAGGTAAATGACGAGAGCTTTCATTCTTTTTAAGAAGTGCTAAAATCACTACAAGCGCGCAACACTAGTAAATTATTGAGCTATCTAAAAATAGATGAGTTCTCTTCCGCGGTTTTCAATAAAGAACTGAAATACGCTGTTTTGAGGCCGAGTGCGTGACTAGAACATAATTAATGGAAATGCTTATGCTGCTATTAATAAAGAAATGAGCGACTGAGTGGACAACTACGACTCGATAACATTGAATCTTCTGATTTAGAAATCAAATCTAAGTGTTTTATTTTTAGAACTCTGTCTTCGAGAAAAAAGTAGTAGAGGAAAGCAAAGAGAGGATACAAAATTAGCAGTAAGTTCAAAAGGATGAAAATTACAGATGAGGATTTCCTTAACGGAACTAGAGAGTCGGTAAAGGAAAAATGTTGAAAAGCCGGGCAACGAGCATCAAACGCGCGTTCAAAATCTCAGACAAAAACTGAACCGATAAAATTTCACCAGACGGTATTTAGATATATAGATTTTGACACACATGTTTAGAGTAACGTGAAAAAAGGATTTCATGGAAATGATTTTTTATAAAAAAAGATCACGTCGTCATTTTTAAAAAATCGCCCAAAATGGCTCTGATTTAACCGTGACAAAATCACTACAAACTGTACCTTAAACTGGGGTTTATATTCACATGATGTGGACGACCAGCGTCAGTAGTTCTGATACATCAGACGACGAGCGGATAAATCTCCCAGAATATAATATTGGATGCACTTTTTGACTGAGGGAATCAAGGAGATTACGTCACCCGAAATAGAAATTTACTTATAGAAACACCTTCCCACGCTCTCTCGCCCACTCGGAGGAATACACACTTTCCTCAATGGAAAACTCCCTGCATTTTGCAGGTGAATCGAAGTCATGTTTCTATGTGCGAATACAGTCATCATTAATATTCAGCCCTCAGAAATAAGATAAGTTGGGCGATGACGTCATTGTGACGTCAACACGTCACTTTTGTGTATTCAAGACAAAGGCTCTGCGGAGCAAAATGGAGAGAAATTGTCTGTATTATGCTGAACTGAGAATGTTTACTGGAGCCAATTGGTTCTAGGATCTTCCGTGAATGGTCCACAGAAAGCAAAACAATTCCCAGCTATTTGTGGGCCTTTAAAAAATAGACTATTAAATACCACTAAAGAAGTTTGTTCTATTTTTAAAAACTGATATTAATTTTTTTTTCAATAATGGTATCTCAGATACCACAAACTGCTATTTAGATTTGATTCATACTTTACTAAATCTAATGAAAGTTGGACTTCCATTTGGGAAGTTTTGAAGTGGCACACGTAGGGAAAATGGCTAAAACACTAGAATTTTTTACTAGGAATTGAAATCACTTAATCACTGGCAAACATGTTGTTTGAATTGATTTTGTTTTACTATCATCAAATTTGCTCCATCTTTTATTCGATGGAAGTAGTTGTTACTTGGAAAGCAATGTATAGGTTTACAGTCAGTTGACATAGAGTAAAACCTTAAAATGTCAACTAACCTTTTCAAATTTCAATGTAGCTTAGCTGACTTTCCTCAAAGGCAAAAATGATGTTTTAGATAAAATTGTAATTCTTGAAAATGAAATATAAGAATATAGACTGTAATAAGAAGTAATATCAGCATTGTTGAAACTAGCAGAGCCTTGCTAAAATTGTTGAAAATGTAATTTTTTTTCAACAAAACATTTCTTGGTTACAAGTTGTGCTGTTAATTTGTAGGTGTTTAACAATTCTAGTTTAGAAAGAAGGTTAAAATGCTTTAATTTAAAGCCATTATTCTGTTGATGTGGCAGAAATTTCATTGGGAAGATGTCACTATCTTTGCCCTTCTTGTTGTTTCTAAGTCAATCCCACGTACAAACTAATTATCTCCAAATCCACCAGCATCATCCCACAACATTTTCTCGAAAACCCGCGAAGAAATAGTTTGAAAGCCCCAGTTCTGAGCATAATTGTAAACTTAGAAAGTGATCAAATTCAATTGTGCTAAATCTAGTTCCAATTTGGAGTAAAAATAGAGCAAATTATAAGAAAATTTTACAATTTGCATTTTATGTCTTAAATGTATCACCATATGATCTCTTCCTTAATATCCTATTACCAGTATTACTGTGCGTTCTAACAATTGAAGTAATGATATTTTTGAACTGCAACAGTTCAGTTTCAATTTCTGTTTGGGTAGACGAACACAACATTGATCATAGGACGACTAAAGGCTCTGGCAAGAGAAGATGAGGTTAAACTCATTTTCTCTTGAGGTAGTCAAAGTTCATGTTGATCCTTTAGACTTCCTCGCTGGTAGCTTTTTTTCGTACAATTCTATTTACTTGAAAAACAGTTTTTGTGAATCAGATTTTTTATGTTTTAGGCACGTAAGATTGAAAACCTCGACTAGGCAATCTGAGGAGATCTGATGCTACCATATATTAAATAGCCGTGCGAGAGGGAGTCAGTTTAAAAGTCGAGTTTGTATCTTTCTAAACCCATTTTGATCATCATTTGGTGTTAATGTGGACATTAAGATTCTTTTATGGGCACTACTTCGGTGCTCTATAAACTGCAAACGAAGATTACGCCGTGCGCCTGGTCGGTGTCAACAATCTTTAGTTATACCGAGCTGAAAAATTTGGAATGTACTTCTATGTTTGAGTTCAGTCCTAAACTATTTCTGACTCTACGCTAAAACAGAAAGCTTAGGTTTTGTCCCAAAGAATCTCAATCTAGCATTTCTTTGACTATCAAAACTCAAACGATATGTCAATTTTTTTTTTTTTTTTGTTTTTTTTTTTTTTTGAGGGAGTGTGGCCTCCACCGAAGGGGAGTCCTTTTTTTTAGTTTCACCGTCCACACGGATTTATGATATTCTATCTAAACCACTGGCTGCTCAATAAAGAAATTATTTTTAAAAAATATTAGGGGAAAGCTCGTGGGCATGCAAGTTTTCAAGTTATTCAGGGCTTTTGGCCGGATGTTTTCTATATTAGTCCAGAGGTATAATGTTGTTAAAACACCGATCCCACACAAGCCGGAATTCTGCAAGGACTCGCTATTAACTCCGCGACTTCGACGCGATGAAACAAAACTGACAGACAGTCAAACTCCGATCTCGTACATTCATTACAAACTCCTTGTTCTAATACTAAGCTAGATTATACATTTTCTTTGAAATAAAAGTCCTTTTTTCACGGTTTATCATGGTCATTTAATCAACTGAGAAGAAGAGCCTGATCCACACAGCGCGCATGAAAGTACTGAAAATTTTGATAATTTTTTGTTAAGTCAGCAAATTGAGAGAAACATTTCGTGTATGTTTCGTTTCTCTAACAAGGCAGTTTTTAGCACTTTTAGTTCGTTTAACGGATGTTAATCAGACTTTCGATGTACCCTGAGCGATTCAGAAAGGACTGAAAATTAAGATCAAAATAAAGTCGAACAAACGGGAACATGAATTTAGTAGCAAGCGTTTTTGAGTGTTATTAGAACTCACTGAGTTCAATCTGCAAAACTCAAAAAAAGTAGCATGAAACTAAGGAATACCTAACATCAGTGAGGCCGTAGAAGAGTTGAAGAATCAGTCAGGGAGTTGAAACGACGAGTTCTCGAGAGAAATTGAATGAGAACTGAACTGATCGCTCATAAACAGCTCAAACTGAGAAGAAAGACTTTAAGTTTTGATCTCATAGCAAGCTTTAGAAACATTTTTTTTTCGTTCAAACAAAGCAGAAGCGAGCACGAGCAAATGCAATTAAATAAGAATGGTGTCAATGGATCGACTAGATAGACCACGGAAGGAGAAGGCGAAGGCATCATGCCAAGTCGAGAGGTCCTTGCCTTGTGAAGTGCCGCAGAACGACTGAGCTATTGCTGAACACTGGCCAAAAAACAAGGCTCCAAAAAATAAACCGTAGTGTGTCAATCAAACTGGCTTTTTTAAACTAGCTTAAAACCGACTGAGATGAATCAAGCTTTGCCAGTTGCGTTGCAATTGTTCTAGCTAATACTTTGAGGTTTTCTGAGATAATGTCATCTTACCTTACTCAGTTAGAGTACCTTGCCAAGTCCACATCGTCCGGGTTGAGAGAGATCGCTCTGAGACCGTAGGTTGCCAGTCAGTGCTAAAATGCCAACACATGCGAAAACTACGTCAACAAAGGAGAAAAACCAATAAGTAATTGTTCATTTGCCAAAAAACTACTATAGCTTTCTTATGTAATCACTGAGTAAGCAACTCATGCAATATGCCCACATAAAAACACTTTTTTTCAACCAAATAAAGTTCCCCCGTCGACATACACATTCTTCAATGTATAAATTGAGTTTATTGCTTTAGAAGGATTTTATGAATGTAGAAAACAGCGAATCAAGGGTTTGTCTTCTGTAAATTTTGCAGCAGAAAGTCAGGGCATTGAATTGGGCATGACTGGTAGTCAACTTATCAGCTTAATAAGTCTAGTTAAGCACAGTAAAGTGAAACAAAAGAAGGACCAAACGTGTAAAAATGTAGTCTCCCAATGTTAGCTTTGCATGTACCGCTACAAGTGGCGAAAGCTCCATTCATTTGACTCGTGCACTGATCGAGAAAGCAGGCAACTCGTGCATGAGTTTGATGTAATCATGCAAGTGCACCACAGCGAAAGGAAGACGACGTCCATTTTGGCTTGTCGGTTTAGTCAAACACCTCTTAAAAGCTGTATTATATTAAGTTTGAATGAGAAAATCTGTAAACACCACAGTATTATAAAGTTCTTGATTTGCCTTATCTAATTGTTTGAAGCTGAGAATATAGTTCAAGCTGCGGCCAGATAAGGTTGCAAATTATATTAAAGATGGCGGCTCATCGCACTGCAATTCACCGGAAGAGTCAGTTTTCAACGGGGGTTTTCTCTTCAAATTCCACTTGTTTAAAACAGAAAACTTTAATCTTAGTTGTTTTTCAAAACGAGACAATTGTGAGACCTACTATTAGGATATAAATAGTGCGACTGCAACAATGCACTGGTTCACATTGCAATGTGGCCGCACTGCGTAGTTCGTGCCAAGATCAGTGGTACATTGAGAAACATCCTCTAGCTAATCGATGTTAGTTTTAAATTTTCCCAAAATTGAATTCCATATTTTTATAAAGGTGAAATTTGGCTTTGCTCTTTTTGAACAGAGGTAAATTGCCCCTGAAAATAGAAGAATGCCGGCCCCTTGAAAATGTGTTAGGGCCCGTTTACATGAAGGCGAGTTGTCCGTACTAGCAGGGATAACTCTTTTGTTTTGTGTCCCTCAGGGAAAAGAAAACAAAAGAATTATCCCTGCTAACAGGGACAACTCGCCTTAATTCATGTGAACGAGCCCTAAAATGCTGGATCACCAGGGTTGACTGCAAACAAGATGGCAGTAGGCAATCCACAGATACAAGTTTCGTTAGTTCGATGCCAAGAGTGAAAGGCTAAAATAATGTTATTTCACAATTTATTTCTCTTTCATTTCTGAAAATAAGCTAAGATCTCAAAAGGAAGCATCATAAATAAATTTCACTGCTTTGATTGAAGATTTTTGGGACCAGATTAAGCCGGCTGACAAAGCATTCAAGTCATTCAACTGGGCTGTCAGTTTTGAACAGCTTGAAGGAGTATAGAAACACTACTTTTGGAAACTAAAAACAGAGGACTGAGAAAGAATAAAACCAAGTCAAGAAAAGAATCTTAAAAACAGGCGGGTATCTGCACTAGTGGTAACAATTAAGAATCACATTGGAGTAAATTTCTTGGGTTTCTCACTGTTTTGAGTTCACTTACAAATTTAACTAAGAAGATCATAAGAAAACTTGTGGTGTAAAATTGACCTGATTCAGCACAGTGCAAGGATCAATCAAACTAAATCAAATAGACAAGCTAGCCAGCAGTTGCCGACTGTGAACTTAGTTAGTATAGTGGTAGATCACTGAATGTACTTTTAGATGTGGACTGAATCTGACTGCAGAAAACTAGTCAAACTCAAGCTTAGAAAACCTCACCTTTTCCATTCTTTCTTCCTAAACCTTGATACTCCAAGGCAAGAGAGTTTACCTATAATCATTATTGATGCAACGAAATAGGAACTTAAGATATATATACGGCCTTAATTGATCTGGAATTGATGACTTATGAATTTCAGTAAAACTGAGAGTCGGGTTCATGCGAATTCTGCGGGAAAAAGGTGTACCAGAAAATAGTATAGACATTTCAATGTCTTATCAAGTTATTTGGTTAACTTTATATTTTATTGTTCACCTTTAATGCTTTACGTATGGCTGCATGCAATCGATAGTACTTGTGTTCTGAGCAATATGTGTTTCCTGGGATAGATTGAAATGCCTTTTTGGGATCATTGCGAGAACGTTTGCCATAGAAACTGACTATATGTCCGAGAAAAGAATTGCCATGTCCTAGTAGTAGTTTCATTAACTGAGTAGTGTCCGGGTCTAGATCGTTTTAAACATTCTAGAAATAAACCTTAATATAGTGAGAGGATTGAGTGCAATTTTTCCTGACTATGGACACTGATCTCATAAACAGCACTTAAAGAAGAATCGGCCAACTTAGACACTAATATTAACTGTCAATTCTAGTTCTTGCAATTAGTGTTTTTAAATTTGATAATCTGGTCTTTGCTCTACTGGCCTTTTGTTGAAAAGAACAGTGTGATTTTCAGTTCAAAAGGGAAAAGGAAAATAAAAAATATTAATCTTGGGATCTTGGGAGTGACACTGTATTTTCTTCGTTGTAAGTCAGTTGACATTTTGATTATCCCAAACTATAATAAGATATAAGAGCAGAAGGAATTTTCAGCTAAAAAGAGGCAATATTGTAAGCTTTTTCTTATAGTTTAGCAAAACATATAAATAGAACAGAATTCGGTGAAAACTAGAGAGTAGGAAAATGTCATGTCTTACCATGATTGCCTACCTCAAAAAAAGAACAGTAACTGTTTCTCAAAAAGCATGAGAAATTAAATTATTGGTATAATTTGTGATTTTGAATCGACTGTCAGATGAGCTCACATCGTAAAACGTAAACTAGAAGGAAAAACGAATTAACAACAACGACAAATGAATCTATTAACAGAAGCATCAACAACAACTACATAACAACAACAACATACTGCACGCTTAACAAAAACAACAAGAACAAGAAGAAAAAGAAGAGAAGAAAAACGGATAGAAGAAAAAGAAGAAGAACGTATAAAACGGCGCTTCTTTTTGAAGCCATTGTTTTTTTAGCAAAACTAAACTTTGTTCTTGCCGTTCCTAACCTTCAAGAATCAGCGGGCGATCTGGGCGGATGCGGCTTTGAAAGGAATATACACGAACAGACAAATAAGTAAAGACTGAACTGAAATTAGAACAGTTCTATACAGACATTTGGGCTGGTCCTATCGTATTACTAAGTTTACCTTACAAACTAGCGATGAAGCTAAAAGAAGAAGAAGGCGGAGGCAGCACACTCTGGCTAGACCGAGACGGTAAAAAGTGATCGATATCGAGCAATCGATACAAGTATTATCTCTGATAACTGATTGAAAAAAATCGCAAGTAAAAATAACCCAGATGGCTGCGAGAGTAATATTTTTATCATCTATCTGTTCATTCGTTCATGAATCCATTCTTTCATTAGTTTATTCATTCAATCGTTCATTCATTCATTCTTTCTTTCAATCTTTCTTTCTTTCTTTCTGGCTTTCTTTTTTCTTTTTTCCTTTCCTACTTGCTTGCTTTCTTTCTTTCTTGCATGTTTTCGTTTCGTCGAGTCCACCCATTCATCCACCCGGCCCTATATTAGTTCATCAGACTTTCACTTCATTACTTATTTACTTTATCGTTCATGCCTTAGGTAGCTTGTCCTCTTTGACTTTCTCCAAATAAATTCAAAATTCGATCCAATTCGTTTTGAAAGATAGACCAAAGTGTTATGTGGCCAACAGAAAATGACAGTGCATCTTATTCAAGATCTTTCTTTGGGTTGACAAACTCCGCGTTAACCCGTTAAGCAATTCTTCTTCTAGAAAATTTTATTACAAAGCGAGAGAGAACTATAATGCGTAAAAAGAAAAGGAAAAAAGAGACAAAATAAAAGGAATAAATTAGGGAAAAGGACGAAGAGAAGGAACTATAGGAACAAAAGAGCTGAAAGAAGAAAGATAAAAAAAAGAAAGAAATAGGGTGGAAAGCGTTTTCAGAATCATAAAAAGAAATAAATTTAAATATCAGAATAAGGAAACAATTGTTGATATAACCAAATCAACCTACAAAAAATTACTCAGTGTAATTATCGTTGATACTTTATCTTTCGCGTTTGAAACTTTAATGCCGATTTTAATTGTGATATTTTACTATCTCAGAGTAGTTCATTGCTTTCTCATATCATTTTCTTAGGGAACTAACACGTTTGGAAACCTTTCACAAGACACTAAAAATGCTTCTTTTAAAAAGATACGAGGTATCATCGCGCTCTAGGGAGCTATAAATTCGAGCTCAGAACCAAAAATGTTGAAACGTCATTTATAAGACCATTCTCACAATAATACAATTTTCGTAGAGAATTAACTCAAGGATTAGGGTATCGTTTGTTATTTCAGAAAACAAAGTAAATCAAAGTTTTGAACGAAAGGCTAGTTCATGATGATTGAAAAAGACGCAAAAAATGACTGAAAGGTGCGTTGGAGACTCACAACTATGTTGGCAATACATTTACATTTTTTCATTTGAAAGGGAATACTTCTCTGCAAAGAAAGAGAAGCCAAGACCTCGCCGCTTTCTCACTCTTGTCAATTTGTAACTCGCGGCGAGAAGAAAATTTCCATGTTACCAAGAAACTGGGCCTCTGCATGGTTTTAGCACGAAAATCTCATGGAGAAGACGAGATTTTTTACCAGCCGTTTACCAGTTGATGGTAAAACAAATGTTTATCTTTTTCCTTGGACTAAATGAACAGTTAGTTTTCAAAGAGTAATTGATACAGACTTTAACTGTATCAATTTCTTTTATGAAAATTCAGTTGAAGGATGTTGTTCTCTGCAGGAAGCGAGCACTTTGCCCGCGAGTGGAAAGACGATTTCAAATCTCACCAGTCCAACATATAAGCGAATAAAATCTTTTTTCTCTTGTATGAAAAAGTAATTAGATAATTGCTTAAATTCGAAATTCAGCTAAGAGCGCACAATAGTTTTTCATAAGATGATATACAAATTTGCAAAAGATGAAATTAGTAGATGCCAACCTTTCATGGACAATGTCAGAATGATCATATTTTCTTAAAAAACATTTATGAAAATCACCTCGAGCCATAAACCTTCTCATTAACTGTGATAAGAGCAAAGAAACAAAATGCATTTATTTGCTGATAGGAAGGTTCAAAGTTTTACACGAATTTAAGGTTTATTTTGATAAACACGCGAACATTATATTTGTTAATCTTTGGAAACCAGTTTGGGAGATGTCAATTTTCCAAAAACATTTCTGTCAAAGATAAATTCATTTGAAGAGCGAGGTGATACAATTTAATTTGAATTCAAGCTCTCAACAAAAGAAAGGATTTTGAATCGAAATTTTGACTTGAATTATAATATTGTATTTTGCTTGCTGTTCACTTGTCAGTGCAGTCACTCCACTCGAAGAACTCACTCACAGTGTTCCCTCCATTCGAAAGCGATTTTAAGCCATTAGAGTTATTGAGTGAAATTATTAGAAAAATAAACTAATGCAGTCGATATGTCATTTTATATATGTAGGAACGAAGGATGATTCAAGGATCCTTGTTGAAAGCGAATAAAAAGAAGGCAAAAATAAAAGACTTTCTTAAAAACAATCTTTAGTGCGATTTTTTAAGGAGGGAAACAAACTTAATTCTTTTTTCCCTCTTATACTGAAATCATGCTTAATTTTTTCGCACCAATTCAAAAAATATCGTTCTGTGTAAATTATCGAATGACAATTCTGCAACCGATGGAAAAGGTCACGAAAAGGCTTCGAAAACCAATTCTCATTTTCATGTCAGTTTTTCGCAATGAGCTTCTCTAAAACAAGGTTTCTTCGCTGAAAAAACTTTTGACAATACAACGCGCAGATTCGTATGAACAACTTTTTTAATGTATAAAAATCTGAAAATTCTCACTTTGGAAAAACTGAATTTTTGCGCGCTGACTTGTTAATGCACGAATGAAAAAAATTATTCCATATTTTTTCTGTTCCTTTTCGTGACCATTTCCCGCTTTTGCAACGGCAAAGGAAGCCTTAGAACTAAATTTCTCCCTCCCAAACGTTGTCATATAGTTAAAAATATTATTCTCAAGATGGGTAAACCTTTTCAACTCCCTAAAACTCGATTGCTTGTGAAAATTATAAAAAATACATATGCCAAATGCGAGCGTGTGAGTTACATCAACATATATCAAGAACATTATGCAAATTAGTCTTCCCCCGAATTTCGCCTGTGTTTGAATATTACGTTTGAATGAATTACACGACCATCACTTACGTATATAGCCCTTGAAGTCCAAGCCAGCGGCAGAACGCTAGTAACAAGGTTTTCGATCCAAAAATAGCCGGACTAAGATGCGTGGGCGAGGGTTAGTGACGATGGCTATGTTTGTGTTCTGTATTCAGGGAAATCCTAAGTACAAATAAAACCGGTTTAAACCGGTTTTGGTCGACTAGACATTTCGATCGGAACACCTGTTTCTGTTTGATAATGTATTCAAGGGAAGGTTTAGAGTGATCGTGATTGGTGATCGGAAAACACTACGTAATACATATTTGTAACAAAATCGATTTATAAATATATCAAATTCTGTAATTGTTGAGATTAGAACATATTTATAAATAGTTATTTGTAATATTGTCTTTTTAAGCGAATCTTCTTGCATAATATTTACACGACCTCGATCGGTACTTACGTGAAATAGGAAGAAGACTTTAAGGGGGAGGGGTAAGGTCCATAATTTACTTTACTTTACTTTAATTTACTTTACTTTACTTTAATAGTTTTTACAGCTTACAACAGCTATGGGGAAAAAACCTGAACAGGAAACCCTTCCCTTACAAGCAGCTAGGCTACCCATAACCATTTCTTGTGAAAAAGTGCTGGGTGGTCTATATCAAGCAGTTTTACAATTGTCGATACCACACAAGGAATTACGCAATATAACTTCTCTCTCTCCCTCTCTTTTGTTTGTTTGTTTGTTAAGTGCCAATGAATAAAAAATCCTTTTATTTATACATGATTTATATGTTCACAAAAAACAAGATGCGTTAACTCGGGTTGCCTACAAAGAGAGGTGACTTGGCTGGGCTGTATGTGCATCATCCATAATTACTCGGGCTTCCGTAGGAATGCCCGAGTTATAAATTGGGCTTCGTTATTGTTATTGTTGTTAATATTTTCCTCGTTCCGACGCAAAACGCAGTCTGGCAACTAAAGCGCATGCGTATAGATAGAAAGGCGCATGCGTCCAGAGGTATATACTTCATGATTGTCCTATATAGTCGCTTCTTTACTTGAGAAGTACAGAGCGACTATACGGCACTCAAAACCATGAAGTATATACCTAAATAAGCGTCAAAAGCACATGGTCATCATGGCGACCTGCAAGATGTCTCGCGATTCAAGGGTAAATATGATTTCTAGTACGCTCAAGCTACATACAAAAGCACACACTGTTCGCGGTAGACCCACACTAAAAGATGTCGAGCATTTTCGAAACGAGTCGGTCCGCGAACTTTACGAGAGATCAATTTACGAGCGAACATTTTTGAGTTTGTTTACGAAGGTATTCGTTGAAATACCCAAGTCATCTAAATTGTATTGCTATTTGAAAGCTAAAAACCAAGAAAATAAAGGAAAGTTTGTGCTTAAATTCAACGTAGTCTAATAGTTATAGTTAAAACATAGAGCAGTTATAACATAGAGCGGTAGTTTTCATCTTTAATGATCACCAACTGTGAATCAATTCTGCTAATAATCCGTGTTGAAGTTGTAGAGTTGTGAGTATTGCAAATCAGTTATATTAAAGTTGGTTTGTTTCAAGGCAGGCAGAATTACCAACAATTCTTCTGTAAGTAAATGATTGGATTGTCACTCGGAAATGTGTTCGTTGGATGTGAATGCTTCTGCGAGTGTAAAAATTTCAGATCTTAAAAATTCCGAGCCCTCAGCGTGATTTGAGCCTACATTCGGATTTCCGGTCTGACGCTCAAGCACTGACCCTTCAGATAAACTGATAAACAGATAAACTTTAAAACACATTTATTTGTCTCTTCAAATTATTGCAAAAGTTGTTGTTATTAATAAAGCAAATGAATCAAAATATCATGATTAAAATTGATAGTACACTGCAGAAGTCAAATAAGTTAGTTTGAAAAAACCATTTCACGTGTAGTGACTATAAACGAAAATCAATTTTTAATCCGATGGGTCTTTCTTACCCTAGGCTCCAGGGGTTTATTATTCGCTTTCTTTAGAGAGTTTCTCTCTTATCAAGTAAGTAAACGTCGGAAGGAGACGATAAACCAGGGTATAGGTATAGGGTATAGGTATAGGTATAGGGTATAGGTCTTTCTAGAAAAGAAGGCTAAGCCTGTATAAATGCGCTTTTAGGTCAAAGAGCACAGCAGATTAAACGAATGGAGAATTTAAAGGGACAATGTTAACAAAGAGAACTCATGATTTACTACATAGAAAGCCCGAGTTCACGCAGCTATGCGTCTTGTTATAACAGAAAAGCGCGCGCTCTGATTGGCTAATTTTACGCTCACGTAAGATTTTCTCTTTCCTCGAAAAATGTCTTAGTTTTTCCCGGCAATGTTTTAGTCGGAGAAATGCGCACAAAAACTCAAAAGAAAAGAGAAAGAAAGAAAGAAAGAAAATACACATGCAACAACTTGAAAAGAACTAATTGGATAAAACAAGTACTGGATGCCATTATAGTTGTTTAGAAGTAAAAAGTTAACCTCAGCTGATTTTTCGCCGAGCAACTATATAGAATTATTCAAAGTGTCTTTGTACATGAAGATACGCAACCAATGTGTGTCAGATAGAAAGTGTCAGACAGAAAGTTTGAATAAATTATTGTTTCGGAAAACACTTTGTAAATATAAAACAAACTCAATAATTATCATAAATTCGATCAAAACACATGGGACCTGGCGTGGGAGTCGTTTATCAAGAATAGAATGAACTAAAGCTCTTTGGATTTCCTCTGGCAACGTACCTCAATGAAACTCGATCACGTAAATGTACCACGTAACTTGATAGCATCACGTACAAGTGTAACGCACTCCGCCTTAATACAAAGCGAGTGGGTTAAACTTGTACGTGACACTATCAAGTTACGCGGTTATGTCTACGTGATCGAGTTTCATTGAGGTTGCCACAGGAAACCCAAAGAACTTTAGTTCATCCTATTCTGATAAAAGACCCCAAGCTGGGTCCCCTGTGACAGTAAATCTACCTTCAGTGGATTCTTCCATTTCACTCAACGATGCTTGAATGCTAGCGCTCGGCTACGCCTTGTGCGACTCTTACGCTTCTTTCGTACTTAGCACGATGGACGCACGCTATTTCTTTAATCACTGAAAATTCCCATTTTTATTCCCAATCGTTGTTAATTTTTATGACTGGCACGGACAACACAATCATAGTATACGGCGAGTTGCATTTTATTTATACATGATCAGTGTAAGAAACAAGATGCGCTTACTCGGGCTACCTTCATAAGAAAGTGGCCAGGATAGAACATGTTGATGTTGTCGAAAGTGCCCTGAATATTTTGCTTTAATAGAGAAATGAAGCTTAACATAAACGGGACTGAACGAGAGACAGTAGAGAGGATCACGTGACTTTCTTTTTTCACGCCTAACGGTGTGCCTTTTGCACTTAAATTTTAGAGTAACTTCTCGCGTTTACGTCAAACTTGAAATGACTCACCCTCGCGTTAAAACAGCAACGCCCGACGCAAAAAAGTAGGTCACGTAATCCAATTTGTTTCCCGTTTACGTCAGCGAAGGCTTCGCGAAACACCGCCTCGCTGAACACGATCTACTAGCGTATATGTAAAAAATAATCATTTCTTTGATTTGTAATTTGGACTAGCAAATTAAAAAATTAAGTCGTAATATTATTCGTTCCAGATTTTTTCAAAATATAGAGATAATCAACTTATTCGACTTTTGTATCTAACCGTACCGACGTTGGATAAGACATGCAGTCTGAAAACTCTGAACCTCAAATATACATCGAGTGCATTATACCTAAATGTTAGAAATCTTTAAATTAATTGTGCGAATTAGACAATTTGATGTAAAGATTTTTTTTAGAAAACCTCAATTATCTACTGCCCATAAGGACTGATTATTGAGGATATTTAGAGTTTTGGCAAACTGACTGTATACTTTATATTCTAAGATATTCATTTACACAATCTAATTCATTAGCAAATGGCGGAACTTATATATACAAGAATCTACGTACAGCCGGCAGAAGGTACAGTGCTTCGGATACGCCTAATGCTTTTCCGGGATTTCATGTAACAGTGAACTTTTTTAAACTCTATTAAATACATGTCAATAAAACATCAGGGCAAATAAAGTAATTGTTGGTCTTACTGAGCGCACATAGCTAGAGGAAAAAAGAGAATGCAAACCTCTCCGCATAAGCGGCACTTTAAGTCTACAACGCGACTTATCAAGGAACAGCGCGTTCTGAGATGTTCTTATATTTTGTTCACGTCTTTGTCATTTCTACGAGTTCGCGTCTTATTATTTAAGTCATGTCTTAGATAAGACGTGTTCATTATATTTTATCGTATAAATGGCCCTTATTTCATCATGAAATCACAATGAAGTGAATAGAGATTGTTTGAAGCTTCTTCAAGCAAATGATATAGTGGCTTTATTAATTTCAGACGTTTCGCCTTTTACAGCTTTATCAATGAATGTACAAATGGCTTAAAGTTTCGGCAAATTTTCAGCTATTTGTACATTCATTAATAAAGCTGTAACTGCAGGCGAAACGTCTGAAATTAAAGCCACACTATCATTTGCTCAAAGAAGTCTCAAACAATCTCTATTCATTTATTCACCAAGCATGGTCTCGCAAGGTTTTCATTCACAATGAAGTGACTTTCTAGCATGTTTGAAAATGCGGTGACTTGGCTACTGTACATCGATCGCCGAAAAATCGTCTGTTCGCGCGCGCGCGCTTTCTAATTACAGCTAAAATCGTTTCACGACCTCCAACGTCGGTAAAGTTTTTGTCTTTTCTGATCCGTCAATCATTATTGGGGGCGGCGCGGAGCTTACATGAACTCGTTCAGTGATTGGTTGATTTGAAATAAGGCCACCCCCAAAATGATTGACGGATCAGAAAAAAAATATATAAATAAAAAAATTCAAACAAATTCGTAATTTGCTGTTCGCGATGCAACTATTTCGGCTGTAAGTCGCGCGGAGACTTTTAGAATCAGACTTGGGTTTCAATTTCTCGCATACGTCAGTGGACTGATTCATTTTAAAGCTAGGCATGAACGCGCATGTGACTTCCTGCAACTACTTAACAGATTCATGGTGGCTTGATATTCACGTACACTATTGAATACATCATCCTGAATTAATAGGAAACTTTTGAAATGTATAGTGAAAACGCCGTGAAAAAAGATATATGTTGTTTGAAAAACCGAGTCGGTCGTTTTCAGGCAAAAAATTTCTAAAACAATTTCTAAAACAATATAACCAATTGAACCATTGTTGGCTACCATGGTTATCAGGAAACTGAAAAGCGCTAATGATTCTCTAAGTACTTGTAAATTTATCAATTACAATTGTGACGTCATCAAAAGAACAATTACAGTCACGTGATAGATCTATTATAGTCGAGTAAGAACGACAGTTTGGGCTGGATTATGCAGGAGTTAAAGATGTGACAGATTGCTTTACAAGAAACACACTTCACGTAGTTGGCGAAAACTGTCTGTTTGGGAAAATTCACGACAATGGAATTGGGCAAAGAACATTATGCCCAGTTCGTGGCTTTCAACTCAGCCGGTGCTTTGCCTCCAGAACTTTTTCAACAATCTTGGATCCCACTTGGGAGGGGGTTTCTTCTACGTGGAATTGAAAATATCATCTTGTCAGAAAGACTCCTGGTTCCAGGGGAGTTAAATCCTTATAAGTTTGTGTCTAAAAACTGGTGGGATTCAAAGAGGGCGGTGGAGAACGTGTTCACTAAAGGCCTTCCTGTACCAGCAACAAGAGGACACATCACAGTATCACAAGTGAGTGAATGACAAAATGTAAAGATATAAAGCTATACTGAGATGTAAATATATAAAGTGAATTTGCCTTTGTTTCGTGTTTTATATGAACCAATGTTTTATTTCTATTGTTTTTGGACTGTAGATAAATGCTTTGGTCAGAGTGGAAGTACAGCTAGTTAACAGGCACTCCACTGTGCTCGATCTTATACACACACTGCCAATACATTCTAATATTCTGTGCATACAGCTTTCATCTCACTAGTTCATTTTTACTGAGGGTGGAAAACCAGGAGGACCCGGAGAAAAACCCTCGAAGCAAGGGAGAGAACGAATTAACAAACTAAACTCACATGTGATGCCCCGTCTGGAAATCCAACCCGGGACCACAAAAATGACAGACCAGCTTTCTCATCGCTCGGTCTCCCATGTTTCCTGTAAGCATTGAGAAACGATTAAAGATTAGTGAATTTATCGAATACCTCCCTCAAAGATGTTCTTGTCTATTTCGAATACTAGGCCATTCCGTGCCCCTTTTTTCACAGTTTCGTCCAGGTATCCGCTGTGCAAAACAAAACAAACTGATAAAAGACTTTGTATAAATTAAATATCATCTTTCTTCTTGTGGCTTAGATGATATGGTTCTTCTGTACAGACCACTGCCAACCTGTTGTGGGGAACACTGCAAACTGACTGTAGATTTTGCTCAGAAGCTCTTTCTGTTTGGATGAAAACAATAGCCACAGTCCCATTAGAACATTTAACAATTTGACAGCACACGTCACCAACATGATTAAATCATTTTTTGTTGCTGCACCGATGTTTCCGTTGCCACAGACCGCATGCGTACGTACGCGCGCGCGTGCCTGGATAATCAGAATGTAGAAGAGCACGTGCAACGAAATAGTTTTTCCTCTAGCTTGCGTCTTATACTGCCTCGATCAAACGATCGAGAACGCAAGTCGTTGCAAGCTTTGATTTGCGTCTTGTTTTATCGCTAGCTTGCATGGACTTAATTGCGGCTACTTCCATTAAACGTGCTCAAATTTGAACGCAAGTCGATGTAACCTCATTTGCAGACAACACTTTCGCAGTTTTTGGGGAAAATCTGACTCCTTCAGGTTTGCAAGTAGTCGTTTAAACAATCTTCGTGCTAAACTTCGCAAGTTGCATGTTTTGTTGTTGTTGTTACTTTAGTCCGAATTTCTGCAAATGTTTTCTAGTACAAGCCCTCTCATGAAGGGCTACTGACGGCACATTGAAAGGGCATGACAAAGTATTCTTCATTCTTTGAATAATTTTGTAAATCTTTTTAACTCGAAGATCTTTATTAAATTTGCAGCTTGTTCGCGCTTAGCCTCCTTTGAGACACTTTTGTTCCGGTATCCAGTTTTATGTTCATAAATATATTAATATATCATCCATTCATTTCAACTTTCTAATGTTAACCCAATTGTTTGTAGGCTGGAGTGTTCAAAGCAGTGTCTTGGACCGACGACATCGCCAAACACAAATACATGGCCCCCAAAACTGAATTAAACTTTTTCAAAATTCTACTGATGCTTCCAACTTTAGCAGATCCTCTCAGTGATTCTGCCATTGATGAGATAAAGAATTTTCTAACCTTGTTGAAAGGTTTTATGAGTTTGTGTGTCTACAAACTGGACGAAGTTTCTGGTGATTATTCCAATGTATGGCTTTACCAGTGGATAATTGAGGCCTACTTTGATATGGAAGCAATGGATCCCATCAAAACTATGGAAAATGTTCGAGATTGCACAAATCTCACCAAAGAATGGAAATTTTCCATTTTGAAAGATAATATGCAGCTTGTGCCAAAAGAATACTAGCCATGCCGGAAACTTTTCTCGAAAGGAAAACCAAAATATGGCAGAACTAAAGGACTGCGAGAATAATGTGAAATACAAAAATGGAAGTCAATTACGCAAAGTATCTTAAATCGAAAAATGAAAGAAAGGACGGGAAAAAGGATGGAAAAAGACCGTCTGTCCCATGGCCATGATTAGTGCAAGTGGCACCGACGCCCACCCTCGTACATGAAGACTAGCTCTTTCATATGTACAAATTAAGAATAATCGATTGTAATAAAGAACTTTGATACACTCCGTCCGGTGACTGACTCAGGTATTAGATTTATGGTCAAACTTGGGTTCTGAGATCAAAATCCTTACAATGGCTTTTGCACCTCAAACGTATCTAAAAAATGGTGGATATCGATCAAAAGTAGTTATTTTTGGTCCAGGTGTGCTTTATTGACAATTTTCAAATAGGTATTTGTACAATAAATAAGCTTTAATAATATCCAGTAGTCTACATCAAGACAATCGAGAGACCTGTTTGATTCCATTTTGCGCATTTCTGGAAAATATTTGACAAAAGAAAAATAAAGAAGCAAAGTAAAATGCCAGCTCATATTTAAGTGAAAACGAAAATGTCATAAAAAGGTCTCTTTTTTGCTTGACTTGACCCAGATGAATCTGAAACCATAAATATGAGTTCTCAAAAACTACAAACAAAAATAATTGACTATACTTCTAAAACAAGTTACAGAATAAAGCTTTAGAAAACAGACAGGATTTTGACAGAGCTCGGGATTTCATGACAACCATCTTTGACGGCAGTTACAATTAAACATTCGTTGAGTGCTTTCGTTTCTCTTGGCATAAATACTGAATCACTAGCAATATGCATGAAACGCTTACAGTTAGACAATAGCCTGGACACTCTATACATACAACTTCTTGCAACGAACGCATGTGTCTACCAACTGAAGCAACTGCTGCGATCAACAAATTACATTGAAAGCAAATAAATTACTATGGCTTAGTTTTGCGTTTGTGACTTGAACTTGTCATTAAAATTATACAAAAATTAATTTTAATTAATTCTTAATGAATAGAGTGATGGCACTTAATCCGTGAAACAAAATCTAATAGTCAGTGTCTAATAGTCTAATCAAAACAAAAGAAAACAATAGAAAAAGTGTCTACTAATGTCTGTTTGACTAATACCTATTTCACGGATTAAGTACCATTATTCTAATTAATTAACTTAACTTAAATTTTTAATTTTATAGATGCATAGCTTGGTGAAGCTTTCAAGCAAATTGTGAGTAATGTTGCAGAAATATTGCAACCATCTTGTATGTTGCAAAGTGTGTCCAGGCATTAAGAATGGCTACATTTTGTGATGCAGCACAAGGTAAAGCAACAGGTTGTGGACACTAACAGGTAGTCTAGACAAGAATTTAATTAGTCATATGTAGCTAATAAAAGTTGAAATAATGCTTATCATCGGCTGACATTATAACAACACTTAAGTGGCTTCTTAAAAGTTGTACCAGCTTCAAGGTTTAAGCCCATATAACCCCTAGCCAGAAACTTCATAATTCATTTCTTTGTGAATAGAAAATCTATTGTGTTTAATATTCCCTGATATAGACATTTTCCTTCAGAGAAATTAAGCATTCAAAATTAGAAAATGCAAATGAGATGACGTCAACCCAGGAATTATCAAATATAAAAAACATGACTATAAGCAATTATTACAATTTTACCTTTTGGAAAAGGTTTTCTGTGCTAAACTACACACTATGGGCATATTTACTCCTTAACCCTTATGCACCTGTTTGAAAATTTGAAACAAAATGAGGCATCAAATTCCTAGGTTGACATCATCTCATTTGCATTTTCTAATTTTGAATGCTTAATTTCTCTGAAAGGAAATGTCTGTATCAAGAAATATTTAACAAGGCAGATTTTCTATTCACAAAGAAATGATTTATGAAGTTCCTGGCTAGGGGTGATATGGACTTTAATATTATACAGCAAATGAATATAGACCTTGTTTGCTTGAAGCCGCGGCTACACGAGCGATTTTTTGCTTGCACAGGCGACGCGATTTTCTGAAATGATCGGCGCGCGGTGGTGGCTACACGAAGCAACAAAAACTGACGATAAATGTTGGCGATGAAATCTAAAAATATAAATAAACAAATCGTGGTTTTGTCGGTCAAATAATCTGGAAGAATTGAAGAATTGAAATTTGGTCGCGTCGCGAGTGCGAAGAAAAAGTCGCGGAGTGGCTGACACGAGCGACAAAGTCCCACGAATACGTTGTGAAAAATTCTAACTCAATTAATTCTCGCAACTTTGTTTGGCGAATTTTTTCAGCTGTCGCGTCGCCTGTGCAAGAGTGGCTACACGTGCGATTTCCCGTGCGTTGGCGACTTTTAAAAAATCGCGGTCGCCAGTGCACGCAAAAAATCGCTCGTGTAGCCGCGGCTTGAAACATTTGTTCAAAGTCACTTGAGTGCAATCATAATAGCAATATTTCCACTATCAAAAGTATTTGAGTATGTTTCTCAATAAAATATTCAATGCTTAATACATGTTAATAATTTATAAATTCTGTTTAATTTATAAAACATTCTTACTACTAATAATAAATGTAAGGCCAGCCCATTTCTTTTTATCACAACATTTACAGGAATAATAATCCTTATTTCATACCCACAGTATCTATATATTCTATAAGATGTCAATATAAGGGACAGATTTGCAGAGACTGTGTCACCAGAGGCACAATGTTGTGAACCTTTCAAAATTGTAAAATCTAACTTGTTATAATTTTTATTGATAATAATTGGTATATTACGTGCACTCTGATTGGTTGAGAACTGTGTGCGATTACAGTACACATGCACAGATGATGTCATTGAATCTTATGTACACTCTGATTGGTTCCAAGAAATGTTTCTATGAATATTATATAAAACAAATACATTCCATTTTTCCGTGGGTTTGTACTCTAATAGATGCAAAGAAGATGTCAAAATGGGGTGAGAACAACAGTCATGCCATTCAACTTCATCTCATGGTGTACTTTTTTGTTCTCAGCCACATTTTGACATCTGTGCATCTATTAGAGTACAGATACATGGAAAAATTGCAGAATCTATTTGTAAAAGAATAGACAATATGAACCTTGATTTCACTGGATGTTACAAAACGAGCACAGTCATAGCATGAAGCATCAAAAGTATTTCACACCACACACCTGATAATTTTGTGTGTTATAAAGTTTTCACAATCATACAAATCTGTCCCAAGTTACAGTGATTTTCATTGCAAACCAACATTCAAATAGTTCACTGGAATTCACCTCTGTCATTCAAAATAAAAAAATAATCTGAAGACTAAACAAATGAGCAAGATCATACTGGTAGTTCTTTGTATTTTTAATTTTAATTTCTATGATAACAAAAAATCCAACAGGTGTTTGAGTTGACATAATGAAAATCACCATAACTTCAGATCGCCCGTTTTACACTTTGTCATTTCAGATGGTATCATGTCCTGCTTGCAGGAACAACTCACATTTATAGACATTTTACTGAAAATTTTACAAACTTTGTACAGCTGTTGACTGGTTATTTTTGATTGACTCTAGCCTTCTTTGCCTTGGCTTTGGTTTTGGATACTTTCTTTTTCAGTTCTTCTTTGTAAGAAATAATGTCTCCTTTCCACTGATTTATTGTTCCTTTTTCACAAATCCAGATCTCCTGAGCAACCTGTACAATCAGAAAACAGAAATCAATGATCATGAATTTTAGAACTTTTACATGGATTACCTCTGGTAAAAAGGAGAGAAAAACTGGTGGGTAGCTTTTTGCACCAAGTCTTCTACTCTCATTTTTCTCCAAAAAAAGCCTTAAAAACAAAAGGAGAGTTTGGGCAATTTTAGCCTTACCTGATTTATGAGCCTAAAGTCATGGCTCACTAGTAGTAAACCCCCCTCAAAATCAAGAATTGCCTCAGCCAGAGAATCTATAGTTTCCATGTCCAAGTGATTGGTGGGTTCATCAAGCAGTAGGAAGTGAGGTGCTTGGAAAGCCAGCCATGCAAACACTACTCGACAGCGCTGCCCATCTGAGAGATTACGCATTGGACAGATCTGGAAATAAAACATAGGTGCACTGTCTAATTCTGAGACATATATGGCAATGCTCAACAAAAGAATAAAAGAAAGGAAGGAAGGATGGAAGAAAGGAAGGGAAGAAGAATGGATGGATGGAAGGAAGGAAGGAAATAACCTGCTGCTTGCCAGTCAGTCCATATCTGCCAATTTTCTTTCTCATTTCTTCTTCTTCTTTTACTTCAGGAAAACACTTCATCATGAATTCCAATGCAGAAAGGTCCAGTTCCAACATGTCTTGTAAGTGCTTTGTAAAAGACAAAAACAAAAAACAAAAAAACATAACTAAACAAAGAATGGATAGATGACCAAATAAATGAATGATATCTTCATACCTGGTGATATCGGCAGATTTTTAAGTGACCATGACGTCTAATAATTCCATCAGTAGGGGTCAATATTCCTTCAATGAGCTTTAACAATGTTGATTTGCCTGCTCCATTGGGCCCTACTAAAGCCACTCTTGTATCCAAGTCCATTCCAAAGTCAACACTCTTATATATGTGTGGCTGAAATATCAACATCATAAAGCAGATATCAAAATGGAGAAAACTTAGGTGAAGGGTGTGTCTCAAAGCTCTCAAAAGAACAGACAGTACAAATTTGACCACTGACATCCAAGGGTGAATTAAGTTAACAATGGAGCCCAAGTTAGCCAATCGGCTTTTATCTTCATAGTTGGTGGATATCTGAAAATTGCTGCCTTTTAAAAAGAACCTGGTTTAGAATTTTCAACAAGCCCTTTCATCAACCAGTGATACTGGTTAAAGTTTTCATGTCTTCTTCTTCCCTTCAGTTTCCAGTTATACCAAGGAAACATATTATAGGTGGACTCTTACCTTATCATCAGCATATCTAAAACTCATGGACTGTACTGAGATGACAGGGGGAGGCAGTTTACCACAGTCAGGAAAGTAGAATGATAAAGACTGTAGTGAAAAGAATATGCATAACAGTTAATAAAATTAGCACTGAAAACATACATTGTAACATACAAATCACGTATATTGGTTAAAGTTCCAGTGGCCTTTAGTTAAAGTGTTTGCATAGCATTAGAGTCATGCCTTTACAAGCATTAGCTTCCACATTTACCATGGCTAATATCCACTGGACATTCTTGAGCAAAACTCAATCGTACGTGCTGTACTCCATTTTGCTCAGATGACTAACCTTAGTATATAAAATAGATACTGTTATGAGGTGCAATAGGCATGAGGTCGTAACTATGCCCTGTATTTATTGCCTTAAACCCATTAATGACACAAGCTCAAACAAATTCAATTACATTAAGTACATTATTTACCTTATCTCTTACAACTTTCTCTGTCAAACCTGCAGCATTCATTTTAGCCAAAACTTTTTCTTTACTTTGAGCTTGTCTTGCAAGCTTAGCAGTTCCATGTCCAAACCTGGCAATATAATCCTGTAAAGAAAGGGAAACAGTTATTAATAACTAAGTATCAATTTATACAATCATGTAGGTCTGGTCTGAATTGAGTTCACAGGGATCTCCTGAATAGTGTTGTGTTTTTTTTTGTGTTCCTCCAAATGCAGGGTTAATGTGTAGTGTGAAGACCAGGTCTATGGTCTAATATCTTTACCTGATAGGACAAGAAGGTCTAACTATTTGAAGAAATACATAAAGGCAGCACTTCCTCAATTACATTTATTTATTTTAAAGCTGCAAGTGTTGGTCCAGCTGGGAATTGAGTTCCATCCTTCCACATTGAAGACTAGTGTTTAATAAACTGAGCCAACCAAATGGTATTGATACTGCCCATCATGGCAATGCAGGCCATTCAATGCTTACCTTCATGTGCTTTATTTCTTCCTGTTCTCTGTTGTATTGTTTCATCTGGTTTTCTTCTAATTCAGCTCTTGTTTTAACATAAGAATCATAGTTACCCTGAAAGCAGAAATGAATGATACATGTACAAATCAGGTGAAATCAAGTTAAACTTGATAATAGAGCAGATTTTGTATGAGTGTGAAACGGACCACACGTACCGTGACTGTGTCAGTGCCGTGTTGTCTATAAAAACATTCGAAATTCTTGCTGTAACAATGCAGTACCGTTTTCACAGTCATACAAAATCTACTCTATGATAACCTGTACTGTACATGTATGTGGAAAAGAAGGAAACATGTAAAGATAAAAGACATACTAAACAACTGTGCTGCTTCCTCATGGAAAATTATTGTGGAGCAAATGGTGTACTCTCGATCCACTCCCTCCATCATTGCTCTATGGTTTTGTGTTTTGAGATTGAGGGTGAAACAAGGGTGCAAGAAATATAATGAATCACTGTTTGAATGTGAATCTCTTGCATAGTGGATCATGCATGAACCAACTCCATGTAGGCCATGTGACCCAATACAAGATAACATACAGAACAAGGATATGAGAATCACATTGTAGATGGGAATTATCTGTGAGTCTCTTGCATGCATAGTGGACCAAGCATTCATCAACTACATAGGAATTAAATGCACAGGTAACCCAATTTGGATTACAGTGTACATAACAATGTACAAAACACTTGAAACTCTTCTTCTTTAACCCTGTAACTCATATTTGACTCGGCCATTTGATCTAGTGGCCCTTTGCCAGCCCAAAGACAGAGTTGTTTATACTTACACCATAACACTTCAACTGTTGTCTAGTCATGTGTATAATATTTGTACAAACACCATTCAGAAAGTCTTGTGAATGAGACACTATAACCAATATTCTCTTGTAGCTGAAATGACAACAAATATGACTTCAGTTCCAAATAGGCACTTCTAGCTGATTATCAACTGTCACAAATTACTGGACAGGTGTGGTATGTAATAATGTTCTAGTCAAGGTATGTCCCATTTTCTCTCACAATGACTACCTCTATACACTAAGTATTTTATGTATACAATACCCAACTCAAAATATCTGAATTATGCCAACGAGGAAGGTAAAATGGATGTGTTCTATTTTTGGAATGCTGTGAAGTCTTAATGGGAGCATCCCTATATAAAGATGGACACCCCTGTGAGATTGGCATGCCCAGGCTGTAAGGTACATGTTGACCCCTCTCTAAGTCAGGCACCCCTGTAAGGTAGACAATTCTCTGTTAGGGGGCACTTCCCTGTTAAGACTAACTTTCCTCTTAACTAAAAAACCTCTGGCTTCAAGTCCTACCTCCACACCATGCTTGTTATTTGTTGTTGTTTTGTACATGTACTTACAGACCTTCTCTTTTCCTGAGATCTTCTACAGACAGATAGTTAAAGAGGGTCCCTGGGGTGTGCTCTCATCAAGGAAGTTTATTACGTGTTTATGTTTCAAGTGTTTTTAGTGCAGTTTAAAACATGACTTACTTCTTTAACTCATCTTCCAACCACACACATGCATCAAGATCAAGATGATTTGTTGGTTCATCAAGAAGAAGAATAGAAGGTTTAATGAATAAAGCTCTAGCTAAAGCTATTCTCATTCTCCAACCACCAGAAAAGTCTTTAGTAGGAGTATTTTGCATAGTCTTGGTAAAGCCTAATCCATGAAGAATCTCGGCAGCTAAGACCTCAGCATGAGCAGCATCCAGCTCCTCAAGTCTTTCATACACCTCCATCAGCCTTATAAATAAAATACAGTATATACTAATATGTACATTTCTAATAACCACAGTCATTTTGTAATGCCGTAATTTTACTAAAATACAACTGTATTTGATGGCAAGAGGTCAGTTACACATAGTGTTTCGCTTCAAGGATGTGTCCATCATACCATCCTATAACCCACAAGGAGTTATGAGGTTGATATTAAAACTCGGCCTTTTATGTCATCATTCCAATTGCCATCATATGCTCTATAAATTCTACACAGACACATTATCATTAATCCATTGGTACAAAACAGAGAAGGGTTTGTGGTACAAGTCTGATGATTCTGTTCTATCAATCAAACAAAGAGGGTGAGAATACTATAATTTATTACTCTTACATAAGGTGGCTCACTACATTTTTCTCAGAGTCCAGTAAATGAGTGAATGATCGTAAGAATAGAAGCTGATTCCATTCTTGCAATCACAAGATCAAAAAGAAGAAGAAAAACTTGTTTCCAAGTTATCACAGTTGATTGCAAAACATCATTTGTGGTTGCTTGCAATTATTTTGGATGATATAGAAACAAGGCTTAACCAAAACATAAAATGGCATATTGTATCTAAATTAATATGACCATTGTGTTTGACCGACCAAATAAATTATTGCCCAACTTGTACCAAAGACTTTCTCTGTCATACATCAATGAACTTGACAGTTATCTTAAATATAAACATGACATCACACATGATATACATGTAGACCTAACAGTCTGTAACAGTCCAAACCTTCCTATATGTACATGTACTAGCTATTGTTTATAATTGAAATCTGCTATACTGGCAGCTTACCTTTCACTTGCCTCATCTCCCAGGTGTGCTAATTCTGCTGCCTCAACCTCTAACCTGTGTCGTTCTTCATCAACCTCCATTACACTCTGTAGTGCAGTCTTATCACTGGCTTCTATTTCTCCATGTAAATGGAAAATATCAAAATGTTCTGGGATAGGGATTTCTCTTTTACCAATGGCCATAAGCATGGTGGATTTACCTAGAAATGTGTCAATTAAAAAGGCAACTTCAGCAACCACAGAGTAGGTTTAATATAGCTCGTCATCTGACTAGTAGTCTAACCTGGAGTGTTCAATGGATAAAATCGATAAACAATATTAATTGATAAGATTAGTTAATATCAAAAATCGATAAAAATTGATATGCCCTTATTTTGTGAGTAATCGATAACTGTATATCAATACAAATTGATATAATTCAATAATTATCAATATAACTTGAATTGATAATCTGATTGAGAAAATGTGCAAGTATCGATATTTATTGATTGAATGATACAAATTTTGATCGTTTATAGTATTTATATATATACTATATATACTATTTTATCCTTTAGTAAATATTATACCAAAAAATGTCTCTTGACATTTACTGTTATACCTTATCAAAACTTAACAGGTTTCAAGACAATATTTGTCATAATATTCACCGAAATATTGATCAATCAAGATCGCAATGAATTAGGAATTTCTTAAAATTTATAGCATTTCTTTAACGATACAAAGTCATAAAAGTCTGATGAGTTTTTAAATTTGCGGACATCAACAAAAGCCGAACTGACTTAAATTTTTTGGTGACGATTTTCCCGTACGTTCCATGCCTGAATTAAATTTATTCTGAAAACGGAATCTGGCAGGACTCTTGTAAGTTTTCTCATACCAAGAGTAACAATGCGTTAATAATCCCCCAAAACGACTAAATCAAATATACAAATTCCTATTACTCAAAAACAACATTTTACAATTACCCGAATTGTTATCTTTTTCTTTGGCTGACGTGACATTAAAACTAAGCTTATAAAAGAGAAGAAGTTTGAGATTGAATTCATGACGTACCACAGCCATTCAAGCCGATCAGTCCATATCTTCTTCCACTGTTTAACTCTAAATTAGTGTCTTTTAGAAGTTCGACACCATGGAAAGTGATGGAAAAGTTCTCGATTTTGAGATCTTTAGATAAAGGATGTGATCCTAAAACGCCGGTACATGACCGCGAAGACACATCGATGACTACTCCGCCATTACTGATAGTTTCGCCGTTTTCAATTGCTGTTTCTGATGGATTTACGGGTTGTTTTGGCTTCCCTCGTGATTGAGCCGCTGCCTTCTTCTTAGCTTGTCGTTTTTTAGCGGCTTCTGAAGGCATTTTAGTTACTTTTTCGGGTAAAATGACAAGAAATTTTAACAAGAATTTTTCCTGGTTGATCAGTTGTGTTGCAATGGCACGTGTGTAGTGCCAGGTCTTCTCGTCCTTTTTTGCCCGCTGGCTAATGTGGAAGCCTCTGGTGCCACAAAAGCTGGAATTTTATTTCGGAATGGAAGTTGGAAGAAGCTGCAATATAATATATGTGAGCATATTATTTTAAAAGATATAGGCATATTATTTATGTCTGTTAAACGAAAAAAAAAAAAATTTCTGAAGTTCCCATACCGGGAGTCGAACCCGGGCCGCCTGGGTGAAAGCCAGGAATCCTAACCGCTAGACCATATGGGAATTCACAGTATACGGTGTTGACAAGATAATATTTATTTCAAATTCTGAACCTGACGTCATAACAATTTAAATTCTAATGTCTAAACATTCCTAAAACACTATCCACAAGTCATTTCCCGTTGTTTTCAAAATTCGACATTTCGGGACAGCTTTTAGCAAAAATACAAGACTTTAGGACCCTCGAAATTTGACCAAAAGTTTGTGAGACTCTGATATTACATTTGAGGGGACGATTCTTCACCCCATACCTGAATGTCAGAGAATTGGCTTGCACTACATTTCGTAATTTAATATTCCCAGCTAATTATTAAATTAACAAAACATAACACAAGCAAAATCTCTGGGTAAAATGGGACTGGGATTTGCCTGGACTGTTTTTTTGACTGGGAAATGGGATTGTTGTACTGGGACTGGGATTTGGGTTTTTTTTGTCACTGGGAATAGGGAAACAGAACATCAAATGGGAATGGGATTTTATGATGAAAAACTGCAAAACCGTACAAATATTTTACAAAAATTGAAAAAATTACAAGTCGACGCACAAAAAAACGAAAAAGAAAAAATCGTACCCAGGACTTTTCAGTATATTGTGCATCCGAGAGACTGAGACTGGTCACATGTCTCTTTTTTGGTCAAATGTAGAGGTATTTTGACTTACTTTGTGAAAAGGGGAGTTCGAAAAACTGCAATGGGATTTTTGAGAAATTTATGACTGGGATTGGGATTTTAATGAAAAAGTAGGCTGGGAATGGGATTTGGACCCCCCCCTTCAGGAACCTCACACAAGTTACTGAACAAATTTCTCTTTATCTATTTTTATTTTTCGATTTCTCATACAAGATAAAAGAATCACTTTAGTTTTCATTTTCAGTCAAATTTAGGGTTGTTATGCTTATAGTAATGGCTGACTTGGGTGTTCACTTGGTATTCTAAATTCTTATAAATTAAGTCTACGATCAGTTTGTACTATTCTCAGTGCTCCTACTCATCCATTCACTCTCCTCGCCCCTTCCTTCCTCCCCTAAAAAGGGAGCAAGGAGATTATACAGACACATCCCATAAGCTGACACCAACCCTCTCCTGAATGACAAATGCTACACTTTGAACCTCTACATCACCAGACACTTATTGTACATAGTTGTAAAGATCCACGCTTTATTCACTTAGCAAGTACAAAGGTACAAAATCAAAAATGGGTGGGCTACATAAAAGTTCCTGGATGTAACACAGGAAGCCCAACATCATTTATACATCCCTTTTTCTCTAAAATGAAGATTGTTATTGGATGTAACACAGGAAGCCCAACATCATTACAGTGGATGGCAATTTCTGTATGCTAATGAGAGGTTCAATGTGATGTTTTGATGTTAGCAACCTTTTTGAAAGATGGGTTAATTTAAGCCATCAATGAATAATTAATAATAATGCTTTTTTTAAATATAACGCAGTAAAAATAAATTCACTTTTCCTTTTGGTCATCACCTGAAAGACAACACATCAAGAAGCCTTATTAATAAAAATGGAATTGGAGTTCCTTTTACCCAGCAGTTTCACCACTTCATATCACTCTTGTCACAGTCAACTTGTCACAATTTATTATTCACTGTTCAGAATGTGAATTGAAATTTTCCTGCAAAAAATAACTGTGCATACAAGCTTGTTTTACCTTTTTCTTCAGGTTTACCATGTTCACTTGAGGAAGGATTGCTGTCTGGATTTCTGTGGAAAGTCTCTTGTGCCTGATGCCGTAACTCAGTCATGAGTTCTGGGTTGCTCTCTTGCAGCTGTTCACCAAATCTTTGGGCCCTGATTTACCAAAGAACAACTTTAATATCATAAGGTTTCTATTTTCAGTAACAACATAATTTTATTTAGCAAATTTTAGTGAGTTCTTCAAAATTTCTAATTAAATCTTGTACTCACTAAAACTACAATGTAGTATTCTTGGGTAATATTAGATGTCAATCATAATAAAAATCATGATTTCCCCAAAAAATCACTAAGTAGCAGCCAATTCTTCCCTTAGAGAAATAACTAATTAAATTTTATTAGTAGTTGCTAAAAATAGTAACTTTGAGGTGTTTCAAAGTCCATTAAATTTATGTATATCTGCACAGGAATTTACAAATTTTACAAATATTTATCTCTCAGAAATACATTGTCAGATTGACTCTGATGTGAGGCTTGATTATGTTTAATTCCAGGTAAATTTTCTAGATACTTACGCTTGAAATAACCGACTCATACCACCAGCACCTCCACCACTGCCACTGCCACTAGCAGCAGCAGCACCCATTCCTCCTCCTCCCATTGCACCTCCCATTCCACCACCTGTCATCATACTTGATACCCTGTAATAAATGATGATTGATGAATACAAGGGA
This sequence comes from Telmatactis stephensoni, assembly GCA_029948255.1. NCBI lineage: Eukaryota > Metazoa > Cnidaria > Anthozoa > Actiniaria > Isophelliidae > Telmatactis > Telmatactis stephensoni. The sequence goes on along the minus strand of JALIZF010001919.1, from coordinate 721,974 downwards.
TTTATAATGGTTTCCTGTATTTAAGGGTAGATTCCATATGATTGGGTATGTGCTGCATCTCATATAAGAGACTGGAAATACCCATGAAACGCATCCCAAAACTCAATAAACAAATTTTTAACAAACCCCAGGTAGGAAATATGGTACTTGAAGGGCCACTGAAAATTCATTGTCTTTAATCCAAAATTTACTTCACCAATTTTGGAAGCTTAAAACAAGCCTAAAACCTGGATCCTCTTGTGCCTCAAATCCATAAAGCTGGAGTACCCCAAGGGGTAAATACAGGCACAGTAATTTTGAATATTATGAATATGGAAAGCATGATTGTTTCTCACTCATACACGGCTGCTCTATATGCAAAATTGTTGTTCATTATTTTATGGATATTACAATATGGCACACTACTCCATGAAGCTACAATATTAATATTTAAGAGCTAACAATGAAAATGGCTTAAGTGACTTTTCAATGATCATTTCAAGTTTTCTTAAATAGTTGTTTCCTATGTCAGGAAAGTCAATTGATAAACTGTTCTATTGATACCATTTCAAGGGCATCCCCCTCAATTTTAATCAGTTTTCACAACAACTAATAAAAATATTTATTGTATTTTGAGAATTAAGCCAAGTCATTGGCTTTTCTCAACCAATAGCAACTTTTAGAAATTATACACTTCATATCATGTAAATATACACATATATGACAAGGGACATCATTGCAGCGAAAATTATTGTTGCATCGCGACCTCCAATGTCAGTAAGATTTTGGTCTTTTCTAATCCGTCCATTATTCTTGGGGGCAGAGCTTTCACGAACTCATTCAGTGATTGGTTGATTTGAAAGAAGCTCCACCCCCAAACTGATTGACAGCTCAGGAAAACCCAAAATCAAAACAAAATTTGTAATTTGTTGGTTGCAATGCAATGATTTTGGCTGTAACATATACAAAAATTAATGCCATGACACATGGTTATGTACTGACTTACATTTGCTGCATTTGTGGACTTTGCATAAATGTTTGAGCCTGAAAAAGAGGATGAAAATAATGATGACATGGAAGTGCATTGAATCAAATGATAATGAATTTGAAAAAAAACATGACCAGTTGATTTTACATTTATTAATAATAGTAATGTTGTCTTCTTACCATGTTCATAACAGCAGGATTAGATAATAATGAGGCAAAGTCCATGCCACCTAAATTTGGCATTCCTAGTAAAACACATGGAGACAACAGTGGCAGTTTTACACTGTTCTTTTTCATTGCATTTACAGATTAGTATATTAAGTGGTTGCTAAGTGGTTGCGAAGGGGGTTGGTAAGTGGTTGGTAAATGGTCAGTAAGTGGTTGGTAAATGGTTGGTTAGTAGTTGGTTAGTGGTTGCTAAGTGATTTGTAAGTGGTTGGTAAATGGTTGGCAAGTGGTTGATAAGTGGTTGTAAGCAGTTGATAAGTGATCACTAAGTTGTTTGTAAGTGGTTGGTTAATGGTCAGTAAGTGGTTGGTCAGTGACCAGTAAGATTAGAGGTTGATTATTGGTCAGTAGGATATTTTTTGGTATAACCATATTGTAATTGTGTGTAAAATCAGTACCTGCACCAGCAGCTCCTGGCATGGCACCACCTCTTGCACCACCTGATGCACCATGCCCCAGTAGACCATCCTCAACTGCCTTGAGATTTTTCTGGTAGAAAGCATTCTCAGGCTCAAGTTCAATTGCCTGTTATGATTAAAATAAGGCATGCTGTTACATTATTTTAAACAGGAGCTAACGAGAACTTTAGGTCAACACATGTCATCAGTGACAGATGACTGTGATACATAACGATGAAGATGACTTATCCTGGCTTATATTTACACTTTCACAAAAAGGAAAAGGAGACAATGAAATTATGAAAATGATGATTAAAAAACTAAATGAAAGGCCATTTCTTCTATGCATTTTGACATTTTAATGTCTGAGCTTTTGGACCTTTGGCCCATCATCAGGGATTAAAGGAATAAAAAAAAGAAGTTACACAAAAATTGTAACTTCTTTAGTACCTTATGAATTAGGCCAAAGGCCTGAAAGCTCAGACATTAAAACGTAAAAATACATACATGTAGAAGAAATGCTCAATTAATATCATGACACCTACATACAGTAGTTTAGACTTAATTTACTTCATGATCACTTATGTAGTTTAAATGTAGTTACTGAATGTACTATTTTAATAGTTACCTTTTGGTAATTTTCTTTTGCTTTTTGTAGATCATTCATATTCTGATAAGAGAGACTTAAAAAAGAAGAAAAAAATTCATTCAAGCATGATAGTACCCTGGTTAAATACAATGGACCTTTGAAATATGTACTAAAATGAAAGACCAATATAGACTGTTCAAATTGGTTTGTTGTCATGAGGGTTCAGTATAATGGGAAAAATCTATACAGTTAATAGCGTCAATATACTTACGCCATTCTTCCATAAGCTTTGCTGTATTTGGGATCTAATTGAAGAGCTCTTTTACAATCATCAACAGCTTTTTGGTGTTCACCAATCTTACTATATGCTGCTGCTCTGTAATTAAAAAATAATGCAAGGAATTAGTAGACATGAAGACATTATTAAAAATATTTTCAAACTCTTAAGACCTTCAGGAAAGAGCTTTAAATAATAAGGCCAAACACTTTACATGTATAGTAAAAACAAAAGACAGAGTCCACATTGAGCCATTGAGACAATAAAATATTAAATGGAATGAATGAATGAATGAAAAAACAAACAAACAAACAACGAATGAATATATGAATGAGTGAATGAAAATTTTAAATGGCATTCCCCTAAGGGGCTAATGACTATACTCCACGCTCACTACCACCACAGTACAAGTCATGTAATATTCTATGTATATTATAACTCACAATGTTTTTGCTGAGGTAGGAAAATTGAGAAGTTCCCAGAAAAGAGAGAGGACAATAGATTGAACAAGCTCAGTTCACATACATGTAATGGCCCAATCCAGCCAGAAATAGAACCTTGGCCCCAGAGGCAAAATGCAAACAGTGAACTAATACACAATTGCCACTAATACATTATAGTAATCTATTATTGTAAACTTTTCCTATAAATATCACTTATAAACTGACAAAAGTAATACCTGTTACAAGGATATACAGGATTGGTGTTGTCTAGTTCTATGGCCTGTGTATAACAGCCTATTGCATCTTGATATCTTTCCATTTTCATAAGCTGATTACCTATAGAATAAGTCAGAATAATTAGGCATATAAAATTCTAAGACAACACCTTATGTATTTCTCTTAGAAAGAACTACAGGGCTAATGGAATGGAATGCAGAATGGTGCTAATAATATTGTAGCATTGTTTTAAACTGTAACAGTTATACTGCCTTATTGGTTTTAAAACGTTAAAATCTCCAAAAACTTATTAAATAATAAGGCAGCACATTTAATTTACAGCATTTCTATGTTATCTACTAATATATGTTCCTCTTCCTCAGTTTTAATTTAATAAAAAATTACATTTGGGAACAAAGCAAATTGGAATCATCTTTTGGCTGTTGCTTTGATCAATTATCATGATTGGATTAGATCTTTTAACACAAAATAAACTTTGTTTCAAAATGGAATTTTTACATTATATTTCAAAAACATGTTATCCATAGGTTGATATACACAGTAAGTATTTTCTGTCTGAAAACCAAGACATTTTACCATTGGGAAAATGAGACGCCACAGAACAATAGAGAGTTGCCCAGTTCTTATGCACATTCATTTGTTACTTAAACTCCTATAATGTCTCTAAGGTGGACACCATAGAGACCTGGTTTTACTTTTTACTTTAGATATTAGGTGACTACCTACTCTGTTGATAGTTACATAAAATGCGATGTGGGACTGGCAGTGCTGTAGATTTAGCCATGACAACAATGTTCTTTATAATGGAGAACATACATGATTGTATCTATAGATCTAGACATATACATTATGTTATTATCAAATTTCTCTGACCTTCAGCCTTAAGCTCCTCTGCTCTTTCTCTGTCTTTTGCTGTTGGTTGCATAACTGTAGGATCTCCATTTGTCTAATGAAGAAAAGAAATATCAAATAGTACATTGTAAATTAAAACAACGACCCATAGTTACCCCCCTCCTTCCTTTGTTCTACTTCAATCAGTATTTAATGTATATGTATAATAACTTTATTGTAATAATAATAATAATAATAAATAACATAATTTTATTATAATAGGGTTATAGAAGGGAGGAACTTAATCCTCATTGTAAACTATACCCCAAATATTTCAAAAGTAAAGTCAGTGGATTGAAAGAGCCTTAATAATAATTGGCCCATGACTTTGGAAAATTTTAAGAAAATTGTTTACTTTGTACCTCTGGAACACTGTGTTCTTTGATGTAGTTATCAAATATTTCTTGTAATGGTTTGTCAACTTTAAGTGATTCTTTCTGATTTTCATCATAATTTTCCACCTTGAATACTTGCTCCAAACACTGGATAGCAACTAAAAGCAAATAGTTCATATTATGTATTATTAATTAATGTACAAATTATGTATGATTATCAAAATTCCATCAAAAGTTATAACCTTGGCTATCATGGGCTACATGTCAAGTAAATCAGGCAAACCTGCATCAAGCAGTCAACCTATATTAAACAGTAATGACAGACCTGGAGTAGTCAATCGATAAAATCAATAAAAATTGATATTTATTATTGATTTGATTGATATTGATTTTACCTATTAACTGATAAAAATCAAACTCACACAATTTTTATCAATTGATTAGTTTTCCATATCAATTTTTACCCAATGTAACTTGTGTTTTATAAATTTTCATCATAATTATCTTGAAACACATGACATTTCTTGTACACTAGCTCACAAATTTCTTTGCATGGTTCTTTAATTACCATTGTTTTGAAATTGCATATCAACAGTAATTAACTTTGCACTGTATTTAACACATAAAACAAAAACTGGGACAAAAAGTCCATTCAATCTGGAATTCTTTGTGAGGTTTACTCTCTCGATGTAAATCTAGTCAAGCAGACAAGTGTCTGGTTTCAAGTGTCTTGATAAACTACTAGTCTGATTAATTAGCATTACACATAATCCAACGTGTCCAACATGCACAGTCTCTTTTATCATCAGTCCTCATTAATAGCATTACTCCATATTTTTGAAATTAGTCTTTTGAGAGAAATAGTTATTTTATTTGGAGGGGCAACATGTTGTAATATCTGCTAATTAACAAACTTTTGGATGGCAATTAATTATTTATCACTTAAAATCAATCAAATTGTCAAAAAATTGATATTATCAATTTCCTTACACTTAAACTTTGTATCGATTTTTAATGATTTCCTAGAAAAAATCTATACAAATCACTTGATTTTTATTGATTTGTATCGATATCGCTTTTATTAATTGACTACTCTGGTCGAGTTGAGCATACTACCACAACCCAGGGTGGCCACTTAATACTGGCTCATGCAAATGACACATATACACATGTAATTAGAATTTTTGAAAACCTCCTACATTTCAAAACCTCCATAATTTTTAAAGTTTTGATTTCAGTTCCAGTTCATATTTCATACTTTCAGACATAATTTCTGATTGAAGCATCTTTTCACTGTAGTTTAACTCACACCATTTTATCACCTTCATATGTTAACAATTGTTAAGTACAGTACTAATAGCAATGACGAACGTTACTCAAAGTGATAAGTTTTATATCTATAATTCAAAAATCAACCAATTAACTTAAACCACGCAAGCATGAATTACGCAACTACCATTAATCTTCATCAACTACTACAAAAGTTAAACCAGAACTACAAGCACAAAGTAACATACCTGCTTTAAAAAGTAAACATTAAGGCATTTAAGAGCAATGTATATCAATATATATTCATTACCTTCTAAAGTTTCTGCTGTATCACCTGAAATCTTGCCACTATTCAAATATTGTGACAAATGATTAAGAATTGAAAACGCTAGTTTTTCTGAATTCGACATCGTTGGACTTTATATCGTAAAACAAAGATATATCTACAAAATAGATGAATGTATTTTTCAGTATGAGAGAATAACAAGCCCTAAATTGACTAAAAATTGAGAGCTCAACACCCCAAAACGGTAATCACACAGTCGGGTAACCAATAATTACTAGGCGTTCCTAGCTAAAATCGCTTAGGACTGGGACCTAGTAGCTATGAGAAACTCCTCGTATTCCCTCGTATTAACATCGGAATTTTAAGTAAAAATCGAAGAAAAATCTCTATTTTGCTATTGAATCGCGGTTGTAAGAACAATGATTAATTTTGCAAAGGCGAGGGCTAAAAGGGCTACAAATTTCGAGCAACTCCGAGTAATGTCGGAAATCATTCGTGACGTAATCGGGAAAAATCACTGACACTACACCTCGTCATTATTGATTCATACGATAAAAAAACTCAAATTTTAAAGTTGAAAATACGCTTAGAATAATGCTAAGTAGCTTTATTGTGTATTTTATAATAATATTTGTAGATTAAAGTCGATTTTTGTCGATGTTCGGAAAATGACTCGTGACTGTCATACTTCAGACTGTCGTCGGAAATTCCTCGTGTTCTGAGCCACCAAGCAAAATGGTCAGCGACGTATCCCATGTTAGTTCTTCAGCGGGATTTTAGCGGCATTTTGTAACATATCTTGACAAAAACCGAAAAGTAACAAGTTTTAAAGTTTTTCCTTTGTATATAGTTTTTATCGAGTTATTTAATAATGCCCCGAGACAAAGTAAGTCCATTTATAGTGTCAGAAAGCTTAAATTTCAAACTACAGTCATTTTGAAGGAAGGCAAAGCTTTCGCCATGTGACATGTTTCTTCGTGATCAACCGTCGTGTTGTTCATTTTTCATCTTTTTTCGTTATACTTTGCAGCTAAGAAACTTCCACAACAAGTTCAGCGAAGAGGTAAGTATAGTAAGACAGACTGTAACGATTTTTACATTTTTAACGAATTTAAAAGAAAGGCAATTGAACACATTTTATCCATGGTTTTGTTCATATCGTAGGCGGAGGAAATTGTGACGAAGTTTTTCCCTGAAAAAGTTGCTGAACTTGATAATCTGTTAAAGGTACGTACATTTATAGATATGTGGATAATTTCTGTTAAAATTGTTAAAATGGTTTAAAATAGATTCTATCTTTGGGGAGGGGAGGGAGGAATATGCTATATGATAGTTTATTATATACCCTTGTCGATACGCGCGCTCTGATTGGCTGAAAGCTGTGCTTTATCAGAGAACGGAGCACAGTTCTGATGTCAGCAGCGCGAGCTCAACCATGCGCGCACACTTTTTAAATTTTTGTACGGAGAAAATCGAACTTTTTCCCTTGAATATTTACTTCAAAATATATCATAAAACAAATAGAACAGCTTTTTCCATGCTCCGTTCAGTAATACAGCACTTAGGAAGTGCTGAGAGCACTCAAGAAGTGTGGAGAGCACTCGCCTACGGCTCGTGCTCTCCTTACACTTCTTTCGTGCTCTCGTCACTTCCTGCGTGCTGTATTACTGATTGGAGCACGGAAAAAGCTGTTCTATTTGTTAAATAAGGACTGAGTGCAGTCCAATTCAGTCTATAATCATACATGTATGAGGGATAAAAAAATTGGATGAACACATAGCAGGAGTCCAATTTGTTTATTCTGAGTATGATTATAGGCATAATTGGACGACATGAAGTCCTATTACCAATTCATCAGAAATGATACAATTTCTGAGAAAATATTTTCATGCTAATCAATGCTAACTACAACTAAAATGACCAAATTTTGTTGAAAAAGGGAGAAAAGTTAGTAAAAATCTCTTGAGTGCACGCTCAACAGCGTAGTGACCACTAGTAACCCCTATTTTACTTTTGGGCTTCCTGTGTCAAAGAATAGAGACTGGGAACAAATGAAAAGAGCATCCAGTCTTCTCTCTTCTGCTTCAATCCCACAGGAAACAGCATGTGTTCAAAATAAAATAAATTAAATATTAAATAAATAATCTTCTACAGCAGATCCATGTACACGTGTAGTGACTATTAATTTTTTCTGTTGGCACTCACACTCACTGCCTCTATATTAAATATTTTGCATACATCGCTCAACAACCTCACATTGATTTTTTTTACTGAGGAAGAAAAAAAATCCAGAGAACTTGGAGAAAAAACCCTTGTGGAATGGTAGAGAACAATACATCAAACAAACTCAATTCACACATGATCCAATGCTTGAGCTGGAACTCAAACCCTTACCATAGCAGTGAAAAGGCAGTGCTCTCACCACTCAGCAAACCATGCCACCCATAAAAATTAATGCAACCCACACATGCGTAATCTGATTAGCTCTGGCAACTGTCCAATAATTACAACTGTCCAATGAACAATATAATACATGTGTACATGAACATACATGTAAATATGTATATTCACCATTTTCATAATTCATTTTTTTTCAAGTAGAAGAAATGAGCTTCTTGCAAGAAATGATTAATGTTATATGAGAAATTACTTCCTAAGAAATGTTACTAGACAGTTTCATCACTTGTGGTTTGGGTGGCCTTGTTTTGGTGCATTTTCAAAATTATAAATCCTCCTTTCCTGTCAAGGATTTATTACTTCTGTAGAAATTTGCTTACATGATCCAAATCAACAATCTTCATAATTTCAAAGAGTTGCAACTCAAGAAGTACACTGTATTCACTTTTTAGCATTTACATGTATTCATTTTTCAGCATTTACATGTATGCTAGCGGCAGCCATTATGAAAGTCATATATAGTCTGATAATATGCATTTTGGAGCCAATTTATTATTGTTTTTACTCCTCTTGCAACTTTTCAATTTAACTTGCAGCTACTGCATATCACCAACACATAATAAACATCTGTCACATCATTGACAGATATACTTTGTAAAAGTATATTTGAAAACTGCCAATGTTCTTAATTAGAGAGTTCTCCTTCATGGCCCTTTTATGGCTCTTTGTGCAGTGCTTCCTCACCCACAAACAGCTGCTTATAACCGAACAGCATTTTCTTCCCAAAAATATCCAATCAGGGTCATGAAAACTCTGACATATACGTTGATCCAGAAGTACAAACAAGTTAGTATTAATAAAAACATTGTACTTTTGATTGTAACGTTTTGAAATCAATCAGCTCAAGATCAATCAGTTCTGTAATGACTTGCCTGATTGCACAAATGGAAAGAGCCAAATAGAAATTTATGAAGATGACACAACGTTGTACTGTACTAGAGACTCTTGATTCAACACTTGCAGCAATAAATGATGCTTTGGGTTGTGTATCATCATGGTGCTTGGCATCAGGTATGACTATTCATCCAAAGAAGACCGAGGCAATTCTTGGTTTGCACTGACGTCATCATAAAATTTTTCAGGCTTAATATAGAATATTTTTGAATAAAATGTCTTGCATCTAAAAAAGCAGTTGAAGGTTTGTATCTATACGAAATTTGTAGTCATAAGAATATTTTGATAACGAGATACAAGCGATCAAATATCTTCATTGTTTGGTGTGAAATGTATGGGTCCGCCATCTTGGTGCACAACCTTTGTACACCAACATGGCGGACAGTAACACGAAGTACCAAAATCACGTTAATATCACTATAATTCGTGTTTTCTATTCAGATATTCACCAAAACAAACTTATTTATCACTTACAAAGTTAAAGTCATATGATTTGAATCACATATGCCTATATTTCTGTGTCTTTACGATATACGTGATAGTGTTGCGTGACAGAAATTGACTCACAATAAATCGAAAACCATTCATCGAGTGAACTCAGTTTTTTGTGTGAGGACTTTTCTTAATGATATAAATAAAATATCTAGGAAACAGTTTCGTGTGATGAATAGTTTAGATTTTAGCTTTTCGATGATGTCACATGCAAACCAAGAATAATTATAAGGTCGAGTGGCAGATTCATTGGACCAATCCCTACACTTGTGTTAAACAACTCAGTTGTCAAAACCATTAGCTCAACAATAATAATAGATTTGAAATGGTTTACTCATATTAAAGAAACTGCAAAAAGATTTGTGGGAAAGTTAAACCTCTTAAAATCTATGAAGTTTCTTCCAAAGCATGTGTTGAGTGACTTCTACTACAAGGTGATTTTTCCATAGTGTAACATAGGACTTGACTATATGGGGAAATGGAAACAGCACTGAAATGGATACACTTGAACGTATGCATGTTCAAGCTGCCAAAATAATATATGGCTATGACTGGAGAGTGGAATCCACTGAAATTCTAAGGAAAGCAACCTGGAAAACACTAACGTGGCACTACAACTTAAGGTTGCTTCTTATCAGGTTGCAGAACTCTTTGTGAAGCAATACATACATTACAATTTTAGGACTCAAATGACTAAATGACTTCAAAATCCCGAAAGCTAGGACTGACTTACTGGCTAAAGGCGGTGAAATACGAGACACTAAAACCCTCAACTTGTCGCGCAACATTGTTTCGTTGCAGGTTTTTTATCGATGTTGCGCGTAAAATTTTTTTGTTGCGTGACAAGTTGAGATCGCGATTTTTTGATTGATTGATTGATTGATTGATTGATTGATTGATTGATTGATTGATTGATTGATTGATTGATTGATTGATTGATTGATTGATTGATTGATTGATTGATTGAGACAGTACAAATGATGAAGTAATGGCTGATTTTCTGAGGTACATAAATCTGTAAATCCATTCATTACAGTAACAAAACAACAATCAACCTTCAGTTGATGAAATCAAAAACCTTTGACCTTTGTGGATTCATTGACCATGGGAAACAAAGATGTGAAATGAGCCTAAATCCTAATTTAAATTGATATAGATCAAAATTACCACTGCACTCTGCAGACTGGTCAAACGTTTATTGGATTAGGATTTACAGAACAAAGGGAAAGGAATGTTTGGTTATAAGCAAACCTTTGTGGGTAAGGGAGCATTGTGTGGCAAGCCTTAAAAGAGCTGCTAAGGAAACTAGAGATTCGCTATATGCTTGGCTATATGTAAATGTAGTTAATTATTTGGGAAATTTTAGTTCAGTATATTTATAACTTGAGTATTGGGATTAGGGAGATTTATCAAATGTAACATGATATGAAAGAGGCAGATGAATTTATTATGTTCAAAGTGACCAATGACATTGCCAATATTCTGAAAATGTGAAAACAGGCAAATGGTATCCTGAACATGACATCTTGACATTGTCACTCTGATAACATAAAATTTGAACAAATGTGATACATTGTTTATGTTTTTTCTTGCACCATTATCATAATGCATTGTGTTGTGCACTAAATCTGCTCAATAATTGACATTGGCTACTTTTCAATACAACAATTCATCTCTCTAAGAAGGGTTAAATCTATGAAAGTACTCTTTGAAATGTTAAAGAAGGTTTTTTATCAAAGGATATAAGGAAGTCAAAATTAAAGGAAAAGAAAAAGGGGGGATCTAAACTGTAAACCCGATGGATCAATGTAATTTATTTTTAATTTTTCAGTCAGGACAGTTCAATATCAGTGAAATCTCTAAAGTACATAGTCATTCCATCATCCCTGTGTCATATCCTCAACCTCATGATGGCCAGAAAAATGACATTGAAAAGGTCTGTACTCATTGCAGTGATGTATAATTTAGATCACAATCTGTTAGTTATACAGGATCTTCATTGTTTCTATTGCTGGGTTGCATGTGATGTTCCTCACAGCCTGTAGCCACCTTGAATGAACTTCAATAAAAGCGTTCTAATTAGAATCAGTTGCTCACTCATCCTGCTGCATGGCTCCCACTTCTTTATGTTTTGATTCCCATTCCTTTGAATGCACAAAACCCCAGAAATACATTGTAGACAGTATTTGGGTTGTAATATTTTCTGATTTATTTTTACATCAGCCATCTCCCAAAAAGAGAAAGCTGTCAGAAACTGATGCCAAGCTGGAGCAAATGGCTGAACTAGGTATAGTATGATTGTTGTAATGTACTCCAATATTTGTTAGTAAAGACAAATAAATAACTTTTCCTATATATATGATGATGTGGTTGATTAAATAAAGTTCTGTTAATGTGTAGTTCCAGAAAATATCCATACCCCACCGTGGAGGGAATTGGAAATTCCGGAGGGGAGGGAGGGGGTCAGAAAAACAAAATTACAGAGTTTGTATGGAAGAAAAATGGAAGTTCCGGAGGGTAGGGGGGTCCATTTACAAATTCCCTCCTTGGTGGGGGTATGGATATTTTTTGGAACTACACAATACACTGTTGTAGTATGATTGTAACTTGACATTTTCCTTTCAGTTGCAGTTGATATTGTTCCTTGTAACAAGGTAGAGTACATTTTCTATATCATTTGTATACATATTACTTGTAATAATATTATTCTAAACATTTATGGACTAACAGTAAGTATTTTTTTAAAAATTCACAAGCCCTTGGGGGGTATAGAATTGAATTTTCCATACCAGTTCAGGACTTTTTTGCAGGAATTCCGCAAGGGGGCAGCCTGGTGAGAACACTGAATATACACTAGATCAAAAATACAGAAATATACAGAAATAATTACTGTTAGTCCATAAATAGTTAGTCAAATTATTACTTTTTATATATTTTCTTTTAGACTGTCTCTTATGCAAGCTTAAATTTTTGTGTTTTTGTTTTCAGTTTGTTCAACAGTTAATATCCCTCTTGAAACCAAATATTCAAACTCTTATGGAAAAGTGCAACATGGTAGGACCATCTTATTCTTATTCTTGTAGAATCTCTCTTTTTCCTTGACTTTCTTGATTTTACTGTATATGATTGTATACACCTGTGTTGGGTATTTTTTATAATACAAAATCAATTTTTTACAATATGTTTGATTCTGTAGAGCAGAATGTTTTAGTTTGCTGTCGAATAATAGTTGAAGTATCGAAGTTACTTTTATGATAAATAGTTTTTCACATTTTTAATAATTTTGTGAGATAAATGGCCTTCCTCAAGGATGACATGGTGTTGCTATTGTAACCCTACAGTGATGATTTTGATTTCAAATTATTCTTTTACTCAACATTTAGTTTTTCATCTGGTTGTTTCAGTGGATGTCAAAGTGTAAAGCTAAATTTATTTGCTACATGTATGAAATGCTTTTTACTGCCGTATTTAATTATTTAAAGTCTCTTAAAACTATGTTGACCCTTTGTAAACAAGTACCACCCTAAAGAAGTGCAATAGGACAACTTATAGAGCAGATTTCTTATGAGTGTGAAACGGACCGTGCCGTGACCATATCAGTGCCATGTTGTCTATAAAAACATTCAAAATTCCTGCCATAACCATGCTGTGACTGTGCGGAGATGTTTTCACAGTCATACGAAATCTACTCTAGTGCAAGATAGCACCCCTAAAAACAATGGAACAAATGCCAATCTGTAGAGAGCTCACCATTTGTTACACTCCTGGTTTTAACAGGTTAAAATGTGGATTCAACTTCTTATCCCAAGAATTGAAGATGGTAACAACTTTGGAGTCTCTATCCAAGTATGTTGTGCATGAGTTAGTAGCATTTAATGAAGTTTAGGAGGGGGATTCAAAATAAAATCATGTAAAATAATGCATCTTTTTGTCTAAAACAGACTGATACAGTTACCCCAGTTTTTTGTTGATGTTTAAACTTGGTAACTTGATTTTGTAGGAAGAGGCTCTCAGTGAAGTCCAGAGAATAGAAGGCGAGGCAGCTTCCTTTTTAGACCAAATTGCAAGGTAATGATTTGTGTTAGCATGTAGATGCATTATGTACATGTATGTATGTATGTGTGTGTTTGTTGTTGTTGTTGTTGTTGAGAATATTGTTTTCGTTGGTCTTTTTTTTCAGGTATTTTGTGACCAGAGGAAAAATTGTATCTAAAGTAGTAAAATATCCACATCTTGTAAGTACAGCATATCCATGAGTCTGTAATCTGTGTTCTTTTGCCCATGTATGCATATGTTCCTTCATTCACATAAAATTATCTATCCATCCACCCATTTACAAATTTTAAATGTATTTTTATTCTTGATCTTTTACTTATTTATCATGATTTGAATTCATTCATCTTTTCATTCATTCATGTATGCATTCATTCATTCATCTTTGCATTCATTTATTCATTTTCATTTGTTCACTATCTAGTATTATTCATCATTATTTCCTCATGTGTTTACAGGAAGATTACCGACATGCTGTCCAAGAACTTGATGAGAAAGAATTTATCAGCTTAAGGCTTTGTTGCTGTGAATTAAGGAACCACTATGTGAGCATTTGACTTATTTGTATACTGAGTCTTTTTTCTTTCTTTCTTTTTCTTGTAGTAATAACAATATTCCTGCTTCTTTCTAGCTTATTCTTCATGATACCATAACCAAGAACATGGAAAAAATCAAGAAGCCACGCTCTAACAATGCTGAAACACTGTATTAACTTATGGACAAAGTATTTTATTTTATTAACTTGTACATGAGATGGATAGATTCTCTGAGAGGTAGAAAAGTTCTTATCTTACTTAATTGAATTGACTATTTGATCTTATTTTAATTGATTAATGAAATGTTTTTCTTTTGGTTTAAAGGCATGGCCACTTAAATGAAAATTTGTGAAAACTGGAAATAAGTTGCTTGAAGTTATCTATAGGACTCCAATAATCACAAAGCCTTTTTTTTCATAACTCAAATGAGATGGTAAAATTTGGTGGATATTTTTGTATCCAAACTGAGTGGATGATGTTGTCTACTTACAGTAGCTTATGACCTCATCTGCTCAAACCAAAATTTCCCAGCAATAATTTGTTCCCTTTTTGCAGAATTTCAGTGAGAGTAGTTCTTAACATTTATCATTAAATTGTTACTACTAGCAATTATTTCCAATTTTGACCAATTTTTGTCCAAGTAGCACTTTAAGCGTAGCTTAAATACAAGCTGTAGATGCAGACTTCAAAATTGAAACACTAACTTAAGACAAAGCTGACAGCAGGGCCTTTTTCAGATTGAACAAACAAAAGCTGCTCTGTTGCTTGAACATGCTTGTTTGCTTATACATGTACCCTACATTAAGTATATGCCAAACCTTTTGCAGCTGCAGTAGTTTCAGACAACTTTTAGTATATTATGAACATTTTTATGTCTCCCATAATGTCTATATTTTTGTCACACAATAGCACATTGTAAGTTTTAGCTTAAAGCCATGTATATGACTTCTTTAAGGTCTTGACACACAAAGCAACAGCTTGCAGGGGCAGGTTGCTGGATTTTTTCTGTATTTTGTCCTCTAGCTTGAGTTGCTTGGTATATGTCAAGGCCTTAACTTGACTACCATTCATAATACTGAGAAAAAGATAATATTACTGCAGGGCCTTTTTCAGATTGAACAAACGAAAGCTGCTCTGTTGCTTGACCGTGCTTGTTTGCTTATACATATACCATACATTAAGTATATGCCAAACCTATTGCAGCTGCAGTAGTTTCAGACAACTTTTAGTATATTATGAACATTTTTATGTCTCGCATAGTGTCTATATTTTTGTCACACAATAGCACATTGTAAGTTTTAGCTTAAAGCCATGTATATGACTTCTTTAAGGTCTTGACACACAAAGCAACTGCTTGCAGGGGCAGGTTGCTGGATTGTTTCTGTATTTTGTCCTCTAGCTTGAGTTGCTTGGTATACAGTGTATGTCAAGGCCTTAATTTGACTACCATTCATAATACCGAGAAAAAGATAATATTACTGCAGGGCCTTTTTCAGATTGAACAAACGAAAGCTGCTCTGTTGCTTGACCGTGCTTGTTTGCTTATACATATACCATACATTAAGTATATGCCAAACCTATTGCAGCTGCAGTAGTTTCAGACAACTTTTAGTATATTATGAACATTTTTATGTCTCGCATAGTGTCTATATTTTTGTCACACAATAGCACATTGTAAGTTTTAGCTTAAAGCCATGTATATGACTTCTTTAAGGTCTTGACACACAAAGCAACTGCTTGCAGGGGCAGGTTGCTGGATTGTTTCTGTATTTTGTCCTCTAGCTTGAGTTGCTTGGTATACAGTGTATGTCAAGGCCTTAATTTGACTACCATTCATAATACCGAGAAAAAGATAATATTACTACAAATTCAAAGCTTCTTATCTATAGACTAAAACTGCCTGATAACAGACATTTACAACAACAGACTTTTAATGTCATTGGACATATTTTCAACAATAAGTTTAGTGAACTTTTAGATAGAACTGGTGTTATTATTGAGAGGAGGAGATTGATGTATCAGTATGACAGCTGGTTGCAGTGTTTTTGCTTTCTCAATTTTCAACATGATTCAAGAACCGTGTACTCTTGAGAGCTTGTAGGAGAACATTTACTGTTCATATATAAAATGCAAGATAAAAATATTTTCCACATTGTACCCCCCCCCCCCCCCCCCCCACACACACACACACACAAAGTGTTACTGTTTTACTGTAAGATGAGGGTAATTAACACTGCAACCCGTTCCCCAATTATGTCCAGGGGCTGCCCAGTGTATCTAGATCTAATGTCATACATTGGACAACCTCGTCCCCAGGCTCTCTCTTTCTTTTTTACAAAATGGTGGCACTTGAAGGGAAGGGTCTTCCGTTTGAGCACTGCCATTTTGTGAAAAAAAGCAAGAAGGGAGAGCTTGGGGATGAGGTTGTACATTGGATTATTCTATAGTATTACATGTATATTTATAATCTTGATACACACAATGCATGTTTTATTTCTATGAACTATTGTCAGTAGCTATTTAATGAGCAAATCTATAAATACAGTGTATTATGGACAAGTTGAAAAGCCATTTCGAGTTAACACAGGACCAAACTTTTAATTTTTATCCTGAATTTAATCTATTATATTGGACTTTCAACAATTGGACATAAAATGACTTTTTAGAGAACAATAGAATAGTAGTACTAGCATGCATATTGCAATGGATGTTTTGTAAGTCAATTTTAGGAAATTGGCTGCCATTTTACTTATGTATCAAAACAAACGTAAAGTTTTTTTTGGTTCAGACAAATTCTGACTAGATATAAACACATATTGGTCACAGGTTAGTTTTGTTGAGCCAAATAAACTTGAGGAATTGACGTGTTACAATCTCTGGATATAAGATATTAAAGAATTTTCTATCAGATTCATTGTCCAGTCAAGTGTTTCTTGACCCCTCCCCCCCTCCACTTTTCCTTTGAGGCTGCACCTACCAGGGTCCAGTTGCTCAAAGGCTGGTTAGCGCTAACCCAGGATTAAATGTAAAGAAACCCATTTATTTTAGCCCAGGATTAACACTAATCGCCTTTCGAACAGCCGATCCCTGGTCCACTAACTATTAACCTCCCGCCATATTTTAAAGTTTTCGTCTGGTTACAGGGGCGTACCCAGGGGAACCTAAGGTTCCAGGTGAAGGTTCCAGGGGTTCTGGAACCCTCCTTTGCAACCAAACCTTTTTTTACGAATGAGTTTGTAATTGCTGAATAAATAAATAAGTAAACACATTTACGGATCTAGAACCCCCTTGGAACCCTCCTCCCCCTTACAAAACTCCTGGGTACGCCTCTGGGTTGTTTTCTAGCGAGCGGGTAGCCTTTATCGTAATGTAATGTAATGTAATAACTTTATTTAACGAGGGTGAAACACACAACAGTTACAATTTATGACAATTGCACTGATAACCCAGTGGCCCTAAAAAAAAAAAAGATGTAACCCAGTGGCCCTAAAAAAAAAAAAGATGTATAAATGAAAGCAATAAATAATGACAAAATATAAAAACAAAAAAATGTTCTCCAGATAAGCAGATAAGATCAGAATGCCTTTTTGCTTCAATCAAGGCGCAGGACGGGCGTATGCCCCACGAGGTATAAATAGTCCAGTTTCCAGTTACTAGAGACCGCTGAGTTTCCTGACAAAAGGCGCATTTATACAGGGTTAGCCTCCTTTTCAATAAAGACCCAAGGGAGTAAACGCCATTTTTTGGTTTTGTTTTGGTTTGTTAACAACAGAAAAAGATCGAGTTTACTCACATGGGTCTTTCTTGAAAAGGAGGCTAACCCTGTATAAATGCGCCTTTTGTCAGGAAGCTCAGCGGTCTCTAGTAACTGGAAACTGGACTATTGTCGTTTCTTGTTGTTGTTTGCAATAGGCCACTTGTATTGTTGCTTCACGCAAGGGAGTCTCTACTAGAGAAGATTTCGTATGAGTTTCAAAACGGCACCGCATGGTCACGGCAGGGTTACGGCAGGAATTTCGGATGTTTTTATAGGCAGCACAGCACTGACACGACACGGCACGGCACGGGCCGTTTCACACTGTATCTTTCATTGTAGTGGTCAAATGGTCAAAACTATCCGATTTATTTTCAAAACACCAAGCCCAAAATCATGACCTGCCACCTCAGTATTTATATGCTGTCATGCCGTACTTTTATGATGAGTTGTTTTGTCAATTTTGATTCGTTTAGAATATATTTTCCCTTTCAAGATTTCAACGGTATTCAGCTACTTCCCCGCAACCTAAGATTGCACTCCTATGCTCTGGTTGGTGGCAGTTAAGGTAGATCATCTATACCACTGCAAAAATTACTAAATAAGATCAGAGAAGAAAACTTATTTTATGTTCTCCAGTTAAGATCAGAATGCCTTTTTGCTTCAATCAAGATGCAGGACGGGCGTATGCCCCACGAGGTATAAATTGTCATTTCTTGTTGTTGTTTGCAAATAGGCCACTTGTATTGTTGCGTCATATACTACAACTACCAGAATGCTTTGCTGACTGTTTTTGTATTACCTTAAGGATAGTTCAACAATTACCATTATTTATTGCATTGCTTCAGCTTTCACCATGGGTTTAAAATTCCCTTAATCCCGGTTTACACAACGACATAAGCATAGATATAAGCATAAACATGAAGCGTTTTTATCGGTTCCGTCACGCGCCTGCAATATCACGACAGATAATCATGAGCATAAAATAAGTATAAGAAAATGGAAAAGTTTTGTTTTTTATGCTTATATATCTTTGCATGTTCTTTAATTTTTTAAAAAGGATTATAGTTATTTCCTTTTCAGTTATAAAAGTTAAGCTTGCTATATCATGGGTCATGGGATACTATTATACTATCCTTGGACATGCTGCAGAACGAAATGATTTTCGTTAGAGCCTTTGCTGGAGCTGTAGTCCGTGACATCTTCAACTGGCTGCCACTCATGGTTTATCTTCCCTTGAAAGCTGTTTTCCACTAGACTTACATTTGACAGGAGCTATAATTGCTGGATCTGCATACTACTGAAGGAAATAAAATGCTTCAAGGAAAACATTCTTGAAAAAAGATTACAATTACAATTTCAGTTACAGTTAGATGAAAAGGTTATACTATACATCGCCCTGAACAAAGATGTCGCAGCAGTCTCTAATCAAGAAACTTGGTCATGACTATAATGTGACAAAAGAAGTCCGCATGCAATACTACTTCTGGCTTGCTGAACCAGACCAGCATTGCTACCAATACCACTGTAAAAGGTTCGAACCATTCAAGTGTGAGTTCCTCTTCTCTGAGCTCTAGACTTGTCATGAATGATACCACCATTAGCAATCATTCACTTAGTTGTTTCCCTGTTCATTCTCTGTGTCTGCATTATTTGCATAGTTAAAATCCTCCACTCCATTTTCAGATTGCAGTCGTCATTACGTACTGTGAATTTCGACTTCCCAAAGCCTTTCCACCATGTTACAAGCTACTTTGCCATCCTAGCTTGCTTGTGCAGGCGGTATGGCCGTTCTTGTCCATGCAGTCAAGCTCCATTTTCACTTAGCGCTCACCCCATTGATTGGCATTGGTGTTGTCTCTGTTGAAAGAGTGAGCCGGCAGTCATGGGCCGGGAACGCTTAAAAACAGGATAGGTTGACTCTTCCTGCTACGTTCCAAAGATTCCGATCAACATCAGAGAAAATGTTAACGTTTCAAGGAATTATACTGCAGGTAAAAGAGGGTTTCAATGGGGGATAAATATTAATAACCAATAATTAGCCATCAATTTTTACACTCGCTAGTTGTTACTAGTACAGTTGCATCTTGTAGTTGTCAAACTTGCCCGTTTCTTGTATTGCGGTTTAATATTTGACCAGAAAACAGAATGAATATGCTGTATTAGGAAAATTATATCGTAAAGGCTTAGTTCCAGGCCCGTCGCTTGGGATATGATGATTTCTCTCTAAATGAGCCTTTGGCGAATGCTGGTGTGAATTATGGTTTATGAAAACCCTGACCTTCAGCTATTTATCTTAACGATTTCTTAGTGTTAACAAATGAAGTATTTTCCACCATTTTTTTTTATCTTAGTGATAATCTTTTTCTGTTTCTGTCTTTTCTCTCTCTCTCTTTTAATTAACAACTAGCTAATTTTGATATCGATTTTGAGAAGAAGAAGAAAAAAAGAAAAAAAGAAAAAAAAAAGATGGGACCCTAGCCGGTTTAGAACCCGGCTCTTACATCTGCTCATTGGCTTCACAGTTCAAGGGTTTTCCAACTGCGCCACGGGATCGCGTAATTTGCACAACAATAGACAGTCATTCACGCGATACACTAGGTTATTTTGTCCTCCAAATCCCTCAGTAGACCAGTTAGCCTAGTGGTAAGGTGCAGTCATTTACGGCCTAGGATCCGACTGTTTCCTCCCTCTTTGACCGTGAAGCTTGCTGCGTTCTACCGGATAGCGCGGAAGGGGCCGAAATCTCCATCCTATACGTAACATGCGATGATTCAGCGATTTGTCTGGATGCATGGTCCGATTATTTCGGTTTTGCATAAAATTAGCATACTAATTTCTTTGGCTAACGGGTTCGAGTCCTTCTTGCGCCAACAACTTTTCTTTTTTCTTTTTTTTTTTTTCTTTCTGTTTTTAATAGATTTTTTTTTTTCGCTTCTCTAATTTTTATTGGCCTAAAATTCAGGTTTCAACGAAGAAAATTACATAAACTCTTTACATTAGCTTGACTCTTTCAAATTTTACGTAATCTAGAAAAAAATGCACATTCAATTCCTTGAAATAAGAGTTATCTAAAAGATTTTCATTCCACTTTCCAAAAGCCAGCGGGACCTCTGATACTTATACAGATCATTCTGAAGCATTCCCTAATCCCAGCCGAAAATGGTGGAAATCGAACCTCCCCCATCAATATGCTTGCGACGAGCCAGCAGCCCTGGACAATATGACGTTAAGTACGACTTTTAATTACACCTGTATTAAGTGGTCACTAATCAACTTCCCAAATTAAAAATCTTTCCATACATTAGGGACACTTGTTTTTTTAGTGGTCAACCTGTATTAAGTGGTCACTAATCAACTTCCCAAAAATCTTTCCACACATTAGGGTCACCTGTATTAAGGGGCGGTCAGTAGGAAACTTTCCGAGGGTGCATGAGCGCTAAATATAAAAACACTGGTTCGACTGTATATATATTTTGTCTTGTACATAATGCATGCACAAAAGAAATTTTATCAGATAACCATGAGATTCAACACACACATTCGTGTTTGAAGAGTGCAATATACCCATGGTTTGCAGCTTGGTCAAAAAATACCTTTTTCTACTTTCTTTCAATTGATATAATATCTCATTGCTATATTCTAATAATTTCATACACTAGCCACTTCTTATAGAAAGTGAAGTGCTGCAAGCGATACTTTTGTCAGTTGTCTCCCCATCTTAAATTCTCTATTTTAACATGCATAATGCTAGCTGGCACTTGGAAGGGGCCGGGCTGGTAAGGAAATTAAGGGAATAATATTGGCTTTCCTCTATCCCATTTTCCCCCAAAGCGTGATGTTTTGAGCTCCTTTCTATACCAGAATTAATATTATCAACGCTAACTGTTTGAAACGAGCGAACTAGTAGTTCCCGCATTGAGCAAAACGTCCGCCATATTGACACGGGGATACATAGTTCCCAGCCTCGACCGAGCCATGGTATGCAAGAGAGTCACGTGACAGGGCTATGTACTAGACAAAATTAGACATTGACAGAAGCTCATAAGGGGCTTCAACCTTTTATGTATGAGTTTCACATTAACTATTACATTTTGTACAAGTTTTGTGTAAACTGAGAGTTGGTCCGTTTGTGTATCAAATCGAATTCCTTTGAAACCATTCGAAATGTTCTGCCAGATCCGCAACCTCATAAGCTGATACACTCTAGCTCTAGCAACACAATGCAAGGCGAGATAATGACGTCGTGCGTGAAAGACCCCATGAATTGGCTCATTTAGTGTATAAGCCCACCTAAACTGCTTTACACCACCGCAGGCAATACTCCCTTTTCGAGTTCCCCTTGCGAGTAAAGCTGAGTAAAAAAAGGAAGAACAATAAACACAAGTTGACGAACTTTTATGACTTTCACGAACATACTTAAAAGGCGGGTTGTGGGTCGGTTATAATTAGCTAGAGTCATGTTTATCTTTCCATCCTATATTCCTTTCCCATCTTCCTTCCTTCCTTTCCTCGCCTCCGGACCCGCCTTCCTCTTCCCTTCCTTCTTTCCATTTTCCTTCCTTCCTAATTATTTTCTTTATGCTTCTTTTCTTATCCGACGGAGTGCACTTTTAATTTAATAGAGTCAAGTTATCGTATTCCAATTGATGTTTTACCGGCGGTTTCTAATGACAACCCACGCAAAGCCACGTCCAATTTGCTGCAGGCCTACTCTTATTCTGTGCAAACTATTTCTAACCAATCACATTCAAGTATATTTGAATAATCACTTTGGTCCATAAATTTACTCCTCTGAGTGTTTTGTTGTGAAATGAACTGCTGTTTACACAATTCAGTTTAACTCACTATAATAAACAAATTTTGGACCCGGTCACTGGGTTAAGTAGACAGGGGACATGATTCCTAGCCGTTATGTCGACTCGGCAATTTAGCAATTTGAAAATGAGAGTATTGAATATGGCAAAATAACCATTAAATCAAGAATAGAGCTGTAATTATATTTAAGTTTGTTTATTTTGTTAATGCATTTTTGGAAGTAAAGATTAGAAGTGTTAAACCGATAAAGCGGGATATTTTTCTTTTTCATTTCTTTCTGAATTCAATTCCCATTTCCATAGGTTCTTCCTTCCTTCCTTCCTTCCTTCCTTCCTTCCTTCCTTCCTTTCTTCCTTCCTTCCTTCCTTCCTTCCTTTCTTTTTCTTTCTTTCTTTCTGTCTGTCTATCTGCCTTTCTCTCTTTGTTTTTTTTTCTTTTTCTTTTTTTAAAGACTTTCTTTCTTTTTTATTCTTTCTTGCTTTTTACTCTCCCTCTCTCTCATTCTCTCTTTCTCTCTGTTCCTATAATGTGTTAATGGACTCCGATAAACATATTCGTTACTTAGTAAGCCATACACCATTTTGAGTTCGCTCAAACAGATGCGTTGAGTATACACGGCTGGTGGGCGAGCGAGCTACCGGGCAATTTAACTGATAGATGAGCATATTAATGTGGGACGCAAACTAGTCTTTAACGGAAGTCGATGGACAAGAGCATAATGAAAAATCATCGTGTACTTTCTGAAGGTTTCAACGTATTTTACAGATAGATGTTTCACTAAAAGGCTGTTTGCTAATGAATGGCTATAATCCTAGAAGAGAAAACGCAAAATGAATGTTTCGTCCTCTGCTGAGTGGACACTAAAAAACCCTGGAAATCCATCTTCCATTGAAGTCGATGTCTCTGGCTTTATTGCAATCTCCCTCGAAGTCATGACATTTCTTGGAAATCTCTTTCCCGCCATTGCTGTCTTTTTATGCAAGAAATCTCGTAACAGAACCGTTACTGATTATTTTATTGGGACTTTAGCGGTCAACGATATACTCTCCGTTGCTGTGCCCTTGAGTCTTGGGATACCTACCTTAATGCTTGGGCAGTGGGTCGGCGGTACGATTGGCTGTCAGGTCTATCAAGTTTGTATCATTTGGTTTCAGATAAATGCAATGTTTTTGGTGACTTCGATGAGCTGTGAGCGCTGTTTAGCCTTAAAAATGCCTGTATACTACAGAATAGCTGTTCTGAAGAAAATTCATCGCGTAAAAATACTTATCTTTGCGCTTTTTCTTATTTCACTGGTTGTAGCTTGTATGCCACTAGTAGGTCTAGCAAACGATGGGATTCACATTCCCCTAACATACTGCCCTTGCATTCTCATCTCCAAAGCTACCAAACGACGAGAAAGAGTTTATTCTTTTTTTATTCAAGTTTTGGGTTACTCGACGTTGTTGGTCGTTTTTCTGTGTAATTTTGTAGTGATAAAAATCTTGAAAGATTTTAAAGGGAAATTTCAACAAAGAACACTGAGTAATGAGTCATCGAGGGATAGAACTTCCGTTGTGTCTTTCACGAAACTGGTTTTCGTTTTGGGAGCACTGTTTTATCTAACTTGGACCCCGGTTATGGTAAGTACTGAGGAAATTCTACTCTGTTAGTAAGCCCTAAAACCGAAATATTACATCAAATGCTGTTTATTTTTCTATTTACTAGCTTAGAGAACGTGTTTTGTCTTTTTATAAGTGACTCCCACAGAATTCTCAGTTAATTCAATTCCGCCTTCCTTACCGGTCGAACAATTCCAACTAGCACTCTTATTTCGAGCTTTTAATTTTTCTAATTATTATAAAGGTAAACTTTATGCCTTAGGGTCTAAATAAACGCACTTTCAAAGAACGCCACAAAATATTTATATTTTTATTAAGCTTAATTAATATGCTATCCCGTACGAAGGAAGACTGTAATTTTGTTTCCTTCTCCTGACATCTTTTTGGTAGCCGCGAAAGTAGAGAAGCTCAGAAATCTAGACAAAAACTGACAATTAACTATTCTCTTTGCTCAAGGCGAAACTGAATGCAACGTCAATAAACTGGTGAAATTCTATCAAAGAAAAACAAACAAATTCCATTCAGTTTGTCGGAAGTGTTTTGTGATGGACTCAGTGTGTTGACAAATCGAGCTGACTCGAGCGCTTTTCACGTTAGGCACGTTAATCCTCAATTTTTAAACATTTTTCTTTACAGTGTGTATTCAGTTTGTACTTCGAGTTTAAAAAAACGACGATTCTATTTTTTCCTTAAAACGAAAAAACTGAGAGTTTTGGAAAAATAGATTAATATCAAATTACGGGGAAAAAAAAGATCCCACGAAAATCTCATGCCGAACTGGGAAGAAAAATTTCTAGTGTCTGCCAAAATTGTTAGCTTATTTCTTTTCATGCTCTAAGATTTCAGAATTTTTAGATTAAAATTGCTGCTGTAGTAGTTAATAACTGTAATAAGGCCTTAGTAAACAACAACAGTTTTATATAGTCCGTGTTTATGTGGTTGCACTGATGACAAAAAATTCACAGTGAGTCAAAACTTCAGTTCTTAGATACACTTTTGATTTTAAAATGCCATTTATTAGGTTTTCTTGTTATGGGATTTTAATGGGAATATTTGCGTTTTAAACTAAAAGGCTAAATGAAAGGCTTCCAAATTTATGCAATTAAAGCGTAGTTTAGTGAGACGAATTGCATGGCGGAGGCGAAACAGGTAGCTTCATCAACAAACATATATGCACGAAACTAAAATACTCGATGAAGAGCCTCAAAATGATGAGATCTTCATTGTAGAATCTTCTTAAAAGTAAATGTTTAATTTTTTTGCGAAAATTTATTAATAGAAACGGCTACACAAAAAGCTAGCTAGACTGAATGCACTTGAGATCACACACATACTATCAGTATTCAACTATATAGAAATATGCTGACTTGAAAACAGTAGGAGAGGGGAAAACGACAATAGGACTGTACTTCATTAATAATAAAAATACTTCAATAAAAAAGTTATAATAATAAAAGAAAGTTCACAGAGAATCCGTGAAGAACAAGACAATATCCTTAGCAGGTTTTATATGAAAAGAAGGAATTTGGAACTTTTTCTGCCTGATATATTAAAGTTACGGCTGACCTAGAAATCACGGCTGACAAATTATAAAAAGAAACATTCAATTTCGGTTCCATCGTAAAAAAACGTTGCAAAAAAAGAATACCGGCTACATACGGTTAGAAGTTTTAACTGATTTACTTTCAATATAACACGGATTTTATTTTATTATTATGTATTTATTTTAGGGTTCCTTTTGATAACAGATTACTATGTATTCGGATAGGATTACCCTTCTTAAATAAAGGTTTACTACTACGGACAATTAATTAGTTTTAGTAGTTTAGTTGTTCAAATTAAAGAGGTTTTTTATACTTTATATATCCGGCTACGTGCTCGTTTTGACAAATATAAGTTGGTTGATGAAAACAAGTTTGAAGGTTATAATACTTTATTTATTCTACTTAACATGAGCTATGTCCATTTGAGGCATCATGTCTGATGAAATTTCTGATCACCTAAGAGACAGATCACCACGGCGTCGATCGGGGGCGGGGAGAGGAGGAGCACGACTGTATGCACTACTATTGAGACTCGGTCTGATATTTCTCACACTTCTTTTTTTCTTCAAATTCCCATTTCCATAGGTTTCTTCTTTCTTTCTTTCTTTCTTTCTTTCTTTCTTTCTTTCTTTCTTTCTTTCTTTCTTTCTTTCTTTCTTTCTTTCTTTCTTTCTTTCTTTCTTTCTTTCTTTCTTTCTTTCTTTCTTTCCTTTTTTTTTTCTTTTTTTCGTTCATTCTTTCTTTCTTTCTGTCGACTGTCTGTCTTTCTGTCTGTTTTTCTGCCTTTCTTTCTTTCTTCCTTTCTTTCTTTTCAGCAGATCGACTTTTCCTCCTTCGTCTCCATTACAGTGTTAATATTACCAACTTTCTCAACAATGACATTATTAGACACTTTACTATAGACAACAGTTCCTGTTAGGACGGTGGGGATGTCTCTAGTGTTTTAGGCTTTCATGTTCCACATTGTTGCCTTTTTGACGTCACGAACGCCAAATATTCCCATTAAAATCCCATAACAAGAAAACCTTATAAATGGCATTTTAGAATTAAAAGTGTATCTATAAGAACTGAATTTTTGACTCAGAATTTTTTGTCATCAGTACAACCAAATAAACACAGATTATAAAACTGTTGGTGTTTACTGAATCCTTTATAATATTACAGTTATTAACTACTACTAGACTCCAGTAGCAATACCTTGACTTGCACGAAATCATTTCAAAGTCAGTTCCCACCAGCTATTTTCTTTTTCTTTTTCAGGTTTTGTTAACCCTTAACGAGTTGGATCAGAGAGTCAATGAGCTCACAGCCGTCTATGCTTTGTCAAGTCTCACGATCAACTCATTACTTCACCCAGTGGTTTATGGGATATTCAGTGTTAAGTTTAGACAGAGTTACTGTAGGATAGCGCGATCTTTACTTCCGGGATTTCTTCGTCGCAAGCTATGGCATCGTTACAGACGTCATTCACACAATGGTAAATTTATACAGTTACTTGTCTTTTTCCGAAAACGCTTGTGGGCTTCCTGTGGAGATGGTTGTTAATGTCGATCAAACAGGAAAAGGAATTTGCCATTTGCAAAACGAGTGGTAAGCTGGGTTCGAATCTAGACAGCAAAGCATGTATGGATTGTTTGGCAGGTCAGATCCACCACATTTATCGACGACCGGATGTAACCGCAGTAAACCTAATACTAGCCTGCACCGGCTGGCGGTCAGCGGTTGTGAAGGGAGACTTTGAATAAATTACCACAGAGCGCCAGCAACGCAAGCAGCAAACTGCATTTTTTGCGTAATTGTAAAGTAGATTTTGAATGGAACCTACAATGCCATGCAAAATAAAACGTGCCACCATGATTTCCTTAGGCTGGTCCCCCTGTCAACGTTGGTGCATGTTTGGGCTCGAAACTTCAACGCATAGCCTCAGAGAGTTGTTAACCATTACAGACCAACGGGAAGGGAACACGGGTGGTGCATCTCGCAGATCATTGTACAATGGAATTACACGTACAGTGTATGTAATTATATCGTTATTATCATTATTTTTTTCCTTTCAGATCGACGAACAAGTAAACTTCGAACGTTTGGTCATAATAGGCGTGAAATATCCCAAGAGAAGAACTGATGGTCTTAAAAAAACACCGCACATCAACCCCCTCTAGCTTCCCTCTCCCCCACACACATGAATTCCCAGACCTTAACAATATAAATTTGGAGTTCCTGTGGGCGTCGCCCAAATCTTTCCAATTCGCCAAGTTCGAAATGAGTGGGAGCTCAAGTTTAAGTTGTATTTGCAAATCACCTATGGATCGTATGGAGGGGCAGGTGCTCCACCTAGATTTCTATCGTTCTGTCCCTCCAAACGGTCTAAATATGCAGTGCCATTGCAACTCGAATCCGCAGGGTCCAGTTGTTTGAAGGTTGGTTATTGGTTTTCTTTGGGTTTCTCTCTTAGGTTATCGAAGAACTCCATAATGTATATCCGAAAAGAAATGAAGGCTCTAAATAACATTTGCTCTTTATCCAGCGATATTTTTGTTCAGCGGTATGCGTAAATCATGCCAGGGAGACCGGACGTCTAGGTATATCGACCTTAGGGGCGTCTGGGGCATTGAATTTTGTGGCCACTGGATCAATGCTTCAGAAAACAAGATATTTTTATTTGAACACCGTTATGTCCTTTTATAGGTTGAAACTACAGGAAGCCCACACTTGTCTGAAGGTCTAGGTATGCTTAAAAATCAACAAATATAAAAATGTTGTGAATCAGACTTTATTCATTTTTAACTAGCGCCTTAATTTGTATTTTTCATCGTCTTGTAAATGCAATTGCAATAATAATACAGTTCTAGGGAATCATTTCTCGATCAGATGCCGTTACAAAAACGAAAGAGAATTAAGTAAACTGAGTAACGAAGGAAAACTAATTAATGTAAGGATAAGATAGAAATAATTTAGGTCTAGATCTGACGCCTATCTTGAAGTCCCAAACGAAGTAAAAGGCAAAAGTTGTCATACACTGTGTATCTTGAAATATCCATCGAAGCTTATATTTCCTTTTTCGAAATAGGAGCCGCCCTTTGCCCCCTCAGTTCTTCATCAGTGTTCAATTGGACTGATATTTCAAGTTAATAGACCTTTTACGAATTCGCATACAAAACAATAGATTCGAGTCGAGCAGGGGCCGGATAAAATACAGTGTAGATATAGATATATCCACCCTAGCTAGCCTCGACTTGAATCTATTGTTCCCTGATCAGTCATGCGAATTCGGGAAAGGTCTAAATTACTATACATGGGTCAGAGAGAAGTCGACACAAGTGTGAATAAGATGAAGCTAGCGTGGAACTTCTGGCTCAGATTCAGGGCCGCATTAGTCATGCACTTGCTCCTACTGCATGAACGAAACGAAAGAGCAACATGAGGCGCATACAAGTGTGACTCTGTAGCTTCCTGACGCCAATTACCGCCGTTTTCGATGAAACGCGACTACCTAGACATCAACATTGTAGATTGCACTTTGCATTAGACGTACGTCAATATTCTTTACATCTTAATAAATGCACATTTTAGTCGATTGCTTTCAATTGCAAAAAATTTAAAGATGCTTTGTTTGAATTTTGGAAGTCAGGAAAGGTTTATTTCAGTGTCTTTCGAGAACGATTGACGGCCGTGTAATGGGGCAAAGCAGAATACAATGTTGATGTCTGGGTAGTCGCGTTTCATCGAAAACGGCGGTAACTATGCAAATTCCTTTACAACACACCAACCAGGAGAGCAAACCAGGAGACTGAGGCAACACGTGCGCCCTTATAAAAACTTATTTGACTTGTTGCCCCGCATTCGGGCTATTTTTAGAACTCGATTTGATAATTTAATGAAAAAGCATCCCCCGTCTGGGGATCTCAAAGTTTTACGATAAAAATAAAATTTGAATAACATCGGTCAAAATATAGAAAATATATGTCTCGGTTTATAAGGAAGAAATAAAGCCATTTTTATTAAAATATACCCAATTAACCAAGAGAGCATAAATATTTATGCTCTCTTGCCAAAACTTAGAGTTAAAGCTTGGGAAAATTGTAACCGCCTCAGAAAAGCCTGTGGCACTGTTGGCGCACTATGTCTGTGATGCATGTTTTCATTGCTTAAATAACGAGTTAAAAGACAAAAAGACACACTGACATTTCTGAGGATAGCATGATTGAAGTTTGTTTTTATTTTATGTTTGAAAAAAAAATTACGGTGGCCCACAGGGGCAAAACACAATGCAAAATTGCTTTGAAAACACAACAAAGTTTCGTGGAACACAACAATTTTTCACAGAACACAACAAGACCCAACAATGTTTTACAGTACACAAGTCTTTCACAAGCAACTAATTAGTTAATGAGGATGAGAAATTTCTTTCAGATTTTTATATTAAAGTCGTTTTGGTTGAACATTTTTCAGGTCCGTGGACATGGAGCTTCAAAGTGGACGAACAACACTGCTAATTGTATTAGTCTCATTATGTTCTATATTGTATATAAATTTATAAAATATTTGAGATATAACGCGCGCGCTGATTGGCTGGCTTCCATGTTTATATCAGAGCACAGAGACATGGCTCGCTCAAAAAACGTTGAAAATATTTTATAAAAGCAATATAAAACGATCGCTTATGTCTCTGTACTGTGATATAAACACTCTGGAAGATGTAGAGCACTCGAAAAGCAAGAGAAACACTCGGCTACGCCTCGTGTTCCTAAGCTTGCTTTTCTCTTGCTCTACATCTTCCATCGTGTTTATATCACAGTACAGAGACATGCGCGCGCGTTTTATATTCCTTAAGGAAAGTTAATCAAACGTTTAATAACGCCGCTTGCTAAAGAAATAATGCAGCAGTTATAATATATGGTACTCGGATTTCAACCTTCTCCATTCAGAGATCGAAAAGGGTTAAAATCCGAACTATGTTCATATCTAGGCTGTCACGAAAACGAAAACCATGTTTTATGTCGGATCTTTAACGATGTAAATCAGAAAACCGTTTTATCTATCAAACGTTTAATAGCGCCGCTTGCTAAAAATAATGCATCATTTAGAACACATAGTATACATATTTCGACCCTTTCCATCCAGTCCATCCAGAGAACAAGGTTAAAATCCAGACTATGCTCATATCTAGGCATTCAAGGAAACGATAGGTGTCAGTAGACAAGCACAAGGAAAAAGCATACGGAGTTTAAAGACGTTTATCAGAAAACTGTCTTTATCTATGATTATAAGTGTTTCATTTTAGAACATGTGTAAGAATTTTTGTTCGGGCGACGTTTGAACTCTGGCTCTGCCCACAACAGACGTATGCTTACTTGAGTAAAACAACGAAAAATTCGTCGAAATTTATCCGAATTTTCGTTACTGAAGTTCCGCGCCATCTGGAATGTGTGCATTAGCTTTGGAAATGGTAGCCACTAAGGTTTGAAATACCAAAATCCAACTCATAACAATTTAGTCCAAGGTTATTGCAATGTTGCGCGCACTGACAGAACGTGTGTTAACCCCTGCAACAGGCGCGCGCAATGCCCCCCAAAAAGCTCGGTTGTACTTCTGTAGCTGTTGCGCAAAACGTTGCGCGATCTGTTGCAAGGTTGTATGGCTTCAGAAAAAGAACTCGTTTCTACTTCTCTAACTGTTGCGCGCACCTGTTGCATGGTCGGACACACGCACGATGCATGTTGTGTACAATGTTATAAGCTACAGGGAAAATAACATCTTGTGTTCTGGGTTTCTACAAATTAAGCAATAAGCCCCATTAACAATAGACCCAGCGCAGGTCGCATGAGACAGTCAGAGGGGTAGTGAAGGGTCTTAGTTCTTTCCCATACCCACCCCACCCCTTCCCCGCCCCAAGATTGATATGGGATATTAAAATAGGTACAGATTATGATAAAACAAACAGCTTTGGACATCAGTTCTTCAGTTTTCGAAATTAGATCCCGTTCCCTAACCACAAGACTAGCATCAAAAATAACGAATAAAACCAGGAGAGTATAATCAGGTGATCAATTAGTTACCTTGACTATGTATAGGATAATTCGTCAGGCAGAGCAGTGAATCACTTGAAAGATTTCATCATGTGATGAAAGCACTATGAAAGATTTAAAAGGCTTACTTTTTTGTGTTATTAAGTTTCTAGGCAAAAATGACATTTCCCAATACTTTGAATACCACAATATAAAAACTTGCGCTAGTTTGGCATTTTACATTACGAGATTCTCTGTGAAGTTTTCGGGGATACATTTTGAGGAGATCAGTTGTAATTTAATTTCTCGTCTACTTAAATTGACCATGTAACTAACAAATTTGGTGTTAATATTGATGAACAAACGCGTACATGTAAACAACTACGAGCTTTGTTTTAAAACGATGAGCTAAAAGTATCAATCCAAATTTTAAATCACCTTAACTTATAAAATAACTTATTCCTTTGCTGATGTCTTAATCTGATTAGCTCTAGGGATATTCCTGAAATAAGAAACGTGGATTCCAACTGAACATCTTCAGTGAGGCCGATCATTTCACTTTGGAACGGAAATAAACATCCATAAGTAATAGCGTACGTAACGGCTTGAAGCTTGCTGTACGTAAAATAATCATGGAAATTTATTGATCCCTCTTCAATCGACTAGATTTTCATTGGTTCTTCTATCTCCCTGGGGAATTGGGACAAATCGATGGAGTAAAACAATACAGACAAGCTCGATGTTCCTGAAAACTTATTCTTTTATTTTCTCTTTCTATTTATTTACAAAACAGCTATTTTTTGATAGCTGGACTCTGATTGGTTCATTTCTTTCCCTGGGGAGTATTAGCATTACAATGAAACTTCGCCGAATAGACTACCCCGATTAGTCATTAAATTTATTAAGTGTCTAGGTAGCGCAGCGGTCTAAGGTGATATCTAAAGGTATGGATTAGGGTCCGGATATCGTCTCCCTCCCTGGCCTTCGGGCTAAGATAACTGTAATATGTAGCACCGGGATAGCGTGGATGGGGCCGAAATCTTCATCCGTAACGTAAGTCGATTCGATGTCTCAGCTTCTTAGAATGTCTCGGGAGAATCGTCCCAAAATGTCATTTTCTTTTTTTCTTTTTACAATTATTCATTCAGTGTGTTATTTTATTTCCGGGGGGTGCTCTTTAAGGGGTTACAGGTTCGATCCTCGTCGACGCCGGGTTCTTTTCTGACTTCTTTTTTTCTTCATTTTTCCGTTTCTTTCCCAAGCTTTAAGTTAAAATTACATCTTTTTGAACTTGTTTTTAAATGTTTGGTGTTTTTAATATTTTTTCCGATAAATTTCATTTTCATTTTTTATTTTTAATTATGATTATTCATATATCTCACTGCATTGTTTCTGTGGGGTGCAATCCTAGGCATTACAAATTTCTTTCTTTTTTTCCTTTTTTTGCTTTTCCTTTTTTCGAATGTCTGGACGTTTTTTCCTATTTTTTTTTTTCTTTTTTCGAATATCAGGACTTTTTTTCTCGCAAGTGATAATATTTTTACTTTAAAATACCTATTTGAATAATAACATTGGAAACCATTTCTTACAAAATTCCTGACTTACATTAGAATTTGTCCCCGTAGAATGAATTCAAATCGCTTTGATTTGATTTTATGCGTCAGGTAGCAAATACATACAATTATTTTATCCTACACTAAGCCCACACCATAGAAAATACAGCAAATAACGGCAATGTGTCATGGGAAGAGACAGTTGAATACCGCCGAATATACAACGGCTTTCCTGCTTTCTGATTGGCTGTATTTCCTATGGTGTTGGATAAATAGAGGATATTACACGGTGACGCGAAGATATGGAGTTTATCTTCGAGTGGAAAGAAATATTTCACGAGTGAGCGCAGCGAACGAGTGAAATATTTCTTTTCACGAGATGATAAACTCCATATCTTCAAGCCGCCGTGTAATTTTCTTTTTATCATATAATTACTGAGATTTTAAGAAAAAGAGCTGAACATACAACAAATAGTGCACCAAAGAACGAAATAAAAATGTCAACTCGGCCGTTTTGGAACTGAAGTTTTACTGAAATATCACAAGGCTTATACTTTAATTACATGCTACAAATGAGCTAAAGTATTATTTTTGGTTTCTCTTTGTTCTGCCATGTTGACACTACTGAGTACATAGTAGCTTGAATGGCGGGAAAATCAACCTGATATCATCACATGTGATGATATCGAAATCCTGCGCTCTGATTGGTTGTTTTTGATATCATCACATGTGAATGATATCAATGGCCGATACCCTCTATATTTGCCCGCTCTATTGTGTTGATATCGAAGTAAGTATATGATAAAACACGATATATATATAATGCCTGGTTCACGCTAACGACGCAAGACGACGCAAGACAACGGAAAACCACGCAAGACCACGCACAATGACTCAACACAACACAAGACGACGCAAGACAACGCAGGACGAAGCAAGACGACGCAAGACGACGCAAGACAACGCAAGACGACGCAAGACAACGCAAGACGAAGCAAGACAACGCAAGACGACGAAAGACAACGAAAGACGACGCAAGACGACGCAAGCCCGCGCAAGAAAAATAAAACCTTCCGTTCTTTTGCGCTAGCGTTTATGCTTGCGTCGCTACTTTTACAAGTGAAAACACGAGCTTGGCGTTGTCTTGCTTTGATAGTGAAAACCAGGCTATCGTTTTCACTGTTCTCCGATTGTGCTGTATGTGCCACCTGATCGACGTACAACAGAACGTTCCATTTGAACACGCAAATAGGGGTGAGGGGAGGAGAGGGATGAGGGAAAGAGGTAACAAGCTATCCCTGAGTTCCGAGACTTAAATAAGCATAGACGACTTTTAAAAATGGCGGGTTCATTGTTCACGATAACGAGGCCAGAAAGGCCTCCAAAATCAACATCGCATCAAATGATTCTAAATATAAAAAAATTATCCTGTAAAATGCACATAAAATAGGTATTTTAAAAGGAAAAGGAACACATCGTCTTTGATAGCAATAGAAGTTTCGCCACGCTTATTTTCTGGTAACAAGGCCTTTGTGGCCTCGTTCTCATCTACTAGGCCGCCATTTTTGAAAGTCGTCTATTAATTTTTTTTTATTTTTGAACTCAATATTTGCCATGATGTTTGAAAGAATCAGTCATTTTGAGAGCATTTCTAACAGGGTATATTTGGCTTTCGGTTTCAGGCTGATTTGATGGATTTTAGCTGAGTTCTCCCACCACCAACTCAGCTAAAATCCATCAAATCAGCCTGAAACCGCTACCAGAGAACAATAAAAACACAAAGAACATACCATGAAGGTTAGAGTTTATTTTATTCATTTTTCACAGAGTTATAGAAGAAAGACCAATCTCCCATACATCTTGGTGGGCGCTCACGTAATCGAAAAGATTTCTGGTCCTTTTCTAGAGCTCAAAATATAATTTGAATCCTAGCACTGAATAGAGCACTCAAAACTCTGTAGAACTGCAAAGGTTCAAGCTAATATGGGTTTTCGTTAAAATGATATGAGCGATTGAATATGCCAATATTTTAGTAAGAATGTATGGAGCCGCCATGCTTGTGTACAGACGTTGTACACCAGCATGACGGACAGCTATCAAATGATCATGATCAAATGTCAAAATCAGTAAAAACTACATTTAATTTTCTGATTTTAAGCCAGATCGTTTACAAATCTTACTAAGAATAGTAAGATCCACACAATATTTCGATTCTTAGGCGGTTTGATTAGTTTTAAGCTATTTGAAAGGCCGTGACTGATGCTGCGTGACACATTTTTGATTACGAATAACCGACAATAACTCGACGTAAAAAACACAGAGGCATCCAAAATTTTTATGAGAGACTTCTTTGAAGTTCCTTAGTAGGATAATGGACTTTTTGACTTTTCTGGATGTTTTTTTCAATGTTTTTGGTCAACGATGACGTCACGCGCCCACCAAGAAAAAAATAATGTAATATGAGATTGGGCCTCCTGTGGTGCGAGTTCTGTTGTTAGACGCGTCTGTACAGCTAGCCGAATGGCGGGAAAAACTACAAGGCCGAATAGTACGAAAAATGTCGCTTTTCGCTTAAGTTTGTCGATATCAAGGCAAAGATGACATCTTCTTTGAACTGCAGGCAAAAGATTAGGAGCTGTAAACAACAATTTATCAACTTTTTGTCCAGCACTTTGGGTGTTTGTCGAGGAGGTACGGCCGAGTAGTCTCTGGGGCTCTCAAAATGCAATTTCTGATAACAAAGATTTCAAATCAACATGGTTGTTAAAGACGATGGCCGGAGGCTCAAGTTTCTCAGTAGCTCGCCCGGCAGAAACCACTTTCGACCGTCTTTAATATTGATTGTTTGGACTTAACCTTAATGGTTCCTTGGTTCCTGATTTACCACAACGATACAACGATTGAGACAAGACTGTTCAAGATAAATGAGGTAATAAATTAAGCTTTAAGCTTAGAAACTGAAATAATTATCATTCTTATTCTCAAAAATGAGCTAGAACTATTTCAACTTAGTTTCATTTGCATGCTTAATATTTTAAAAAAACATCCAGCAAGTTGTTTTGATATTGACCTTCAAAGAGCTGAGACACTTATATTTCAATATTTCTACGGTAACAGGATAATATTTCAAATTTATTTTTATTTGTGTACACTTTGATCTAACTGTATAGAGCTATCTGGCAATAGTTTGTGCTTGTGTTTATTTTAATTACAATTTTTTGCTTATGTTGGAACGTTTGCTAGACCCGGACAGTGCTATATACAAAATTGAAGAAGCGAGTTTTCCCAATATTATCGCAAAACATTTATCTTAGAAGCGATAAAAGACTTAGCTTCCTCAAATCCGAAAACTCAAGTCGGCTGAAATCAGGGTTAAGATCCTCTCTTACAACATTTCAAAATTTTCAGCGCACGTTGGGGGCAAAATGTCACGTCACTCGACGCACGTCTCAGTCTTCTGGTTCAGTTTTGCGTTATTTTTAATGCGGTTTTACGATTATTTATCACTTTAACTTGTGGTTTTGCGGTTTTTGACTTCGGATTTTGTAGTACGCGGTTTTCGGTTTTAAGGATTTTGACAATTTTTGTTGCGTTTTTTTTCTCAATTTTGTTTGCGGTTTTGCGGTTTCCGGACCCCCTCAGTACGACCCCCTCGTTATGCTCTCCTGCACCAGCTGAACGCAAAAAGGCAGATACTTGACAGAATAATTTTGGTAAACTCGTAGAGTTAAATACATCAATATCGATTTTTTCGGATAAAAGCTGAGAAGGCCCTAGGTAGGAGGAAGAGCTTTTGGCAAGACACATGGCGGCCTCTATATGAATAATGACTGCCCCCTGTCATTTGTTCCCAAAGAAATTAGTCGAATATCAATAGATCATGTTGTTTTGTGTATGTATTGAATGACGTGTGCGGGGTAAAGAACGTGCCGATACTTGCCTTTCCATCCTTGACCAATGTGTGAAGAGCTGTTACTCGCTCGACTCAACAAAGCTGATGTTACACGAGACGAATTGTAACGACAATTTTTCGCGCAACGCCTCTACAACTTGGGT
Organism: Telmatactis stephensoni; assembly: GCA_029948255.1. NCBI lineage: Eukaryota > Metazoa > Cnidaria > Anthozoa > Actiniaria > Isophelliidae > Telmatactis > Telmatactis stephensoni. Next base: position 684,289 of record JALIZF010001919.1, on the reverse strand, counting down.
CAAATATCGTCATTTTAACAAAGTTTTGACTTCAAATCAAATATTCGTGTTTGCATTCAAATACTCTCATCAAAATTGTGCTTAAAAAACGTTATGTGTGGTATGTTATATGTTATCAATTTAGCGTTGCGCAAAAAATCGTCCTTGCAAATCGTCCCGTGTAACATCAGACAACTCTGGCGTCCATTTTGGCAGTACGAACCGAATAAATCATAACGTTCTCAGGAATATCACAGGAGAACAGTTAACTAGTCTGGACTTCCTGTGTAAAATGAAGAGGTGGAGTGAGGAAGAGGGGCGACCAGGTCCTTACAGCAGATGCCGCAAGTCATTAGCACTAGCAAGAATGACTGCAAACGAGATAACGGTAGGTCTCGAGACGAGATTTTAAAATCTGATTGGTCACTATGTGCTTAGCAGATGAAATGAAGCTACAAAGAAAAAACTGATCCTAGTCATCCAAGGGATTGGCCCGTTTGTTGTTTCCGTTTGTTTTTAAAGATTGAGATTACAGGTCAAATAAACTAAACGAAATCAGTTTATATTTTCATTCACCATTCTACTCTGATTTGGCTTTGCGTGTAATTGTACCGCCTACGAGTGATATTTGCAATTCATAATGATAATGGCGTCAAAGTGAAAAAAATAATAAGATATATGTCAAACAAAATACGATAATCACCATACAAGCTAGAAAACAATAATTAACCAATAACTTTATTAAACAAAATTTCACTACAGTGGAGCGAAGTCGCATTTATAGCCGTTAGTAAGTCTGTTGGTAAAATGTTTGACGATTCTGACACCGAAGTCGCCTAAGTCAAAATAGTTTTCTTTCAATTACAGCTTAAAAAACACAACATCAGACGATTCCGTTTCCTTTATCGGAAAAGAAAAACAACATCAAATAATAATCAAATGCGTCGTCAAAATTGTAGCAGAAAGAGTTGCCCGAAGGCTAATTTCATTTTAAGTCGGCGAATGTTCAGCTTTCGTCTCCAAAACAAATAACGCAGTATTTATAATAAGGAAGTGTCAAGACAAGCCATTTTAATTTGCTCCGCCGTGTTCGATGACAAATTGGCTATTTAGTATGCAAAAGACCAAGCTCATTTGTCTATAAACTGTGCATTTTGCCGAAGACGAGGTGAAATTGAAAATTGAATGTGCTACTGTACGATCTCATTTGTCAATATTTTCAGCCAAAAATCTCACAAAGTTGGACATCATAAGAGAAGATTAAGTTAACCCCAAAAAGTGGCAGACGTTCGATCTATTCGAAGCTAAGAGAGACTCGAGTTCAAGGTAAGAAACTTTTTTGTGCTTTCTTATTTGTGACATTTTTATCCGGTACGTTGAAAAAAAGGCGGAACAAACATCGAAAACGTACGTAAAGTGAACAAAGTCTATAAGTAGAAATGGTAACTTTTTAGATTATGAATTGAAAAATTCACCGCATCTTTAGGAAGACACGACTTTTAAGGTCTTGTAACTTTGTAAACAAGCTCTCTTTGCTTTATTTTCGGAACTTTGATAAAAATTAGAAATAACAATTGCTATTTTGTCAGTTCTAAGTGGGGATTGTATAAAATTTGATACTATAAGAACAATCTCACTGACGAAAAAGCTAAGCCTTCGTGCCAGTAGACCTTATTCCCTTGTTTTTGCCAATCAGAATGAGAATTCTCTTGTGGATATAAGGTTCTTTGTTTGAGATTTAATAAATTTTTTCATGTCTTTCTAATTATACCATTTTGAACAAAAAAATGTATCCAAAGCATTGTACTAGGACAACTGTGAGGCAAGCGAATAAGTTTTATTGTACAGATATTCATTAGAAACAAGAGCCTCAAACAATAGGCTCACAATAGGCACACACTAGAACAATGCTAACAAACAATAAAGTAAGTATATATAGAACACTTCTGACTTGGCCAGAATGGCACTGATTGGGTTTATTTTCTTTACATCATTTCAAATTCATCATTTTCTTTTCGTCTCCGCGGTCACTGGGTTAAATGAATGGGCTCACTGAACATGCAGTTGTAAAGTTGCACTATTGTATTTTGATTATTTGTTTTCTTTTTTATTGGCTTTCTTTTTTTCGTGATTGAAGTATTTCATTCATTGCCAGAGTAGTTTCCGCTTTTGTGCAATCTTTGTTCAATTAAGTCGTCTGTTAAACAAAGGAAATTAAATTGCTTTTTCCGTTGATTCAGCTGAATTTTCAACTCTTTTTCAACATATCATTTTAAACAGATGTGCAAACGGTAAATAAGAATTTCTACATTATGTTTTTCTAGGTTTAGTACTCTAGTCCTGTCCAAGTCAGTTATGATTAGAGGCCTTAAGCAACCGCAATGATGGCACAGTGGCGGATCCAAGGGGGGTCAAAGGGGTCCACGGAACCCCCTTGAAGGTTTTAAGCCGTTTTTTTTGTCAAACATCGACCAAAGAATAGAGTATTATACACAGCTGGATTTAAGAAACGGAACCCCCCTTGGAAAAATCCTGGACCCGCCTATGTGGCGGCAGGGAAGACGTACGTCAAAAAGGGTCTAAGTGCAATATTCAATGCTACTTTTTTTTCATTTTCAATTCCCATTCAAACTCAGAGTTTAGAAGTAAATGATAATGAAGAAATACTTTCTGGCAAAACGGAAATTATACTCGTTAATCAAACTTTAGTCATCTGATCAAGACGTGTCGAAAACGTTGGTAATTTTTCTTTAAGATTTAAGCCTTTATTGTAATCCAATAAACTGGAAAACATCTGGACCTTTCACGTTGCAGTTTTGCAGAATATGGGGATGACATTTTGAGAATGTAAAACAGTTTAGTGAAAACAAAACTGAAATACAACTGCCCAACGAAACTTTGGTAACCCATTTATTATCAGTTTTAATATCTTACAAGAGATTAATTCAACATGTCCAACATAAACAAGATATATTGATCGTAACCCTTTTTTTGCACATGATTATATAAAGCCAATATTGCCCATAACATCACAATTTACAAATATGGCAAGCTCGAAGAAGCTATTTATGCAAATATCAAGTCGGAAATAGTTTTTTAATTGTTATCATAACGGCCACTGACGGGCTAATGACAAGCCACGATAATGAGAGTTTTAAGTTTTTTAAATCTTTTAAACTCGACAATTTTTTAGAGATTTGCTAGAGATTTGCTCTTTTAGAGAATTTTCGATCGTTCTAAAATATTACCGCTATTTATTTATTTTAATTTCATTTTTATCTTTTTTTAGTTTGTGGCTCCTCAGTCTGAAAGCTTTGCTTTCAACCCGGGGGAGCTCCGTTGTAAAAGGATCGGGTCATGAAATTTTAAAAGATACCCCTAAAAGATACCGGAAGTCTTTTAAGAAGGGTGTGGCTGGACGATTTTTAACCCCTAAGAGATACCAGCGCGATAACAAGCTAATGAACAATATTGTGATGAACGTAGAATTGAACGGTCGACACACTTTTGTTGGGAAAATTTCTTCCATTTGAGAACAAGATAAGCGATGGGCTCTTTTGATATCCTAAGAGAGACCAGGAAATGCTAAAACTCTAAACTTCAATTTTAACACCCTAAAAGATACCAAATCGCTGATTTTTACCCCTAAGAGATACGACGAGCATACCCGATCCTTTTACAATGAAGTGTCCCCCAGGGTGGGGGTGGGGTGCTTTGAAGCGAGGCAAACGTCAAAATTCAAATGCTCTAGCAAACTTGAGAAAAAGGGCTGTTTGTTTCTGAGCCTATAGCTTTGATCGAGCTAGACATCTATGTCTTTCTACTTATCGTAATGCTTATTTGACCCCAGTAGTTTGGCTCTACTTTCCTTTGTCTACAGTTCAACACGCCAACGACAAATATTCTCACCAGTTACGTGACACAGTGTGTCAGAAGACTGATGCCTTTTACCATACTCTTTTGCGATACTTTTTTAATTCTATCCCATTTTAATTGGGATTGATTGACTGACTGACTACATGCACTGACCTGTAGAAAACGCGTAGTTGACGTTTCAATCTAGAAGTGAGTAATTTCAGGGGAAAATGGCCTCTGGAACCCAGGGCAAGTAATTAGAGGCCTATTGTTGAATTGTAGAAAATTCTGGAAGGAGTAGAGCCAAGGAGTAAGTATGGGACATATATATTTACACACTTTTTCTCCTAATTTAACTTATTGATGTTGGGAAATACATTCAAAGTACGAAAGACTATCCTTCTTTGAATTTCATGATAAACTGGAAACACTATCTACCGGTCACGTGGTTCTTTTTTTTCAAACAAAATGTGATAGCATATATATTTAATTAGAACTGTTGCATTGCGTGGGGTCAGCTTATAGGTATTTTTTTAGATGACGATCCAAGCACCGAAACGCATTCATCTTCATACTAATTAAATTATAATGAGTCCAATCAGAGCTCGGATTAATTTTTGCGGTTGGAAATGGTTTGGGGTAGTCAAATCAGAGTGTCCTTTTCTCCCCTTTCCAGCCCGTTCGGTCTAAGTGGTTGGTGGGACTGAGAGGTGTTGCGTCAGAGGTTTGACGGACTTAGCGGTGGTCCGGTCAAAGATTATGTGTTCGAAATGCTTGAAGATAATGAGGGGTCTGTGTTTGCTTTGGAGTGGCCTTCGCCTTTAGTTTTCTTAAGTCAGTTACATGCTATTGGAAAAGTTGACGAATTGCGACGAGGAGTTATCACATACAATTTTCGACAGGTCGGGTTATACTGAAAACCATGCAAGAAAAGCTTGAAAAACTCGAGGAAATTGAGAATAGAGGCTGGGATGGGGGTCTTGATCATCAATCACACTTCCAATTTTCCGTCAATTCACGGGCACGCATATTCTAATAACGATTTCACGAAAATTACGCCAAAATCTGGCTTACTTTCAATCACGGATCAGCCAAACCCCTTTAAGCCCCTCTCAGAACACTAAAATCTCAACTCAAACTTGAGCGCCAAAGGGCCAGCGTCGAAACTCTAGACGTGACGGATATCTCGCACCGTTACTAAGGGACAAGTTTTAAAACCCCCTTGGAGACAAAAAGTGAAAATTCTGTGTACAGCCTCTAACCAAGATGGTTGTAATGAGAACTATCTATATTTATACGAACATGTATTGTTTTCGGCCTTCTTTTTTTTTTCAGTAGAAGTCAATTAGCTGAAAAATTACTTTTGTTAGAAATAGTGGTCGGTGTACGTTGCTAATGATGAAGCGGTATCTTAGCAACCAACTAAGATGGTCGTCGTTCAGAGCAAAATGTTCTAGACTCTTCGAGTTTGCAAGCGAAATACTCTATTCCTTTGGACGTGAGTCTCCCCTGAATAATTGAATACAATTCAAAAGTTTTACTGATTTAATGGGACTGAGCTGTCGATTTGATTACCGTTTGAGTTGAAGAGTTTTTAATTAGTCTTAAGTTACGTGCAAATTACGAAAGTTGTTGGAAGTTTTAATAATAAAGCTAGAATACTCGAATTAAAGCAGAGTTACGTCAATATTCTGACAAATTACTGACACGTTTCATACTAAATATTCCCCCACGTAGAAAATTTAATCCGATTTACTTTGATTCAACTAAAAATATATTATATAATATATATATCGACCCTTTGGTACAAAAAAAAAGTACCAAAAATTTGATTTTGTTGCAAGATTAAAGAGTGAAATATATGAAGTTCATGTAATTAGAGAAAGGAAGAAATTCTAACTGTTTTGAAATACAAATTATCCCAATTATCATGCATCGATGATTCGAGTATATTGTGTTTATGATTTCTTTTGAAGTGTTGGAAGTCGTCATTTGGACTGTTTAAATTTCAATTCCCTTTCAGTGATTTTAATGCAAATTTTGATCATTTTGGAACTGGTTTCAAAAGGAATGGTAGGGCAGAACTTTATGTTTGGTAAGTAAATCTTTTAAAAAACACTTGAAGAATTCATATGAACCCAAAAATCGTATTTTTTTTGTATCGACGTATTACAAATCGGCATTTCTTCATCCGCTTGTTTAAAGGTCGTTAATACTTAGGTGAGCTTTATGGCTTAACATCATGATCAGTTTGGGACAAGGTTGAGAATTCTTCACTGATAGTCGAAAGTTGATGCATGCTATAATTCGGTCAACATTTTCTGCAGATTTAGGATGCAGGTTAAAAGGAAATTAGAAATCGGTTCATGTCAAACATAACACTTTATTTTCAGTTCTCAAAAGCCATTTCAGTCGCTATAAAAAGATTTTCGAATGAAGAATTGGAAGATTTTAGCATATATTAGATGACTATACATAAGTTAAGTGAAATCTAATTCTTGCACAATAATTGTTTTTCGATTATATTATTTTTCTTTAGTACTAGCTAGCCGAAGTAAACCCAGATTTTGTCAATGTATATAAAGTGATATAGGACAAATGAAAACTATAAAATATTTGTCTTGTAGACTTTATGCTGTAATCAAAATATCATTGTTACCAATGAATTGTATATGAGAGTTTTTCTGGGGTTTTAATACAACTGATAGGAAACAATAACAGTAAAATAAATATATAAAAATAAATAACGGCATAGCGTTTATATCAACATATATATATATATTATTTATTTATTCGTTCGTTTTTATGTTTATTTGTTATACTTCATTGCTCTTTCTTTCTTTCGTTCTTTTTTCTTTCTTCAGTATTTGAGGTAGTTTTTGCCTCGTTTCGAGGCGTAGCTACTATGTCATTGGGCTGTGAGAATGTCCGTGAAAAAATACCACAGGAAGCCCAAAAGTCCTGAACTTCGGCTCTTCGGAACCAATCAGACAGCAAGTACAAGTGTTCGTTCGACAAACGACAAAATTCGGAACCAATCAGCTCTAAAATAGAGAATCGAATCTCGAACGAAGTACAACTGATTGCTCCGGCAATTCCACAAAGCAGAGTTTAAAGTAGGCTCGCGGGCGCACGAGTCCCAGATAAATATGAAACTTTCAGGTTTCAGAATGCTCCTTGGTTATCTCGTTACTGCAGCTTCACTGCCATTTTATTGAAAACTGCCAGCAGTTTTATCAAATGTTATTTTGTTTCGACTGTCTTGCTGAATGAAGCGGTGAACTGCAGTGAAGTTGTGTGAAGGGAAAACGATGCCGAAAAAAATAAGCTTCACAGTGATGCTGTCAAATTAACTGAAAAGACGCCAAGTAATGAGGAAATAGTAAGTCTCAGTCAAACGAGTCTTCACATGAAATTTACGAACACTTCAGTCACGACTTTTAGTGTAGTTTGCCTATATTAAGTACAATATTTCGCTTCAAGTACAGTTATTTTAGTTTTGGAATTTATATTGCGTCACAAGCAAATGACTGGTTGTGACTTGGCTTCTCACCTGACAGTTTATTGCTGCATAGTTATATACCTGATTCTCAACGTTTCTATTACATTTTACTTTAGGACGAATTGAGACAGGGCTTGTTATAATGGACACTTCAAATGGAATAAATTGACAGATTTTTAATATTAGTTTGTAGCTCAATTTTATTACACGTGTAATCAAACACGTTCCTTGTAGTTAACCAGAGGAATCCCATTTTAATCCCAACAAATAAAATAACTGTTCCGAACAGTTCCTTTCTAGCCTAAAGTGATTCCCTTGTTTTGCACCGCGCACTTTCATGCGCATGTTTCCCAAAACACAGAATTACGACTTTGTGACCATTTTCATTCAAATTACGTGTAAAAACGCTGAAAAACGCAATTCGGATTTTCTTTTTCGGATTTCTGAAGCAATAGATAGGAATATTTTGCAAATCTCGCCCCAGCCCTCTCTCGGAAAGCGTCGTTTGTAGCCCGATTTTGAGGATGTTTTATCAAATATCTCGCAAACGATAACGGTGAGCCCTCTTTTTTATTCCACAAATTTCATTTCACTATTGTTTTCAAGTATATATCAAAGTATAAAAAAAGTTAGGATTGAGAACGGTTTTTTTTCAACGAAACCGCTGGAAGTGTCAATTTTTTAACCAGATTTTGGTATATGAGTTATCACTCCGTTTTTTCAACAAAACGTAAAACTCAACCACCAGAGAGATCCTGACTGTAGGTTAGGTATAGAAATACTATACTATCATCATTATCATATTTATCAATGGTTCATTGTTGAACTTGTGGGCAATATTTGCTTGATGCTGTACTAAGGTAGAGAATCGACATAAAATCTTAAATTCACAAATTCCACTAGCCGCTGTAGCGCAAAAGCGAGAACAATGACCCCTTCTTTTTTCTGCATTTTGTGAAAGTCCCAACTGCAATGTAGCTTTGAGCCGAGTTTCAAGAAATTCTTGTATATTTCTTTCTTTTTCAATGGAATCACCAAGTAAAGTTGTAGCTAGCGAATTTTGTGCGCCTATTTTTATAATCTACTAAAGAGCTTTTAAATTACAAAAAAGCCAGTAAAAATCAGTACCAAAAATCAAGCCTTCTTCATCAATTTGAAAGAATATAAAAATACGAATGATATTAAAAGTGTATTTGTAAAAGATTGAATGTAGCGAAAGCGAGTCTGGCCGAGTTTAAAGTACTTGCATAATAGCCTCTGGCTAGAGAGGTTAGACGACCAGCAATGACATTATATCAAATTTTCCTTTCTTATTCTCTTTATCTTGTTTTATAGATCTTTGTGTTTGGAAACATAACTTTTTTTTCGAGCTAGGAATAGTTCACTTTCGATATTCTGGTTGAGTGATCACGCACAAAGCAATTCAAGACGAGGCTCCGGGGAAACAAAAGAATATATGAGGATTACTTCATTATTTCCCCGGAGTATCGTCTTGAATTGATTTGTGCATGATCATTCAGCCAGAATATCGAAATTGGGCTATTTACGTCATTTACTAGAAACTTGTCAAGAAAGCAATGAAGATAACAGCTTATAGCAGCAGTAGCAGCAACAACAACAGCATCAACCAAACAAAAGAACAGTCAGAAACCTCCGGAGAAGGTTTTTGACAAAGATTAGCATCAAAATGTAATGTTGACATTCGAAAGAAACCTTTCAAGAGCAATCAGTTCATAAACTAGTGAAACGCCTTAAAATATACAGCAAATTTATTCCATGTAATATTATTTTCAGTGGTTGATCTCAGTTTCAGTTGTCGATTTAAAGGTACCCTGGGGATGTTTTCTATCTCACTCTGTCGTTTGTAAATCTGACGGAAAAATCACAGAAAACAATCAAAATATGGCACCAAACTTATCTTTAGTAAGTACTCTGTAAGTACCTATTATCATTCTATGTAGTTTAGGTGAAGAACCCTCTTAACATTTTCCTCTATACAGCGTTTTTTACGACAAGTTTTTGCAAATTTTGTCACGTTTGACAACTCTTAATTCTTCTACTGAGTGAAATGTAATGCACTTTATTGGCTTTCTGTTTCAAACTGAAAAACAAACGTGACAAAATCATCATAAAGAACATAATTTATCATTTTGAACAAAAGCTTGGATTGCGCGTCATCTATATGTTGTACTTGATAAATTTTTGTCGGAAGTGATATCAAGAAAGAGATTGATAATCTGAAGTACAAAGAACAGCAAGATCATTTTTTATAACTGTAAGCTTTTCTAGTCTCTAAAAGTGGTTTTCCGTAATCCATAGATCAATTGAAGATCATATGCACACAGCATAGTTTCCGTGCGTTCTGTATCTTTAATCGGAAATTAAGGTTAAGGAAATTAAGGAAAAAGCCTTTGCTAAAGACAATTTTTTAGTGGTGGTAAGTAATGTGTATTTTAAAGGAACGTAATATACTTTCTCTATGATAAACTAGACGAAGTGCAAACAAAAGCATCTCGTGTAAATTCATATTTGCACTTTCCTTTCGCTTTGTATACTTTTTGAAGATTAATATATTATACAGCTTCTAACAAAAGAAGACGTGAAAGGAAAGGGAAAAAGACGGAGGGAGAGAAAGGTAATAAGGCAGGGTGGAAAATATTTGTGGAATAAGCATACGAGCACGTAAGTAAGTATACAGGCAACTGATCAAACAAGCGAACGAACAATGGTGATTCTTAGGATAAAATTAAAGGGAGGAACGTATTCCTTTATTCGATGATAATTTTGGAGTTTGATATGATTCATGGTTTATAACCTCGATTGATCCTCGCCATAATATAACCCTGGAAAATCTCCAATGCTGTAGCTCCACATTCATTTTTATTTCAACATTTGATAAATATCCTTTTGCGAACTTTTGAGAATCTCAGCTTCTATTTTGCTCGTCAATAATCATGAGTTTAGCTTGAAGATTATTGAAATTTATTCTAATCTTTCTTTTCAATCTAAATCGATAAGGACATTGTATGAATATCATTTCTTCATTCTAGTCCATATTGTCGATCTATGAGCGATCTGAAAACATTCTTTTTTTAACTTGTTTTTTGGTTATTCTTTTTTTAACTTGTTTTATAGTTACCCGATTACACAGTTCAAATCCGTCGTGTCAGTGTTTTTCTAGATCTTTCAAGGAACCATTGACAGCCATTACCAGTGACATGATTGCGGTGACATCGACGCGCACGTGATCGACCAGGAATACATAACTTCTAGAAAAAAACGTTTAAAAACAAAACGAGTATTACAACACTCTTTTGAAACTTTGTTATGATAATGTGTCGATTGTTTTCTTCATTTAATTTTAAACCGAACAAATTAAGGTTAGAGTTATAAAAAAGATTACAGCTGGTATGTCATTCCCTATGTCATTTTACAGCTGTCATTTCGTATCCAATCGAATATTCAGCCGATAAGCAAACAAACTTCCAATCTCTGTCACTGATCCTGTCCAAGCCTCATCCCGGGGCCTCAGTCATTATTTTTCATCCCAACGGCTTCATGATGGCATATTACCCAAATGTCATTGTGCAGTTCAGTGCATAATATTGCACATAGATTGGTAGATAACAGAAAACCGACCACACATTGAGTAAAAAGAAATGAGTGAAGTGTACTGTAGTTAGGTGTAAAATACTGGTTTCTTCGAAGTGAAAATAATTTTGCTCATCAATTGTTTTCAGTAGTTTCCTGTGAAACATTGCTGTCTTTCAAATCAAAGTAAATATCAAAAATTTCGATTTATCACACAAATCAATTTTCCGCTCCATAATACCCTTGATATTATCAAAGGACCAGAAATGTTCATCATCTATTTAGTTTTCATTACGCATGCTCCGAATTCCTTAATTATCAATATTATATAGACACTTTATCAATCGGCAAATCCAAATTGTCAACAAAGAACGAGAAAAGGTCGTAAATCTCAAAAGACTTTCGGTTTAAGTGCACGTAGAAGCCTACATTGCTAAGAGCTATTGTTAAATTGAAATTTCGGTAACTTCCAACTGGAAGACGAATATTAAAAGTGTTTTGATAAGAAACTTTGTCTTCAAAAATTGTCGAAAATTAAATAAAATAGATATGAAACTATATGAAACATGTCAGTGGACAATACAACAATACTATTTATGTCTATTTGACAGTTACATAATTACTCGATTTCTTTTTCGCGGGTTATATATATATACAGTAAAGAAAATCACTATCTTAAAATCTAATCATAAAGACGGCAAGGAAATCGTCAAATCATTAACTCTGAATCGCATTTCCCCCTTACTTTTAACTGTATATTTCAATTTGACATCTTGAATTTTCATGAAACTATTTATATTTATGGTTACTACAAATGTTTTTTGTTTTCGAGAGGCGATGAGCTTTATATTCATTTATAAAAGATATTGGTCAATTCGCCGAAAGACTAGTATCAATGAACGTTATTTATGATAAAAACGTATTCAGAATCTTGCAGTCGTTTTTATTGGCACTGAAGTCTGGAAATTCTCGGTCGTGTTGCAAATAAAGCCACTAACGTTTGGTCGGCAGTTCAATTTTGAAAATGTTCCAAATGTAATAAAAATGATTCGAAATACGAATAAATGAAAGAAAGAAATTACAATAATTAATTTTATCAGATTATCGTAAAAAAGACATTCGGCATGTTAGCTGCTCATTTGCAACAAATGAGGATTGATATCATTTTAATTAACCCAGTTCAATATATGACAGACATCAAAGCGAATAGTAGTCTTTTGTTAAAAGCCCAGCGTCATATTGTTTTAACTTTCCTACCATTAAACCATTACCCACAAACCGGCTCCCTTTACGGTATTATGATTATTTAGAAATTCAGCGACAACAACATAAACATGCAAGAAAACAAGAAACAATATTCGTAATGTGAAGAAATGGGCTTCCAGTGCATGGCAATTTACGACATCAATAACTAACATGCTTGTAAAAGATTTGAAGCTTGACACCAGCCGAGCTTTTGGTTGAGTCATCTAGAAAACATTGTGAAATGATAAAAATCAATACCACTAGTGGAATACCTGAGGTTAAGTGGAATGCCAACTAAAAAGGTGGGATCCATAGAACTATCGTGAAAGTGTTCTCTCACGGAAGCAGAGCCGAATAACTGTAGTTTCTCGGACATGATGCAAATTGGTGGGGTTATTTTGAACATTTCATTATATCTCCTTAATCTTCAGTATAATTTTTATCCTAAGAGTAAGATCCCCTTGCTGTGAATTATTTTTTGTAATTACAATATAGTGTATAGCTATGCAAGTACATGTAGACAGATTGTGCCGTGAGATTTGTTTCTTTCGATTAGGATTAAATGAGAAAAATGTTTCTAATTATTTTCAAAAAAAAAAAATCCATCTTCTTGGAGGGTAAAGGGGCCGCTCAACTGACTGATCACGATGCTATTCCACTACAGCATCCTTGCATACCACTATAAACATAAGCTGAGCAAATACTTTAATTTTTATGTTTTTATTTGTGTTATAAGATTCAAACTACTTTAAGGCTAAAAAATACATCGTCTGATTGACAGGTTGGGCAGACTAAATCCTTTAAGTCTATTTGAATTACATTCTAAGCGAACTATTTTGGTTAGAAGGACATTTGAGAAAAGAAAGATGTTTGTCCGCACTGATTGTGGGTTTGCTAGACATTTGTGAACAGAGATTTTGAGAATATCATTTTGTCAACAACGAGGGATTTGTATTGAAGCAAACTGCATCATTACTGAACACGTTTCGCGGCTTTACCATATATACACATATATACATATATCTGGCTATAAGCTAAACCTATAGGTAGTGACATCATCAAATGAGTAAGTGAACAAATACTATTTTTTATATTTCATTGTGTAATTTTATTTGTTTTAACCCACAACAAATTTTGATTTAGTTGAAATTTCATATGGAAAATAGTACTACATTCTTTGTTCAAAAACTAAAAAGTTGGTGTTTTCGATGCAAATTAACCTTGGAAGGAGTACTTACCGAACATGAAATTTTGTATTCAATTACAATCGGTAAGTTATTTTTTCGATCAAAAATGCAGTTTTTGTATATTGGAAATAAATTAAATGTGATTTCATCTTTCACCAGAAGCTAATGATAAAAATAAAAATGAATAATAATAATTAAAAAAATGAAATGAAATGAGCGATGGTGATTTGGCAAGAAAATGACGTTTATATTGTATTCATTTACATTTACTACAACAGTGGTTAGCTTTGATGACACTGAACCTTCCTCTAATTGTAAACTCTTATCTCAGTTTTTAATGTCACTTCTCAGACTATTCCGTGATTCAATTACAGCGGAAGAGTCGTTTTGGCCAAAAATTTGACGCCACCTGAGTTCGATAACTTATTCTTCTTCAGGGGTGTCCGACCCCTATCATTTCTTTGTTCGATCATGGGGACCGATAACCAAACTTATCATATTTCCCCTGTAAATACATTTGTTTCTACCACACAAGCGACCTTCGATTTGCATAGCCATTCGGCGGGACCTATACTACTGAGCGGCTACTTTAGGCGTTTAATAAAGTGTAGTTTGAGCGTGCAATTTATTTATATGGATCAATTTGCCACCAGTGAAATTAAACGTCTTTATTCAACAAATTAATAAGGCTAAGTCATATGCCCCATTCCCATCTAAACTAGTTTGACTAAACCAGGTTTAGGTCTTTCCAATTTCTAGATTACGTTCTCCAGTCATCTGGAGAAGACAAATTTCAAACAATCTTGATTTATAATTATCAATTAGACAACAGAACACCGCGCGCCCATGACGTTATTATAATAGACGCACGAGCCGGAAAATATAAAGAACGATTAACAAACGTAAGAGTCACACGCGAGCTAGGACCCAGTGAGGCGTAGCCGAGCGCGACTCTAGTTTAAGAGTTCTTTGTATTTTCTCAAGTGCGTCTAATTGATTTATAACAGAGCCTAGAACGCTAAAAACGGAGCCGTGCAACCCATAGAGAAATAGTTCAAAAGTTATAGTCCAAAACTTACACGTGCCGACTGACTTTCTTTTTTAAAGATGGCGGGTTTGGTGACGTCATTCTCAAAAATCAGCCAATAAGAGCGCGTATAATATGAAGAAAACGCAATATGCCGTATATAAATTATAGACTTTCAAACAATTAAAACGCACGTTAAATTATGTACTTGATGTAGGGACCTACCACTTTACGATAAAAATTCATTTTTCATTTTGAAACTTGATAATTCAATTCAAAAATTTATCTAAAAAGAGGAGCATATCCATGTAATATTGAAATATTGTGTGTGTAATGTAGGAATTGGGCTATGTTAGAACATAATTTTCCGCCATTCAAAAGCTCACCTTTTTTGATCCGGTGAGGCTCCTGCTGGTTTAAAGATACTGCTTATGATTTCGAAATCAACATCACATCTATAAACCTTGGGATCCTGTTGTGTTTGTGGAGTTCGGACATTATGTAAGTTGTAATGTACGTCACTATCAAGGCCACGAGCAAATTTCTGTAAACAAATTGTTCTGTGATAAATGGATTTGTCAGAGCAAATTTCATATCACAAATACGTTTGTCATTTCCATTTGCTCAAATTTTCTTGTTTTCAAGGACCAAAAATGCCCAGGGGTTAGGGACTCCGATCGAAAAAGGGCGACCATGCTCGTCGGAAATTTCGAAAATGACCCCCGAAAGGTACCTGAGTTTTATCAGGTGGGCGTGGCAACACATGATTTTTACCCCTAAAACGTACGTACCAACTCATAAACACTAAATCTGATATTCTTCAGTTTTTAATAGTATTAAAGACAAAATCTTCGAACGCCTTCCACTTAAAAAGTTTCTGATATCATAAATCTTTAACCTATTTTCAGAAACGGTAACAAATCGGTCGTGTAGTCCAATTCTTATCTCCGCTATCTAATATTTGCTAGAGGAAAAAATCGCACTAAAAGCTACCAGCTTAGTCCTTTGTAGTCCACTAAAGTCTGAGACACCCTAAAAGATACCAGATCACTGATTTTGACCCCAGAAAGCCGGGTACGACGAGCATCCCCGTTCTCTTATATATGGGATCCGCCCAACCCGGACAAAATGAATCTAAGAAAATCTGTTATCGAACTTTTGCCCTTTAAAGCTTACATTGTTTACTTTTTTCAAAGCGAAAGCAACACTTACATTTTGACCGGAAATGCATACTATAAGCATCTATGTTGCATATTGGGTGTATATAAGCATCTATGTTGCATATTGGGTGTATATACACCCAATATGCAACATAGATGCTTATAGTAATGAGCTCCTACTGAAGCGATACATGAAAGACAAAGATCTTTTTGCATCGATCGATTGCTGTATTGTTTACGTAATGTATAAAGAATGAGAGGGCGCGTTATATCGGTGGATAAAGATCATATGTAACGCACCCTCGAATTCTTTCTATTACTTATCAAACGTCTAGCTGTCAAATATCATATTTGACCAGAATTTCTGAAGTTAGACTATTTTTGGCTCAGAAAAATCCAAGTTCAGTAAAACTTATGCAAAGGAAGAAAATTCTTTATCAACGTTACAACGGTAGTTATTTCTATTCAAAGTCCATTTGAATTGGTAATATGGTACCTGGGGATTGCATATAAAGGAGAACAATTCTTGTAATTAATGCAGTTCATTCGAGTTGCGACGAAGAACGGTTGGCGACCCACCCACCCACTTTAGCGAGTAAGTCGGGTTCAAAGTTGCCAAATAATCTTTGTTGGCACTTCGCCTGGCTTTGGTTGGTTCCAGGCCAGAGCGATTCCCCATACCTCATTATCATACTCATGAATAACAATACACAGGGAAGAATATTACACTATTGTGTTTTCTCAATTATTATATTAACGAGTTTGATAATGGATGATTAAAGTAGTAGTAACGTCAATGTTTTTAAGATTTGATATGACATAAATTTTAAATGCATTTTCAATTAGTACCTGCAAGAAGGCATAATTATTAGTGAGCGAAACTCATGTAAACTCACGTCTGCCCGATTTGCATGAGGCTTAAGGTTATTTTTAGCAGCAGCCGGAAGTTGTTTTTTAGCTGTAAACAATTTGTGAATTTGTGGTCAAGCATTTTGGATGTTTCTGGAGAAGGTATAGTCTTCACTGAATTTAACCGAAAAAACAACTTTACTCTCAAATGTCTACAATTTTTGATAACAAAAGTGGCGGTGGCGCAAATATTTGCTCCAAAAACTTGTAAACTTGGCTTCCATTCAACGCTGATTATCTCTGAAAACGACCGCACGACACCCTTTCTTTATAATTTCTTTTCTTTTCCTTTTTTATTAAATTCCTCTCAAGAAAAGTGCGGTTTTAAAGATTTCTCAAAAAAGGAATGTTTATCGCTAGTCACCTTATTATTCAATTAAGACAATCCTAGTTAGTGTTGGAGCGTAAAGCTAGTTGAAATTTAACATTTCAGTTTTATTAAATTTTATTAAATTTTACATAAGAAAAGTTTCAAGAGAAGGATCTTTCAATACTTTTTGCCAACGTAGTCAGTCGCCTTAAACTTCCTGCATATATATTTCCAGTAAGAAATTAAATTTAATATGAAAAGTGGTCCGATGAAGGACATCTCAATTTACTCGGACTACTTTTCATATCATATTTCCTTAAATTAAATTCAGATTTGAAAAATTCAATTTCCTATATATTTCACTACAAATTTCCGACTGTTGAAAACTGAAACGATGGAAAATTTGTGCTTCTATCTGGCGGAAATATCTTTTTCCAAACGTTGTAAATTTTCTTTTCATAAATATTTGAAAACTCTTCATTTCATTATACCTGGGGAAATTTGCAGGAAATTGCTTTTCATTTTCTACCTTTGGAAATTTGAAGAAATTACATTTTCTTACAAATTTTCAACGATAGGAAATGGACAAAAATTTTAGTGAACACCAAGAGCCGAGCAAATGCATAAACATGAATCTACTCAGAGAGACGACAGGAAGAAAATTTGTCTCTAGTTATTAACATCACCCGCGGCCGAACGATCGAAATCCACCGATTGTCACTATATAAGGGCGTGGACCTACGACCTGGCCCCTCAAAATGCCATAATCAAGGCTGAAGCTAGCTTTCTACATGTCCAGATGGGTAGCCGTGATTTTCAACCCTTGAACGGTTCTCTTTTCTCCATGAAATAAAGAATGGCAGTTCACGAAGATAGTATAGAACAGGTTGTCATGACTATTTGACGTCATACTTTAGTACTCTGTTCGTTGATACTGGAATAACGTCTTCATTTTGTCCACTGTGTAAGGATTAACACAATTCATTGTACGATACAATACGATTGTACGATTTGTTATTTATAATACACTCCTCAGTGTTACTCGATTCTATCTGCCGTCAAGTGTTTCTGGTGAATATTCTTTCCTTCAAAATGTAGTTTCCTGGCTTTTCCTTCAAGCACTTGCTTGAAAATGGATGATATATTAAGGCTGGATTACACGGCACGATTTGTGGGCACGATTTTTGATAAGCTTCTTTCGGGAAAAAAGAGAAATCGGCCCGATTCGCAAAAATCTGTTGCAGTGCAATATATTTTTCTCGTATCGGGCCGATTTTTTGAATGAAAAAGGAGTGCAAAAAATAATAAAACTCAAATCGGGCCGACATGTCGTACCGTGTAAATCAGCCTTTACGGTCATTTAAAATGGCGGCTAAGGGCAACCATCATCACTTTCAGACTCTCAGGCTCAAAGTGCTCTGCTTTGATTTGTTATCTCCGGAAGGATGCCGTCTAGTGTCTCTGGTGAATATTCTTCAATGCTGGAGTTAAAATCACCTTCCTCTGCCCAACATTTCCTTACATTGATCCAAGCAATTTTCGTTGTGTTATGGTTTTTGGCTTTCTCTTTTAGTTTTGTAACATCACTTTCATTGAAAACATCAAAGCGACTCGCCAGTGCTAGTTTTGTTGCCGCCCTTTAGGCTATCTGCGCGCGTCGTTGCTACAGCAAATTCATAGTAAAATAAACGATTAATTATACTTGTTTCGACCAATCAGAATCGAGTATTAGTGGTGAGTGTATTAACCAAAACACATACATTTCTTTGCTAAGCCCGCGGTAAATTATTAATTTTTTTTCTGTTTTGAGTCTAATTTTTCAATAGCAAGTTGCCAAAGATTTCTATCCCAGATGGAACTATCGTGAACATTTTTGTAGAAGCAGACAAAGACTCGTCTTTATCGTTTTATATTATCTGACTCGTTTTAGTAAGATTGCAAGGTAGTTTTTTCTAGTGATGACTATTATCGTCTTTATCCTACAGCAACGTTTCTTCCCATGATACTGATTACAAATTGATGTAAAATATTGTATATAGACTTTGTTATAAAATATTTGAGATATAACGCGCGCGCTGATTGGCTAATGACCGTGTATATATTAGAGAACAGAGACGTGACTTGCACTAAAACTGAAAAAATATATATATATATATAAAAGCGCGCTTATGTCTCTGTACGGTAATATAAACACTTAAGAAGATGTAGATCACCTAAAAAGCAAGCAACAGAAATACTTAATTGACTACGCCTTGTGTGCTCCTAAACTTGCTTATCTTGTGCTCCATGTCTTCCAGCGTATTTATATCGTAGTACGGAGACATGCTCGCGCATTATATATTGCTTAAATTAAAACTTCATTCTACTATAAAATTCTGAGATATGATATTCTTAAAACACATTTTGAAAATTCCAAACATCATTATCAAGTCAAATAAAATTGGCAGTAATTTCAATTGAAAAATTTTTAGTTATAAAGCAAAACGAAAATACTTTTTCTGAAAAAATATGGAAAACAAAAGAATCAATTCATATAATCCAGAGTGGAGACATTTAAAAATTAATGTAATAAAGTGACATGAAATAAAGTAATATACCAGTCAGGAAATTCTTGGAGGACGCGTAGGTTCTCGTAACGCCCAAACTAAGAAGAAATGGCATTATAAAATGTCACCTTATCTTTGAAAAAGCGGATCAAACTGAAAACGTGCATCGAGAGTTTGAATGCATAATTTAGACCATTAACAACAGCTTTTTAACAACTCCTTTCAACACACTTTAATTAGACTCAATTTCAAAAGAACAAATTCCTCTTTTTTCTGACTAAATATTGTTTAGTCTCTGAACGAGATGAAATAGTTCATTATCTGCAATTGACTTTGGATTAATATTGAAAACCATTGTGATTATAATTTTTCTAGAATTTCGCCTCCAAAAGCTTCACAATTGTAAATAGCCCTGTTTTACTAATTCACACAAAGCTGAATGTGAACAAACTAATGAGCAATTCTGAGTAAATAAAGCTATGTTATTAGCATTTTGCGAACTTGTCCGAATAACGTTTTATTAAAGACCCATCGTTATAACCTGCTAACTAAGAAATCTTTTCAATTAATTGAATTCTATTGAAGCACATTTGGCTGCTTTTCAACCTTTGAAAACCCAAAGTAGTTCCTCTTATACATACAAAGTACAGGCTTTGTTTACAACGGAATAGAAAACATCCAGAAATACCCAATCGCTTTCCCCCAAATGATGAGCATTCTGAATGTGTGCCACTAGTGGAGCAAGATTTTTGAAAACATGCATCTTTCTATTCAAGATATGAATATTTAATTTTATTGACAATTTTACCTATTCACGTGTTCAAATTCTAGAAAGACAATCTTCTTTAGGCAAGAATTGCTTACAAAAGTTTTTTAACCTAAATTTTAAGCTCGAGAATAAATGTTGATGAAAGAATAAATGCTGATGATAATTATGCATACAAATGTTAAGGAAACAGGTATTCTAAATTTAGATTTAGAACAAGTTAGTTGTCTATGAAAAGGTAGAGCATCTGGCGTGTGCCGTTAAATCACGTGATATAAACCTTCAAAAGTCCACCAGTTGGTCATGTCTTGACTTGTAAATAGGTTTTATTGACAGTAAATCGAGCATCGTGCGACTTGACTACCATCCACCACCGCTTCGTACTTGGATCCTCTTCAAAAGTACTTTTGGTTTGGCTAGAAATATAAGTCAGTATATATATTCTTAGGTGAGTACACAGTGGTTGTTCCTGGCTGACAGAGTCCTATCATCAATGTCTGCGATATGATTTTTTTGAAAAAGATGTGGATATTACCCTTAATTAAATGCTATTGAATCGAACGTTTAGTACTAGTTTAACTGACTTTCACCGCATAATATGTAAAAGTCAATTAGGCTCTAGTTCTTTAAGAAATGCAGGATTTCATGACGATTTTTGTAATTATATAATTTCAACGTTCTTTCTCAGCATGTCTTTTTGCTCATTTTTCATGTTTTGCAACCATCTAGAACACACGCTAGTCTTGCTGGCTTAACTTTTACTGCATGACCTAAATATCGAAAATGGAGGCAATGTGTGGTGTAAGTTACAAAGCTCAGCGTGATAAATAGTAGATAACCGTTCGTGATTCGTCAAATGGACGTGCAAGTGAAATCTTGAGGCAACAGTCTGTTTTGCAGTAGAAAATCTAGGAATTATGGTGAATCAGATCGAGGACAAGTTCTATGCAATCATGTTGTACTGAGAAGGTAAAAATAAACCTTTGCAGAAGACGGTAAAAAACAACAAAAGCAGTTATTAGTAAGTCTAATTAGTATTAGTAAGTTATCTCCTTTTGTACGGTGTTACAAGTTTCCATTCATCCCTTGCAGTTATTAATGCTTTACTGTTTTTTTCCTATACTTGTCAACAATATGCGGACGAAAACACCATTTCCCGTTGTTTCTTTCTCTTTTCAAACCTTTTTTCGCCTGAATTAATCAATGCTGTCGTTTGTAATTCCAACAAGTTTTATTTCATGCCAAGGAATAAAAAGTCCGTATATTAAATTTTATTTTGCCTGTTAATAAATTTATTTTCACTTAAAAGAAAACCATTCAAGTGTCAGGTCCTTAATTAATAAGACTGCTGAATATCTAATTCAGCCAGTACAATTGAGTCCGCTTCAGTGAATTTTCATTGAGTCCGAAGGGCTTGGATATGCTAATTGCAATCTTAATATTTAGTTGAACACGAAATTAATTATAACTCAGCTTTCTCGTTGTGTCCAAAGTCCTCTCTTGATCTGATGAGAACTTCCTGTGTAACATTTTGCAAAGTCCGAAGATTTTTCTTAATAATATTATTAAGTCTAAAATGTTGTACATATTTGGGTTCATATTGAAAATTTTGTTTCATTTGCGTTAATTTTTCTTTTTTCTTTTTCTCTTACTTTTCTATTCTTTCCTATTCTATTCTATTTTTCTCTTTTCTTTTTTTGACAATGAATCATCCAAGTTTCGAGGCTCAGCAACCGAGATATACAGAACTCTAAAAATTTCATTTTTCTTGGGACGGAGATTTTAATCGTAATTCTATATATCCCTGATGATGAGCCAACGTCTCGAAAGTGGTGCGATGATTTAAAAAAAAAACGTTCATGAAACAGAAATTTAATGTTCAAATTGTTATCTGTGGCGTTATTTGTTACTAAGCAACGGACATTGCTTCCGCGATTATCTTACTTAATTTTCCTGGGATTAGGACCATCAGTGAGATAAGATATCTAATGTCAAATACGGAATGCTATTATTAAACTAGATTGTTACATACCAACTGCATTTTTCCCATGCTCTGATCGGACGAGAGCGTATCCCTTGAACGTCAACAAGATTTGATGTTTCCCTGGGCAACGGGCGATAATATGTTGTTGACCGGTAATAACATTAAACCGCCTGGAAGTTGATGAGCTTTGAAGGCGCGTTTTTGGCAGCGCGCGTTTGCAAATTAATTTATTCGGACATGAGGCAAAAATCGTGTTTATTGTCAAACTATTAAGACGAATATACAAAAACGATTGATAATCAACCAGGAATGCCACCAACCAAGCTGTAACAATTCTCCGAAGAATAAACTTTGTGCGAAAAAGGGTCAGTTTGCTGACACGTTTTGAGTGAATTTTGAATAAAAACATTCGTTGTAGCGACGTTTTGCTTTTTGTTCTTTGACAGTTGGTATATAACAAAACAATTACTTGTTGGAACCTCGAGAAAGCAGTATGTTTTGTGGTCTCTCGACCTCAATGTTCAGAGGACCACAAAACATATACTATTCCCCTCGGTCCCCAGTAAATAAGTGTTAATTGTTTATACATGTTTAAGTCGTTTTACGCCTATTTGTTTAGCTCTATAAACTGGCCAAATTTCAGCTCTGGTGAGATATTATAAAAAGCAATATGGAATAGGGATTCGTTCTTTCGGCAATGCAGTCACACTATAGGTGAAAATGATTTATTTTCGTTTATTGCAATTCAGAAATTTTTAGTGCAATAAACAATCATCAACCAGCCAACAACACGAACGCTTTAATATTTTTCCTTGTTGCTTCTTTGGGAAGTACTGATCATGAGAGCAGTTTTCATATGGCTGGGAAAATGACATGGTGACGGGAATGACAATATGTTAAGAGGGGATTTTTTTCAAGTTCTAGCAGTAGTGAACGACAAAAACTGAAGAATAGCTGTTGTACAAATTAAAATCATTTCTGTCAGAAAGTTTAAGTTGTTTGTAAATAGTTTTGGCCGATGAAAGTTGAATCAAAGTGTTAATCCAAAGTGAAAGTTTGGATCGAAAATGAGGTTTAGGCCTTAATTTGCTCATTTGCTGTATGTTTTCTTTATATTCAGCTTGAAAAAGCTTAATCCCAACACAACTTCAAAAAAAAGTCTTTGTATAATTCAAAAATCCGTTTTAAACAGGTACATTATCTTGGTACAGCACTTTTTAACCGGTAGAAATAGGATTTGAGTGTTAATCCAGAACGAAAATTTGGATTAAAACTCGCAGGAAGGTCTAGTTTTTGGCGCTTTTTGCCATTATTGCTCGTCATGGAAAAAAAAATTCTTCTTAATTGATTAATTGAATGAAAACCACTCATTCATGCCACTGGGCTGTTGTGTGCTCAATGAATGAATAAGTGACATTTGTTTGGACTCAGCCATCAACTCATTGGCATGGATGAAATGAAATTGTTTTTGAAAACGGAAAGATGGTGAAAGGTGACGTCTTCAACTACTAACAGAAAAGATGTGTGCACTGGATCCCGAGAAGAATGACATTCACAAGTTCTCACGATGTGAGCAAGGACAGTGTGTTGAAAATGGCAGGCTGCTGAAGAGAATAAAAGAAGAAATGGAAAGAAGAATGAAAAATCTAATACAACTGGAACTTTGATTGAATGGACGACATTTTCATGTTGTTTTTCAGTACTCAAAATAATCCACTTGCTTGTGCTACGTCCAACTGGAACTTTATGGATATAATGGATATAATGCCCGGGCTCACTTTCAATAGGAGGCGCGCGAAGTCCCTTTAGAAACTGACTGGAAAAAAGTATGGAAAAAGATAGAGCCCCTAATAAAAGGAGAAAAAAAAACCGGAAAAAAAATCGCATCTTCAAATATGAAGGAAAAAAACGGCAGAGTAAAATCTATAGAGGGCAAGACGATAATTGTAATAGATGGATGTAATCTGGATTCCAGGAAAACAGCAGAAATAGTAGTAGAAATGTTAGAACAAATGTGTGAAACCAGAACATGGAAGGCTTTTTAAAGCCTTACAAGAGGCAGACCAGATCACGTAGACTTTGAACACCGCGAAACAATTCAACATTTGTTGGCGGGATGCAAGATACTTGCCCAGAAAGAATATCTGAGAAGACACAATAACACGTTGATGATACCTGTGGTAGAGTGGGCGAAGCAAGCTGGTCTCCTGGAGATAACGTGGCAAAAAGGAAAAGTCTTAGAAATTGGGGCTTCGAGTTCAAGATGAGGAAAGCATGTACAGCTAGAAGACCAGATCTCATCTTGGAAGATAAGGAGAAGAAGTTTAGACACCTAATAGACATGGCATGTCCACAAGAAAGCAATATAGAAAAAAGAAGGATAGAGAAACTGCAGAAATATTAGCAACTTGCATTTGAGACGTGAGAAATAAGACCTAGATATCGAGTTAAAATTGTATGTACCATTGGTGATTGAATGTATGTATGGGAGGAGGGTTGTTGGCAAACGAAGGTACAATGGATTGTGAAAGAATTGCAGAAGGCGGTGCTGATGGAAAGTGAGTCGATCATCAGGAAATTGATGTCAGGGATTATGCAGCAAGATTAACCTTCAAAATTCCAGTTTTTCTAATATAGTTATACAAGAGGTTAGCGAATTTTGATAGTCTCTAAACCTTTTCCAAGATATAGTTTTACGCATGGGACATTTTATTTAGTGGCCGGATCAAGGCTATCAACCAAATAATAATCCTAATGCAATGGTTTTTTTCCTTTGAAGAGCAGAACTGATGTGGAGCGTTCTAGTTGAAATTTGGCGTTATTGAAGAAACTATTAAGATATTGTTAAAACTCGAGAAAAAAGGGATGTAGAGTAACAAAACTTTGCCATGAGTTCATTGGCATCTGATTTCATATTTTCAAGTTTTTTGGGTTTTGCCTTCTGCGGTCTCCATAGTAACTATACATAACTTTCAACATCAAACACTTATGTTTGAAACATGACGAATAAATAAAATTGGTTTCATCGATTTTTAGAATATACTGTTAATGTGCCAAATTTGATAATCTTACACATTATTTGTTTGTGTGTTTGTTTGTTGGTTTGTTTGTTTATCTCTATTTGTTCGTTTGCTTGTTTGTTTTGAAGGAAGGTAGGCAGTGAATTAGTAAAAATAAATAGCCAGCCTAGATAGACTGTAAGTAAATCGCTCACAATACGCGGATGAATTAAGGGTTTTCGTAATGATGCGCGATGTCTGATCGCCCACGTAAAATTCGGTTATCTTCTATACATTATCTTCTATAAATACTTATGTATGATTTTGTCAGTTCAGATCTTTTTTATTGCTCATTGCAATGGAGATTGAATTCAGATGGCGGCAAAAAGCAGTCGATCGCTTTAATTATCAAATTGGTTAAAGTGTTCCGCAATTTGCAGACGTTTGTCTGGAATGATAGCTTGAAAAGGAAAACGAATGGAAAAAAGACCATAAAAATGAATAGAAAGAAAGGCAAAGGTACAGATAACAGTTAGAGAATGTGCAATGAAAGACAAATGACGAAGAGAAGAAGTACGTTGAACTGACTGGGTATACGTAAGCAGTAATCTTGTATATTATCTCATAAAGATAAAACGTGTTGCATTGCTTGTGAACTAAAGCATTATTGCATCCTAGTTCCATCAACTAAGTAATTTCATGTTTGCACACCATTCTAAAAGAACTGAAATATTAAGGTGACTCATCAGAAATTGTCCAGACCGCATTCGGCCTTGACAAACTTTTAGTCACAACATTTTAGAATCAATATAATTTTAGGAACTTATACTCCTATTATCCAGTTACAAATTGGTTTTTAAGTGATTTTGTTGAAGAGGAATATTTACCCCACGCAGAAAAGTCCACTCTAGATTGAAATTTTTGGACAAAATGGACGAAACTTAGGAAATCAAACTACAATAAACTCGCAATCTTAAAACCGCACAAGTATAGCGCACTTTATAAAAAATAATTTTTCAGTTCGTATGATTCTAATGAAAAAAAAATCAGCACAGACGTTTTATGAAATCTAGCCCTATCAAAGAGCAATTATGAACTGCAGAATTTTGCAAATTCGACCATAAAAGAACTTTCGAAATTTGTTTAGATTTTCATGCAGCAATTATTAACATTATTGACTAAAATTACTTATACTCTTTGTCTGGACGGCGATCGGTTTTGTGCTTTTATCAAGCTTAAGCATGCATGCTTTTCGATTATTTTGAGATTGGTACTCGTTAGAAGGCACACGGGATGTCGGCCAAAAGTTCACTTGACGACTTCCGGACTTTCTCAGCGCACACTTTTTTGATGGCCAATCATCCTTTTATTATTTTTTTATTTTTTAATATTTCTGTTAAAGCTTTAAAACTGGTTCATTGTAGTTTGATTTCCTGAGTTTTACCCGTGTTTTCCACAAATTTCAATCTAGAATGGACCATTCTGATACTGAATGTGGGTCGAGTTTTGTTGTAATTACTCAGAAAATATTCATCTTCAACAAACTCGCTTACAACTAATTTATAACTGGATAGTAGGAGTATAAGTTCTCCAACTGATTTTATTGAAATTGCATGCGATTTTGGAAAGCTGAATGCGCCTGGGATTTTAACTTTGGCCGCAAAGTGCAATGTTAAAGACATTTGTGCTCTCATGACATTCTTGTAATGCCAGAAACTATAGCTAGTAAGGAAGTAAGGATTTTTCGGCCTGACTTTGGTGTTTGCTAAGGACAGTTTGAAAATCGATTTAACCGCCAAATTTTAACCCACATCAGATAAACTCAAAGCACTTTGTTGACTTAGCTTCTCGCTAAACTTTGTATTTAAAAATTTGCCGAAACCCAGCAATTTGAGGAATTGAATAACGGCTTGAAAAAGGAAAAGGAAATCAGGCAAAAAAATTGAATGGAGGAGGTGCAAAAATGAAGATCACTCTAATATATTTTATACTATACCATATTTATTATATAGTCAACGTTTTGATGGTATTTCAAAGACGCTCAATTTTATATAAAGCAAAGTTACAGTAGTTGACCGAAGACGGCCAAAACGTCGTTTTTATCGTTTATATTCTTTATATGTAAAACCCTCAGTTGTTTGGTATATTTCAGGGCAAAATGGCGTCCTTCTCAGTCGGCGCAGACAAAGTCGTGTCTCAAAATAGATCTATTAGATTTGAAACCAATCTGTTTCCTCCGCTATGCATACCGGTAACTTTTTGATGCCTTAATAACGTCTGAAAGAAGTCGCTGGAATTGATCACTTACTTTCCAAAACAAAAATTTACAAATTGTTAGCCTTTTTTATCACTATGATCAAATAAACTGTCTTACCGACCTGATATCGTAGGTCGAATTAAATATAAACTGAAATTATATTTAAACTGCGAAAACTGTACTCAGTCGCGTGAGTTTTTTATCTTCGTATTTCATTTTCCTTGACAGATATCTTAGTTCTGATTCGAGATAAATTGTAATTAAAATCATCAGTGATTTTATCCTGGTATAACTGAAATTTGTAAATCAATGGAACCAATTGTAGAGAGGGGTTTCACTTTGGTAGAGATCGTAATTTCTCTCCCACTTCAAAAATCTAAATTTAAAACTAATTATAACTAGCGACGATTAGACATTTTAAAAAAGTGGTTTAACTAAATAATTTTAGGTTAAAAAATTGTTGCTAATACTCCTTGCGCACCCCACAACTGAACAAGGTAAAAACCTGTTTGATTAAATATCTAAGCAAGGTGGTTTGGAATTTGTCTTCTCAAGATGACTGGAAAGCATAATCGACGAATTGGAAAAACCTGAACCTGGTTTAGTTAAACTAGTTTAGTTGGTGTGAATGGGGCAATGAGTGTCGCTTTAACAAAACATCCAATTCAAAAGAATCTTTCAAATCTCTTATGACCAAATGAGCATTAGAAAAACGCAGAAGAAATCTAATTATCAGCTCATGTTTTTCGTGAAAGCAAAACAAAGAAAAGAAATCCTCGCATTGATAAACTATTCAAATAAAAAATTTTAAAAACTTAATGTTTTTATCATGAAAGTTTCAGCATCATATAAAATGATTAGAGTCAATCATATCGGTGACATCTTTACGATCATATCTAATATAAAATAGAACCGACGCAAGACGATCATCCTCTTCATATTTTTGCATTACCCACTCTGATATCCCTTACAAAAACCTATCAGATAAGCTGGTATATGAATATTAAATATATAGAGCCGAGTTTGTAGTTCTACACTCGCGCGCTCACAAAAGAAATCATCTAAAAAAAGTAAGGCTGAGATCTGTTGACAAGAAATACTTCAATACAAACGTTTCAGGTATTTATACTTAATATAAGTAATATATAATAATATAATAATAATATATAATAATATAATAATATACATTAATATTTAGGAAAATTACAGTAGAATGAAGACAAAATCAGTTCAGAATAAGGGGACTTGACGTATGAAGTTGATGTAGTGTCTGGTCTAGCTGTAATGCTGCGATTTCTCCAATCAGTTTTTTTTTCAAATGTTTCGTTTAAAAGAAAACAACTGAGCCCAACCAAACATTCGAACTTGAATTGTGCTAGTTTACCATTGTAAACATTCATCGGATAGACCAGATGAAAAAAAGCTAATTCTTGTTGCCTCTTGACGGTTTAGTAATTATGGCAGAGAGGACGGGCTAAATATTCAGCGCGCTACAGGATCTTAGGAATTAATTTAGCAAAAATATTCAAAATACTTACTAAACGATTGCCTTTATCCAATCAATTATTTCCGTTTCAATTAGAAGCTTAACTCACGATCATTAAGTTATTGGATTAGAGATCGTTCATTTGTTTAATTCCGATTTTAATCCGATTACATTAGACTAATGGTATGTTTATTTTTTCTACGCAAAAGAGCGATCATTTTTGAATAAAACCTGAGCACCAACTGAGCGAGCCCTCAATAACGTGTGATGGCGTCAGTAGCGCGCGCGCATTTCGGTTCAAATTTCATTTCAACACAAAATCCTAATTTGTGAACACAAGAGAAAATGAGGTACCTCATTTTCTCTTGGTGAACAAAATATGTATAGTTTTGATCCTAGGTAATGTGAACAACAGCTGATTTTCATGCTGTTTATGAAAACTCAAATTCTTTTTTTCTGCACTAAATTTCCTTTTTTTTCCCCCTCAAACTAAACTTCCTTGAAACAGCACTGCTCTTAGCCAATCAGCATCGAGAAATATTTTAATGCATATTATTATAAACAGAAACTAGCAAGTAAACTATAGTTTGGGTTGCGTCAGTGTATCAAGATGCAAAAAGGAATGAATGGAAATCTGTAACACCGTTTTGTCAAACTCATCATTTTTTCATGAGGTAATCATCCAACCAGGTATCTTCAATTGGATAACACCAAGAACTTTGAAACCCCGGAAAGTCCGCTCTCTAAAGTACTTTGAAATGATTTCAAATTCCTTAGACTAAGACTTTGAAATCATTTCCAGACAATCCTGGGGTGTTTTATTCTATTATCTTATCATAAATGTAGTTTGGTAACGCTTTCTATAGTGACACTTAGAAATATTAGCTCAGAAGTTCCTTATTTGACTTTACATTTAATAGCATTAAAAGACTCTTGAAATATTTTCATGGTAACCAGTACCGAGCTGAGACTCGCACTCCTAACCACTAACTTACTAATTCCTATTGCTTACCACTAGGCCACAAGCTAATTCGTAGACCAGAACGGAATTTTTTGAATTGTTATAGAAGTGATCCGGGCATGCATAACTATTGGTTAATAGTTTCATTGTAATAAAATGAGTAAATATCTGGACGAAAATTCCTCCCGAACTGAATCAATGAGTTTGAGAAGTTGTTCAAAGGCATCCAATTCGGACTTAACGGCATTTCAAAGTCCTTGCAATTTGTTCCTGGACTTTGAAATATACCGTCAAGTCCTCATTGTCGGCCTTTAAACATTACATAAAAACAAGAGAACATAATACTAAGAGAGCGAAACTCAGTATTGATGTCTGTGCGATGTTTGTGGCGACTAAGGCTATTTTTAGTAACTTCGCCATCGCGCGCGCAAGGCTCTTAAACAATAGAATTCAAAAACCGAGAGCAAACGGTACCGTCCACGCGCACGTCAAAAATCAAATTCTAAAACTACGCGCGAAAATCACGTGATTGAAACCCGAGAATACTGAGTTTCGCTCTCTTAGTATTATGGTCTCTTGATAAAAAGTATTTACATTACTGATGTTTTGAGCCTTGGCCCTTCGTCGTTGTGTTCATTCTATTTGATATACTTTCATTCGATTTATTTTGCTTCTGTCCGTGTTTTTTATTTATTGTTTTCAGTTTAACTTTTTTGGTTGGTTGGTTTGTTTCGTTTAGCATTTTTTGATTTGATTTACTTCTTTTACAATTTTGGTTTTGTTTATATTTTCAATATTGTTTCATTTTGCTTCTATTTTAGATAACTACTAGTTTGCTATCTTTAAGTGTCAGTATAAAAGACTCAGACACATAGCAAGGACCTAACTTTTTGGCGCCATTAGTTACCATGGCAGAAAAACACCTACGTCTACCCAAAATGGGTTTGCAATAACCATAATAATATACATGAAAACATTTCTCGACACTGATTGGCTGAGAGCACTGCAGTTCAAATGTAATATCAGTGGACTAAATCTGTAACACCAGTGCAAATTACATTTAGATTTATAAGTCCAAAAAAAAAGTGCTTAAAATCCTTTTTTTTTTTTCTTCTTCTTCTTCTTGTTCTGGTATTGTGAAACTTAACAAGCATTACACATACGGAGTTTTTCACTCATTAAAAAGTTACAATTTTTGATGTCTTGCGCGCGCTACAGTGACGCCATCATATCTCAACGAGTGCGCGCTCAAAGTTTTCTTCAGTTCTCGAGTTTTTTCTCCGTTTTTCCAGTTAAAAAACGGCATCGTTTATTTTCTCGAATTTTTTCATGTTTATTATTGAAAGTAATCATATGGTTTCTCGTTCAGTTTGGAATCAATTTGCACTCGTGTGTTTTTCAAAGAGCTCAAATTGCACTCACCCTACGGGCTCGTGCAATTTTGATACTCTTTGGAAAAACACACTCGACTTGTGCGAATTAATTCCAAATTGAACTCGAGGCCGTATGGTTACCTCAGTATACATATCTCATATAGCTTAATTCCTTTATAAATTGCCCCCAGCTGAATTTCGAAACCAGTCACGTCTAGGCTTTATTTGCTTAGTGCTTTTAATGTTAAGAGTCAAACATCTAATGCAAACAAAACAGCATCACATGAATGAGTCGAAGCTCTTGCAAATTTATTGATGCATTTTACTGAAATTCTCAACAACACAAATTGGACAAAGTAATTCGCTGTTACTTTTGAAACAGTGAGAGGTCTTATCAGCCACACTGCAGCTGAAGAAGATATCACAATAGAGGACGTCTTTGGAATTTTCGAGAAAAGCGCTTAATTTATATATACATTTTTGTTCAAATTTCCGCATGAACTCAGCTTTGTTAAAGAATATTCGAGCTTTAAATTCATTTCTTGTATTATAAATGTTTTTGAGTACACTTCAAGATTCTGAGTGAGAAAATTAATTGGTAAAAAGGTTTTAACTACCTGGTGAATCATTGACTCAGTGTCTTAAAGCTCTTTTAAAAAACTTATACTTAATTGCTGTGTGCATTTGATTTGTGAAAGCAAAGGAGCAGTCACTATCAAAGCTCATCGAAAGGTTTTCAAGGAGTTGAAGACATAGGTGAGCCACTAAATAAATGTTCACAATACATAGATCCGATTTAAAAACTTTTCACAATTCAACTCACAACAACAACGTTTAGGTAGCAAACTTTTGGTATAGTTAATTTTGTTCTATAGTCAAGAACCTTATCGAGAAAAATAGCCATTGGATATGAATGAATTAAAATATCAGATTCTACCACCAGGGACATTCGATCGGCGCGCGTTGTGGAATGGCTGTGGGCTGAAGCGACCCTTAACGTGATCGCCAGCTCCAAAAACAATTTCTCAAAGCGTCTTCAGTAGACACAACCATTTTCGAAGTTTCAATCACAGCGACGATTTCTCTGATGCGTAAGTTGCTCCTGTGTGGCAGTAACACGAATGTAATATCACGTAATGGTGGCCAGGCTGTGACTAGATCGAACTACGGACAATTTTCTTGTTTGATACGAACTACTAAATATCACTCACAGGATTCCGTGTAGATGATTGAGCATTTAGGTAAACAAGAGAAAAGCATTTAGGCGCCACAAATAAGGAATTTTTTTGAGTCTTTATCGATGTTTTAATCGAACATAAAAATATTTTTGTATAGTTTAATGATTTTGTTATATTGTTGAGTACCTTTGAAATTGAGAGAAAATTCCCGCATAAGATGAATTAATATTTTCCTCTAAAAATAAAAATAAACAATTGTCGTTGTCAATCTATTTTGAGAACAATCTGTATTTAAAAATAAACATAAATCCTATAAGATTTTCTTATACAATTTCTAAAAATTTTAGTCTAATCGGGTCTTGAAGCATATGTGAACTTTCTATTTTCAGTAAAATCTATATATATAAAATCGACAGAGGCTGTTTCCGATGCAAAAGCTTCAAGAAGGCAGGGTTTTTGTCCAGTTTCCACGACATAAAATTTTTATTGTAGTAAAGTTCAAATTTGGAAAATGCTTAATTGTTGACAAGGAAAGAAAGAACAGATCATGTGTTATTTTGTTAAATATTTATAAATTCATCAGATGTTGCTAACAATTTGTGAGTTATCTACAAAGTTGTCTCAGTTTTATCTGATAAACGATGAGCAAAATATCTAATTACGAATCTTAATGTTTTGGACAATCTTTTCCCAAATTTAACTGAAAGATCTTGTTTCGTTTTTTATCAGATGTAGGGCAGAACAATATTAATTTATGAATCTTGCTGTTTCGGGCACTGATATTTGCACAGATTGAACCAATGAAAATTTTCTATGTATATATTATTAAATGCTGTTACACTTGCTGTCCCATCCAAGCGACATGTAGTTTTGATGTAGTTTTTCACTCTACTCTTTAAAATTCATGGAAACGAGAAACTGACTTACGAATTTGTCGTTTCCGATAAGATCGGATGGGAAAACAACGAAAAATTTACACCTTTGGAAATATTTGCACGCACGCCCGACCAAAAATAGCCGCATATTTGGGTAGGATAATATTGAAACAAAAAACAAAAAATAAATCCTTTTTCTGACTTGCTTATTTATTCATTTAATTTGAATGACTTTTGCAGAACTTGTGTTTTCTTTTTTACACCAAAAAAAAAAAAAAAAAAAAATGTGAACCAAAAACGTTTAGCTAGACAGGACACGGATGTTGAACTTTTTCTAGTATATACATCTTCAGTTGTTTTTTTCTTTGAAGAGTTGATTCTGTAAGGTTTGAGCTTTCAGTTGAAGCAATCCGTGTGTGTTCGCTGTTTTGAAGGTAGGGACAGCTAAACAAAACGTTAAAATGTGCCTTTTTTAATGAATACATATCTCTGTTTAAATTTCTATCACCCCAGTATCTATTTACAAATTCTGCTGCTTTCAAATATTGATACTGTTGGCACGCTTTTTTTCTAGACAATGTAATTCGACATCGTTGTCTTTAAAAGCACATAATGATCCATAGGTAAAGAACTAGGTGAAAAGAGAAGACATGCTTCATGCTAACAGAAGTCTATCAGGTGAGAAAAAAATCATATTTTCGTTGATATTCTAGATCTGTTGGTATTTTGCGCAGCATTAAGTTATATTATCTCTAAAACTGACCATGGAGCACAGAACAGTAGCCAGACACAGCATTAGCTAGGGAGCATCACAAAGGATTGCCCAAGGGGCTAAAACGATGTGTAATTGATATTTCTGAGCTCTCAACAATTTTTTTTATGCTTGGCAAATTTATTTTCTACTGAAAAGGAAATTCAGCGTAAAAAGGTTTTCACACAGAGCTATATTACAAACAAATTAGATTTTAGGCTCACGTACTGAATGACATAGAAGAGCGTAGAACTAAGAATCGCAGTGGAGATGGCAAAAAGAAAGATACTGCGGAGATAGTTTAGCAAGAACCGAAAAAGCTCAGGTGAACTTAACACAGCGAACTGGCCAGAAACTCGTGAATTTTGAGTGGAGTTTTGGCGGTTTCGTTTGAATTTCAATTCTAGGATCAAAACCTCGATAATTCTGAAACTATGAATCTTCGAGTTAAAAACCTGAAAGTTTTGGACATGAAGCCCATCCTTAGTGGATTGCCCGCACCTTCCAAAAAATTCCACAATCAGTTTCGAAACCATGTCCAAAATCTTATTTTTAGCTCAAAAATTTTCAAAATTATCAGTGTTGATTGTTGGTTTGGGATTTCAAATGAAACCACCAAAAACTTCATTCAAAATTACTCTAGTACTGCCACGCTTTATATTGCATGCTGTATATATATAAGCAAAAAAAGTATTGCTTTATTCATAGACCTAAGAACATTAACTGAAACTTGCATATTCTTTTCATCATATTCTTTCATTAATTTCATATTTGTAACTTTATGTTTTTATCATTTCTTGTAATTTTTTTCTTTGATTTGAATTTATGTACTCTGCAGGACCTCACTGAAAACCACGTAATGTGACGTGAGCTTTCCTGAATAAATATTATTATTATTATTATTATTATTATTATTATTATTATTATTATTATTATTATT
This sequence comes from Telmatactis stephensoni, assembly GCA_029948255.1. Taxonomy (NCBI): domain Eukaryota; kingdom Metazoa; phylum Cnidaria; class Anthozoa; order Actiniaria; family Isophelliidae; genus Telmatactis; species Telmatactis stephensoni. The sequence goes on along the minus strand of JALIZF010001919.1, from coordinate 649,408 downwards.
ATTATTATTATTATTATTAAGCAAAATTTCAACTTGGCAGAATAATGTCTAAGTCTTACACGCATGCGCTAATAACTTCCACTTCTGACCCTCATCTAATTATGCATCAAAATTTTTCAAGGAATTTTTTTTAGCTCCCAAATGCTAATTGAACCTGTTCTAAAACGACAAATCTTAAGAAACATAAAGAATGTTTACTCGTACAGTTGTTGACTCAACTGAGATCTGCTTAACTCATGTTACTGAACATTTCGTGGGTGCATTTCGCAAATCTGCCTTAGCTAGATTCACCCTCATTGGAGAGTTATTTAATTTTAGGAAAGTAGATAATCCTGTTTATCATTTTAAAGCTTTTACAACAGAAAATAACTCTAATTTTTTTTCAACTTCGAAAATGTAAACCAGACGGATCTGCGACCTGGTAAGTGACAATTAAACGGTGTTCATAAATCTAGTAACTCGCTTGAAATTCACACATGAGAACTTGTTGTAGAATGATGCTTTAAATGATGCATTAAAACCTCTTCTTCAAAAGGATGTTGAGCTTTTTCTGAATTTATTTTCATTCTAGAGATTTATATGCCCTAACATTATTTTCACCAACAGAAATGACGTCATAAAGCTTTGAATTATCATAACCTTTTATTGAAAGCAAATCAATCAAATCCCCAACACCATTTTGAAGGACAACTTCTTCTGAGTGCCATTAACTCACTGTTTGGTTTGTATAGTCTAAATCCATTGAGAGTTATCAGCAGTTTTAAACCCCACTCAAATTTCACTTAATTAATAAGAGCTCGCACGATTTTAATTTTCTTATCTTAAAAACATCATATTATTTTTTGTTCTTTAAGCTTTAAAATTGTGTATAAGTTTAGGGTTTTACATACAAAAATGTTGCTGTGGTAAGCGTTTTTAATTTCAATTGTAACGCGCCCTGGAATTTAATTGGTCAGTAACCCAATTGTACGCTGGTCACGAAAAGGTAGACGTTTGCCTTTGCTTTGCTGTAAAAGTTATTCAGTTTTCTTTGATTAGAATCTTAGAGACATTATTTATATATTTTAAAATGTTTCTTGTTTGAAATTTTCGAAATTTCAAATAATAATAAATTGTGTTTAGTTCATAATTGTTTTTGCTTTCATATTTTCCTGTTTTTTCGGCTCCCTTTCTGTTTTAATAGCAAGAAATGTTTCGCAAAACCCTCTTTAAAATAGAGCCTACGGCACGGATAGGATATGACAGGAAACGTTTATCAAAAAGAAATTATTTGATAATGAAATCGTTCCACGCCTCTGCGTCTCATGTTTGAAAAGACTGCCGACGATTTGGAAACCTTTAGCCATTAACCAATCAGAACTCAACTCTGATGATAGGAGGGGAGGGATGGACTACTTAGGTAAGGGAGCTCTTTGTATTAGTCTCCTCCACTAGGCAACGATATCCTTTCAACAGAAAATGTGGAATTTTGACAAGCTTTGAAGGAGAAAACTTTCGGAAACGCAGTTATTGTCAATCTGTGGTCATAAATCGAAACGACAAACTTTCAGAATAGTCTAGAAATTCTCTTCAAGTTTGGAGGTCTTCGTAAAGGTACAGAAGTAACTCAAGCTTTTGGAAACGGGCTTGACTAAGGTGACTACGATTGTGAGTATGAGTTTTCTTGATCAACAGTACGCATGGGCAGATGTAGACTGCGGCCATGTTAGGTGGCAAGAGCAAGAGAACATTTTACATCACTAAGAATCTAAATACACAGGGAAAAGAGAGTTTATTTATTCCTGTCGTCCAACATGGCCGCCGCCTCTACACACGTGCTTAGCTCAATTGCATCTACACATGCGTACTGTGTTGCTCATTAAATGTCATACTATGTGGTATTCACCTGAAGCTCTCTATGAGCGTCCTATAGACATAATAGGTCAAAATGGAAACCGCTGCAAATAATACACTATAAATGAGGAAGTGATATGTAATCAGAAACAGAATGAAATGATCTGAACAAAGAAATCACAGTTTTCGGCATCGTTTGAATACAGGGGGGTTTCCAAAAGGTTGTCAGTGTCTTTTAATGGTGCTTTATTTAAGTAATACTCAGAGCTGTTATTCATGTTTTCTTGTTGATCATGTTAATAATGAAAGTCTTGAATCGTATAGCACAAAACCGTTCTGAGCTAGACCTGGCAGCGTCCTTTATACTCACAAAACATTACTAGTGGCGATCTATTATTTTTTATTACATTGCAAACCTTCAATCTTGATTTAATTGCTCTGATAACATAGTATTTATACAGCGAAGACTATAATCAGAATACAATATCAAACTAATCAAAATGATGAAAAAGTTGGTTTAAAATTGAAATATTGACAATTTATTGAAAAGCAAGTGTCAGATTATCAGACAGCTAGACAAATGATAACATAAGCCCTCAATTGCATAGAATTAATAGCCCATTACTGCTACTGTTGCACGCAAAAGGTCTTCTAGTATGCATCTTCCATAATTGTGTGTACAATGGGCCCAAAATACCTTGATATCATGTGACTTTTTGGGCGCAAAAAAGGCCATGTACGAAATTTCATCTTTTCCCCCCTTTCCCCCCTTTCCCCCTTCGCCCCATTCAATGTTGTTTGGTGATGACCCAAGTCTCCAGGGCTCAATGATTGGACAACGTTGTATAGGAGGGGGAGGGGAAGGGAGGGAGGTCCCCAAAACGTTCTTATACAAGGACAGTGTCAATGTTTGGAAACATATGCAAATTTGTGCAAGACATTCTCAAGCTTTTCAGTGCACACTTTTTGTAGGTTGGCAGAATGACAGCCTTGGTTCGGGCTCCGACAGACCAACATTGATCATATCTATAAATAACAATAGACGTGGGTGCTACCTTTGAAAATGCATCTGCAAATAGTTAGACCTCCGCGTCTTGTTGGATAAGGACGTTAAACCGTAAATCTTGAGAGGAACATAGTTTCTTTATGAATAAACTCAATAGATAAATTTAAGAGATGATGTAGATAATTTTTGGTTTATCTGTATTCATTTCCTCGTTCTGATTAGTCACGCGCGAGAAGAAAAAGCTTTCATTGCACCCTAGTGTTAGCCCGTCTGTCTGGCTACAATTTGACTTGGCTCTTTTATTGAATAATCATGTAAAAATGATAAAGGAATAAAAAAAGGAGCTAAGAAATTTGGTAAACAATAAAACCACCAACGAGCCGAACGAAAAAAACAACTGACCAACCAGCCATGCAAGCAACCGACCGACCGTTAGACCGACCGACCAACTATAACCAACCAACCAACCAACCAACCAACAACAAACAATTAATGAAACAAATAAACAAAGAATGAATCAATCAAGCATTTAAGCAAACAAACAAACGAATAAACAAATAAGAAATGAGATATTTTTGACAAATACATAGTATTTCAGTTTCTTCAAATTTGCAAGAAGATCAGAACAAAAGAGATTCTCGACATGAGGTCTTACTCTGCACTAAATTAAAGTGTATTGTTTGAACGGTTTTTAATTTCAACTCACCTTTAGAAAGTCGACACTCCGTTAGCACCACCCTGAGATTTTCTCCATAATCTAAATTTCAAACCTCCGTGGCCAAATTTTACCAATAAATTTTACCATCCGGTACCATCTATATAGAGACTTTGAGATAAGTTGGGATAAGTAACTCTGTGATTGTTTTTATTAACTTTTTTTTAATTTGCACAACAGAGATTAAGTCTTTCAGAGCCCGGAATCTTCGAATAAACTTTAAGCATGATTTGTAGAATTCTACTCGTTGGACAGCTCAATAATCAATAATTTCCGCAATTTGCGAACTTTGTGTTTTCATTAAAAAGCAGATGATTGAAAAATGATATTCCCACGGAATAGCTATGCTACAAAGAGTACGATTTTTGCACAGTCATTTTATGTTAATAAAAATGTTATTTAACTGCCAAAGGAGGTTTTAAATCCGGACAAACGTCGACATTGTCAGTAAGTTTAGCGCTGTTTGCGTTGCTTTGTTCCCGATGGCGCCAAAAGTGTTACCACAAAGAGATCTACAAAGGTTGTTATTTTCTAAAAGACAATCTGTTTTATCCAACCACAAGTTTCTGCCGTCGCTCCTCGTGCTTGTATTTTTGAGAAAACGATATCGCGGTAATTAGTTTTCTCCTGACAAAAATGGACCATTTGTAAAGAGGCACTAAGCGGAAGAAACTAATGGTTTCAAATACTAATTAAAAATGAAAATAATGACCTCCGTTTTAGAGAAAAGAGCAGAAGAAAGCAGAGCAGCGAAAATTAAAATTACTATTTGACTTCGTAGTTTTCAACACGCAGACTTCCTATTGGGTTGCTTGTCATTTTCAAAACAAGTCCTATTAATTGCTGGCGCCAATTTAAAATCGGTAGCTAGATGTACATATCTTCAATGAGACTCAGCAAGTGTCCTTTGTTTTACAGCTTGCCTGGCGTGGTGACTCGAGTCATGAGTTGGCATGGGGAGCTAGATTCATCTACAAAGCTATCGACTTAAAATGGATACCAGACACAGCCTTCTTGTACTTCTGATATGCATGTACTACAATGCTCAAATTTTCGCCTTCGAATCCAAGGTAACTTTTATTACTTTATATAAACTTAAATAATATACCAAGTTGCTGAATTATTAGAAAATGTAATGAATTTCACTTCTAATCAAAATTTTGTATTCTGATGTTGAAGTCGTGAACTGAAAGTAATTGCTATTTGTGAATTAGAATCATTTTTCTACTTTCACAAAGGCAAGCATATTACTCATTTTAATGCTTGAAATAACACAACAAAACACAAAGTATTTGATAAATAATACAAGACGATAAAATGATTCGAGTACTATATCGATACTCTATGTTTTCATTTGTGTATTCTTGTGTCTCTTTGTTTTCAAACATGTGACGTAATTGATTAAATGGTTTCCGTGCACCATGTACGGACACCTGAATAGAGAATATAGTGGTTTAGGAAAAATAGGAATTTGAAGGAAATTAAAAACACTTACAATATTAGCTAGACTGGTAGACAAAAATGGCTTAAAATATAAAACATATAAATAAGATAAATAGTTTCGTGGTTGAACGAAAAAATGAATGGATGGATGGATGGAATGATGAATGAATGAATGAATGAATGGATGGATGGATTGATGGATGGATGGATGAAACGAAGAATAATTCAGAGAGGAAAGAGAGAGAGAGAGAGAGAGAGAGAGAGAGAGAGAGAGAGAGAGAGAGAGAGAGAGAGAGAGAGAGAGAGAGAACCCTTCTATAATGGATGCTGCTAATTAGCATAGAATGCACAAAAATGACAAAGACCTCCATTGATAAGTAAACACACAACTCTCTATTTTTGACTCCGCATAACATATCTAATATTTAGCCAAAAATGATTAAACTTTCTGAAAATACTCAATAGGGGAAAGGGTGCTCAACCAAATTTTACACCCATAGAGACTTGAGGTCAAAACCCTTAACCTCCTTTCTATACCATACCTTTAAAACAAAAAGGGTACCACTTTCATATCCCTTTCAAAATGCTACCTGTTTCTGTCTGATACTCAATTCGTAAAACAAACGGCCTCTATAATCAAATTTGGTGTTGTCCTATTTTAGACAGCCTGTTTCTTATAGGAGTCGATTCTTTTAAATACCAACATTCATTACAAAATAAAAATCCTCAAGAAAATGTCACGTATATTTAAACGGGTGACTACATTTCGTGCAATCTCAACCCTTATATATGCCTCCAGCTTTCTATCCCTTTCTTATACTTCCAACATGAAAAAGATACCCCATTCATATACCTCAAAAGGTACTTTGTCATGTCATGTGACTATATGAAAAGGATAATACCCTTTCTGAGAAGGCTTCCACACCCAGTGCAACCAAGAAGGGAGAAACAAAAAGAGATGAATGCTGCTTGCTCGATAAGTAGGAAGATGATCTCAAAACCTCACAAGGTTGAACTGTATCATCTTCATACATCTCAGTAGCGCCCTGAAATCTTTTAGGTGTTACAATCACCAAAGCTGATAACAGTCAAGCCCATGCAATACTGTGATAACCCTAGAAAATGTTATTAGAACAATCGAGAATCAAAACTCTGTTATCGTTGATTTGTGCTTTATACCCAAATTATCAACCCTAAACTCGAAACTTAAATTGATATACACCTATTTCAATAAACGTTGTCGGTATGAAGCCTACGCGACTCACCCGAAAGGGAGTATGGGAAGAAATCGCTAAAGTTATAAAGCCACAAAAGTCCCACACGATTACTCAAATTCAGCTTGCTCTGACCTTATACACTAAAGAACTTCACTTACAGATGCTAAAGTCAATACCAAAGCGGAAAAGAAAGTAAGGTTTTGCTATTACCCATACTCCTTTTCGGTCTAGTCGCGTTGGCTTGAGAGCTCTCATACGACAACCTTTTTTGAAATAGGTGTATCTTTCCACAAGCAGGGGTCCTACTGTAAGAAGGGGTCTCTCCACTAGCAGGGGTTCTTTCTAGTGGCAGGGGTCTTACTACTTCAATTTTCTTTATTTGCACCTATTTAGTACATACAGTCTAGTAATTAAGAGTTAAAGATTAAAACTAGATTTTGTATTTTTGTATATATGACTAGTGCATGCATAGTGGTCAAAATATAGCAAAGCTTTCGAGATTACCACTACCTAACTAACTTCACATGCGTTCAGTATATATACAAATATGTACGGACCAAAAAGAGTACGGTTTTGGCCCCACTTTGGTCTGACTACCTCTAACTTTTAATAAAGGCTTAATAAAAAATTTACAACATACTTCAAGATATATTCAGATATGTGTTGGTCCAAAATTAAAGAGTACGGTTTTGGCACCATTGGTCTGAAGCAAGATAAGCTACCTCTAATTTTTAATAAAAGCTTAATAAAAGATTTATAACAGATCAAGATAATGACGGTACTCATTCAAGGATGTGCATTGATAAATTGCCATGTGGTAAGCAGATTTTCCGCGGTGAACAGTTTGGCTGAACCTTAATCTAAAATCACCTTTTAAGCCGTCCAGACAAAATTGATAGAATTAGTGTCTGAAAAGGCTGGGTTTTATTGACGTGGTTTTGAGATTATGATGCAAAGAATTAATGAGCGCTTCAACAGATCTAGATTTGATTTAAAATTCCAACTTTGTTTTGTTGATTTGAATGAAACAAGTGTACGTTTTTATCTGTTATTTGTGCACGTTATTCTGTGTATTGTGTCAGACCCTTGCTGAGTTGACGTAGCGGCAGCCATCTTGGATGAATTTCAACCAAATATTTCTCATTAATTAGCCTCTGCTTTTCGTTCATCTAGCATGGCTAACACTTTTTCAATATCTTTTGATTCTCAAGGGAAATGTTGAAACCCACCAATTACTGGTATCAAGATTTTGTGTGAAAAGTAGACCCGCTAGCCTAGGTATACGTTGTCTTGTCAACACCCATGCAAGATTATGAAATATCTTGTATTACCGTGGTTTTGAGATTATGATGCAAAGAATGATTGCTTTAGAGCGCTTCAACAGATATGATTTATATTCCAAAATTGCTGATTTGAATGAAACAAGTGAACGTTTATTATCTGTGATTTGTGTTCGTTATTATGAGTATTGTGTCCGGACCCTTGCTGTGTTGACGTAGTGGCAGCCATCTTGGATGAATTTCAACCAAATATTTCTCATTAGCCTAGCTGCTTTTCGTTCACCTAACGTGGCTAACACTTTTTCAATATCTTTTGATTCTCAAGGGAATTGTTGGAACCCAAACGTAGGTCCGCAAGCCAACGTATACATGAAGGCCACGTTGTCTTGTTAGTACCCAAGGTTATGAAATATTTTGGCTTTTAACGTTCAATTTGTGGTTATCTTCAACACTAGCTTTTAATATTACAAATTAAAGTTCAACGGACTTAGACTACTAATAAAAAGATTAGCTCAAATTGTGCAGATGGTAAATCAGTTTTGGTCAACCACAGCTTACGTTCGCATTGCAAAGCTTCGAACGATCGATCGAAAGAGGAAAGTGATTTTGACATATTAGGAAGACACTAGTTGGGTTGCAAAAGAAAGAAAGAAAGAAAGACAGAAAGAAAGACAGAAAGAAAGACAGAAAGAAAGACAGAAAGAAAGAAAGAAAGAAAGAAAGAAAGAAAGAAAGAAAGAAAGAAAGAAAGAAAGAAAGAAAGAAAGAAAGAAAGAAAGAAAGAAAGAAAGAAAGAAAGAAAGAAAGAAAGAAAGAAAGAAAGAAAGAAAGAAAGAAAGAAAGAAAGAAAGAAAGAAAGAAAGAAAAAGGATATATATATATTTTTTATTCACATCTCTTGCAGCTTAACAGCTGTCAGTTAATGAACTCTTACAACAGGGTCCCCTATACCCCTTTGCAAAATGAAATCACGCGAAAATATTTGGTCTTTTCACGCGTCACGGATGATTAAAAAACCTCTTTCACGTTCACAAAAAAGTCAAAAGTCGCTTTCACGTGGGCGCAAAAATATTTTAGACCAAAAATCACGTTTCAGGTCAAAATAAATCATTCGTTTCACTTAAAAGGTATTGGGGACCCTGTTACAATACATACATGCATATATAGACTATACAACTAAATATATTGATAACTATATATTAATCAAACGACTGGCTATTGAAAATCCCCCTCCCTCCCTCCCCATCAAATATTGAACTATTATCATAAATAATATTGTAATGATAAGTACGCTTTAGAACTACAGTGGCATTTACATACGGCATATATATCAATGTAATTCTATATGGAGGAAAGAAAGAAAGAGAAAAGGAAAGAAAGAACCACAGATGCAAAAACTTAGCTCTGAAAAAGTAGATCAGTAAACCATAAGCACCAATTTACTGAGGTGTACATTTATCGTGGAAAGACGGCGCTGTTTTTATTTTATTTGATTAACTTTTTTTAATCTTTATTTAATTATTTTGAATTTGAAAACGTATCTTCATTCAGTTGTTGATTTATTCGAATAAGTGTGTACGTAGCCTGATACGTAAGTGAAAACATTGAACTTTGGAGCAATCATGCAACGATAAATCCAATATTCAGTTGAAAGCATATTATTCCTCTCTCTCCTCATAGTATTTACTACAAAGATTAAACTAAAAACAAGAAAAACGCATTCTATCAGGCGGGATATACTGAAACATTACTTTCTAAGGACGTCAGTATGTAGAGGAATAAATTTAGTAAAAACCTATACAAACTAGACATAGACCAAAAGCTATGTCCTCTTATCTTATGAAATTTGTAAAGAAATCCGAAAAAGAATATATCATGTGAAAACAACGTCTATTTTATTTTCAATCGATCTACTTACAATGACGTAAGTAACTTACTTCAAAAATTACCATGGGTGTATTAACAAGAACCCGGGGGTTAACAAGAAACGCCAAAGCACATGACACATGGCACGTGCCAAAGGAAGCCCATCGGTACCGCATGGTAAATATTTGGCCATTCCACTCAGACAGCATTTACATATTAAAAGAAAGGTTTACTATCATCGTCAAATCGAAGTGTTCAAAATACACGAATATACCTATTTCAAAAAAATCTTGACGGTCGGAGATCTAAATCTGAGATCCGAGATCGCGTAAATAGCTGCAAATTTTGATATATACAGAGCCGAAAGTTGTAGTTTGTTGGAATATTTTTGAGTTGTGGTGGGGTTTCTTTTTTTTATTTTTTATTTATTTTAGTCAGGACCCCCCCCCCCCCCCAAAAAAAAAAAACAAAAAAAAAAAACAACAACAACAACAACAAACAAACAAACAAAAAGAAACAAAAAACAAAAAACAACGAAAAACAAAAAACAAAACAAAAGACAAAAGCAAAAACAAAAACACTGTACAAAAAACTGTACAAAAAAATTGTACAAAAAACTGTTCTGTCGTAGATGAAGCCTTTATTAAACCAGGGTAACCCCATCAGTCATGATCACTAAACAGCAACTGCTATCAGTAGGAGCCCTAAGACTTCGTCTCAGATTCAGATTGACCAACGGCACCTTTTTTTGAAATAGTATATATCAGCTGCTTTCTCGACGATTAGGCATTTTTTTTGTCAAAAATGAGAACCTTGGCGTCACAATGGTCATGAATGTTGAACTTTAACCAAACAATTAACAAATTACAACAACTGAAAAAATTTATAGAACTGTGAAGAAACCATTTGAAAACAGGTATGTTTTGGTTATCCACGATGTCTTATTTAATTACCAATGTCGGACAGTTAGTCGGGTAGACTGATGCAACGCATATTTAATTACAAGAAAAATAAAAAAAAGTAAAAAAGTGCACAGTACAGATCAGTAATAATTGGTTTTCCAGAAATGTGAAATAACCACCAAACTTCCAGTATCCTATGCTGTATGCACAGAGAAAATGGAGAAAACGTTATGAGACTATGACACATCTCACATTTCACAGAGTCAGTGTTGTAATGAAGTTTGTCTTTTATATTTTTGGGAAAAAAACTTTGTTGAAATTGTGGTAAGTCCCTGGGACATTGCGGAAATTATGGGGATAAATTGGCGGTCAGCCATAGTCCAGGTTTCCTTTCTTTCTTTTTCTTTTTCTTTTTTTATCGGCTGAAGTAGACAAAGGCCCAAAGGCGTGTGAAGGTTGAGTTGTTCGCCTGTCTGGCGAAAGCTTTTGACATTGGCATATACAGTTAATAAACACAGAAAGTTCGTGGTGACCAAAGTTTATTTTTAACTTTGTGCGGGTTTGAAAGTTGGATGGCTGATGGCACTTATTATTAGAAGACTAGAAGACCAATGGAAATTTTCGACTATTTCTAGTATTTGGAAATTGCAGTTTCTAACAAATTTCCAAAGAATTTATAAGTTAGAAATTTAAATTTCGAACATTTTGTCCATTTCAACAGTTAGAAGTATGTTAGAAGTATGTTGGAAAATTTAATTTTCTGACCAATGGACACTTCCTGGAAATATTCTAGAAAAAGGAATTTGTAACATGTTTCTAACTGTTGAAAATGACTGGGCAGACAAAAATGGTCTAAATCTAAATTTATTGATCTGCAAAGCTTATCACATCACTGCAGATATAAAACAAAAATATAAATAAAATAATATAAAATATTGACAATTGACAATTGAGTGAGTGAGTGACAATTCAAACAGATTTTTCAGTGGTGATTGTAACTAGAGCTGGTAGATTACGAGAGTGGTCGCAAGGAGAACTTTGACTTCAATACTCTGTACTTTGGGAAGGGTGACACTTTGACCAGCAGATTGTCAGTTTATGAAAATAGTATGAAAACAGTTTTGCGGTTTTTGGACAGAACCAGTGTTGGAACTCACCCTTCTGACAGTTAGAGTTTTGTAGTAAATTAAACGCCCATTTTAATCTATTCATTTGATATATTTTTGCTTTTATAGGACTTATAAGAAAAATTGTGAAGTTTACTAAATAACACAACATAGGACATAATTTTCGTTTAAGGTGGCTCGACCCAATTTTCAAGTAGAGCTACCAGTCGTCTTTGAGTGAAAACTATTTGTTCATGAGCAGTCTGATAGTAAATTAAGTATTGCACCCTTACCAGACAAAGATCAAAGTTTATGATGACGTATGTTATATGGAGATCGGCGCTATTATGGCGACGCCTTAAAAGAATTCCCCTTTTTACACATTCTCGATTTTAATGAGTTCTAGGCTTATTCTTGAAAAATGCTCTTGTGATCTTGTAGTTAACATCATTGCCTTTAGCTCTAGCGAATTAAATCAAATTCTGAGAGAGCGTTTTCGAAATATCATCAATGAGAGATTTTAACTGCAAAAATCGAGCGTAAAAGAAAGAAAGTAGCACATCGAAGTTAATTTTTCATCTCAAATTGTTGTTAAGATATCAAATTTGGCTACTGAAAGAGACGAGAGAAATCACATTAATTGATATTGAGAAAAGTGAGCCGAACTCATGTATATGGACATGCTGAATTTGCTTCTGTTGCCCAAATTTCGCTCTATTGTTACATAAACTGCAATACTTAAAGATCCCTTCGATAAATATTGTTTAAAAATTAGTATGGTTTAGTTTAGGTAATAGTTGATATAATATAGCGTTTTCAAATTCATTGAATCATTTTACGGCTGTAAAATATTAGCCTCAAATCAGTTTATTTTTCAGCCGGATACAGTGGTCGACAACTCATTGATGCATGATGTAGCTCTTTTGTTTTAGTTTGTCATGTTTTCATGCATTCCAACACTTGATGCAAATTACGGAACGCTTCATTACCTTCCGAGCACTCTTCCGAAATATGATAATTGCTAAAACTAAATATACATAAGAATGCCAAAAAGGAAAGAAACCTTTTTGTCACACAACTGCAGATGGAAACTCGTCAAAAGCAGAATCATGGGGAGACAAAGTAATAATAGAACGATGTGCTGACATGCTGCAAAGAAATGTACAGTTAAAAAGTTTCTTTCTAGCGATTACCATATCTCGGAAGAGTGATCGGAAGGTATTGAAACGTTCCGCAATTTGCATCAGGTGCTAGAATGCACGAAAACATGACAAACTAAAACAAAGGAGCTACATCATGCATCAATGAGTTGTCGACCACTGTATCCGGCTGAAAAATAAACTGATTTGAAGCTAATATTTTACAGCCGTAAAATGATTCAATGAATTTGAAAACGCTATATCATATCAACTATTACCTAAACTAAACCATACTAATTTTTAAACAATATTTATCGAAGGGATCTTTAAGTATTGCAGTTTATGTAACAATAGAGCGAAATTTGGGCAACAGAAGCAAATTCAGCATGTCCATATACATGAGTTCGGCTCACTTTTCTCAATATCAATTAATGTGATTTCTCTCGTCTCTTTCAGTAGCCAAATTTGATATCTTAACAACAATTTGAGATGAAAAATTAACTTCGATGTGCTACTTTCTTTTTAATTGTAGGAGATTTAAAAAGTTGTTTTGTTTACGCTCGATTTTTGCAGTTAAAATCTCTCATTGATGATATTTCGAAAACGCTCTCTCAGAATTTGATTTAATTCGCTAGAGCTAAAGGCAATGATGTTAACTACAAGATCACAAGAGCATTTTTCAAGAATAAGCCTAGAACTCATTAAAATCGAGAATGTGTAAAAAGGGGAATTCTTTTAAGGCGTCGCCATAATAGCGCCGATCTCCATATAACATACGTCATCATAAACTTTGATCTTTGTCTGGTAAGGGTGCAATACTTAATTTACTATCAGACTGCTCATGAACAAATAGTTTTCACTCAAAGACGACTGGTAGCTCTACTTGAAAATTGGGTCGAGCCACCTTAAGAATTAGTTTAGGTTGCGGATATTATTAGCCGACAATGAACCGTAATTGTATGAACCGTAAGAGGCTGATGCAACACGTTACCCTCATCAAATCATGTGTTCCCTGTGCAACTGCAATGTCGCAGTTCATTTCAAAGGCCTACAAGTTAAATATCTGATTTGTATCGCTTTATCGCGTACACCCAGCGTCCAATCTCCTCACCCAGAATCGTTCTTTCTTAATACGCATGTCTAGTAAGAGAAAACGCTGGCCCGCACAACAGAGCTGGGCTCTGGATTAAGGTGGCCCGTACCCGATTGATTTGTTTGTCGGGCATGAATTTCAATCGCGTCTTTTTACATCACAACCTTGTCTGATTTCTGAGAAATTTGCAGCTATTTGTCTTCAAGCCTAGCTTGAACTTTGTACCAATAATTATTCTTCTGCGGATTTGGTCAAATATTTTGAGATATCAGGTGATCTTTAAAAATGGCTTTTTGAGAAAAATTGGACATAAATCCAAAAATATAAGATGAATTTTTTCAGTGAGTCCTATTTCATTAATCCAGTAGAAATTCATAGAGGACTATATACAGCGTGTATCGCAACAATTTAGTCCTTAGAAGTTGCGATACAAATTTGCGCTGTCTGGTAATTTGCATGTAGGTAAGGTACGGGTCACCTTAAGTGTGGCTCTTAGACGACGAATATTGTTGTTGCCAAAATGTCATTGTTTTCTAACACAATTTGCTGTTTTACTTGTCCTTGCAGGGTCCATCAAATAAGGTGCCACTCGATGTAGGTAAGTTCGAACCTTTTACACAATTGTTCTCGTTAATATGCAAAGCGGGCTTAACTTACGAGTACGTGATCGTATTTTCTCGATTAGACGCTGGACGTTTATTAACTCAGCCTTGTAGACCCGACATTTATTTGAACCCGGCGTTTATTTGTGTCCCGGCGTTCAATCGAGTCCAAAATATGATACTCGTAAAGTCACATGTATCTAATATCTTGAAAGTGAATTCAGTTTTCCTCCCTCAATAAAAACGAACTATATAATGAGCTGAAAGTTGTGTGCATAGAACATTAGAATGCAATGGCAAGCGCTAGAACACAAAGGACACTTAAATGAAACAAACAGTTATTTATTTATTTATTTATTTAATTATTTATTTAACCAATTAATTAATTATCTATCTATCTATCTATCTATCTATCTATCTATCTATCTATCTATCTATCTATCTATCTATTTATTTATTTATTTATATATTTATTTATTTATTTATTTATATATTTATTTATTTATTTATCTTTTTATTTATTTATTTATTTATTTAAGGGAATTTGTTCAAATAAACTCAAACTAGCTATTCGAAATAAATAATCGGAAACTGAAATCATTCAAGATTTTGCGGGGATTGTGGGTAATTGTTAATTACCAACGTGAAATGCGGCTCTGTAGTTCATCGAACTCATGATCACGTGATTAGTTATCACGTGACCATTTCAACCTCCACAATTGAAAAAAATACGTGGATATCGTCAAAATAGACTTTGAACTTAACCAGCTGCTTTTGTTTCAGTGGGTCGGTGTGGTAGCGAGATCTTGCAGCTAGTCATATATATAGGGAGAATGCTGAAACAAAGTCACCATGAATTATCACGCATATCTTAATACTATTTTTAGCAACATAATCTTGACTTTCTCAACCGTTAGGATATTTCTTTGCATTACTCTTCACGGCTATATACGATCTGAATCTAAGTCTGAATGAATGACCGACAAAGTCTGAATGATAGGCCGAAAAAAAAAGTAAGACGTTTTCCCAGTTCATTTTAAGTTATATTTATCTTTTTATAAACACCAGAGACTAATAATTTGTAGGCACTGGCTTCTGTTTGGTTATTTTGCTTATGCGTACCTATTTTTTGACAACAACTTCAGTTAGATAAATGTTTTATTTTTCCGGATTCAAATCATTGATTGATTTTACTGATTAAGTCTACCCCGATGATGGTTGACGGATAAGAAAACGGAAATTAAGAAAAATACGGGCCGCCGTGCACTTTCGCTGTAAAAAAGGATAGTTAATAGTTAACTACAATTAGCAGTTAACTGACAATGAGCTAAAAAATTGGTAGTTAAGTGACAATTGATGAACTAAAAATTAGTAGTTAACTGTCAATGGGTACCCCAATTGACACCCACCGACAATTGTCTTTGTTCTCGTTAGAACCGATTCACACTTGCTGATCAAGCACGAACAAAATATCCACACTTAATGCCACATCGATTTAGTGAGCTGGGTCAACAACAGTTTCAGAGGCCGATGTTTTTCTCATTTATCAGCATTGTTAATCGATCTTGCTCAGTACTTCAAACTTTGATACGAGGCGTGACGTCTCGCCACATGAACAAAAAATCACTGACACACCAACAGGCCTTCCAGTGCCGACATGATATCATTATATTTCATTACTATTATCGGTAGTTGGTGGTATTAAGTACATGACAAAAACTGAAAACAGAGCGCTACTTGTGACACGAACGAAAAATCGTTAATTAATTTCAAATGATTAACGACCATTATCACTCATTAAACCAGAATATTACCAAAGCTATTCACTCATCTTGGTCATTAGATCCTTTATACATCATCGTTAATTAACACTTTCTTAATCACCACTGGGTCTAATATAAAGAGATGTTTAAATTTCCTTCATCTGATGCAATACTATGAACTTAATTTTATGAACTTAATCTAAACAATGTTTTTCAGGACGCCATCTTCAAAACACAGGGCACCCGGCCCAATTAGAAATCATCAATACTTTGCTAGAAACATTATGTAAAACAACAAAAACGTCGACGTTTAATCAACATCAAATTTAGCCGTGGGCACAGAAATAATTTTTTTAGCACTTAGGACATGTATTTAACGGTAATTTGTGTGAAAATCAATAGTCTCATGTCAAATTCACTGTGTTAATTATCTGAAATGCTCGTCTCACGGAAAACTAATTTTTATTCGTGTTCTATCAAATCAAATTACTAAATATATTTTTTCTCAGTTTCCAATCATCTAGTAATTTTTGACATATCATTTATATATATTATATATATATTATTATTATTTACAAAATGTACAAATATTAAGTCATCTGTTTCATTTAATCTTATAATAAAATTCTGCCAAAAATTTCCGCATCGTCCGATGGCTATGATGGAAGACCCCTATGCTGGTCGACTTTAAAAATGTTTATCTTATTTTATTACTTTTTATAAGAACTGTTCCCTAAATTTTATTTATTTATTTCATTACACGCGATTAGGATTTTCCTATAGCTCTTTTATCATTCCATTATCTATTACATTTAAATATACCAATACTCATGAAACGGTCATTTAAGTTATTTTATATCCTGCCCACAACGGATCCAAATTCACCCACAAGTTAGTGTGGTCAGAGGATTTTACATGATCCAACCACTTCAAAGATTTATTCCGAGTCGAGGTAGAGTAGTCTGGTCCAGGGATCGGCGCAGAGTGACGAGTGGCCGCGACAGTATGGAGCCTTTGGAGACACAGCTGTTGCTTTCACACATTTCAATAATACTCCGATTGAAGAAAAAGAGATTCCCCTCGGATCTGAGCCAAAACAAATAATTTGGTTTATTCTTACTTGTTGAGTTTGAAGTCTGAAGCGGCACGTTTCATTAAGTAATCTCTCGGCACTAGTTGAACTAGCTTTGTTTTATCAGGAACTCATCAGTCATGGGCTCTTGGTATATTATTACACTCAATGAAACAAAGACACGAGATAACAAATCTAACGAACTCCTTTACGTACTAAGGGTTTGACAAAGATTTCATCCTTTTGTGAAAAAAAAAGAAAAAAAAAAAGAAAGAAAGTATTTTGAAAGACATTTGAACCAAAACTTTATCCGATAATATCCAACATTTTTAAAAGATTATAATGGCTATAATGCCATCTCGTGTTCTGTTTTGGATAGATAGAGGATATTGCATGGCCGCCCGGAGATACGGATTTTTATATCGAGTGCTGAGATACCTTGCGGGTACTTAGGAGTGGGCGAAACGAACGAGTAAGATCTATTCTCAACATGAAAGATAAAATCCGTATCTCCAAGTGGCCATGTAATATTCTGTTTAACCATCGATGAAATACAGTTTAAGTGGATTTTTACAAATGTACTGAAATTCCTAAAAATAGTTTTACCAATGGCCTTATCTTCACATATGAAGATATCATGTAATATCTTCTCATATTAAAATATAACTTATATAAACAGAGAAAAAATAGATATTTCATCGATGATTATAAGCAAACATCCTTTTGTGTCTAGGAAATACCCGAAATGTAAAAAAACCAAATTTTTAATTTCTACTCAGCAAACATCTACTGATGATTTTACGATTCGTAAATAATTGATAAACTTAATATAACAACGGTAGCACATGACAGTGATATTATTCACACTTCAAGGCGTTGATTTTTTGTTATAATCGCAGAAATTCCGAAAAGGTTTTTGCTCGGTAACAAAACCCTAGCTTTCAAACGGCGACATATTTGAAAACAAGATGGCGTCCGAACATAAGCAAATATGCTTAAATATTTCGCAAACTCCAAATATTAATTAAAGCTTTCTTTGCCGGTAAGTAAATGCTATTGATTGTACAACATTAAATGGATGTATTGAATAGATATGTTGCTTATGAAGAGGTAGGACAGGTGGAATTGAAAGATCTTGTTTGATAACAATAATATCGGCTTCTGCCATTGAAACCGTTCTCAAAAGAAACTCTGTATGTCTTAGTGGGGTTTGGTTCTCTTGAAAAGAAACTAAAAATATAATTAAAGTAGCATGTAATTAAAAATTAGAGAAAGCAGGACGCCACTTTTTTTACGTGCTTGATGAATAAAGCAGGCAGAAGTCACGGTTATGGAATTTTTTTCCCGACTTTTCATACAAAAAACAGTTGTCTTAGATGTGAGCAAGATGCCTTTTTACAGTGTCTTTAGCTAATACTCCTCCTAACAGCTTTTAAAATGCTTTTTTTCATAAAATATTCTAACAAATGTGATAAACGTCATTATGTAAAGAGAAAAGCCACTTAATTGCACGAAGAAGTGTTTCTGGAAAGTTCTTCTAGAGTAGTCCTGAACTACACTGGTCGATATCCGCAGCTACAGAGATCCTTACACATGCTGATTTTGTATCGACTCGAAAACCTTTGTAGATCAAGGGGTTAGTCAATATAAGTTGAAATAAAATCCCCACTTTGATCAGTTCAATATTGAAGAAAAACCTGGAGGGGATTTGATCAGTCAATAGCAAAGAAAAAAATTGCGAGTATTCAACAATTCAAAGAATAATCTCGATAAATCGAAAATAGGAAATAATTAGACCGAAACTACGGTAATACTGAGAAAGTACAATTTACAGACTTATGCCATAGTTCACGTTAACTTAAAATATGAGAGCAGTAATTAACTGTTAGAGTATGAAGCCGACGAAGAATGTTTCTTTCAACCGCGCGAAATCTATGACGAATTAGAATAAGTGATTTACAATTGAGATAGTGCCGTTGCGACTTTTTACAGCACTCCATAGCAACCATGTTCAGTATCTGTACTTATGAATATCGTGTGGTTTTATATCAAAATTGTTTATATTTTTATTCGGTCTTTTCCTAATATCGTATCAGTAAAAAGTTATCGTTTTGCTGGTCTATTTGTACTGGCTAGCTTTTCAGTCAAGTTTTCGGAGCCCACATTATTGTCAAAAAGAAGCTTAGATAAAAAAGATATGTACTTAACTGTAAAAAGTCTTTTTGTAAATAACAAATAAAGACGAAGAGAATGTTTTTCTAAATTAAAGTACTATGAATTTTGACTTTTTGAAATAGATAAATTATTGATCTGTGTCCTGACTCCTCATATGCACATTTCTCAATATTTAAACTTCCTCTGAAGCGGGCGTCGTTTAGTTTCTCCCGCAATGAACAAGCAAAAAAACTGATTGAAAAAAATTGTATAAAACGCAGACAAAGCCCAATGCTGCGATAATTTCTTTAAGAAAAGTTTAACAGAGTTCTTTCGTTGTGTCACGTAACATAACTGATAATGGCGTGACGGGGTACTCTCGTGTCATGCATAAAAAATTTACGCCATTCGTTGCTTGAACACAGTGGAAACAAAAGTACTTAAGAGACGGTCGTTTGCATGACAATCAATACAAATATATTGCCCAGTGCGTACTGAGCTTACCAACTCGCGCTCTTCTACCATTAGTAGCAAAGCGATGAGTAAACACGGAGATTCGCTATGAGGTGGAAGCTCTTCTTCAGTATTTTTTACACTGTTCTTTCTCTTCCTATCACAGAATGGCATAACAGTACGCTAAGTTATTGGCCCTTTGAGGACTTTTGGAGAGATAATGTAGACAAAGTGCTGGATTGGTCAGGAAGCAACGATGGAGAAATCAGTGGAGATGTCCGGCGTATCCCTGGTATCGTCGGCAGCGCCATTGAACTCACCGGGAATAATTCCTGGGTTGATTTCGGATTTCTTCCGGGGACTTGTTTCCAAGAACCCATGTCTTGCAAGACAGGATTCACCATAGCATTCTGGTTGAAAATACCAACTTTTGAAGGCAACAAGATTATCATTCAGATGGCTAACAGTCGTAATGCACGTGGGTTTACTGTGTGGACTAGGCGGGTCGAAAGACAGAAGAAAATCAACTTTAGTATCAACGGAAGGAAAAGTGGGGTTTATCGTTCAGTTAGGACATGGACAACAGTAGATTGGACACACATCACTTTAGTTTGGTATAGACAAGAGAAAACTCTCAAAGTGTATTTTAATTGTACTCTAGAGGACACAGTGGCAAAGCCTATGAAGGCCGTTTCAGGGGGGCAGGATTATTCCAAGGTATCAATGATGCTCGGTGCGAGTCATTCCAAGAAAAAGCAATCACACATGTTTATGGACGAGTTCGCTATCTGGAACAACACTTTAACCTCGGTAGAGATTTGTCGAATTGTTGGTATAAAAACAGGTGAGAGGTTTAAAATGCTAATACGTTTGTAACCAGCCGAGGAAGCTTTCTTTCTTTGTACTATTTTTTTAATAGGTCGCGAACATTGGTTATATTTTGGAAAGATCACACCGAGGGGTGTCAAGAAAACGAAAACAATTTCTTTTAAATGTTGTGAGGGTTTTTCATTCCTTTTCACTGAACAGCTGCCGGTAATGAAAACTGCATTCATTCTACCGCATAAAACAGAATAACTAACGTCTGCATTTGTTGAGTAAATCCCATCAAAATTATTATTTTTTTCCTTTGTAGAACATTTTGACAATCTCTCCTTGCCAAAAAGGATTTTTTTTATTAATTGTCTGTCTTGTCAGTTGTCATCGACCATAGAAATGATAAGAAATTCTAACAAATTTCTCGGATATCATTAAAAATAATTTGTTTGTAAAAGCGACGTCATGGCCACTGAAGATAGCATTCATTCAAATGAATCCGTCGCGACACCAGTGGAATGAGACCCCAAACCAAAAAACTAGACCAAATGCATGAGGCGATTCTAAAGAGCTTTTCGATGACTAATTTCTCCTAACCTCAAATTAGTGTATAGATCTATCTCGATTGCCCCGGTATCTCGACAAAGGATCTCGATAATTTACATCTTCCAATAGATTTTAATTCAATCCCTTTCTATTATGCGTTTTACGTCTCATTACGTTTTAATAAGAGTCTAATCATAACAGTCTTTTGAGAATGCGTGTCTGTATACAAACCGGTTCGAGTCCCAACTGTTTTTTCTTTATTAGACAAAACAAACTCATTCACGTGTCTCAATTACATTTTTATTGTCTTTGTTCGGGATACAAACCTTCATCATACCGACTGCCCTACCAACAATGCATGCTCTCGATCCAATTGAAGTCTCTACCGATTTTGTTGTAAGGACAATTTGGTGTCCAAGACTCGATTAATATTTAGACTTACGAATTCCTTCGTTATGGGTTCTGTAAGAACCGATTGTAAGCAAGAAGCAGGTGCCATACTAATACAATGTAAACGTTTACCAGAAACTCAGAAATGCCCTATGTGTACTTTAGACTGAAAAGTAAAATGGCTGTAAATTTTGAATTTGCACTGATAAAAAACTCCTACACCAAGTTCTGAAAAACAAAGGAAAAGATTTACAATGTCTTTCGTGCTTTCCTCGTTGGTTCCGTGATAATTTTAACAGATATGAAACATTCATCGATTATTATTTTTCTTGTAAAATTCCAATTGTTTCTCTTCTATTTCTCGGTTGCGAAGCGTCAAACAAGCTAGCCTCACACGAAGTTCCTTTCCAAAACAACCCACTCAAAACTAGAATACAAAGTCACCGTTCAAATTAGATTTCTCGTCTGGTTAATGTAAAAAACAACCTTTATAGATTCATGAAGGTATCTAAATATTTTAGTATTTTTAGTGGTCCCCGAATAAATAGCTAAAAGACATACACTCAGAATTTACACTGATTGTGTTTCTTAAATGAGCCATAAGAGCACAACTACAAAAGATGTATGTAAATTTGTACATTTTCGAATTCTAGACAAAACTTCATAACGTATTGAAAGTATAATTTCTTTAAACATGCATTGTCAGCTGAACCAAGATTACTGCTAAGAAAACATGGCTAGGGCTCCGAAGAGTTTGAGACGTCTCAATTGAAAATATTTTTATGTGATAGGAACCGCCGACGTTGCACGGCCTATTTCCGAGTCGCGTTTGTCAAAAATAAACACCAACTGATGTTCTTCTAAAACCGAAGTCACAAACAAGGCCCTCCGTATTATGGAGACCACTCTTTGTATAAAAAATTCATAAATAAAAAATGCACGTTGAATTTTAACTCACTAGGTCAACAGTGGTGCTGTTAGTAATATAAAGGTGCATGTATTATAGATATTTCTCATGTATAAGTTGTAATTCAATTATTCATCTAAAATAGATTTCATATCTCCCAGGAAAAAAAAACTTTTTTCTTGTTTCACTAAAACAAGGCTGCCATGAAGCCCCGCCATAAGTAAACAAAGACACACAATCCGCCATCTTGGATTTTCCGAACCATTTACACATATCTTAATAAGCGCTACAGCTTTGACTAAACCTTCTTTTGGACGACTTAAAATCACAGCAAAACAAATTTTCATAGGCTTTTGTGAAGTAATCCGCTAAAATAATTTAATAACTATGGGCATATTGAGGCTTCTTTTGGCTTAATCCGTTAAGATTAAGCAATGGTACAAACGTATCAGCCACAGCTTTTAATACAAGGTTTTGTAAAATAAATCTAAAAATGTTGATCTTGGAAGATGTAGAATTTTGAAATGTAAATTTTTTATATATCACTCTTAAGTGTAGTTCTCAGTCCATCCACGCGGTCAGTTTCGTTGTCTGCACTTATTGTGATGTAAGATCAGGTGGGAGAAGCGCTCTTCTCTACTAGAGTGCGTTGGCTTCAATTGCAACAGTGCGAAATTTTTTAGCTTTGGACAAAGCATCACGTCTGTCACTACCTTTTGGTCAAGCTTACTTAGAAAATAAAATGTCATAAAATTAAACTTGTCTTTGACAGCCTTATCAACTGCGCAAAGTCGGTTCACCAAAATGACGACGTCAAAAACCCCAAGTGATAGCCGCAAAGGAACGGTTATAAATACCTCAACAAAAAGCTGACCAAACATAAAAAAATGTTCATCAAACATCCAAAGGACCGGCCTCCAATTTGTAGTGCTTTCTATTTTTGAGGAATAGATAATAAATTTGTGCTCTCAGTATTGAAAATACCTAATGCAAAGCCAATTGTGTTATATTTGACCACGTTGATAGGGGAATTGCGGCGACGTCTTTTATGTCAAGTAGTAACGGTCAATTGTGAGACGTTTGATTTACAGGTTAAATGACATTTTAGATGCTTGTGGATAACTGTTTACTGTAGATGAATCAAATATTAATATGAAAAACACTAATTGTCATGACATGGACTTGTGAATTGCATGTCTACACTGAGGCTGTTGGAGTCCATCTTGTCGTTTACATAGTCAAAACATGAGAATATTCCATGATTCGGTGTGTTTTTAGATTTTAGAATGCGATATAGAATATCTATTTCTAGTTAAAAAAATTCCGATAGACCAAAGAAATTGAGTTTTTGGAGACTGTAAATCTCGAATCGCACTAAGTAAATCATTACATTTCCTACTCATTCTTGTGAAATCCTTCATCTTGAGTTTATGACCTTTGTACAAACAAAAACTGGATGTTCTTTCTTGACTGCCTATATTCATCCGTCCTACCGTCGTTGCATGAAATTCTTGCATCGTGCGTGATTCATTTGACCCTTACCTAACCCTGAACCTATTGATTCATGATACGACTTTAGCGACCACTTTCACCACCACCAAAGTGAACAGCGCGATTAAGTGACCGCATCAACGCCGTTCCATGAAATCCTTGTCTTTTGGTCATTGTTAATTCATGATATTCAATTAACCCTTACCCTAACCCTAATTGACCATACACCATTAGCGACCACCTCCGCCACCACCAAGATAAACAGCGCGATTAAGTGACCGTATTAACGCCGTGCCATCAAATCCTTATACTTTAATGTTTGTTCATTCATGATATTCAATTGATAACCCTAAGGCCTAGTTCAAACGTCGCATCTCACATGTGCCGAATTCAATTCCTATTTTGGTCGATTGTAATAATTAAATACGGCATTTGATTCAAACGTCGAATTCAATGTTGCCGAATTTAATTGCAAGCTTTTGAATTTTGCCGTTATTTGATATCATATTTTAGTCGTACAGTCAGTAAATTCAACATCACTTTGACTTTTTTCACGAATTTACGTAGTTTCTTAGAAATAGGGTTCACGATATTCCATATATTTGTCCTTTCCCACAAAAGAGCCTCGAAAATACACATATATGTCATGTATATGTATTTAACAAATTGAAGATAGTTTTCCATTGTCAGTACTCTTATTAATCATGGATGACGTCAAAAAATGTTCAAAACTAAAGTGGAACCACGAGCGCAGCGAGTGGTTTCACTGCTAAGTTTTGGACATTTTTTGACGTCATCCATGATTAATAAGAGTACTGACAATGGAAAACTATCTTCAATTTGTTTTTTACAACATTATCTTAGATCTTTTTCGTCCAAATCTGTTTGAAAAACTGTCCCAAACGTTTTTCTGTAAGGACGAGCGTGACATGTTGGCGTCAGCTATTGTCAGTACTCTTATTAACAATGGCTCTCGGCCAATCAGATTGCAAGATTTTAGTCAAATGTTGTAAAAATTTGGCTTGAATGTCCGGTCATTTTGTATTCTTCTAGCTGAGATTTTTTATAACCGCCAAAAGAAAGGTACAATTTGAGTCTTCAGTAATCATACTGTCCAAAAGTTTGCTAAATCCAGTAATTCTACTAAGCAGTGGTGATGTGCATGACAATTAGGAAAACCCGGTAAATTCTGGGTAATAATACCTTTATGCATTACATTTAGCACATGTGAAATGCGACGTCTAAATCAACTGTCGAACAAAGTCGTATCTTCGACAGCTTCAGTCGCAGTTTCGACGGAAGTCGTATTTAATTTGAAACTCGAGAATTTAATTGATTCAAATGTCGTATTTCACAGGCATGTAATTCTTGAATTGAATTCGGCGCATGTGAGATGCGACGTTTGAACTAGGCCTAACCCTAATTCATGAGATATCATTAGTGACCATCTATGACAAATCTATAGTTTAGATTCTATGACAAATCTATAATTTAGACGAGCAAAGATTGGTTGCTTACTCGGGTTTGACAGTATATGTATATTGTGAACTCGGTTACCTCAAAATCTTTTACTCAGCTCAGTTCTATTGGCTATTGTATGATTTCAAATCCTTACTGGAATAGACACGTCTCCTCAAACCCGTTTGCTTTTTAACTTTTACGGTGTTTTTATTGTAGTTCATGGCGGTTATAGTGAATGGTCTTCCTTTAGTGAATGCAGCCAAACGTGTGGCAATGAAACCAGGATCAGATACCGAACATGCACTGATCCTACTCCACAAAATAGAGGAAGAAATTGCTCTCATCTTGGACCAGATCAAGACATAAGTTACTGCTACCACCGTCCATGTCCAATAGATGGAGGGTACGGTGAATGGTCTTCCTTTAGTGAATGTAACCAAACGTGTGGCAATGAAACCAAGGTTCAGATACCGAACATGCACCAATCCTATTCCACAAAATGGAGGAAGAGATTGCTCTCATCTTGGACCAAATCATGAGATAAGTTACTGCTATCACCGTCCATGTCCAATAGATGGAGGGTACAGTCAGTGGATACCTTTTTCTAGGTGTACAAAATCATGTGGCACGGGGCAAAAGTTTCGTACTCGTAGATGCAATAACCCTAAACCTGCACATGGAGGAAAAAACTGTTCATTGCTGGGCGACAGTTTCCAAGCTGTACTTTGTAACACAGATCCTTGTCCTATTCATGGTGGATTCAGTGAATGGTCAGACTTTAGCGAGTGTTCCAAATCTTGTGGTACAGGAAAAACTGTTAGTTATCGTACTTGCACAAACCCTGCTCCCGCATATGGAGGGAAAGATTGTTTCGGCGATTACAAGGTTGAGTATACCTGTAATACCGAGCATTGTCCTATTCATGGGGGGTACACCAACTGGTCGAATTTTTCGGACTGTTCAAGGTCGTGTGGAAATGGGACAAAATTTCGCTCTCGAAATTGCACGAATCCTGTCCCGCAATATAAGGGAAGAGATTGTAGTGTTTTAGGGTCTGCTGTAGAAACTCTTCGCTGTAATACTCACCATTGTCCCATTGATGGCGGTTTTACAAGCTGGACCGAGTTTAGTAAATGCTCAAAGTCTTGCGGAAATGGTACTCAATATCGGTATCGGAATTGTACAAATCCTGAACCAAAATATGGAGGGCGTAACTGTTCTAAGCTAGGACCAGATCTTGTAGTAACGGAATGCAATACGCATGAATGTCCGATTGACGGTGGATATTCCGAGTGGACGAATTTTACGGAATGTTCGAAAACTTGCGGAAATGGTGTCAAACGTCGGTTTCGTAACTGCACCAACCCTTCTCCGAAGTTTGGAGGTAGAGATTGCACCATTTCAGGACCTGCGGTAGAATTTGTTGATTGTAATACACATCACTGTCCTGTTGATGGTGGATATTCGCAATGGACAGAATTTAGTCAATGTTCCAAATCTTGTGAAAATGGAACAAAATATCGCTATCGGAATTGCACGAACCCTGTTCCACAATATGGAGGGAGAAATTGTTCTAGGTTTGGACCAGATCTCATTGTTATGGAATGTAACACACATGAATGCCCTATTGATGGAGGGTACACCCAATGGACGAATTTTACGGAATGTTCGAAATCATGCGGAAACGGGACGAAGTATCGATTTCGAAATTGCACCAACCCAGTTGCAAAGTTTGGTGGTAGGAATTGTTCTATTTTAGGAGTAGCTCAAGAATCTCTTTTTTGTAATGCACATCATTGTCCTATTGATGGGGGATATACTTTATGGACAGAATTTAGTAATTGTTCCAAACCTTGCGGAAATGGAACACAATTTCGGACAAGAAATTGCACAAATCCTGTTCCACAACATGGAGGTAAAAACTGCTCAAATTTTGGAGCACACATAGAAATTATCAATTGTAATGTACATTTTTGTCCCATTGATGGGGGTTACACTTTATGGTCAAACTTTACGGATTGTTCAAAATCTTGCGGAGGTGGCATTCAATCGCGAAATAGAACATGCACAAACCCATTACCGTTGCATGGAGGGAAAGACTGTAAACATATCGGTCCCAGTAATGAAACACAGGCTTGTAATAAACATCGTTGTCCAATTCACGGAGGCTTCAGCTCTTGGTCTCTTTTTACAGTATGTTCTAAATCGTGTGGAATTGGCATGAGGAGTAGGAGTAGAAGCTGCTCTAACCCAGAACCACAACATGGTGGTAGGGACTGTGAAGGTGAGGCTGAGGAAACAGAGCCATGTAACACCCACCCTTGTCCAATCAATGGTGGATATTCAAGCTGGTCGGACTTCAGTAAGTGCTCTAAATCTTGTGGAATAGGAGAACAACAGCGATATCGAAACTGTACAAACCCAATCCCACAATACGGTGGTAAAAATTGCAGTTCGTTAGGAGCATCTGTACAAGATCGAGTATGCCTAATCCGTGACTGTCCCATTCATGGAGGTTACACCCAATGGATACCTTTTAGAGAATGTACAAAGTCGTGTGCTGGCGGCAAGAGAACTAGAGTACGATTCTGTACAAACCCAAGACCTAAGTACGGCGGCCTTGATTGTAGTCGTCATGGAAGAAATATTGATATTAGGAAATGCAACGAGCAGCCATGTCCAATTCATGGTGGATATACAGCATGGTCTAACTTTAGTGAATGTTCCAAGTCCTGTGAAAATGGTACCAAAAGTAGATTTAGAAATTGCACTAACCCGATTCCTCAGCATGGTGGAGCAAATTGTAATCATTTGGGACCTGATTATGAGGCAATTTCGTGCAATGCACATTTCTGTCCAATACACGGGAATTATTCAGAATGGACGAACTATACTGTGTGTTCTAAATCATGTGGAAACGGAAATATGTTTCGAACACGAAATTGTAGTAACCCAGAACCTGCACATGGCGGGCAAAATTGTGCTCACATCGGACCTGCTATAGATTCAAAATATTGTAATACCTTCCCATGCCCAGTGGATGGTAGTTATACAGCATGGAGTAAATACTCGCCTTGTGATAAAACATGTAATAATGGAACCAAATTTAGAACTAGAAAATGTACTAATCCTGCTCCACAATTTGGGGGTCGAAACTGTTCCCGGCTCGGACCTGCGACTGAAATTGTGTTCTGTTTTCTTAGACACTGTCCCATTGATGGGGGATTTGGAAACTGGTCTGCTTATGGACCATGTTCCAAGTCTTGCAATACGGGTAGGAAAAACAGAACACGGTCGTGTAATTCTCCGAAACCTCAACATGGTGGAAAAGATTGCAAGGGGCCAAATTTTGAAGTAATGGAATGTAACACACAGCCTTGTCCTATCCATGGCAACTATACGAAATGGTCGGGATTCTCTCCCTGCTCGAAGACGTGCGAAGGCGGAGTTCGAGTGAAAACAAGAAACTGCTCAAATCCCTCACCCCAGTATGGAGGAAAGAACTGTAGTGAAATAGGGCCAAGTGTCTTTCGATTAAGATGCAACACTCAACGGTGTCCAGGTAGGCCATTTCAGCTCTCCCTCGACCCCCTGTTAACCTCAGCCCTCGTTTTCTCTCTATACTCCTTTTGTAGGGATTTTTTTGCATATTTTTCCAATTATGTTAAATGACTTGGGGGATCGAACTGAGAGGATCTTCTGATTACATTGACTTTATAGTAAGAATATTCCCGTGTTTTTATTTTTATTTCTTCCTTATGCGAAAACATTGCAATTCAAGATGTTCTTTAGACTGTTGTAAACACCGTATTCCGAAAGACGCCCATCTTTATTAACGACGTCACTACGCTCACAAACGCAATAATAACTGTATATTTAAGTGTCCATTTATTCAAGTGTCTGTTTGGACTCATCTCAGTTGATTTCTTGCAGACATTGTCTTTAACATTACATTGAATCTGACTGAAGAGGCCTGGAAACCAAGCCTTGATGATCCATCAAGCGAAGTGTTTAAGAATCTCAAGTATTCTATTCAATTCAGTGTGAGTATAGACTTGTGCACAGCCACGTAACGCTGTCTCTCGACAGCTCTCTCTAAACAATATACTGATACGTAGGAGTTTAGCGCGGAACGAATATATAAAGGTTCTATGGGTAACGTGGTTCACGTCTCGGCTCTCGAAACGTTAGACTACAGGTTGAAGCCCAAGCACCTAAGCATCCGCATGGGCTCCTGTTGCCATGCAACAAAAATCTGAATAATTTTATCAATTTTTGTAGATTAGCAATATTTATAGCAAGTCAAGCAAAAAGCGCCCGATATCCAAAGTCGACGTATGGAGAATAAGGTAACGTTTAGAAAATTCGAGCAGGTAAGGTTAAAAATGATGATCAAGCATTAACATTTCAGTGAAACCGCCAGCAACGCAGGCTATTCACGCGATGGCTTGTAGCTCTTGTATAGCAATGTGGTGCAATTCCGGCTCTGATTAAAATTTGTACTTGCACTGGTGCAACTTAACATCATTGCACTCCTTTTTGCACATGAATGCACTGCTTTTGTGCATCTATGAATGCACTATTTGAGTATCATGCGCTCTGAGATTATCTTGCACCACACTGAATATATTTGCACTAGAGCTAAAATGCACCACAACAACATAGTTACATATGAATTACTTCTTCAACAGTCTTTCCTCACACTAATAGCCCATTATTTCATTGTATTTTGTTGTTCTTTATCAGAAAGGGTAGCGTAGTGGTAGACATACTTCTTAAGTACTACAACGAGCTCTATACTGGTATTACGCCATTGTATGACTACTATATACATGGATGGAATTCTGGGAAACTATCGAGTAACCCCAGTTGCTCTCTTTACTGAAGACGGTATGATAAACGTTCATTTGGTGGTTTATAAGTGAAATTGAAATTCCCAATTCCTAACTGAACCAGGTGTAGGTAGGAGTGGGGATTGACATGGTAAAGTGACAGGGAAGATTTGGCATCTAGACTAACTAGTTGACCCCCACCCTAATTCCCTAAACAGTGGAAAAAATTGTCTTTGAGGAGTCAAGTCAATATGTGAAAGGGAAAGTTGCCCCTCGTGTTGTCTAACTAACGAACGAAGGAACGACGTCCTTGATTAATAGAATCCTTGTAATATCTTTCAAATTTGTTTTGCAGTCCCTTTATCAGGTCCTAAAGCCATTTCTGGTTACAACGTTTCTTCTACAAGCATACTTCTTTCATGGTCTCCCATCGACGACCAATATACCAACGGCAACATAACCAACTACCGTATCATCTACAAACAATCACATAAGGCTTCGCGAGTACCACGTGACATCAAGAATCCAATGGAAAGCGTCCTGGTACCAAATCAGCTGAGCTACGTAGTGACTGGTTTAAAGAAGTTCACAATTTACGAGTTTCGAGTGGCTGGTAAGAATGAGAGGGGTATTGGTCTGGACAGTCAAGCTATAACTGTCTCAACTGATGAAGATAGTAAGTATGGCTGAACATAACACGTATATAAAACGGAGTTTTCGCCATTGATGTCTTTTGTTAAACGCCTTCACGATAGCTTATCCTCCAGTTCCCAATCGAGACATTTGTCTGACTGTAACGCATAATCATTGGAACGGTGGTAAAAAGAATAGTATATTTCCCTTTACCAAATTGTTCCTCCAAGGACGGGCTGTGCACGTCACCTTCTTGTCCTAGCCCTGTCAGTGGATATTTAGACTTAGCTATACAGAGCAACGTGTCTTTTTATAAGGACTCGCGCAACACCAATAAACTAAGCACTCATTGCTTCTATACGCCCGTGTTCTGTTCTAGTTTTAGAGAGCATGCGACGTCATTTCCCTGTACTCTTTCTATTTGTGAGACAAAAATATGAGCAAGACTGAATGAGATGCTCTGAGGAAGTAATCAAGTTGCTTTTAACCTCTCGATAGTGACGTTACCAATACCCCGCCCCTTTTCGAAGTGTGGATCAAGGCAGCATAATTATCTAGAAATGTCTCAACTTAAAAATTGGTGTCTTTTAGTCTACGTAGCGGCCCACCGCCTTCCGTTTCAGAGTGCCGCTGCGCAATTACTTGGGAGAGAGACATCGTATTGTAAATATTTTCTTTCTGTTTCACAGCACCTTTAAAACCTCCACCGTCAGTTTCCGCTCACAAAACTAGCTCCCAAAGCTTATCAGTTTCCTGGACAACCATTCCCAAACAAGACATCCCAGGATACCTTCTTGGTTACCGCGTATACTACAGCCCTATGGACAATAATGTTATGTACAAGAAATCTGCTGAAGTCGGGCCTTTTGATACTACACTGCACCTAGCCGGCCTTGAGAAGTATACATTATATAGGATTGATGTCAGTGGATTTACAGTCAAAGGGGATGGACCAACAGCAGTGGCTTACGTTCGAACAGACGAAGATGGTAGGGTATGATGTATGGTAGATCTTATCTGCTTACTTCATAGTTTTTCACTGAATGTAAAGGCCTCCACAGACAAGGGAAATAGTTTTTAACTAGTTGTTATTGATTAAAATTAGTTGTCGATGACTTGTAGTTCGCAAACTAGCTGGTATAAGTAGGGTGCATTTGTCATCGACAACTATTTTCCGCATGAAAAAAGGAAAACTGCTTTGTCGTCGATAATCTTTAATTTTACGTTTTGTTATTGATAACGTTTCTCACACACTGCGATTTTAGTGGCTGAAAATCAATAACAATTATTAACAACTATTTCTCTAGTCTAGTGGAAGATCTAAATCGTTCTTTGGTTAAAATATGTTAATTGATAAAGTAGGCACGAGAGAATGCTTTCTTCAAGTCGAAGAATCATATTTATCAACACATGAGGAAAACGAGCAAGTTCTTTGTAAGGTCTTACCGACCGTAACAGACAGGATAATCCAAAGATGTTCATCGCTATCAAATAATTAGATTAAAATAAAGAGAACTTACCGATCACTTAAGACCATTATCGACCACTTACCAACCACATACCAATTTCTTATCGAACAGACTTACCGACCACTTATTAACTAACTTATCAACAACTAATTAACCAACTAAACGATCACTTATCAAACAACTCACCGACCACTAAGCGACCACATACTGTACGGTGCAGATTGTTCAATCTCATCATCGTTACCATTTATTCTAGTACCCAGTAAACCACCACCAAAACTGGCCGCGCACAACACAAGTTCTACAAGCATCTTGGTTCATTGGCAACCAATCCCAAGTCAGTACGTACACGGTGTTCTTCAAGGCTATAACGTCAGCTATCACGTGGCTGCCAAGTCTTCTATTACTAAATGGAAAGACGTTGAAGTCAAAGGGCCAAAGACATCTGTAGAAATACACGGGTTAAACAAGTTCACGGAATATTTGGTACAAGTGAGTGGTTATACCGTCAAGGGCGAAGGAAAAGTCTCCAAGGCAGTCCGTGTATGGACAGGACAAGATAGTAAGTCACAGAACTGTATATACAGCTATTTCAAAAAACGTTGAATACTGAATTCTGCATTCTGCATACTGAATATAGTGCATTCCAAGACTTACAAATTGCATTTTTGATCATTTCCGTTGTCGTTTTGCCACTTATTTGCCTAGTTATAGTTGTTATAGAGGATTTTCACTATGTCATCTCCAAAACAAACTGAACTACAAGGCATTTTGGTCTTTGAATGCACTATGCAGAATGCAGTATTCAGTATTCAACGTTTTTTGAAATAGCTGTAATTCACAAATACGCAAAATACTTTAGAATTTGCTGTTCTCATAAAACCAGTCGATCTCAGCAAAGTCCGGATCCCTGATAATACCTTGTGTAATCCCTGAACACATATACCTTTGAAACCGTCCTTGTGAGCTACAATTACACTATATCTGTTAGGCCTTTGGTGCTTTCTTTTGATGTGTCGTCTAACTACGACATTAATTGCATTTACCTAGTAATTATTTAGAAAAAAACCTTTTCGGTGATTTCGCATTCTGAGTTCACATTTATCTTGGTGACTCGGTGACGCAAAGAGTAATAAATATGAAGAGCGCACACTGAATGTGTAAACTGAATATGTAGCTTTAGATTCTCTTTGCCTTTAGAACCCGATGCTTTCCCAGTCAACGTCACAGGCTTTAATAAGAGTTCCACAGAATTGTATCTCGAGTGGCTACCGCTGCAAGAAAAGCAATGGAATGGTCGACCAGTTGGGTACAAGATATTCTATCGCCCGAAGAAATCATATAACAAACGCACACTAATTATCAGTGCGCACACGACGTTTGTTACACTTGAAAAGCTTTATAAGTTTACTTGGTATAAAATCCAGATCGCTGCATTCACAAGTAAGGGACTGGGACCAAAGTCCCCGGAGATTGAGCTACAGACATCGGAAGATGGTACGTCATAGATTATCGTAATTTGTAGTTGCGATAGTCAAATCATGCATAAAGGCGAAACGTCTCGAAATCATCATCATCATCATTCATCATCATCATCATCATCATCTCCTTCTTCTTCTTCTTCCTCTTCCTCTTCTTGGAGAACCATAAAAGGTGTAAACGGGCGATTTGCGCGATGGCGTCATTTGACTAAAGCAACCAGCTAGGTGCTGTATTCGCTTGGCTGTGGCCAAAAATGCGTCAATTAAGTATAATTCTCAATAGGGAATGAAAATCTAAATCAGAAAGAAAGTTTGCATAGCATTCTGGTAGTTGAAGACCGTGAAAAACGAGCCGATGCTTTGAAGGTGATTGGCCGATACAACGGTGCTGGTGTTGATAAGTGCAGTAACTCAGAAAGATGATAATTATTAAATGAACAAGGACTTCAGCGTATAACATTTTAAATATATTTTCATGATATTTTCAGTTCCTAGTAAATCTGCCATCCAGGTTAAAGCCAAAAACACCAGCCATACAAGTCTTCTCGTCGAGTGGAAACCCATCCCCAAGGACTTTATTCACGGTATTCTACTTGGATACAGAATTCAGTATTGGGTTGCAAGCGATCACAAAGATGAACAAATGCAGAAGACAGGTCCCGATGTACAACGCATTGAATTACAGAAGCTCTTAATTTATACAAAATATGCTATCAGGGTTTTAGGGTACACATCAGCAGGAGACGGAGCAACAAGTCATATCATTCATGCGACTACAGACGAATTTAGTAAGTTATACAATCAATCTAAGTTTGGTGTACTGCTAATCAGGCTCCCCTAGACTTCTTTTCTAAATGAAATCACGCAAAAATATTTGGTCTTTTCACGCGTTACGTATAATTAAAAAATCTTTCACGTTCACAAAAAAATCAAGAGTAGCTTTAAACAAATGTGATGCAGTTTAAGAGGATTGGATCTGGAAGGGCCTTACTTAGATAGTCACCTAGTATTTCTCATCTTTAAGAAGCTTCGGGAGCTTGCTTTTCACTTAGGACTCATTAAGGACTAAATTCTGATAAATGATTACTTTTCAGCCCCAGGAGCACCACCGGTTAATTTAAGAGCTTTAAATAAAACTAGCCCCACCAAGATAAAGGTCTATTGGCAACCAATAAAAGATCCGTATGATGTTCACGGTATTCTTCGTGGATACAAACTCTTCTACAAACCAGTCGCCGTATCCAATCAGACTATAAGGAAACCACAGAAGTATATCAAGGTAGTCTTAAAGCCCAAGCAGACATCAATTGAGCTTCACGGTTTAAGTGCATTTACAAGATATCATTTCTATGTACTGGCCTTTACCATTAAAGGAAACGGCGTTAAAACTCATATTGTTGCAGCAGGTAATTACAAGTAATTAATTCAAATACTCGGAGGGTGATGAAGGCAGTTTCTTGTCCGTCGTCCGTCCATAAAACGTGCGAGCCTGCTTTGAAAAGCAGTTCACCCGCCGAGTGCCGTTGAACTAAGTGTCTTGTTAGATTGACGTAGTACCAATAAACTCGTTTTGCTATGAGTGGAAAATCTACGGCACGGAACCTTACGGTTGCGGCACGGAATGTTCAGATTGAACTACGTTTTGGGTAGAATAGAATCCACAATACGGCGGTCGGGTCTCGTAACGTACACGTTTCCACGTTATATATATTAATGTTATGCAAAAGTGAAAACGAACCAAACTGGATACTGCAGTGTTAATAAATAACATTAGCAAACATTGGCAACATTTTCCATGAGACTAAATCGTTTCTTTTACGCACGAGATTATTAATATTTGAACCCAATAGGATACTAATATCTATAGCTAATTGTACAAACATTGACCCTTTCAAAGCATAGAAGCTGAGACCGAAAGGAACACTGGGAAAATTGTTTATTAGATGATTTTAAATAAAGAAGCGCGTGGGCGTGGACGTTTCAAACAGTAACCGAGATAAATTCTTGGTATTTCCAACACGATTATGTTGCGAATTCACAGATAAAACATATGAATATCCATATATTACTAGTGTACCCAGGAGTCATTTCGGTCTCAGCTTCTCCGTTCGAAGATATTGAAAGGGTCAATGTTTGTGCAAATAGCTACTATATACGACAATGATTTGGCAATGCGGCTTAATTGATGTTATTAGGTTAAGTTAGTTTTTGGCAAGCGATTAATACCCTCCCTCCCTCCCACGAACAAACAAACAAACAAACAAACAAACAAACAAACAAACAAAAAACAAACAGAACATGAAAATTATGAATAGTTGAATAACAAAATTTATCAGTTGCAGCATCAGTAGCGAGATATGCCGAAGTATGTCGCATCAAAGCTGAATCGAACTCTACTCTCTTTCTGCCTAAAATTACATGCAGCAATTCTGTCTTTGTAGAAACATGTAACTGCCATAGAATGTTGCACACCAACTGGTGGCTTAGTCAACCTTATGTCGACGAACCAGGCTCTTTGAACCACTCAGGAATCGTTCCACCAATTCTCGAAGATGCTGTCAAAACTTGCTGTGAAGACTGTGCCGAATTCCCAGAATCTAAAATCAATTACACAAAAACTCCAAATGGGAAATCCGCCAAGAAAAAAGGGCTACAGGAATTTAAAGAAAACATTGATGATGCCGAGCTTAGTTTTCCAGTTTATGGATTCATGGATCAAAAAGTGTACTCGGGTTCGTATGGGTTTGCTCCATTGGTCTCGTCTCCAGGTGTGGCGATGATTGTCATTGGCGATGAGGAAGGCACGGCTGCTAAAATGCTTATCAGATCCATAATTCTTTGCTGGCCCATTGTGTTTCTTGATATGATGCTTTTATGGGTTCTTAGTATCGTCATTTGGTTTGTGGTAAGTAGAACTTAATCCCGCTTTCCCAAATAGAAACCCCTTATATAGAGCACTAGAGCACTTTTCAATCGTTCAACTACTACCCGAATCTCGAATTTTTTTTGGAAGGGATAATGATAATTGATGTGACCATGATTATCAAAAAGTTCATTATTGACGAACATTAATACAACCTCCATCAAGCGCTCATCCTTGGTTTCATTCCTGTGGAGAACTCGTCGGAACTCGTTATCCTCGTCGGAAATTCTCCAATATATCTCTAAAAGATACTCGGAGTCTTTTTGCAAAAGCCGTAGCTTAGTTACTAATTCTAAACACTTATCAGTTCAGTTCAGTTTGCCTGAACCTTTTCCACCAATGAAGGTTTTGAAACATTATTACCTAAGAATTTCTTCATAAACACCCTAAAATACAACTATATGTAAGATTGAGATTCCAGTCGTAAAATTCAACAAGAGACCAAATTAATGGTAATTTTAACTCCTTAAAGATACGACGAGCAACGCGATGTTTCTTTTAATCTGAAAGGTGATGGTCATGATAACTATTAAGGTCGCCAACTAAACAGGTCCACTTAAACTATTGCTTACTCTAGCTGTTTTAATTTTTCATATTTTTCAGGAAACTTTCAACAATTCTCGTCATTTCCCTCATAACATGCTGCAAGGGACGTGGGAAGGAATGTGGTGGGCATTCGCTTCCATGACAACACTGGGGTAAGGCCTTGTTTCCATGACTACACTAGGATAGGGACTCGTTTCCGTGACAACACTAGGAAAGGCCGTGTTTCCATGGCTACAATAGGATAGAGTTTTGTTTCCATGGCAACACTAGGGTAAGGCCGTTTCCATGACTGCAATAGGATAGGATCTCGTTGCCATGACTACATCAGGGCAAGACCTTATTTCCATAAAAAAACACAAGGATGCGGTCTTGTTTCAATGCCAATTTTTTAAACCCCAGATAGCATTGGTTTGTCTTTCTTTAAAGCAGTTAAAGATATTAATTAAAAGTGACATAACGCACACTGTACATTAGAGCAGATTTCGTATGAGCGTGAAACGGACCGCGCCGTGCCGTGTCCGTGTCAGTGCCGTGATGTCTATGAAAACATTCGAAATTCCAGCCGTAACCGTGCCGTGACCGTGCGGTGCCGTTTTCACAGTCATACGAAATCTGTTTTAAGGCGTTGTTACACGGTGCAATGTTTTCTGCAACTTGTCTCACTCGCAATGGGGTTGAAAGGATGCTACACGGCGCAACGCCGCAAAACGCTATCGCAATCATTTACTCGCAATTATGCAGGGTATGTTAAACACTGGAACAGCTGGTGCAACTTGTTGCACCGTGTAATAGCAACACTTACTTCTAGTACATTGACTATTTATATATTTTCAGTTTGCAAACAAACGTGTATTTACCTTTGTAGCTATGGAGACCGTATACCTCGTACTCCTATTGGTCGACTGATTGGCATTGTTTGGATTCTTATTGGCGTTATACTAATAGCCTGCTTTAACTCAACGATGACGTCAATTTTAACTGCACGAATATTGGACAAAGATATTATGCTATACGGAACCCCGGTACGTACATGTGAATTATTCTCCTCTGTTGAGATTTTTACGTCACGCCGAGATGAATTGAATTAGGGGGCCTTCATTTATTAGCGCGTGGGTAAGGATGGGTCGCAAAATTTCTTGGAGTATACCCAACCCCTTCTCCATGGTAGGCAAAAATTTTATAGCCCTTTATAGTTCCCCTATATTTCTTTGGAGTTTCAAACAACCTCTCCTACAAAATCTGATAACACCCCTATTCAAAACTTTGAAAAACTTCAATAGAAACATTCCCTGAAAGAGTATAATATGTGACTGTTTGTTTCGGTAGATTGCAGCTGTTCAAAACTCTTCTGAATATCGATTTGGTGTACGTAAAAATGCTCGTGTCAATCCATCAGGTAGGATTTTATTTATTTATTTATTTATTTATCTATTTATCTATTTATCTATTTATCTATTTATTTATTTATTTATTTATTTATTTATTTATTTATTTATTTGTTTGTTTGTTTGTTTGTTTGTTTATTTATTATTTTTTTTTCCTTCTTTCTTTCTTTCTTTCTTTCTTTCTTTCTTTCTTTGCTTCTTCGGCTGTTCGACTTTCCTCACTCCAGCCTTCCTTCCCTCCTTCGATCCGTTCTCTATCTTTCCTCCTTTTCTTCCTAATAGAATGAGCTCAATTTGTTGAATATGAATGAATCATATTTATTTATAACCAGGCAAGAAGTATTCCAACCTACAAGAAATCTACAATGCAATGGTCAACCGCGATGTGAAAGGAATCCTTATAGATGCATACACAGCAGGCAGTCGTTCAGAGCTATTCAACAGGACAGACATACGTATCAATAAACTCTACGATTATTCCTCAGCCTATGGAGTTGTTTTGGGTGGCGAGAGTAAAAAGCTCCAGCAATGTTTTCATAGTTATCTGAGTGAACAACGATCGTTTGTTTCTGATATTATCAAGAAAAACACAAAAATTATCAAGGTAAATCATTTGTCTGCTTATTTTTAGGGTTCGATGGTGGAGCCATTTTTCTATTAGCTTACGTGATAGTAGTAGTAATATGAATCGCCGTTGTACTACACCACCTAAATTCCTTGGGAGGACAGTCGTTATAGTTCCTTTGCAAGGAAATAATTAGGTTTATAAAATAATCATCACATAACACGCGCTCTCATTGGTCGAAGGACGCGTATACTGCGAATTGCAGTATGCGCGCGCGCACTTTTCAAATTTTTGGTCAGTGTAAATGAATACTGAACGTGCTTCAAAACAATGTATTTTATAAAAAAAAAGTTAAAAAAAAAAAAAAAGAAAACTTACACGCTGTGCTGCGTGCAGATTTAGAGCACTTGGAGACTGGCAACGCCTCGTGCTCCTCTTAACACTTCTGTCGTGTTCTGATCAATCCCGCGCGCTCTAAATCTGCACACAGCACGCGCGCGCGTTTTCTATTGCTTCAATAGAGAGCAGAGGATCCGGAGTTTCCAATAGCTAGTTAGGGGGACCCTGTGCTGTGTCCAGCCCTGTGAATTAGCGATTATACCCTGTGAGTGAACTTTGCCTAACAATTTGTACTTTTTCAGGAATCGGGCAAAACAGTGAGTGTTGAGCGTTCACAAGGACTTTTCGACCCAAAATTTCCAACATACCTCAAGACAGTTATCATTTGTTCTGCTATACTAGTGCTGATATTCTTAATTGGAGCTAAGTTTACATTCGCAAAAAGGATTGGATGGATAACCTTCAAAAAAACCGGTAAGTAAGAGTGGAGTTGTCTTCCTTCTGTCAGACTCGAAATTGGCTGAAACTAATAGGCGACATTTTGATTTCGAAATTTTCGATTATTTTTACTTTGAACAGAACCTCTTTTATTCAAAACGTATTTCAAAAATTTAAGTATGATTATTTTTCTTGGGAAATTTTAACTACACTTGTCAAGACGGCGATGTCGATGATCATTTTCATCCCTAAAAGGTTCAAAGATAAACATGGCTCAAGCTATTTTGATTAAGTAAAAACAAAAAAAACAAAAAAACGGTAAAATCATACACGACTTCAAACTGGTACCGATTTCCCTAAGGCCCGATTCACACGACGACATAAGCATAAGCAAAGCGGTTTTTAACCGGTTCTCACACGCAATATAACGTCATAGGCATAAGCATAAAATAAGAAAATGGAAAAGGTTTTGTATATTATGTTTATGCTTATGGCTATGCTTATGTGTGAACCGGGCCTAAAGGCGGGTACAACGATCGTCCCCGTCCAAAATATATGTGAGTCCCCCGGGAGGTAGAACAAGTTCTATTTCTTAAATGTACAGTAAATTCCACCGGGTATTTAAGTTATGGTGATCCTAGCGTTGGGTTTCGGAATCGATTTTATCATTAAAATGCAGCAAAAATCATTTTGCTTAATTCTAAAGTTCTAAAGCAGGGCCCCTATATGGATATCAGCCCAGTTGCTGAATAGGCTACCCTGTTGAAATAAAGTCTTTATCTTATCTTATTTCATGCACTGTTTCAGGAAATTCGGAAAATTCAAAGAAGTACAGACAAAGCTCGATGGAATTTATGCTACAAAATAAGAGGATTTTACGCCGAGAAATGTCTTTCATTGTCGAAGTCTTTTTGATAAACTGTCGAAGACAAATGGCCAATTTAAAGTACAAACACTTGAAAGAATTACAACTTCTGAGAAAATTGAAAAAGGCAAACAACTACGAACCCATTCAGAAAGGATCTCTTACGAAAAATAATCTCTGGACGATCAAATGTAACACAAATGGGAATGTATTTTCATCTTCGTTGTTTAAAAACCATGATCACCCAAATGGCCATGCCAATGGGTTTTCATTTCCAAAGAGGTTTAAGAAGCCAAAAGAAATTGAAACTGTAGTTTAATTCTTAGTTTCTTGGAGTTTTATAATTTTTTATGAAAATGAATGTACGAATGCCTATTAGCTAGGGAACTGAACAAACTAACGAACCAACCAACCAACGAATAAATGAATGAATGAAGGAATGAATGAGCGAAGGAATGAATGAATGGATGGATAAAGATGGATGGATGAATGGATGGATAGATTAGTGCATGAATGAATGAATGAGAGAAGGAACGAACGAATGGATGGATAAAGATGGATGGATTGATTAATGGATAGAGTAGTGGATGGATGAATGAATGGACGAATGAACAAATGAATGAATGGATGGATGAATACTACGTCTGTATGGTGATAACTAAACTGCTGAACCCGTGTCAAAAATATCATCTATCATGATAGCATATACTCACAGTTAAGATTTAGCTGTACCTTCATTGTTGCATCAAAACCCAGACTCTCCTCAATTTTCCAAAGAGCTCTAAAAGAGAATTTAGTTTTTGATTAAATATATCGCGCTTACGGATCCCTTAAAGTTTTCCTAGACATTTATTGGGGAGGTTAACAGTGATAACTGCATCACTGTTGTAATTATTATAGTATCAAATTCAGTTTTCTTCACATCAATGTATTAGTAGTATTTATTTTCGATGTTATTTTTATTTTTCTGAACTTTTTACAAAGATGTAGATATATTAACATTATTATTAAATAAAAGCATTTCAAACCTAGTCCATATTTTGTTTGTCTACTTTAAGGTTATAATCTTAATTTTTAATAAATTTTGAAATCCAATCCAATCCAATCCAATCTAATCCAATCCATGCCAATCCAATCCAATCCAATGTATTGTATCAATACAATACAATATATAACAATACATTATATTTGTTAATTGTTTGATAGCACTTCGCGCGCGATATGGCGTCAACTTCCTGTTACTAAAGATAACCTTAAGCGCCAAGCACATTGCGTAGATCAATCCGTGAGTATCCCCTCTCTTGGCATTATATATGGTCTTTTGTTCAATATTTTATTTGCGTTTCATTCACAAGAACAGCGAGTGTTCAATTTTGTAACATTTTACAAAAATTACAGGTTTTGTGTGAAATGCTCAAAGTCCAAGTTAACCGTTAGATGTCCGTGTTAGATACTAGGCGTTTAAGGCCCGGACACACGGTGCAACTTTTCCCGAAACATTTGCTGACTGACACCGCGTGCAACACAATTGCACCGTGTGTCCACCACTGAAACATCTCGTGCAATGTTGCGCGCAACAGTTCTGGACAGTTCCAGAAGTAGAACTCGATCCTACTTCTGCGGTTGTTGCGTGCAACGTTTCGCGAAACACTGGAATGGGTGGACACACGCTGCAACATTGTGTTCCGCGCGATGTTTTAGCAAATGTTTCAAGAAATGTTGCACCTTGTGTCCGGGCCTTATTTTAGAGTATCATTTAATCCTTCAATTTGCCAACTAAGTTTTTCAAACTTTGACAGGGAAACAGACCGCTTTGAGTCCGAAATTTTGTTATATATGGTCGTTTGTATTTTACACGAAACCAAAAATGCGCATTTTGCGCGTCAGAGATCAACACAGGGAAACATGCTTTGTCTCTTTAATTTAATGTAAAAAACTCCCTTAAGAAACAAAAGTTTCAAAAGCTTTTCAAAAATCTGGATATGTATTTGTGATTTTCATCGTGTTTTCCATCTCACTTCTTCGACGAGCCGATCAACAACCGTTTGTTTTGGCGTACTAACAGAAACAGGCTTGTTTCGTCTGCGTGATCAACCGAACAGCATTGTGCGTAATTATTCAAATTTTCGAACGATGAACAGAATTGACAGTTTCCCCTAGATTTCCTGTTTTAGATATTCTTTAGAACAGTGCCAAGTTACGGCCGCACCTACCGACAAAATGTTGCACCGATCACATTCTTTAGATCAAGTCAAAATTCGTACAAATTGCCTTGGTAGGTTCTGGATCATATTCGAAAAATTCGGCTTTCTTTGCTGTGTTTTCGTTTTCATTTTTTTTTTTTTGAAAGTCCTAACTAGTCCGAAACCTCGACGAAAAGTCGAGAAGCCGCCATTGTTTGTAAGAACAAGAAACAAGAAGCAGAATGAAAGGCGGGAAAAAGCGAGCGCGAGCGCACATCCGGGACCTGCGTACATAATTTTTTCTGTTTTACTCAGTGAAAATATGAAAAATACAAGTTTTGGTTTCCGGTAAAACACTATTATCCATATAATAAATCTAACTAGTATTAAACAGTAAATGAAACTTTGAGAGCTAGTATTCGTATAAATACTTTTCGATAGTACGTTAAATGTACGTCTGGGAGGCAACTCGTACCTCCCAATCGTACACTCTTTGTAAATTGAGTTCGCAGTTATCAAATTTAAGTCCTGTAGCTTCAAATCTACTCAAGATATCACAATCAAAATTTTCAGACGTTATTAAAATGGCAATCTCTTTTTATCCTATTTATTATTATTCATAAAACATTATGAGTCCCCTTAAACATGGAAGTCCCAAGGTCCTACAAATCGTTGCGTCCCGGCTGTGGTAGTAGCACAAGGGAAGACGGGGAAAACTAGACGGATAAATCCGATAGTACGAAGCTCAAAAACTCTAAACACTGAAGAATAAAAACTTTTCAAAGCACTTTCCGAGAGAGGCGCAGTGTTGAAGAATATCAAATATTACCTATATCACTTTTGATACTGTCAACCCCTCATACAAAGCATTCCTTCTTAGAAGCTTTCATAATATCATGATAAATATTTTGACTTTGATATTACTCTTTGATATTTTGATATTC
The DNA here is from genome assembly GCA_029948255.1 of Telmatactis stephensoni. Lineage (NCBI taxonomy): Eukaryota > Metazoa > Cnidaria > Anthozoa > Actiniaria > Isophelliidae > Telmatactis > Telmatactis stephensoni. The sequence goes on along the minus strand of JALIZF010001919.1, from coordinate 605,550 downwards.
TTTAGTATCAAGAGACCATAATACTAAGAGAGCGAAGCTCAGTATTGATGTCTGTGCCATGTTCGTGGCGGCTAAGGCTATTTTTAGTAACTTCGCCATCGCGCGCGCAAGGCTCTTAAACAATAGAATTTAAACGGTCCCGTCCGCGCGCACGTCAAAAATCAAATTCTATTGGTTGAGGGACTTGCGCGCGCGATGGCGAAGTTACTAAAAATAGCCTTAGCCGCCACGAACATGGCACAGACATCAATAATGAGCTTCGCTCTCTTAGTATTATGGTCTCTTGTTAGTATACAAATATCAAATTGTAAGATACGCACTTGATATTGGCAAATCGTACTTGTTATAACGAAGAACTGTCCACGACAATCAGATGTAGCATCAAACCAGAAAACTGCCGACCTTGAAACAGACACTTTCAAGACCAAAAGTCCAGGTAACGAAAGAAAGAGGTTGGTGTAGCTAGTATATTCCATTCCATGTGGTGAGTGTGATGTAAGAAACACCAGGCAGCTGTGCCGCGTGCAAGTTTGCTCACGTATGATTTGTTTCTTGTGATTGTGCGGTAATACGGGTAAAAAAATCGTGCAAGATTTCGCGCTTGTGCACGATTTTTTGCCCATATTACCGCATCGTAACCTTAACCTTCTATTGTTACCCGGAGCGTTCTATTATTTATACCCTGAGGATGACCGCGTAGGTCGAAAGCTCGATAAAATATAAAACCTTTTTACAAGTTGGGTTGATAATATCATGATATACTATCAAAATATCAAAACTCTATACCAAATTATCCGATATGCAGTTGATAATTTCAAGACAAGAAGTGTCTAAGGCTTTCATATTGTTCTCAGGAAACGCCAAATATGACGTCGGAGTTACCCCGTAGTGCTATTTTTAAAACCTGTTCCGGTCTCCTTCGGGTATTTTGGTCGACTTCAGATCATGCTAATAGTGAATTCTTAATCAAAGTTTTCACAATATTGAAAGCCTTCCGTCATGCGAAAATGTTACAAAGTAGTTCTCGTAATAGCCCCAGTGAGCGTGGAAACACGAAGCATCACGCGAAACGCGTCTCAGTCTCCTGTGTGTGTGTGTGTTTGAAAAAGACAATTTCCTTGATAATGCTAAATATGCTAAAACATCCATTCATCCTGACTGGAAGTGAAAAATTCCTTCTGCTCAATGCAAATCCTTTACCACCTGAGGTCTATATACACTTATTTCACAAAACGTTTTCGCCGTTAAGAGCAACAAGCGTCAAGCCAAGACCGAAATGAATGCTGGTTTTGTTTGTAATGTATTCAAATCAGAATCGTTTTTATTGAACTGGCTAATTACAAAATGTGAGCATTTTAAAATCATTTTAGTATACCGCACTCAATTCTTTTGATAACGTGCCTGACTTGAATACATTATAGATTATTAGCAGCACAAAACCAGCATTTGGGTTTGCCTTGACTCTTGATGCTTTGAACCGTTACAACGATTTTGAAATATTATATCAAAATCGTTGTAAGTATATATCAATGAGTGGCCTGTAAAAGAGGTAAACGTGAGCCATATTTATCTACATGAGTCATCATCACTTGATTTCTGTTCATTTTGCATGTTCTCCTGCCTCAACTTTCTGCTGTGCTCCTCATGATTTGCCCAAGACTGGTATTGTTCAGATGTAAGCACTTCTGATGCATGGTCCTTGGACCAGCTTTCGAATAGATCTTTCCCAAGTTCATCATACAGTTTTTGCTGTTTTTCTTGGCACTTTGACACTTCAGCATTCATTCTGAAATCATTTTAAAAAGAAAGAAACACTAACAGTGTATTCTGTGTTTCATCATTAATATATATAAATATGCAAAGCCTAATAAAATTAAATTTGTCCTTATGCAAATACGCCGGATGGCTGGACATAAGCCTTATCTGAATCCCAGTAGGTCCTCAATCATCTTTCATTCAGAATTGCGTGATTTCCCACGTAGCACTGTCTTGATTACTTGATTATTGCATTGGGACCTTGAAGTATATCTACCAGGCCAGTTGACTCACATTGTAATTTTTTCTGCAACCATGTGCCCACCCCTGAAGCAGAACACAACTGTTGTAGGGGTAGACAATGGATGCAACCCTTGTGTTGAAAACAATGTTCCCTCCCTTTTTTCCCACAAGGTGGTGGGGGTGGGGTGGGTAACAGCCATACACAGGTTATGCACACAATGTTACAATAAATGATACCAGGGTCGGTAATCTTGTGTGACATATAGCAGCACCTGACATATAGAGGTGCCTGACATATAGGATCAGGAGTGAGGGAGAGGGGAGGAACGTTTCATAATGAGCCATAGGAGTGCCTGACATACAGGGACAAAGAGGAGGGGAGGGGTGGTCCATAATGAGCCATACATTCTTATATATAAAAAAATGACATATCAGGGCAAAGGGAGGGGATGGTTGGTCCATGGCTCATTATGGACACCCCTCCCCTCGCCCCTATATGTCATGCGCCCCTATAACTGATTATGTCATGTTATAACTCCACTTGAAAAAGATAACTGAAAAGTTGTACTGAAACCAGATTTTGCATTACCTTTCGCTTTCTGATATGGCTCGTTGGAAAAATTGATTCATTCTCTCTTTATCGATGTTTTCATCATCTTTTTCCTGGTCACAGAAGAACAAAAATCAGATGATAAACTACAAAATTGTCGAGGAGAAAGAAGCTAACAAAAAGCTGATAAAAACTTGCCTTTTCAAGCTGTTCTTTGCACTCGTTCGCCACAAACTCTCTCAGGCTATCCTTCTGCTGTGGTGCTGTCTTCTCGTGATCTTGTCCACCAGATGATCGTGAAGCTTTTCCTTTATCCATCAAGAAAGTTTTCGATGAACAATTTTTACCCTGTTTCTGTCAAACAAACTCGTTGACAACGCATGAATAACCGCTGTCCAGAAAACCTCCCTATTTTGGGATTCCTGTGTGCACAGGACTCCCTTAAACGACAAAAAATTACGACTGAGTCATAAAGGAAATTAAATAGGAATGAAATCCTAGTAAAAATCTTAGTTGTTTATGTATTCAGTACTTGTCAAGTTTTTCTATGGTCCTTTGGTTTGAATTTAATTTTTTTCTAGTCGTACCTAGTCTCCCCACGGCTTACTGTAATATTGCACCATCACATGCACATGGATGTACATTTTGTAAATACATTTTCTCTCTCAGTCTGTCTTTCTTGCGTTGCTTTGCCATTATAATTCTCAAAAATGAGTTGGTCCGAAGTAAAGAGAGCTGTTGAAGAACAAAGATACGAGCTAGTTTTAAATGGAGCAGGTATTTCTGAAAGGATTTCATCTTCTGGGCTGGATATGACAATTTTTCGGTTGACAAAGCTAAATTTTCTCCAGATTTCCAACACAAATCTCGAAGTTCTACCTGATGAAATTGGAAATTTAGTCAATTTGAAAACACTAGATCTTCACAGAAATGCAATCCAAGTCCTTCCATCGACAATTGGAGGTTTGAAGGAGCTGAAAACGCTAGATTTATCGGGGAATTGTTTGAAAGAGTTGCCAAAAGAGATAGGTGAAATTGAAAGTCTTCATACTCTAAATTTGAACTGCAATAATCTATCAATTATGCCTCCGATTGAGAAAGCAAAACACCTTTCCAGACTTGATGTATCCCATAACGAACTGACCGACCTACCAGAAGGTATATTCAAGCTTGAGTTTCTGTCAGAGCTGAAGGCATCAAATAATTGTATTTCTTTCCTCAGTGAAGAGATATCAAATCTTCAAGTACTTAGGGTATTGGATATGTCCAACAACAATATTGACTCCTTACCAGCAAGCCTTGCTAACTGCTTTAAGTTAAAGGATTTAAATCTAAAAGACAACAATATCAAAGATAACAGGCTAGTGAAATTAATAAACCAGTGCTCCACCAAGTCAATTTTAGATTATGTTGGCAGTACCAAAGAAAAGGGAAAAGGCAAAAAAGTAGGAAAGAAAGGGAGAATGAGAAATGCAAGTGAAGGAGAGCAGGAGGCATTAAAGTCAAATGTGACAGGTCCAGTAGTAAAAGTCATTCATGGAGAAAGGATCAAAGTTGTTGTTCAACGACCAGTGCTCGATGTAAGACCGTATATAGTTTGTACTTTGGTAAAGAATCTAGATCTTACTGATACAACTGTCTTCAAGAAGTTCCTGACAATACAGGTACTGTATTTAACAAATTGAAGATGGTTTTGAGTTGTCTGTCCTCTTATTGACACACTCTTGATGTCATAAAATGTTCAAAACTCAAGTGGAATCACAAGCGCAGCTAAAAGTAGAATTTCTTCACTTTTCAATTGCTGACTCGCTAATGCCCAGACTTCTAATGGACAAGCGAATGTTCTTTTATAAAAGTGAACATGCTTGAATGTGAGTGGGAGATGCGCAGTAGCAAGGGTCCCAAACTACCTTAAATAGACCTTTTTTGAATTTGATGATACTGCTGCAAAACTAGACAACAGATGCACAAACACAGGGTTAGCCTCGAGTCAATGTAAATTATTCAGAAATACCAGTGAGAGAAAAGCATCAATTGTTGATAAGGAACAACACAAAAATCAAGTTTACTCCCATGGGTCTTTCTTGAAAAGGAGGCTAACCCTGTATAAATGCACCTTTTGTCAGGAAGCTCATAGTAACTGGAAACTGGACTATTTCTGTTACTAAGTTTTCACACCTAAAATACACAGGAAAGTTTTGGAAAAAGTCTGCAGCAGAGATTTGGCCTGACAGGAAATAGAACGTCACTGTCCATACATGGGTCACTTCATCTGTCTGTGTGTGTGTCTGTCTGTCTGTCTGTGTCTGTTTGTCCATCAACTCATCCATCCTATTAGCTTGGCATTCAATATGATCTAACAGTTACATTTTGTATTTTGTAGACAAAACTCCATGAATCCACATGCGATTATAGAACACTTGCTACTATTGCAACTCATAACTTGGCCTCACTGACAGTTCCTCTGGTATATGATGCTGCAGCCCCAGCTGACATACACTTGATTCCATTAGGGAGACACAAAACTATGAATGCAGAAGAACTTATCACTGCTTTGAAGACTGAAGCTCTGAAGCAAAAGCAGCAGTCCAAGCGAAACCCTTTGAAATCAGGATTGTACAAGTAAATGAAAGTTTTCCTGAATCACCAATTGAATTATATGTGCTAAAGTGAGAACTATTGTGTTTATTTCCAGGTTTCTTAGTCTTGTAGATGGAGCAATCACATTGTCCTTTGTTAGAGACTCATCAGGGAAAATCATTTCTCTTCCACCAGTCACAAACAGTGAAGACAGTAAGGTAGTAGATTGATTATTGATTGATGATGATTAATTGAGTGTTGATTAATTGACTGATTGATTGTTGATTAATTGACTGATTGATTGTTGATTGATTGACTGATTGATTGTTGATTACTGTATATTAGCATTGACAATGATTTACATCTAGATCAAAGCTGCAATGGCTGATGTACTGATTGAAGTAACTTCGTCAAAAGACCTGTCAACATGTAAACAAGTCATGGATACACTCATTCAGAGAATGCTTGAAGCTGGGATGACATCCTCTGTGGGAGAAAGTGAAGAGGCAGAGCCTCCAAAGTCTGAGTTGGTGTTGGAGCAAGTTAGAGTTACCAACGATGAAGGGCAGCTCAAAGTTGTTTACCCTTCTCATGTGGATCTCATGTCAGAATCACTTAAAGTTATACATCTAACATAAAAAATATAACTGTAGTAAAGTAATAAGGACTACACAACACACATAAGTGTGCTATAGACATCTGGGCCAACAGTGGTTCAGAAACTTATTTAAAAACTGGTTGTTTAATGTATTATTTTGTTACCCAGGTGTACTTAATTGATGAAGTTGATAATCAACCCCAATCAATACAAATTGATATCAATCAATGCCAATCAATTGATTAATATTAGAAATCGATTATCAATTGAAGGCAGACATAATGTGACCTTTTATTGATTGGTAATCGATAATTGCTAGCCATTGATTGATATTGTCAGATTACCATCGATTGGTATTTAAATTACCATCGACCAGTGTCACTACCTCTTTTTCTCAACCAGTAATGCCAGTAAAACCAGAATAAAACCAGTAATGTTATCAATCACTGTTGATATGTTAGTTATTCCTAGCAAACATTTTTTCTTTACCAGCTAGAGCTAGTGAGCAGCACAGAGAACTTATGTAGTTGCATGAAACTTTCATTTTTATTTCCTAATAATGCATTTCATCTCAAATGGAGACTTCTTCAAGGAATGAGTATTACAACAATAAACCAGCTATATACAATAAAACATGCTAAATTTCAAAATGTCTATAGACTGAATAATATCTTTATGTTTACAAATAAAAATAAATTGTAGTCCCTAGTAACTGACTTTTACATGTAGGTTCCAAATGTGTGATTAGTCTGTGTGCAGTGAAAACTGATGCCATTCGATGTAAATATTAGTGGATAAGCTTTGTGTAACTATCAATTGGTTGGTCATCGATTGACCAATACAAATCTCAACTAATTTCCATCAATTGATATCAATTTATTGATTGATTTCCAATGATTATCATTGATAAAGTATGCAAGCTAGATTGAGTTCTTTTGCTTAAAAAAATAGGTAGAACTGTTTATAAGAGAACTAGGATATACAGTAAAGTGCACTCTGATTGACCAGTGTTAGTACATGCAATTGCTCTATGAATTAATCACACAGAATGCAATTTTTCAAGGTTTCCCCACACTACTATTACCAGACTACTTAAGACTTACATGCTGGTTCTGCACCTCATGAATGTGTGATAGGCAGATAGGCTTTGTGTGACAATATTAATGTAGTCAAGGGTAATGGCAAGCTGAAATTCTTTTGGATATTTTTTTATATTCAGAACCAATATCAATTTATTGTTTGAGAGAGTATAATAGCTATTTTGCTCAAGTAGAAAGTTTGGAGTGAGAACAGCCAGAGGGACATGGCAAAATTTTTGTTGATCGCTGCCAAAGACTCTGCATGCTCTGCAATATTGCATAAGGGTGATGGGGGGGGGGGGGGAATGTGTACAGGGGGGGGCTTCTCCTGAGATGACTGTCCTTTTTTCTCAATATTTTTCAAAAATATCCTCTGCATTTTCCAATTTTATGATGGTGCACCCCCCTCCTGAAGATGATGCACCCCTTCCTGAAGGTAATCTGGATTTTGTTCTGAGCCAAGTTCATCATGCAATGAGTTTTTGAGATGTTCACAAACGTATATGGAGACCAGAAAATTTCAGAAATGTTCACCTTTTCCACCTATGATAACATCAGTCTTCCTTACAAGCTGAAACTCATTTTGTGACAAACTCAGGACGAAATTGCCCATGGAAATGCATTTTTTGTTTCGGCCCTCAGGCCGAAACGTTACTGTGTTTGGTTTGCTAACCCATAATTTTTGGCTCGTCTGTCAATTAGCTGTCATACTTTTATAACACATCCAATTATATGTCGCATTCTTTTCACGTCTATTAAAAAATTGTTGGTGAAAACCTACCAACAAATGTTATTTGACGTGCCTGTCACCGACATCCAATCGCATGAAAGGAAGCGCTAAAACGTTTTGCAAAGATTGTGTTATCTATTGTTTATTTGACCGTGGGAACACCCCTTTCTGATTGGTCGGGAATAGAACTTGTAACAATCATACACGCCCTTTTCATCACTTGTGTGAAATTAGCCAATCTGGCACGAGAGGAAATCATAGAAATCTCGATGAATGAGTTTACGCTCTATTTATAATAGTCATTGGAAGTTTTATGGCAAAATTGTCATTAAAACACACGGATTTGCAGGATTTACAGCCCTAAACTAAAGGCTGTTTATCGAGGTTTGTTGCATTGCTGCATTGCTACATTGCTTAAAAACTTTCCGCTTAGTTGAGTCACAATGAATCCCGCTGATATTAATGAACAAATTTGATTTTCAGTTTACATTTTTCTTTGCAAGTTAGAACTCCAAGTCTCGTAAAGGAATCTAAAGGGTTTTGAGCGGGCCGAAACATCATTGCTTTGAAGCAATATAGGCTTGTTGAAACTGCAGCAGTGCCAAATTGTTGTGAAAGCACTTGGGGAATTGTAAGATGCAAATAGCTACAACCTTTGTAGCCTGCGTGCAGCCAAACGAAAACCCTGGTTATGTTCGACACATAACTAGGGTTTTCGTTCGGCTGCACACAGGCTACAACCTTTGCTTGTTACTCCTTTATTACCAAATTACAATTTCCACATGCTTTTACAAATTATTCATCATAACACACAGCCTTTTCTCTTTCTTCAAGTCGGTCATGTTTGTCACTGGAAAGACACTCTAATTTGTCATGTTTAGCAAAAATATAGCTACTTTTCCACTTAACTAAACAGTCTAGATCTGGATAATATTGGTGTTTCTGGCTCCTTGTTTTTACCAGAGGGTCCTAGAGATTCTATAATAATAATCTACAGCAGATCCAAGTCTATTCTTCTGCTGCCATTCACTCACTACCTCTACATTAAATATTTTGCATACATCACTCAACTCATGCTGATTTTTTGCCGCGGGAGTAAAAACCGGAGAACCTGGAGAAAACCCTTGGAGCATGGTAGAGAACAACACATCAAACAAACTCAATTCACGTATGATCTAATGCTTGAGCCACGACTCGAACCTGGACAACAGCAGTGAAAGGCCGGTGCTCTCACCACGGCCAGCCATGCCACCCATAATGGTTTTGAGTACAGGACACTTAAAATTATGGAGGTGTTTGTTCTCAGTGTAGCCTATGCAGCCGCTCCTTTGTGTCGTCACGCAAGGCTAAGCTCCCCAAGAAGCGACGCCGTCACACAAGGCTAAGCTCCCCAAGAAGCGACGCTTCTTGGGGAGCTAAGCCTTGCGTGACGACACAAAGGAGCAGCTGCATAGGAGGCTATTCTCAGTGGTAATAATAGCCTTAATTAGGCAATACAACACTAATTAATACAGAATCACAGTAGTACTTTATTAACAGAAAACATCATACATATATTCTTCATGGCATTCTTCATGGTATAAACAGAATAATCATTCATAATTTGCTTTTTGTTTAGCATTTTTGATTGAAACTTGCTTTAAAATCTTTGGGACAATACACTTACATAAGCTAGGCAAGATATATACAAACAAAACACTGCAACGACATTTAATTAATTCTAATTTTGCTTTTAAAATCCATGAACCTTCAGCTGGTATGGTTTCACAAGCTTGATTTGGAGGAGGAATTCACTGGCATTTTTACGCTGATCTCCTTGCAACTGAATTACTTCTCCATACTCCAAATGTTCAACTACAGTGCCATTGCAGGCAAATTTCTGAAAGAATTAGAATAAACAAGGGCATCGTTAACTTTGGTCATTTAGTGGCTTTTAATGACTTTGTCATTCAATTGCTGGGGTGCATCCATACCTTTGGGAATCCAAAGACAGTGAAGCGGTAGCCATGTTGGATGACCAAACAATAAACGCTAATGAGAAATCTTTTGTTGAAGGTCAACCAAGATGGCTGCCAGTGACGTCACATGCACCCCAGCAATTGATTATGTTGGTACTTATTGACAATAGTCAGAGCAGTACAGATCACTGTGCAAATAAGCTTTTGGTCTTTTGATGGACAACCTTTTTGATATTAGGTTTCATTTTGAGAATTCCAAGCTGAAGCCAGTATAAAGGTGCGATAATACGGGCAACAAGCTAGTGCAACATTTCTTGCAGCATTGTTGCATTGCAACTCGTCTTGTTATTTTTGTTACGATCTCCTTATTATGCAAAAGGAATATTTCTCCTTTTCTTAATGAGCAGTATTGAATTCAAAGTGAGAACGAACCCTGAATGTAATATTTATGAGATAAACAGGAACAAGAAAATGCTGAATGTTCTACTTACATGTATTACATGTTGTCTGACAATTAATGCAACGTATTTTGTCTGAATGTTAATATGATCACATACAGGAAATCTAATGTTCAACACAAAATCTTAAAGATCAAGCAATCAAATGTGGCTTTCTATACCTTTTTAAATGCCTTGAGAATTTTTTTCAGGTCATAGTCATCTGCAATTCCCTGAATCGTAGTCAAAGTCTTTCGGCCATTTCGTTGCTGGATTCTTATATGGATGTCATCGACTTGAACTGATGTTTCGTGCCCTTTTGAAGCTTCATCAAAAGGATCTAAAAAGCGTTTTATTATGAGAAAAAATATATTGACCAAAGGACAAGATCGAGTGAGAGAGGAAAGGAAAAACCCAAGGACCACAGATCGACAACATCGATCTTCAAAGACAAAAATATTATTACTTACTGTTGCTTTTTAGGTTCTCGATCGACATGCGAAGTCTTTAGATCTTTGAAGTTCTCTTAGTTGAATTAAAACGCTTCGAACAATTTGTATTTGAAGGATGGAAAACGATTACAAACACCAATTCTCCTTCTTCTCAGAATAACGATTGCAAATGATTGCACCAAAACAATTTCCCGAATGACGTCATTAAGGGACTTATTCTTCTTATACAAAGACGTACTATAGTAATATCGTTCCTTTCTTCTTTCTTGTCATTTCCCTTTCTTTCTTTTCTTTCTTTTATGTATTTTTTCACATTTCAATCTCTATAAAAGAATTTCTATACACAAATATGTTTAAAAATCGTACAGATCATAAGATAATTAAAGATATTCAATATAATTATTAATTTATTGGAAAAAGTGAGAATGAAACTATTTTTACAAATCAATGACGTATTTACATAATTCACCTCATACTTTCATTTTTGAACACATGAATTTTACATGAGAATTTTAGCATGCTGTGAATTTTCGTTTTTGTTTTTTCCAAAGAGGTACATAAAAGTAAATTGTATTTTAACCCTGTGTCAATATTGTACCTACGTCCCCACTGACCAATCCAGGTCGCAGGCTCAATAAATGACGTACTTCCCGTTTTATATGTCCAGCTCCGACTTGCTTGTACTTTTACAACTAAAAATAGGTTTTCCTCGGTTTTCCTCCAAAATGCTGATATTCTATGCAGAGAAGAGTCTTCTATAAAAATGCACGATGCATTCGAACATGTACCGATCTTGGAGAAGCTTCCATTGCAAATTGAGTGCATTGCCACTTACGGTAAGAAACATGTTTGGCCAATGATATAATTAAGCTTACTAAACCTGAAGAAATACGAGGGGAATATGGTTATATTTGAAGTTAACTTAATGATGATTACCTTGTGTAATGTGTGGCTAGAATGTATTAACGTGGAAAGAAGTCTTTTTGTCATTGAAATAACCAATTTGCTTAATAAGTTGGGCATTTCCAAAAAACTAATTTCCATAAAATTAATGAGTGCTTGTCATGAGATTTATCGTGACTCACCGAGAACTCCCCACTGAATTTCCTGGCTTATACGTCATTTAGGAATGTATAAATAAGTATAAATAAATAAATATGTATAAATAAGTATCGACTTACGGTTGATATCAGTTGTTTTTCAAAGAATCAATGAAAGGCACAATTTTCCGAGAAAGGAAGCCCCTTAATTATAATAATAGAAGGGAGGAGTTCTTCTAAGGGGTCTTCCTGTACAAGTGGATTAACTAACAACTGTTCTCCTGGGTACTTTAGGCTTATGGAATATATAAACCCACTTTGGGGTCACAATAAAATCCACTGACTTGTTTGGTACAGCAGCTACACAGCTGACTGCAAAATAATGAAAAAAATTGTCTTTCTGGTTTTGGGTTGTAACCCTTTTTGCATTTCTATTTACACAAAATAGAATTGATCCTGAGTTTTCACCTTCAATTTAGGTGACTATCTTTTAGTGGGAACAAGACAAGGCCACTTGTTGCTGTATTCAGTGAAAGATGGATCAGGTAAAATAAATGAATATTGAGGTGGTTAATAGTAATTTGTAATATATATATACAGTAGAATCCTGATTTCTTAAACCTCCAAGAGAAATGAAAGTTGGTTCAAGAAATTGGGAGGTTTGAGAAATCAGGGGTAAAACTGAAAAAAATCGAATGGGAAAGAAAACTTGGTCTGAGTTATTGGGAGGTTCAAGAAACCAAGCAGGGGCGGATCTAGGATTATTTATGCATCATCCCAAACGAGGGGTTGTATGATGGCAGTGAAAGCAAAATTAGAGCCTAATTCTAGTTAACCATCATTTTCTCACTTTTATAGTGGGGGTTGCAGCCCCCCAAACCCTAGCTCCCCCTGGATCCACCCTTGCCAAGGGTTTGAGAAATTGGGATTGTATTGTAGTTGAAAAACTTAAACAGTTACATGATATTAATGGTTCATATTAACAAGTGCTAGACATGATACATAGTCACCTCTTCTACCTCCTGTACGCATACTCAGCTCATGTTTAAAGTTGATTTTCTGGGTGGGGGAGGACAAAATGGAATCAAATCATAAGAGAGGGCACCAGTTGATAACAGTCAATTCTTTGTAATTTTCTGAATGGTTTACCCTGCTTAAATAAAAGTATCTATCTATCTATGAGATGGATGAATGAGGCAATGAAGAAGTGAATGTATTTTGAAAATTGACCTTTTTGATTTTAGGTGAAAACAGATTTAAAGTTGACCTTCGTAGTTCCAATAAACTTTTCTCTAAGAAACCAATACTTCAGGTAATTCTGTAGATGATTTTACAAAATTGAAATAAGTATTAGTTTTTAAAAACTCATATACATTAAGACTTAATTATTGAACTTTTTCTGTCTTTAGTTGGCTGTTGTTGAGGAGCTAAACTTATTGATAAGTTTATCAGGTAAATATAATTATAGACTATAATTATAGTAGTTATACAATGGTTAAATTGAGTGGCATACCAGTGGAATATTCCCACTGAGTCACTTGAATGTATTTTCTAGTAATACAGTACACACAGTCAGCTTTAGGCGAGAAGTGTATGCAAAGAAAATACAAGTAATATCCACAGTATGCCACAAGAAACCATTGTTAGTATAACTATTTTATCCCACGCCAGAGAAAATACAGCAATTGGCGCAATGTGTCATGGGAAGGATCAGTGGAATACTGCCGAATATACAACTGCTTTCCTGCTTTCTGATTGGCTGTATTTTCTATGGTGTGGGATAAATTTAATTATTAATAATTGTCAAATAGTATCCCATTCAAGGCTACAAACAGGGTTTAATGCCATGTTTCAATCTTTCATTTTCATTAAACTTGTACATGTACTATCCAAAACCTAACTGATGTGGTTCTTCACAGCCATATACATTGCACCTGTAAATATGGGGGCGGTTTCTCAAATTTATGTGTATCTCAATTAAACTAATTGAAATTAAAGCATCTACATAGGGTGCTCACAATAAACCCGTGAACTATAAACATAGTCACTGAATAGCACAAACATCTTAAGTTTGTTTTCTGTTGTTTAATTAGTGCTATTTAGTACTAATAAGTATTATGTGTTTCATGGCTTTATAAGTGCCAGCACTCTGACTACCAATATTTTCATGCTATAATTATAGTACTATTTACTGTAATAGATTTCTATAATTATTATTGTTGTTAACGTGTTGTTGTTGTTGATATATAGACTCTGTTGTCAGCTGTCATCATCTAGACACCTTTGCTATTCTCTCATCTCTTTCCAAGACAAAAGGAGCAACATTTTTTGCTGTGGACTTAATAGTGAGTTGTGATTTTTGGTTGTTTATGATCTAGAATGTCAAATTGAAATTAAGCCTGATTTTCACTAGTGACACAAGCATTAGGACTGGTTTTCATGAGTAATGGAAGCAGAAGCATCACACACAGACTCAGTGTTGCATTTCTCACCTAGGTGGGAGAGAAAACATTGGTCTGAGAGTGAATCACTGAATCTGCATATGTTTCACTTCTGTTACTGCACAAAGATAAAAAGTTTGCTTGTTTTCAATGACAGCGACTGATATAACTGTATTTTAGTAGCATATGCTTACTTGTACCAATTCACTATGAAATACTTTATACTGAATGATTGGTACACATTCATTTGGTTAACATGCAAGCTTGCACCTGCATGTGCTAGTGTTCATTATTTTGTCCATGAAAATAAGGAAACTTGTACAATGCTTGCACCTGCACTCATTTTTCTATCGCTTGTAAAAAACAGCCTTAAAGATTTTTCATAGCTATTATTAATAACCTCTATAAACAGACACCTTTGGGACCTTGTCTGGTGTCCACTTAATAGTAAGAGGACTGTCTGCTAAGTAGACTGAGGTTCAATTTGACAGTAAATATGTGAAGAAATTTTTGCCAGGACCTGAGCTAGTGCCTGCTTAATAAAGGTTGTCCACTTAATAAGGGGTCTGCTTAATAATATAGGACTTCAGCTAAGTCTTAAAGACAATGATTTTAAATTAGCTGTACTTTTGTTTTATTTGTTTTTCTACAGGTCAGAAAAGCGTCATCAGTGTTTGGTAGGTTTTATGAAACTTTTGAACCCAATCCTATATTGATAGCCACCTCTACAGGGGCTGCTTCATTCCTGTTGATAATGATTTATCAAAATTATCTGTGATGCTATGTTTATGTTGGGCTGGTCGGGCCCTCATGGTTTTCACTTTCCAGACACAAAATTGAAAGGCCAACTTTCTTCTACATCGCATTATTTGAACTCAAGGGATTTCAAAAAGCTCATAATTGCAATCACCTAAAGGCTTGTCCAATTTGAACTGTTTGAAGTCCCATTTGTTTGGATTTATTCCAAAATGCAAAAAGCCAAAAGGATTTCCTATAGAAACATGTAGCCACCTATTAATTTACAGGATGACTTTATTTTTGTTTGCCTCACATAAAGTCTGTTGTAATAATGCAGAAAATGTATTAATGTTGTGATGATATTGTTAGTACATAATTATGTGGTCTAAATTCCCATTTTGGCAAGCAGGAAACATTTCTGTTATTTGCTCACACCAGATCCATCCCCACCATTTGAACTAAAACTTTGTGTGGCTATCAAAAAGAAAATTCAGGTAAAGATTGAATTGATTATCATAGTATTATTGATGATGTTTTGTACATCATTCAAGTTCTTACTAACATACTATATATAAAAACACCATCATGTATAATGTCATGTCACAGTGGGAGAGGAGTTACTCCCCATATAAGCTAAATAGCTATGTGCTGCCCTAAAGAGTATAATTTTCAGCATTTTGGTCTGAAAAACATGTAAATTCTGATTCAATTTGGTCTGAAATAGGTTAGAGTACACTTTTAGAAAAAATGCTTTTTTTGGCTAGAAATAGGGTTTAGTGTTAAGAGAAAATCAACTTTTACATAATTATTTATTTAGTATTTACTTACATACATAGTATGTATGCAGCACACCTCCACCCAAAGTTTTGGGGAATACCAATCCCCCCTTTGTACACCAGTGGAAAGCAACCAAAATTCTGAATTAACATGTCCAGTTCTTAATTACTGGCTACAAAGTCAGTCATTATCAACATTAAGCAAGCTCTCACAATCCCATAACAGATGTACAACTTGGTTATAAATTAATAATAATTATACATTCCTTTATTTCTCAAGTTCTTGATCCTGCCAGCTGTATAGAACATTGTTGTGTTTAATGCACTGTTGATTTTGTTCTTTCCAATTTGCTTAAATTGTACTTTTAGCTGTATAACTGGCGAAATGGAGAATTCCAGGAAATACCTCCTGAGATGGGACTTCCTGACATTGTTAGAGCAGTGGCCTGGGCTGGTGACAGTCTTTGTGTTGGGTTCAAAAGAGAATACTCAATTATAAAGGTAAACAAATTAGGCTATGCTTGTATTAACTTGTAGAGATGAATCAATGAAATAACAAACATTAAGTTTCATGCGTAAATGCTCTTCTCATCTTTGATCTGCCATCATGCAAGCTGCATTAGTTCCCTCATCTGCTATATAATTATGTACAGGTACTGTACATGCATGTATGTGTAATTAAGGAGAATAACATGTAATATGGTGTACCACATCCACTATCACTCGACTGAAATGGTAGAGTATCAACTATAATGGTTGGGTGACTGTTGTCAGAGCATTGGCCATTTGTTGGATGACTGCCAGCCATTCTGTGGTCAACTGTCTGAAATGGAATAGTTTTCATATGACCATGAAAATGGAACACTAACAACATGGTATATTTACAACAGGAATTTCAAATGTTTTATACACTGTAGATATCACAACACTGACATAGGCATGGCATGGGATGGTCTGTTTCACACTGATACAAAAACCGCTCTCTAAATTGTGTAAATTATGTTGTTGTATTTTGCAGGTTAGCAGTGGAGGTGCTACAGACTTGTTTTCTACTGGCAAACACTTAGAGCCCACCATTGCTAAGTTACCTGATGGTGGTCTCATTCTGTGCCGAGATGACATGAGTATTATAACAGACAGCTCAGGAAAGCATACTTCCAAACAATCTATTACATGGTCTGACACACCTATAGCTATACGTAAGTCTAGAGATGAGATTGGTATCACATGTGTTTTGTCATTGATGTCTTTGCTTTGCCCAAAAAACATCTTCCAGAGGACAGACTTTGGGCCCTGTGTGCAACCAATCCACATGGAATAGAGTGATGCCAAAACAAGAATAATGACCAGACTTGAGCCATGAACTGCTTGCACGCTAATTGACTAAGTCACCCTAATCTTGCTCTTGTATACCTAGGGGAGTCCTGCCAAGTAAAATAAATATAATGACTGACATGTTAAGCATTTATTGAGTAAACAGTTTTGTTTATTATAAATTTATAATGTTGCAGAATATGTAGAACCTTATATCATTGGTGTTCTTCCAAGATATGCAGAAGTCCGCACAATAAATCCAAGGGCATTAATACAGAGTATAGAACTACAAAAACCACGTTATGTAGCCAAAGGGAAACATGTCTACATTGCATCCACTCTCATGTCTGGCAGCTTGTTCCTGTGTCTATTCCAATGCAGATCCAACAGCTTTTGCAGGACAAGCAGTTCAATTTGGCTCTCATGCTTGCAGTAAGTAGTACAATATAGACATTACTATTTAGGAAAACATAAAAGGGAAAGGAAAGAAAAGCTGAAAGAGAGAAGAGTTCTAAGAGTGGAAAAGAAAAGAGAAGAGATGGGATAGGATAGGGTGGGTAAGCATGCAAGGTAAGAAGGGAAGAGCAGAGCAGAGCAGAGCAGAGCAGAGCAGAGCAGAGCAGAGCAGAGCAGAGCAGAGCAGAGCAGAGCAGAGCAGAGCAGAGCAGAGCAGAGCAGAGCAGAGCAGAGCAGAGCAGAGCAGAGCAAATAATATTTTGTTCACTATTTTCTATCCAGGAATTGATTGAAGAACCAGCAGCTGAGAAATCAAGAAGAACAGAACACATCCAGAATTTGTATGCATTTGAATTATTTTGTCAAAAGAGATTTGATGAATCACTGCAGTTGTTTGCAAGATTACAAACAGGTATGTATGATATATTTTTCCTTTTGCATTTTTTCTTTGCTCCTTAGCTGTTTTTCTTATCTTTATCCCCTAATAGTCATCACCTTGTTTTTCAGCATTCTACTTAGCATATACAGGAATATAGTATCTCACTTTTGTTTTCATCTTGTTTTCTCCGCTTTTTTCATTCAATTTTATATTTTACTCATTCTCCATTCTTTCCTCCCTCTTTTCCTTCCATCTATTTTTTTTCCTGCTCTTTTTGCCATTCTTATTCATTTTAAATTCATTAATTCATCATTTCTTTATTTCTTCTCACTTTTTGTCTTTTCTTCTCTTCCTCATCAATTTTCTCATTTCACAGAAATCAATAAGGCTACTTGTTTTTTGTTATTTTTAGATCCAACTCAAGTTATAGGATTATTCCCCAAACTTCTCCCATCTGAGTTTTGTGATCAGTTAGAGTATCCAGATTATAAACCTGATTTAAAACCAAGCGAGGTTGAGAGAGGTTATGTTGCCTTAATTGAATACTTGACACAGGTACAGTGACACCGTCATGTTTAAAAAAGGATAGAAATTCTTAGATCTTACTTGAGGAATATTTAATGGCTTCATTGTATGTATGCAATAAATATTATAAGCAAATGTTTTTTTAATTACAGAAACGTAATGAGCTGATCAAAGCAGTTGACAAATTAGATGATAACAAAAAGAAAAAAGATGTCGAAGAAAAACCCAGTGAAGGTATGGTTATCACAGATTGGTCCCTCCCTCCCTCCATCCTTCCATTCCTCCCTCCATCCATTCCTCCCTCCATCCATTCCTCCCTCCATCCATTCCTCCCTCCATCCATTCCTCCCTCCATCCATTCGTTCATCCATCTATTCGTTCATCAATCCATTCGTTCATTCATTTATTCGTTCATTCATTCGTTCATTCATTCATTCGTTCATTCATTCATTCTATTTCTACTTTTCTTTACTCTCCTTTTTAGTCTGTGAATAAGAGGAGTGCCATTTTTCTTTCTTATTCTAATAGTCTTTTGTGATGTTGTTCTTTCATTTAGTCGACATCAGAGCACAGAAGAACCTTAGACAACGACAACAAATCATTGACACGACATTGCTGAAGTGCTATCTACAGGTATCGCTTGAACTGTCTTTCTCTGATTTGAGATTTGTATTCAGGAGGCAAAGTGAATGCTGATTTCCATGAAATTGGTGACGATTGTTGCTTTTGGCAAACCAATCATCGGCGTTCATCGTAAAAAAAACATTTTAAGAGTCCAACCATGATTCACAGTAATCATCATCATCATCATCATCATTTTTCATTTTTATAACACTTGTCCTATTTTATTTCAGACAAATGATGCATTAGTTGCTTCACTCCTACGATTAAAAGACAACAGTTGTCATGTAGAAGAAAGTGAACGAGTTTTAATGCAACATAAAAAGTATAAAGAATTAGTAGTCTTGTATCAAACTAAGGGACTTCACAAGAAAGGTAAGGATTGCAGCCACGATTAGACACTAAAAATTACGTACTTCATGCTTTAACCGCTTCGATAATTGGTCCTGCCAACAAGTAGTGTTCAAACGAGACACAAGTGCACACACAGTTTGAAACACATTTCAACAAATTACAGCCGTGAAGGGGAAAGCAGAAAATTCTAGTTTTGGTTAGTTTTCTGTAGAAGAAGAAATTTAGAGTAAAATCGAGAAAAACAAGAAACAAGAAACGAGAAGTCTTCTACTAAGTCGACTGACCAAAATAGGACAATTTTCATCAACTTGAAAAATGAGCAAATGGATGAAAGAAGCCGCAAGTTGGCACAAGACGAAATAACGTGTGTGTCGCACGTCAATACAAGTCGCCATGCGTCGTCGAATGTCGGTGTTCTTGCTTGAAAAGGGCTTAAACTTTCTCAGTCTTTTCTCCCGGACGCGTGATATTCAGTGAAGATTTATCCATGACTGAGCAGGGGAGGGTGCCAGAACGGTTTTGAAAATGCAAAATATCCTAGTTGTTCTATTGAGATTAATTTACTATTCTAGCTCTAGATTTATTGCTACGACAAGCACAGAAAGCCAGTGGGCCTCTAAAAGGTCATCAAAAGACTGTCCAGTATCTACAACGACTTGGTAGGTGTCTAGTGCTTTTGCAAGTAGTGTTTCGGGTAGATTTTGTTGTTGTTGTTGTTGTTGTTGTTGTTGTTGTTGTTGTTGTTGGTGGTGGTGGTGGTGGTGGTGGTGGTGATACATTTGCATTTGTTGTTGTTGTTGTGGTGGTGGTGGTTCTTCTTCTTGGTGGTGGTAGTGGTGGCGATACATTTGCACTGTCTTATTTCGATATTTTTTTAATATTTTCAGGTCGTGATCATTTAAAGCTAATTTTTGATTTCTCTGTATGGGTATTAAAGGCTCATCCTGAT
The DNA here is from genome assembly GCA_029948255.1 of Telmatactis stephensoni. Lineage (NCBI taxonomy): Eukaryota > Metazoa > Cnidaria > Anthozoa > Actiniaria > Isophelliidae > Telmatactis > Telmatactis stephensoni. Next base: position 585,575 of record JALIZF010001919.1, on the reverse strand, counting down.
GACGGTCTAAAGGTAACAATTGAAATTATCCCGTATTCACTTATTGCCTGCCAACTAAGGTTTCAAATCGTAATTGAGCTCCAATCTCGACTTAGAGCAATTATTCAGGGACACTGAAAGCTAAAATTATATTGGCGGAGAGGTCTATTTATTACAATCTAACCTCCACTAACTGCCTGCCACCCGTCTACAATGACCAGCGTTTTCCGTCAATGTACCATGATTCTCTTGCAGATTTTTACAGAGGATTTACCAGAAGTAGAGAGCTTACCACGTGACCAAGTCTTGGAGCATATTGAGCAGAATGCCAAAGGATTAGTAATTAGATATTTGGTAAGCAAAGCCCAAGGGTCGATGATGGATAGATTGGGGACATTATAACAGGGTTTTCATAATTTGTTAGTTTATTCTTTCATTCTTTTCATTCATTCATTTTTCTTTATTTCACTAGATTATTTCTCCATTTATTCATTCAGTTTATCCCAGTCTGTACTGATTCGTCTGTCCATCTATTTATTCATTCATTCACACATTTGTTGTTTCCTTTCGTTCTCTCTTTTCTTCCTTTCTTTTTTTCTTGTTAACATTATCATAATAATAATAATCATATCATCATTCTCTCCAGGAACATGTAATCTTTATATGGTTTGAAACCAACCCAAAGTTCCACAACAAGTTAATCAATTGTTACCGCGAAAAGGTTCAAATTCTAATGAAGGAATATTTAGACTCCTTACCTGAAGGTAGGTATAAGCTGGACTCTTTGCATAAAGCTACTAATAATATGCAGGTGCACACTTCGCCTCGCCTTGGCTCAGTAAAACAAAAGAATTACCGAACCATCCCATTGTTTAGCTGTGTCAAAGTGAGACGAGAGGTGTATCTGCTTATAATTAACAGTATTACGCAAAGGGTCTATTCAGTAGCTACCTTGTTGATGTTCTCTTTGTGTGTGTATGTGCTCGTTTGTTCGTTCGCTTATTGGTAGGTGCATTAATTATTCACCTGTTCCACTATCTGCTTTTTATTTACTGATTACGTACACTGTAATTAACGCTGTTTATTTTATAGGTGATAAACCTTTCCCTCCAGGCAGTGAACCAGGTGAACTAGGTGAATTACGAGGTCGTCTTCTATTTCTTCTCGAGACATCCAAGTATTACCAAGCAGAAACTTTGCTGACACATTTCCAGGAATGTATGTCTAGCTCTTACTGAACATTTTTATCCACTTCCGCCCTCCAACCTTCTCTGACTCCACCTATACATGAACAGTCATGCTGTTGTTGGAATTTTTATGGAATGTATTTAAGCAATACAAAACGCGCGCGCATGTCTCTGTACTGTGATATAAACACGATGGAAGATGTAGAGCAAGAGAAAAGCAAGCTTAGGATCACGAGGCGTAGCCGAGTGTTTCTCTTACTTGTCGAGTGCCCTACATCCTCTAGAGTGTTTATATCACAGTACAGAGACATAAGCGATCGTTTTATATTGCTTATATGAAATATTTTCGACGTTTTTTTTGGAGCCATGTCTGTGTCCTCTGATATAAACATGGCATCCAGCCAAACAGCGCGCGCGTTATATCTCAAATATTTTATAAAATAAAGCAGAAATGTGCAGTTGTTTATTGCTGTGTTAATGCTAGTTGCGTTATTGTTTTTCGCAGCTTTTTACCACGAGCGAGCCTTGTTGCTTGGTCGAGTTGGACGTCATGAAGAAGCTCTTGCTATATACATTCATATTCTTAAGGATCCCAAACTGGCTGAAGAGTAAGTAGACATTTTTAAAGGCTGCGTTGACCTCCTAAGGTCTCGAAATATAGTAAACGACCAGTCACAGGGACTGAAAGATGCTGCGACAGTTTCCCTCGCATGATATCAAACATCTTGATGCTACAACAGAATTTTGATTTCACGTGGTTTTAGGTCGCGGAGATGACCCAATTAGCCACTTTCATACCGTGAAGACTGGGTACGAGTCCCTAAATTTTGACGATGGTAACACAAAACTCATATAGTCAGAAAGAGCACATCGAGCTATATAAACTCCCGAAGTTTGGTGTTAATCGGATCAATATTGATGACTAACCGCATTCAAAAATGCTAGAATTTACAAAGAAATGTATGGTTGTAGGGACATTTTGTCCCTACAACCATACATTAATTGTAAAATCTAGCATGTTTGAACTGCTGTATCTCTTTCAATGTATATCCGATTAACATCAAACCTCGGGATTATATACAGCTCGATGTGCTCTTTCTGACTACATAAGTTTTTTGTTACCATCATCAAAGTTTAAGGGACTCGTACCCAGTCTTCACGGTATGAAAGTGGCTAATAAAAATCTTCTCTAACTTATCGCGTATACTGCAAGTATGAACTGTACGTGTATGCGTTTCTCTGTGATTGGCTGCATCGACTTATATAGTTGAACTTGTTACATTTGAACTTAATCCAAAAGGCAGCTTGTTCCAAAAAATAATTGATTTCCCTCTAAAGTTCGGTACGCCCATTTACAGTATACACCCATACACATAACACAACATCGTAATAATTTCGTTGTGCCAACATATTAGAGCCATTTTATATGTGCGAAAATAAAATGCGTCTTATCTAAGACGCAATTTAGATCAGTAAGACATGAAGACGCATCTTATCAAGAACAGCGTTCTGAGGTATTCTTATGTTGTTGACATCGTAAGACAAAAATTGTCGTTTATACGGAGAGTTCTTTTTAAGTCACGACTAAGATAAAACACATCTTATTTACAGTCGTATAAATTTTCTTCGTATCTCGTTTTGAAAGAAAACGAATTAGTTTTAATTGCATTCTTGTAGATATTGTCAGCGGACGTACTCTGAAGAACGAGAAGGAAGCAGTGAAGTAAGTCCACATCTGGGATTCCTTTGTATTGTTTAAACGCGGTGTACTGGGATCAGACTCCTAGTTTTAGTTCTCTACACCACTATACTAACCACGTGATTGATCTATGTGACAGGTGTATGTGTCGCTACTGCGCATGTACCTTGAGCCCCCAGACATGAAGGGTTTGACAGTAAAAACCAACATCCCAGCAGCGTTGAATGTACTCAAAGAACATCACCAGAAGATAAGTACTGCTAAGGTAATCACTGTCTTGTCAACCTTTGGTACCAAGGGAAAGGGGGAAGGGAACGTCGTGGCTCCTCAAAGATACCACGGTTTATCAGAAAGAGATTCAGCAAATTAAACGTCGCGACAGCACTTCCATGACGACATGTTTTTGCGTGCTCTTTATGACGACGCGTACGCCAACTGTCGTTTGAATGTGTTCCATCGTCTTTGACGTCGCGTCGTGTTTGCGAATTCTCGCGCCGAGTTTTTGTCTTATAGATCTGCCCCTTAAATACTATTCACACATCGTCGTCAGTCTAGTTAGCAAATATCCTCCCTTCACTTTTATTATCTTGACGAGTATTTTTTATAGGCCCTAGAGCTTCTGCCGTCAAATATTGAAGTTCGCGAAGTGTATGACTTTCTAATCGGACGTACTGGAAGGTAAAGAAATAAAGAGAAAACGAAGTCAAGTACTACGAAGCTTACTGTTTGCAGAACACTTGCAGGTATGAAAAGAAAGGAAGGGAAGGGAAGAGAACGGGAGGTGAGGGAATGGGAGGGTAGGGCAGTGGAGTGATGAGAACACACATCACAATAAAAATATAGAATACGCTCTTCACAATAATCAAAACAGTTTTTCGCACAATTTTCTTTCAGGTTCAGGAACAGCGAATGTTTTATCAAGGACGTAAAATTTTACTGACGGAGGAGAGGGTGTGTCGAGAATGTCACAAGCGAATAGGAAACAGGTAGGACATTCTACACCCCCACACCCTTCCCTTATTTTGCTGTGCAGTCCATGTTAGCAGTGCTTTTGTCTTGACATTTTTTTTAGTGCCTTTGCTTATTATCCAAGTGGTGAAATCAAACACTTCTATTGCTACAAGGATCCCAATGCAGAACAAGACTTACCTTCTGATGATCAGACATTTAACAGATAACATACGTTACTGCTCAGACAGTTCACTATTCACTATCGAGAAGGGTGTTGACTTTTAGATGGTAAAGTTAAATGAGGTATTTGTCTATCCACGTACTCCAATTTAGGTTTTGATTTTAAAGGTTGTGGTAGCCAAAAGTGTGGGTTAGTAGACCTAATAATTCGTTTAACAATGTTGACTCAATTCAGTGTAACTAACCTTTATATAGCTAGGGGTGTCATTTCCTTTATCAGTCTTTCTTTCTTTTTTTAACCTTGAACATAATTGGAAGTATCCAGAGAGATTAGCGAATAAATGTTCCCCCGGGATAAATGTTCGCGAGTGTTCTCAAGAGGTTTGCCGCGCAGTTTCTGCTGGAGAGCAGAGTGGCCGAAGTGTAGTTCAGTATATGAAAAGATAAGAAAACAAAAAGACTTCCAAACAAAAACACCGAACGATGACATCTTACGGAACATCTTACACTAGTTAAAGCATTTTCAAATTGAAAGTATTAAAAATAATAGGATTTTAGGATAAATCGGAGTACTGGGATCGGTTGTTCAAAAGGCTATTAATAAGAAATCTCACCAAGGCAGACGGCCACTAGAGGAGTTCATAATGTCTGCCATCGATAGGTGTCTTGGAGAGAAAAATATGAAAATCAAGCAAACAAGCCGGAGCCAGGTACAAGCATTTGTAGTACAATAGACTCCACCGCATTGTAGCTTATTGAACAATCTTATTCTTGCGTAATTCTCAATTCTATTTTCTAAATAAATTTAAATTAATAAAGATTGAATAAAACGAATATTTTGTATCTGATCTGGATAAATTGTTCATAAAGCGAGGTTTGTCAAGTTAGGAGCAAACTTTTGGAGAAATTACAAACCTGATGTGTGAGTTGCAGTTGAGGGGAGGGGAGGGAGGGAATGTATAGGCAATTGGGTGACAGTATTTGCGACACGAACAAATTGCACTTGATCCGTACATCTGTGCACGACCTAATTAAACCTAATCAACTTTACCTGTGCATGGCAAACAAGCCTATGTTCCAGGCCAATTTGAAGGGCACGAGGCTTGGATCCTGGGTGGAGCCTTTTAGTATGAAACTTAGTCCTTCGCAGGTAATGTGGAGTTTCACTTGGCTATGGAATTTAAATTCTCGTTCAAATGTAGCTACGTTTTTATAGCTAGTTGCATGGTCAGGAAGCAGCTCTCTTCCCCTTCTGAGCTCATACACTTTTATCAGTCTATCAAAGATGCATAGTCGGTTACACAAATCACTAACCACACCGTTAAAATCAACGTCAAATCCAGTTTATTCAGCATTTTTCATGGTACAATGCCGAGAGTTGGTGTAATGCATGGTCAATTACTTGAACTCGATAAAGAATAAAACTTTAAATAAAAAAGGTTTGAAATGGGGAGTTTTTGATGGGAAATGTTTCGGTGAAACATTTATAAGGGTATCGAAGTCAAGGGTTTTTGGACTAGTTCGATAAGCGAGTTCAAGATAACATGAATTCCAGTTTAGTTTTTATTCAAAAAGGCTTTAACGTGTTTGATTAAATCGATCCTTCCTAGAAGTATGGGATTACCAGCTTCGTTACCAAGCCATTTAGGTTCTTTACGGACTACACATTCGTACTCTTGAGTGTCCCAGTTCTTGATTTTAATTTGGTTTTGTAACCTCTTGGACATTTTTGACGGGGTTGGCATACAATGTACCTCTTTCCTTCAAAGAAAATATAATATTTTCTCCACTGTTGAGCACATAAATCACATATCCTAGCAAAGGTACACTTCAAGCATCCTTGATTGCAAACTGAAATACAAAGAGTTATATGTGAGGGAAATTAAACCTCGCTGTCGTTTTAGGCCCTGGAAACAAACGAGGAAACATGTTTCCGGAAACATCACCAGTGCGCACATATTTCGCAAATGTTTCCCAGTTTAGATACACGAGAAACATTGTTTCTCACGACAGATTTTGTTCCCGAGACAAAAAAATAAAATGCATGAAATGTTTCTGAGGGGGTGTTTACATGGCACCAGGATCATCCTAGCAGGCGAATCATCCTGCCTGCTATACATTTACTGCATTCTGTTTACATGGAAATTTGTGCCTTCACTTCGGGTAGGATCATCCTAGTACTAGGATCATCCTAGTACTAGGATCGGGTTGCATCGGGCATGTAAACTAAACGTAAAAGTTGGTTCGCCTGCTATGATGATGCTAGTGCTAGGATGATCCTAGTGCCATGTAAACACCCTCTGAGATGTTTCAGAAATAAACATTTTTGTATTTCGGCAACAAAATTTGTCGCCAGAAACAATGTTTCTTGTGTGACTCCACTGGGAACATTTGCGAAGCATGCGCGCTAGTATGTTTCCGGAAACACGTTTCCTCGCTTAGCCGGGGCCTTTACCTGAACTCGCAAAAACGAGAAATTTACATATTTGTAACAGGATAGCGTTGAAACTTCAAAATTAAAAGCCAATTGAAATAATGAAAATTAACAAGACACAGTCACAATGATGTTGAAACAGTGTGCAATGATGTTGAAACCGAACGTGTTCTGCAAGACATCTCCGGAGAACAACTAAGTAGAGGGGCAAACAAAGTCCCGGAAGCGAGACTGGACATCCACACACGTGGATTCTGGGAGAGACAACGATCTGCCTTTTTTGACGTAAGGGTTTGCCACCCGAATGAAGATTCGTACCAAGGCCTCGAACCTCAACAGATCTACAGAATGCAAAGAAAGAAGAAACGTGTACGCGGAAAGAGTCATGGAAGTGGAACATGGCACGTTTACTGCCATTGGTCTTCACTACAACTGGCGGCATGGGAAAGGAAGGTACCACAGTCGACTAGCAGATCTAGAGTTAGTTGCTACTAAAGGGGGACAGTACGCAAAACAATCTCCTGGATAAGAGCGAAGATTTCATTTTTACTGGTTAGATCTGCATTATGTCTGAGAGGACCCAGGACAATTGGTAAAAGAGCATCATGTGGCATTAAGAACATTGACTTAGATGTTGAAACAACAAAGTGCCACCTGCATTAATTTTTTTTAGTTAATTTCTTTATTATGTATCTGATTTTTTATATTTCTATTGTCAAATCAAAATTTATCATAGAGTATTTTTAATTGAAGTTAAGATTATATTTAGAAGTTGAGAAATTTTGTAAATAAAGTTCCATTATATATTATTAAAATTAGAAAATATCATTATTATTATTATTATTATTATTATTATATTATTATTATTATTATTATTATCTTACTGAAAAAGCTAGAAAAGTCACAACTCCAAACAATAACTTGTGGAATTCCACAAACAGTACATTAGGACCGTTGTTATTCTTATTATACTGATATAAATGACCTCCCAAACTGTAGTCCTGACAAGTTGAAATTCAAAATCTTCGCTGATGATGCAAACGTGTTTGCTTCTGCAAGTGATCTCAAATCTCTAGACTGACAAACAATGAATTCTAAATTAGCAAAAGTCAAGCAATGGTGTGACATAAACAAACTGGTATGACCAAAACAAATTTCATGATAGTCAAATCGAAAAAAAGGACGCTCCTATTAATACAAAAATTAATAGTAAAGATGGAGCGCCCTGCTCACTAAAAAGGAAAAACTGCATAAAAAATCTAGGCGTGATGATTGATGATTCTATATGTTGGAAACATCACTGGAATCATCACAAAAATTAAGACGTTATCTCTCCATCAAACAGCTTACTCAAATTAACTATAACTTTATATACTCCAAACATATCTTATGCTATTATAGCATGGGGTAGTGCATATAAAACAAATTTTCAAACTAAACAAAACCATATAGCTAGAATGATTTTCTTTGCTACCCTCTACGGGAAAGAAACAGAAAGTGCCAAACCGCTCCTAAACGTATTAGGGTCTCCACAGACGAGACAATTAGTTGTCGACAACTATTTTTTATCGACAACTAATCCACTGGGAAGTGATTTTAGCGGACAGCAACTTGGTAAAGGTCCTGCAGGTCTTGTAGCTGCACCGACTTAGCCCCACCCTATCCCCATCCATTGAGTGAACCCTCCCCTCCCCAATTGTAATAAACAATGTGTGTGTATATAGAGCATTTTAAGTAGGGTAAACTTCGAAGAAATCTGACGGCTAAATGAAGTCGGCGACCCCCATTTTTTATTTGCTTGTTTTTACTTCTTATTTGTTTTTCTTTCATCATGCAAAATTTAAAAAATTCTGTCTAGAGGAATCTTTTGCCCATGAACGTCCTTAATTGATTACAGTCAACTGACCGGTTATTGCGGACAGCCTTGAGCAGTCTTAAAATGCGTGAGTCTACAGTCTTGTAGAACGTACGAATTTTAAATATTCACTTACTTTAACAAATAATCTTCTACTAACACTCGTTTACCTTAGTGATTCCTCGACAACGTGCAAGCGTTGTCTAAGCATGCACAATCACTTACAAATTCCTTTTTTATATGTTACACAGATTGCTGGAATTTGGTCTAAGATATGGCATCTACTATTTCTATTACGTAACATTGGTTGTAAATCGGCTGTCAGTGGGGCTACAGATATTTTTGTTAAATCAATGGTTTTGGTCGTCTTGTTGGCGTTGATGCAGTAGCCTTGTTTACTCTCAGGTTCGAAGATGTTCTTTTTGTTTTGCATTTGGCGTACGAAAAAATAATGTCGTTGTGCAGGAGTCGATCCCTTTTGGAAGAGCTGCAAGCAAAGAAATGAATGTTGGTTAGTTTTGTAATTTTCCCAGTTTTTGGTTTGTAGACTGAGCCATCATCAGGGAATCCAATGTTATAACGGGCTATGGTTCTTGCTGATTCCTAATAAGATTGATTGATAGTTGGCTGATGGATTTCTAAATTCTAGGAACCCTGAAACTAAAGGGTTTCCTGCAGATCAAGAATCTGTCTGCATATTCATTTTTCTGCTTCAAGTGATTCCCTTGAAATAGAAGGAGAAATGTCATTTTCCCAAAACTTTGTGTATTTGTTCTTTACAAGGTCGCGCGCGCGCTCGTTGAGCCAAATGCGCAGAACACAATGCGCGCTGGAAATATGGGCCACCGTAATCCGCAGCGCCCTCATTTGTACGGATTCAATAACATTTGATAAATAATCAGGCAGTGCAGCCCATACAGGCGAAGCATACTCTAAACTTGACCTTATCAATGAGCAAAATATACTAATCAGATCAGCCCTGGGAGACACCAGATTTCTTAAGCACTCTAAGAGCTTAAAGGCGCTTGCCGTCAGTTTGCCGTGGCTTTCTTAACTATGTGCTCAACGTGAATATTCCACATGTTAGATCATTACTAGTATATACACCAAGAAGCTTATAGCTAGTAACCCTTTCTATTATTGAGCCCATTAATTGTAAAGGACTTATTGAAGTTGGTGTGTACTGTAGAAAGTTAGTTACTAATTCTTTACATTTTCTTAGGATTTAACCGCATGCCATGCTCTAAGGCAAAGGTATAGATATCATTAGCAATGCAAGGAAGATATCAGCTAGGCGAATTCTTAGGTATTATTTCACCAACTGTTGTGTCGTCAACATAAGGACCATGAATAAGCTAACCTATTAACTAGTATGGCAAACAAAAGCGTGGCCAATTTGGTCCCTTGCGTGATTCCGCCATGGGGAAAAACTGGAGCTGATATAGAGCGATTAATCTTACTGACCCTCTGTGACCTAGATGTCAAAAAACTGCCAACCCATCTAGTGATAAAACTGCTAACTCCCAATATATCTAGTTCTGTCATAAGGACATTGTGATCTACTAAGTCAAATCCCTTACTGAAATCAGCAAAGAAAATTCGATTCGTGCAATGTTCCCACCTCTGTCCAAGGCTTCTAGGATGGCATGCATTAGATATATTATTGCATGAGTTGTTGACTTGCCAGTAACAGAAAATTGTTTAGGGTCCAGCTGGTTGATCACTTGATGGAGCAGAAGTTTCAGGATAAAGCCTTCAAATACTTTTGCAGTTGCGAGGTGAGAGTAATTGGTCTAAGATCATCCTCCACAGACTTTTGGGGTGAGCATTTGGGCACAGGGATGATAAATGTATGCGTTCGAGAAATGTAATTTTCGTCATATTTCGTTTAGTGGATACTCTATGGTCTTCTAAGTTTATTTTGAAAATGTAATAAAAATGGGGGTCATCATTTCTCGTTTGCGAATATATTTTGTAAAACATCCTAATAGGGCCAAAAACGACGCTTTTCCGAGAGAGGACTGACGCTAGATTTCCAAATATCACTATCTATCGCTTCAAAGGTTCGAAAAATAATCGGCCGGAGTTGCGTGTTCAGTTTAACGTTTTTACACGTACTCTGAATGAAAATACTCACAAAGTCGTAATTCTGTGCTTTTCGAGCCATGCGCAGAAATGTGCGCAGTGCAAAACAAAGGAATTACCTCAAACACGACTGTACATGTATTATTCTTTACAGCAAGAATGAACTTCTTGTTTCGAGGCCAGGTGATTGTTACTTTGCGAGTACCATGGTTTGAAATTGTACTGTTAATCCAAAAACCTACAAACAAACAGTAAAATTGTCTTTATAGTCAGTTGTAGGAATACAAATGTGACAGGCGCCTCTGGAGGATTTCGAGGGACGTAGTCATCTTGTTTTTATGGGTTGAATAAACTCACTGTAGCATGCATGCAATACTCGATAAGTATACCGGATGACCCGCCGTAATAGAGCATGTTTGTGTGGTGTCTGAAGAACACTGCTTCCCAACTCCATGATGTACGTCTAAGTGGAATGAAACTTGAGAACGCGCATCATTTTTGCTTCGGTTAGAATAACAACAACTGCAAAACGGAAGATAAAGATGTTTTTCAAGTTGATCTGGGATAGTGTGGGTGTCGCCCGAGTGACTGTATTTAAAGACGATCATTATTTAAAATTCCATTATGTGATTTAGTTCTCTTTTTCCTGACTTACTGGTTGATGTGGTAGTATCGCAGCAATGTCCAAAACCTAAAGTAGGGGGTAATGTCTTATTTGTGTGATAAACTTTGAGCAAACCACACCCATCGTCATTGAAAAACTTATTGTTTCTCTGGATTACCATGTACTGTTCTCTTGGGTTTCCGTTAACGAAGACGATGCATAAAAATAAACAAATCTGAAAGCAAAGAAATTAGAACCATATACTGATATATAAGCATCGTTTTACGCAGTGAGTGAGAGTTGGACAAACAAAATCACAGTAATTCATAAAACTGTAATACTCAGCAAACATTCTTTATTTCGAAGAGCTACCGCAATAAAACGTTTTGGCCTGTCCGACAGCAACCGCTGAAGACTAGTGATTGCAGGATTGTGTGAATTTCACTAATAAAGTATAATATACTTTGAAATGTAACCGACGATGTCGTTTACAAAATCTCTATAGACTCTAATCAAAAACCCTCAACGTTTCGCTCTTGAAGGCCAACAAGAAGTAACATGCTGATTACATTTCATTGAAACCATTCAAACAATCATTTGCTCAAAATGACAATTTGAAAAAAATATCTCAGTTTTTTGTTGTGAAGTTTTGAAAAAGTTCAATTTTCAATGGAGTCCTTACCAAAGTTTTCAAGTCCATCGTTGAGTAGCTTGGCAGAACCTTGTTCTGATCTTCTTTTTTGTTCTTCTTGACTTGTTTCTTTCAAAATGGCTTCTTTTTTTGTAAATGTATGTACGAGCAGCTCATATTTATATGCTGCAAAACGGCCAGTAACAGAACAAAGTTCGAAACCGGCAAGTCTCTTCTATTTCTAAAGGTGTAGAAAGGCGCTTCCTCATTCGGTTTCCTGCTGATGAAAGCTTCCTAATTTGGGAAACTTCATGGACTTCGTGATTTTTCTGATCTCATGGGTTGAGTCCTTCCAACCTGCTTATTTCTTGTGGTTTTGAACTGGAATGTTTTTCATACTTCACAAAATAAAGTTCATGGTATTATCAACTGTCGTGAAATCAAAACAGGAAAAAAGCCTATAGCTGTTAATGCAAGGTCTGTAAGGACAAATGTTAAGCATTTTCGGATATCCGAAAGGGAGAGGAGAGCATACCGCTACAAGTGAGGAACTGCCAACGCTAAATATATGCTTCACCTTAACCTTTACCTTAGAACCGGCGCCCGGTTGAGTGGCTCATTTGGTTGAGCGCCGGTCTTCTGTTCGGCAGCGGAAAGTCGAGGTTCGATTCCTCAGCCGGACCAACACTCAGGGTCTTACAATAATTGAGGAGAAGGCCGGCTGCCTTTGTAATTACATCTGCAAATAGTTAGACCTTCACGTCTTCTTGGATAAGGATGTTAAACCATAGGCCCCATCTCCGGCCAAATCTACTATAGAAATCCGCACAAAAAAAAACAAATATAAGCTATCTATCTCGATTAACTGAAAAGTTATTATAGATAGCTTGTACCTGTACACTCGTTATCTCGTTCTGTATTAACTAAAGTTATTACAAAACAAAATTACTATACATGTACTTTATTAATTCTTTTTATTGATTGTAATAGTGGACTGAAAAATGGTACAAAATAGAAACTAACGGTCAATGTTAATGTCAAATCCTTGCATTGGGGACGTTAAAGAACCCTTACCAAAGAGAAAGATTCCTTATCGGAATGCAAGCCAGTGAGTTGCCGGTGTGTGTGGTATGTCCTATTATGTCCACAGGGTCCACTGACGTCAATGGACTGACGCGAAAAGCGCTGTTGTGGTGTTCCTAATTAAGAGAAGAGCGTCATTAGCTCAGTTAATCTAAAAGTGATCCAATATATCAACACATCTGAGGGAATATCCTTAGGATTAACGTCATCCAAGCAACAGTTTCGTTACTTAGTTCAGTAAACAATCCATTGATACATTTAATTTGAAACAATTATAATCTAATTATATCTGTTGTGCATGCGTACTTTGACTGGCCATGCTAATTTGCCAAGAAACTGGCTTTCAAGATATCTGATCGAGTAGCTTGATCATATCAGGATGTTACTCTGCAAATAAGAAAACGGAATCTGGAATACCGATATGTTCATCTATACTGCAACTGTACCCATCATATTTGACTGATGATTTGTATTCTCTCAATTTTTGTCACTGCAGGACCCTATTGGTAACAGTGTTCTACAGTGAAAGGTTATACTGTTTAAACATTCGCTTATTATAGTCAGAATAAAAAGAATAAAGAAAAAAAACCTGAATAACAATAATTTTAAAGGGTCTTGGCTTGAAAATTTGTAAACTGTCCGAAATTTTTCCTCGACGCGTAGGATCAGCCAAATTATAACGTCCTCGATTCTTTTTTGGCAAGTTTTCTCGGCCTTTCTTCCGTCAGTATGGCCTTCCGTCGTCTGCCTGTGTAGTGCTGCTCGTATCCGACAACGATCACGAAAAGCATCAGGACGCAGATACGAAAGGCCATACTGCCCCGGGGGGGTTCTTCGGGGTCAAAACGGAAACCTCCAAAACGTACCCTAAAAATTACCCAAATGCCAAAATTTTCGACCCTAAAAAATACCTAACAGCTCAAAAATACCCCTAAAAATACCAAAAATACAAACAAAAAACTAACAAAGTAAGGCAGTAAGTAAAAAAAAAATCGTCTCGTTTATTTTGTACCCCTAGAAAATACCATCTTTTCTGAAAAACCTTGGATTTTCTCTGACGACCCCTAAAAAATACCAAATCGGCGATTTCAACCCCTAAAAAATACGACGATCATCCCTAGCACACCAATATAGGGAGTACCCCCCCCCCCCCCCCCTCCCCCGGGCATACTGCCCGCATAACGAGAAATTAATTCACAGGCCGAAATGAAAGATTTCTGAGATCGGAAATCTAGTCGGAAATCAGGTTTTATTAGGTTTTCGTAGAGTTTCCGTGACGTGAAATTTCCCTTGTGCTTGTATTGCTCATTGCATTTCCGCTGTTGATATACAGTAAAAATGGACTTATGCGCCACGCCGTCTCGTTTAATACATGACGGAAACGCTGTATGTACAATTGTCTAATTATATTGCCATTCCGTATAGACATGCACAGTTTATGTTTTCGTTATGAATAACGGAACATGCTGTGGTGTATTTCGAATTGACAATCTCTTTGAATATGTGTGGTCTAATTATTTCTACTGAAGATAAGATAAAATCGAATTTATTTACACGTACAAGTTACCGTACTATCATTTATGAATTTGTTCATATGGTTATGATTCTCAGTTGTAATTATTCGAGTTAATAGAGTCATGCTGGTCTGGTACAAGGTACGCAAGACTTGTTTGACCTCAAAGGTGTTCTGCAAGAGGGTAACATTTCATTACCTTATATACATGATCAATAGCCTGCGTGCAGCCGTTTATAATTACGGGTAAATAAACGGCTGCACGCAGGCTAGTGATCAATGACGTAAGTACAAACTAGACGCACAATGGTGCGTTTGCTCGTGTCCAGGTAGAATTGAGCCTGACGTGCATGGTATGCAGTGCATCATAAAACATAACCGAACTTCATCCAATCACATCATTAGATGTTGCAGACCTATGAGGAAAAGGAAGTCTGTGAAATTTGTTAGATGCGCTTTAGTTTCTTACAGTTTTACAAATATAATATTTGAAAAATATATATCTTGCAAAATATCGATCCTAGCTGTCTATAAAATATATTGATGTGACTTTAACACTTGTACGTGGCCAACGTAAATTTATGATTTTGTCGTACATTTCCGCTAGCGTAAATTAACGACGGAAATATGGTCCGATGTTTGTTCGTTTCCGACGTTTATGCCTGGTCGGAAACGTGACCTAAGCTCCAGTATAAGGGAGCATAAATTCAAGAAGTATCACAGCTCGGAAATTTGAAATTTACGTTGAATAGAGCGGTTTTCGTATGTGTAGGAAACTGACAGTACCGTACCGTGACCGTGTCAGTACCGTAATGTCGACAAAAACATTGGAAAATCCTGCCGTAACCTTACCGTGCATTGACCGTAACTGTGGTACGGTCAGTTTCCCACTCATACGAAAACCGCTCTATCAGACAATTAACGGAAACCTTCGATTTCGTCCTATAAGGACGAAATACCCATATATATACCCATATCGCGCAATCGTGACTTTATCAATTATTTGATTTATCGGAAAAAGGAATTCACTATCAAATTCGTTACATCGATATTACTAAAATTGCAAAGTTTCGGGGAGATTTTTTGTTACATTTTTCTTTAGCCATCTTCTGTCCGCCATGTTTGTTTTCTGGAATACCCACTGACCAGAGACAACGCAGATTATCAGTCTAGATGCATAGTCCGTTACACTATCACTAATCACACCGTTAAAATTAACGTCAAATCCAGTTTATTCAGCATTTTTCTTGGTACAATTAATGCCGAGAGTTGGTGGAATCCATGGTCAATTACTTGAACTCGATAAAGAAAAAAATAATAATACAATAAAAAAGATTTGAAACGGGGAGTTTTTGGTGGAAAATGTTTGTCTGAAAAACGAGTCAGTATGTTTGTATAAGGGTATCGAATACGAAGTCAATGGTTTTTGGACTAGTTCGATAAACGAGTTCAAGATAATATGAATTCCAGCTTAGTCTTTCTTTGAAAGAGCTTTAATTAACTCATATTGATATCTTAGTATGGGATTATCTGCTTTGTTACCAAGCCATTTAGGTTCTTTACGGACTACACATTCGTACTCTTGAGTGTCCCAGTTCTTGATTTTGGTTTTGTAACCTCTTGGACATTTTTGACGGGGTTGGCATATAATGAACCTCTTTCCTCCAAAAAAAATAGAAAATTTTCTCCACTGTTGGGCACATACATCACATATCCTAGCAAAGGTACACTTCAAGCATCCTTTATGGCAAACTGAAATACAAGAAGAGTTATATATGTGAGAAAACCTTCAATTCAATGTTTAGGCCCTGGCTGCTAAACGAGGAAATATGTTTCCCGGAAAAAAAATCACCAGTGCGCACATGTTTCGCAAATGTTTTCCGGTTTAGCCACACGAGAAACGTTTATTCTCGCGAATGTTTCTGAGATGTTTCTGAAATTAACTTTTTTGTGTTTCGGCAACAAAACGGACTTATGATGCAATTTTCCTTGAAACTTGTCCTGCAACACAGGCAACTTGTTCAAACCGGCAACATTAGTTGCGCGCAATGATTGCTCGCAACAGTTGCAAGTTTAGGAGAGAATAGTCTACTTCACAGCCCTTTTAAGGCTTGTCACGCAAGGGAGCGTGGCATGACGAGCCTTAAAAGGGCTGCGAACTCGACTAAGGAGCGAATTCTGCTTCTGCATGCAAAAGACGTTTTCTGCAACATTGCGCGCACATTTCTGGGATATGGACACATGGTGCAACTTTGTTGCGCGCAACGTTGCACAAGAAGTTGCATCGTGTGTTGTACCTTTAGAGTACATCTGCAAGTGATACACGCAACGTACGTTTAGCGCAACTGTTACAGTGGGTGTCGCACGGTGTAATGCTATACTGTTGCACACTTTGCAAAAAAACATTTGTCTTGGCCTTTAGTACATAACTGAGATGTCATGCATGGAAAAACGTGAATAATCATAGTGCAGATTTCGTATGAGTAGTGAAAAGGTCGCGGAGCGGTTACGGCAGAATTTTCGAATGTTTTGATAGGAAACACAGCACTGACACGGTCACGGCACGGCGCGGTCCTTTTCACACTTATACGAAATCTGCACTATTCAGGTTCTCACGGGGGTGATACGTTAACTATTTCCTCCAACAGCCCCCTCCTCCGCCTTATGAAGACACTATAAGTCCCCCCATCCTTATGAAGCCACGAAGTTCACCCCTACCCTTATGAAGCCACGAAATTGAGAAACTTAACTTACCTGAGCAGAATTTGCTTCTGGCAATAAAGTGTCTAGGAGGGCATTGTTTGAGGCATTTACGTGGACCGTGAAACATTTCCAACCA
This sequence comes from Telmatactis stephensoni, assembly GCA_029948255.1. NCBI lineage: Eukaryota > Metazoa > Cnidaria > Anthozoa > Actiniaria > Isophelliidae > Telmatactis > Telmatactis stephensoni. Next base: position 568,535 of record JALIZF010001919.1, on the reverse strand, counting down.
TCCATTTTCGCATCTATAGCAGAATTGGTCGTTGCAGCCCTCTTAAATACAAAATTATAAGAAATTACTAAATGCGAAATAATTTTACAATTGTAAGGTCATTTTTAATTCTAACATGCATGATGACGATGGTGGGAAGGGGCAAGGAAGGAAACGATAGTGGATGTGCTGACGATGATGATGACGACGACGATGGTGGTGATTTGATGTTACACTGTTAAACAATTATTCTTGGCGCTCGTGAAAGTACTAGAGTTCCTAATTTCATCGTTTCTCGGTTTGCAATCATCCCCAGGAGAGTGAATTGAACAAAAGACAAAAGAAAACCACCACTGTGGCTGGTTGACCTTTTGTTCAATTCACTCTCTTGGGAATGGTTGCAAACCAAGAATAGCAATAGACGAATTCCCAATAAATCTAAAAAGTTAAACCACTGCTCAATGTCTCTACCCTCAGAATACCCTTACCTTGTAAATGGCAAACTTTAGTACCATTCTTGGTGACAGTATCAAAACCTCGAGGACAATTTTCAACACACTTTGACTGCAGCTTTCCATGAAACGTTCCATGCAGAAGAGTTAAGTCTGCGCTGCACTTTAAACAGGAATCATTCGTAGGACAATTCTCACAGCCCGGTATTGCAGGACATCCTGATCATGACAATTATTTCTTGCTGTTAGTTCATTAAATTTTGTTTTTTTTAGTTACGTTTCGTTTACGTTAGTGACGTAATTTAGTTACGTACGGAAACTTGTTTATGTAGAGTTGATTTCCATATGACTGTGAAAACGGCACCGTCACGGCACGGCACGGACATCACACAATCACGTTACGACGCCGTCCGTAACACACTCATACGAAATCTGCTCTTCCATGTATGCGCTAAAAACAAGAGATTAAGAATCACTATATTTTCATTAATTCAGTTTACTTACTGAGATTCATCTTCTGACAGAAAGGTGCGATGCTGTTGATATTAGCTTTGTACCAATCAGGACATTGCTTCACACAAGATATCACGTGGGGTGCACTCTTATGACGATACCAGCCTTTGTTACACTTATCACACTTGCGGCGATAAAAAGCAATGTGTGGACATTGTCTACAGTCAGATATTGCAGTGCAGGCTGATAGAGGTAAAATGCATAATATTGATGTGTTATCTACATACCATAACAGATGAATGAAGTTTATATACGAACTTTTGACGCCGATTTATACAATATAAAACAGACCCTCAAACTATAGTTTATCGACCAATGCAATTCTTGTGCGTACGCAGTATTTCAAGAGTACAGACTGAGAAAGCTTTTGCAAAACTGCATATATGCAGTTATACGTATATATATATAGTATATAAACTTGTTGCAAAATTGATTGCGCGCCTGCAATATAACTGCACAGTGTGTTGGTCATTAATCATCGATATTAAGCTGTCGATCTTTTTCTCTCTTTAACTAGGTAATACATACCGTTATCATCATTGTCCGGTTCAAGATGGCTTACATCAAACCAATCTTTATCTAGCTGGTCAGCATGTGCTCCATGTACCAACACCACAACCAACAACAAACTCAACAGACCGATAAATTGACTCATTGCTCTAAAAAGTAAACGTACGTGGTCTATAGGTTCCGTTCACACTAGTTGGGATAATATTTTGTTTTTTATTTTTATTTATGAACTCCTCACTAAAACGACAGTTTCAGTGTGAACAGCGACTATGTAAAAAAGATACGTTTTTATTTGATCAGGATTAGAGTGGACATAATCTAAGGACTGATTCTTTGAATTCGTCAGTTCGTTCCCTCCCTTGCTTCGAGGGCCTTCTCCGGATCTTCCGGTTATCCTTCCTCAGTATAAAAAACGAACGGCTAATTAAGGACCCGTTCACATGAGAGAGGGTGCCCCTATGTAGTAGGGATAACTCTTTTGTTTTGTGTCCCCCATTGAAGTCTCAAGAGCTGTAAACTAGCGTAACTACTATGAATGTCTAATGCAACAGCCCTGATGAAAACTGGCTAAAACGGAAAAGCAGCTGCTTTCGCAAGTATTTTTTCTTCCAGTAGCTTACACCATTCATGTAGCATTGATATTCCACACTAATAGGCAGTGTGCAGAATTAATATATCTATGGCAAATATTAAGATACACTTACCAAACTTTCGTAAAGGGTTGACCCTTCTTCAAGTTTGCATGAGGAATCAAGCATTTATGATACGATATATACAGCAATGTTGTCGTTATATAGCCATGCAGTAGTGCGTGGGATAGAGGAAATGATATTTAAGAATAGACATATTCAATAACATGGCACGACCTAATCTTTCATTCAATGGATTCTGCCTAGCAGGACTGGGGTGGGGCACGGTGTGGGATAAAAATACAGCTACAACTTACTGCATCACTCATGTTCATGCATTCTTATTTGTTGAATTCTTCAAATAAGTTTCTCCGAATCAGTCATTATATAATTGTAACTATGTATATTATTATAACTGTATTTATGAACTTGAAATAGTGGATTCATATTTAGAGCAAACCAACTAGAATGGTGGCACTTAATCCGTGAAACAAAATCTAATAGTCAGTGTCTATTAGTCTAATCAAAACAAAAGAAAACAATGGAAATAAATGTCTGTTAGACTAATATCTATTTCACGGATTAAGTGCCATATCACTCTATGTACGGTTGATAGAGCGGCTCCAGTTTGTTTCGTACATTGTTTGTTTTCATCACGAGGGCTCCTCTTTGGAATCTCCATCTCAAAACCCCTGGCAAAACAACGTATCAGTTACGCTATTCGTAATATGCGTGAGAACGATATGAATAATACTACAAGGAATGCGGATTCATTCGGGACTAGTAGACATGAATCCTGGGCCATTCAATCATCACAGCACCAGCCAGGCTTAAACTATCAATAAAAACATTTAACGCAATTCACAAGTATTGTCTTTGACGGTTAAGAGCATAAAGATTAACGGAAACGTTAGAACGACAACGGCTGTAGCCTGTGTAGCCGGCGCCCTAAAGACGCGTCGAACGGCAGTTTTTGGAGCCATCTACGCACGATATTAAGCTACCCTCATATACCACGCCCACAGGCACGACCTGAATGGGTTACTACTTATGAATAAGGAATGTCTAAACCATGTTTTTATTGCAAGCACTTTTTATTTTATACTTAAAGCCTCACTGTCCATCCTAGGTCTTTAGTTTGAAGACCATTCTGAATAAACATTATTTAACTTATAATAACTTTATTCCAAAATCTTGAATAGCAATTCTCAATCGGTACAATAATTAAGAATTGAAAAGCTCAAGGTCTATGCGCATTTGAAAATACTCACATTGATATTTGCGCTATATAAATTAATAAATTATTATTATGATATATAAGCGAAATAATCATTTAAAAAATATATATATATAAGTATCTAACTAATAAGTAATGTCATGAGATTCTGTCCCACTTCCTCACGCAGTACGGTAGGAAGCTGTTCTGGAGACGATTATTAGTTCTGCACTTGTACAACGGAAATATCCTCGGATTTCTAAGATCGTACGTGTATTTATTCGTTGAGGGTTCAGGTAACAGGCTATGCAGTTTACTATTAGGATGTAGCGTATTTCTGTAAAATGCTTGACACAAGAGTTCCCTTCCCTTATGCGCACAATTAGTGATCGATTTTAACGTTTTCAGACACACGATGCAAATTCAGATCCAGCTACGTTGCACGCAATTGGTTTCAGAGCAAAGCCAAGCTCTAGGTTGTACAAAGGTCGATTCTATGTAATGACAAGATCAATTTAATAATGAGTTTCTTCACTATACGATGTAATCTGTTATGTGCAACGTTGCAGAAGTGGAACTCGATTCTTATTGTCAGTTCTACACGTAACGTTGCATTGACAGGCCAGAAGTATTACTTTTATCATTTAAATAAACGGTTATTAGATCAGGGGCGGTAAGGGGGATTTCGGCATAGTTCACGAGTTTCTAAAAATAGGTAGAACATTTCACGGAAATTAATTTTTTAATCAATTTTTTAAATTTTTTACGGCCGTGGGCTCACGCACGAATCACGGCTTTTATTTCTTTCTGGTCATAGATCACGAAGAATTAGAAAGGGTCTTCACGGCTTGACGGGAAAACCCCTTACCGGCCCTGTTACATGTGGATATATTTGAACTTATTATTCTATTTCAAACATCATTTTCTATTCCATATCTACGACCCATATCGTTTTTACCAAACTGACACAAAAAATATGGACGGCCTTTGGAAGCGCAAAAATTAATAGATGCGGGTCCAACAAGGACTTTGTCTCGCACACTGACGGTCAAAAACGCAAAGTTTTGAAAAGCATAGTGGACAGAGTACAATTTTACAGCATAAATATTTAGCTTTTTAAAATTACAAGCAGTCCACCAAAGTAGAGGTTCGATCGCTTGTTCCTTCGCTAGTACAGTTCTATTTAATCTCAGATATTCACAAAGTTGCTTTCATCTAGGCGAACTTCTTCTTTGTTGCTGTGTATCGTTCCATGTACTAAACAAAAGATAAAAATACTTTAAATGAACGTACTAAATGCACAGCTCAGTAAAGAAGTATAAAAGTAAAGCTTCGCTATGGAATTAACTATAGTCTTTATAGCCTCCGTATCAAGCGTTTCTTGGGGGGGAATTTGGGGGGAGGGGGGGGGTTAAAGGGGATTGGGTTTCCTGTGTTACGAGAAGCAGAGTTTCGGGGAATGAGGAGGGAAAGGAAAGGGAGAAAACGGTTTCTCCCTTCTCTCCCCCAAGTCCCCGTCTTATATGATTACACAGGAAACCCAATTCTCATATATTTTTCTATAGCACTGTAAGAAAAAGAGGAGTTCTGACATATTGCACGAACCTTTCTGGCAACATGGAAAGCAGCATGGCCATTTCTCTACTACACCATGCAATTTTTTGTGCAAAAACATAACATAGCAGCAATTTTATTCCACCTCTCTAATGTTGCATGCACTTTGCAACTTGATTCTATTGTGCTGCTTTAATGCCACTAATTGAGAGACTGTATAGTAAGCAGTAGTGTGGGCACTGCAGGCAACTGATGGCATGCACACCCCATATCATTCAAGCCACCAATAGTATACTGAGCAAAAGTGTCCATTAACTTTAACAAACTTGAACCCATTCTAAATTATACAAACCTGATCATATCCATCCTTGTCATGAAAGTCTTTCATTGTGAACAAATTACCATCAAGTGCTAATAGTGAAATCTTAGAGTCCTTCAGCAGTTTTACTGGCACTTCATCTAGAGGTAAGCAATTCTCTTCAACTCTCAAGACTTTGAGTCTTGCACAAGCTGACAAACTCTCTGGCAAACTGGATATTTGGTTTCCATTCAAGATTAATTCCACAGCTTGGAGATCTCCAATGTTTTGTGGAATTATTTTCAGTTTATTGTCTGATAAATCTATGACATCAATATGCCGCAAACTGCAGAGTTCTTCTGGGAAGACAGTTATGTGGTTTGATGCCAAAGAAAGTGTCTTCAGATTTGTAAGTCCAGTGAAAAGCCCTGCTGGTAGATGTTTTATGGAGCATTTGCTTGCAGTCAGTACTTCAAGCTTCTTGAGTTTATTCATATCTTTTGGAAGTGATTCTAAAAGAAATATGTGAATTATAGGTCTTCATGAACAATTTTTATACAAATACATGTTAAAAACAACAATATACAGTAGAATCCCAATTTCTTGAACCCTCAGTTTCTTGAAGTACATTGCCATAGTACACTTTGGTCCATACCATAAGGTTCTACAAATGCAGTCTTTTGAAATCCACCCTAACTACAAGAGGGATAATAATACTGATGGTGATGATCACGCAACCATGAGTATATATTAATAACCAGTAATCTTACTCAGAAATTCATAGGCCCAATAAGTACAGCATGTGTCAAACAACAGGCCCTCTAAACTCTTACTGATTGCTATACCCTATATATATATATATTCAAGCCCTGACTAAATTTATGTTTGGATGCAGAAATTCATGCAATATTCTAATGATAATGGTTGTGGTATTATGATAAAAACATTGATAACAGCATCATTTATTGATAGTGTACTAACCAAGTCGATTAGATGACAAAGTTAAACTTTTCAAGTTCACAAGTCCACCAATACCTGGTGGTAATGTTCTTAACTTGTTTCCTGAGAGGTCAAGTGTTCTCAATGATGAACCCAGGCCCAACAGCTGTGGTGGAACCTGAAAAATCAAACATCTGTTGAATTTTACTAGACAAAGCTTGCAGCTTGTACATATTATTGAAAATTGTAGACGTTGAAGTAACACTTTATAGAACTCGCCCAGCAGATTTAATTGAGGAAAGAAACATGCACTGCCTTTGGAAATACTCAACTAATAAATAACAGAGATTTCCAAAAATTTCCTACAACGTAAATGTGGTGAAATGAGTAAATCGTGAACCAAATGAAAGTATCAATAAAAGAGAACCTAAAGAAGTAATAGCTTGTCTAGAATATTCAAAAAATTGTCCAAATGAGCGAGCCATTTTTAATTAAGCTTACCTCTGAAAGCCCCTTGCTTGCCAGCGAGCACACTCCTGTTTTCCTTGCATTGTCGATATGTGGACCTAAGTTATTGCCCATATTGGGCTACGCAGCCCCTAATACGCTTTAATACGTCTAGTTCAATGTCAGATTGTAGGAAATGTTGGTTTCTGAAATGATCAGCTTCCCTGATCTTGCCTGATGCGATGAAAGGAGGAAGACGGGAAAACATCGAATGGGTAACCATGCCTTCGAGTTTACCAAAGGAAACCCACTTATAAACATTTGTTTTTCGAAAATGGCGTCTTGCAAGGGACATGTTCTTCTGACTGGCCCTCCAGGTGAGAGTAATAGAAACAGCCTGTTTCAGACTTCTTGAGTTTTTAATGAATGAATCAGCTGATAGCATTTTTATCATAAAAGTTTTTAGTCCATTTAAACTTTTCTTATTATTTTTCACTGTCTCTTTCATTCCCGCTGCATAAAATTTTTGAAATCCTGAAAGAAGTCTTCTTTGAAGTTGAAATATATTTAATAACGTTATTGGAATGTGGGAGATGATGTTATTGTTGTTGATGATGATGACAAACCTACAAACGGTACTCTTAAAGTGGACCCTGCCTTTCTAACTACACTGTTTTTTTGTTTTTTGCCTTTGTGTGTGTGTGTGTGTGGGGGGGGGGGGGGGGGGGAGGGAAAGGGGAAGAGGGAAGAAGAGAGAAGAGTAGGGAGGGGTTGGAATGGCTGTAACACTGTACTAGTCCTGGTAGACATCTTTGTTTGGAAGGTGAGACTTTCCAAAACCCTGAGATAAGGCATATTTTTTCAGAAATTATTTGAGATTCCAAGATGGCTTCTAAGTTTCTTGACCAAAATTAAGTTTTGAAACTCTCAGACTTTTTGAGGAGACCATTTGGGATCCCTCCCTCTCTAAAACAGACAACCCCTTCCCCTCTTGTTGGACAATGTAGACAATGTCTGCTGTAGTGGATGTTTGGTGTATCACTATTACTATTTATCATCATATCTGTTATGACCATGCATGCAGGTGGTAATGATGATACAAATATAGATTGCTGACAACCTGCATAAACATATTTACTAATGACATTTTAGGTCTAATATAGAGTGGTACGTGGGAATAACCATATTGAATAGTAATGAATAAGCTTCATCCACATTTGTAAATTTTTAATTTACCGAGCTTTGTGCAAATTGCACGAAAGCTCGGTAAATTAAAAATTTACAAACGTGGATGAAGCTTATTCATTACTATTCAATATGACATTTTAGGTGTTGGTAAGACTACACTGTGCAAGAAGGTCTATGAATTACTAGTAAACAAGTCAGTCAATACACAGGGGTTTTATACTGAAGAAGTTCGAAATGATGTTGGAACTTCTCGACTTGGGTTTGACGTGGTAACTCTTACAGGAGACAGAGGTCCTTTAGCAAGAATTAAAGAGTATGTACTTAAGACCGAGCAGTTTTTGATGTGAAATTAGGTCTGTGCTCTAGGCTAGCTAGCTGCAGATGTTTGCTCTATCAGTGAATCAATAGAAGGGAAGAAAAGAGAATTGAAGGATTAAATGGAATGCTGGAGATAACCTGCATAGCTGGCTCTAGTGGAGGGGGGAGGGGAGGGAATGGAGGGGAGGGGAGGGGAGGGGAAAGGGAAGGCAACCATAAATTCTATTGGTCAAAATTTTCAAGTATGACATGTAATTGACATATAACATGATGATATATGATTGATTCATAACATGATTGACATGTAGCATGACACCAGAACAAACTGTGAATGATTTTATTGTCTCAAGGGCACTATGACAAATATAATCTTTCTTCAAATGTCAAAAGTAGTTGTGAAACGATAATTCTTTATTTCCCCTCCCCTCCTCCCTCCCCTCAGCGGTAAGCTATGCTGGAGAAGACTGTCCTACTCATGGAATTTTTTTGTTTCAGGCAATATTGTCAGCTACTTTTCATTGCAGTTATATGTCTGATGTAAAAGTACAAGCAGTCACAATTAATTAAAGCCTGTACCCAAAATGGCCTATTAAAGCACTTTGTTTTCAATATGCGAGACACTGACAGAGATTTTTCAGTGGGGAAGTCCAGACTTGAAAAATCATCAATTCAGCCATTTTCATGGCACCAATTTAATAAGTCTTGCGATTAAAAATGGCTCATATTACTGTGTAAGACTGGGCTTCATGTATAATAAGTTTATTGATAATTATTTGAATCCTACAGGCCAGGAAGACAACAGAAGGGACCATCAGTTGGTAAATACATTGTGGATATAAAATCATTTGAGAAATTGGCCATACCTACAGTCATGCCTCATTCAGTAAGTTTTCAATAGGGCTTTGCATAATTTGGGACTAAGGGGGCTTGAGGATGGGAGTGATTGTAAAACATTAATAGGAGCTGACTGTCCTGTTCTACCCTAACACCTAATAACCCATTTTCCCACTTAACAGGAAGATACAATCTCAGTTGTTATAGTTGATGAAATTGGTAAAATGGAACTTTTCAGCAAACCGTTTATGCATGCTGTCAAAGAACTTTTTGATATACCAAATGTATGTATCTTGGCAACAGTCCCCATTGCTAGGCAACACCCTATACAATTTGTTGAGCAGCTGAAAGGAAGACCAAATGTTACTTTAGTTGAGGTAAATCATTTGATTATTTTGTTGTAAAATAATGCACCATCAGCCATGGTTTTTCTGTTACATTAATACTGTACATGTAGCTGCTAAGATCGACAGCAATTTGTATTTACCTTGTGACCTCACAGCCACTTTTCCTGCATCAAACATTTACCAAGGGTAACATTTGATATTGTAGGTAACAAAAGCTAACCGTTCAAATCTTGCTGAACAAGTTGTTGAAATGATTCTCTCATCATTACCCAGCAAAGTAACCTGAAACACCAAGATGGTGCCGTATTCAACATGGATCACTACTATGTGTATGTTGACATAAACTCAAAGGAGTTGTATTGAAAACTACTGACTGAGATGCAAAGTAGGTTTTTTTACAATTTGTAGTTCTTCACCTGCAGTCAAGGAGAGGTTCCTCTGTTAAGTAAATCTGCTTATACAGACATGAAGTCAACAAATACTGTGGATATCCCCAAACAAAGTTTACTGTCTGAGGTTCTACACTGTCAGTAGTATCTCAGAATAGTACATCTTTGGTTAAAAAGAATATCCTGTATATCCTAGGTTAAAATGAATGGTTTTCTTTAGATTAATCCTGAGTAAATGCTTCCAACAAAATTTCGGGCCCAGAGGTTCCTTCTGAAACTATTATTTTTCTTTGCATCCTTTGCATTTATTATGGTAAAACAAGAATATAGTTCACATCACTGTTTATCTTTACTTTATTATTTTATTTATTACAATTTAATGGCTCAAATAAAACAAGGTAACAACTAAGAAACTGCCATATGGATAATCCGTAAAGGAGTCCAGTACCCCATATGAAAACAGATCACCACCACCACCACCACTACTTTAATAGTCATTCAGTAAGAATTCAAAATAGGTCCATCCATATCATCATTAAAGTGTTTAAATATACAATTTCAATATATACACCTGAATAAAAATGTTGTTAAAATACATTACTTTAGCTTGAATAAAAATACAGTGTATGCCTGTGCCAGAAGTCAATCTGTCCCCCAGGGCTTCTTCTTTAGCAAGAGACAAATAAAGGCTTAAAAGATGATATATTTGTCCTTGCATTGCAGAGGGCAAGGAAGACTAACCTATGGCACAGAGGGTAGGCTTAAAATCTTTGTATATTAAATACTCCTGAGGGAGGGGAGCTCGCTCCTTTATAATAATTTTAATTCATAGTTTTATTAACATGTGTCAAATACGTTGTTACTTGAACATTTTTAATGAGGGGTGGAATCAGAGTTTGTTTAAGTTACAGATTAACACCCAAGAAATATTTAGCATTTGCTTGGCAATTCAATCTAATTGTACGTACAATGTGTACATTCTAATCTAAAGACATGATATCACTGTAATGTTTGAGCAGTCAGACTATGGCATTATCAGAAGGAACAGGAGTGATTCAGAACTTAGTTTGATACGTGGTCTAATCCCTATTTCTTGATGCTATGGTCTTTAAAACATAGATATTAATTAATCTATTGTTGCTATAATGCCTTGTATATTTCAAAATGACACCTACAGTATATTCGATTCTACTGTGCTGTGCTTGTCCATGAATGACCTAGTCCTAATTTCCTTGGCCTCAGAGTAGCCCCTATAGGCTCTACTATACCACTTTTATCAGGTCCTAGACCAGTCCCAGGAACCCATCCCATACTTCGCAGCATTTGATTGCCAATGTTGTCTTCAGGTATTGCACTTGCAAACTGCCCCACTGGACCTAGAGGACCTACATGACAAACAATGATGTATTAGTTCAATGATATTTTATAATGGTGGTGGAGGTAGTAATGATGATGATGATGATCATTATGATGATGATGGTAAAAACAGTAATGAGATACAGAGTATTCAAATAGTTGTACACAACATTTCATGGTTGAGCTTCAACCTAATTAACTTGCATAACTTTGACATAATTAGGAGGGGAAACCAGTTCATGTTCAGGTATCTGATTATTACACACAATATAAAATGTACTGGTTGTCAATACATGTAAAGGATATGATGAATAATGGTCCTTGCAAAAAAATTGAGTCTTGCAAAATTTCAGTCAAATTAATTGCAGGTCTAGAAGTCTTGATTTCTCACAAAAGGCTGTCTCAGAGTCTTGAATTTTGGAAACAAAGGAAGTCAGTGGAATTGAGCTTGCAAAAATATGTCTTGTTGGGTCTCGGAAAGTCTTGCCTTGACCATTTCAATATCCTCATGTGTGGATAATTTTGGTCAAACTAAACTAAAATATACCTTCTGCTGTGATTAGTCATTCTTCTTGCTCTCTTAACTTCAGCAGTTTGTAATCCTTTTCTCCTAGAAAGTAATCCATGGAAAATATTAGTACAAAGGGTTACTATGATAGCATCTCAGTCTGTTAATCTCATCTATCCAAGAGCACAGTGCTTAGAGCTTCACTGATATAAGTGCTATATAAATGCTTGTTTGATTGATTGATTGATCTCTTCGTTTCATATAATTATATTATTGTTTGCATGTATACAGTGCAGCTGATAAAAGACTCTTCTAGCAAAAAATATGTTTTTCTTACTTTCCATCTTTTCCAAGTAAGCTGTTCAGTGCTTTCTTGTCAGGTTTACAGGTATTTCTGAAATTTAAGACAAACTAATTGGTAGGGATTCCATTTTTCACTTGTAATCCCTTGGCAAGAAATGAGAACTTCTATAAACTTTACATGTAAATAGAAAATTGTTCTCTACTGTTGCTGACATCATCACAAGACAAAGAGAGTCATTTGCATAAAAACTGTGAATGGGTCTATAGACCCTTTGCATTATACTATATATTCATATGCAGATACATCCTTGGCCTCATTTTGACTCCAGCCTAAAGAATGGCATCATTTGGTGATTGTTTTGTTTTACTGATCCAGAGAGAGGTGAAAGTTATATCTGAATATGATAATCACCTTTATGCAAACCCAATGATTTTCTAGTCAAATACCAACCTTGTTTTTATAAGAACAATTCTTCCACCAGCCAAATTCTCTGTCCGACAATGAAGAGAGTACAGCGAAGCAAGCTGATAAATCTAGTATTGAAATTGATATTATTATTAGAGCTCTCAGCTGACTAACATAGCCATGAATTTACAATAGAGTTAATTAGAGAATAAAATTATCAACTTTGTACAAAGTACCATGCATGTGTACCAGTACCTTTTCCCTCTCATTTCTTGATCTGTTGTTAAGTTGAATAGACAATCTGTCATCAGAGCAAATTGAATGAGAAATTATAAACAAGCAAAGTATAGAGGCTTTGTATAAAAACATGTGTAAGCCTTAATAGCTACAGTAAATGTTTTCTGGCCAACAGTTGTAGTCTGTACTAATGCAGGTACTACGATATCCTAGTGCTGATTAAATCACATTCAAGATTGCAAATATTCTGCTTGATGCTCAGACGGCCAGGAGTAAAACAAAGAAATTATGTCATTTTTAACAAAGAAGAAGGCATTTCTTTTGTTTTACTCCTGGAAGTCCCAGTATCAAGCAGAATATTTATGACCTGGAATGCTGTCCATCGAAGCCTGCATTGTGAGTTGCAACAGATTTCTCAAAATATTTTAAGTACGCGGGTATATAGTCTACTTGCATCCCAAGAGTTAAGATTCAAAAAACATTATATATATACACATAGTTACAAGTTTCAGGGGTCCATTTCTCAAAAGACTTTCTCAAATAACTTAAAGCCCACTGCACACGTTGAGAAACTGTGTGAGGAAACTGCCACACAAGGCACTTTTCTCATCATGTTCTCGTTTAATTACCTGCTCTATTTTTGGCCTCGCATAGCCAAAGATGCAACGTCTGTGGCGAGAAATCATCTGAGTTAAGTGCCTTGCGTGCCAGTTTCCTCGTGAAGTTTCTCAATGTGTGCAGTGGGCTTTAGGGACTAGTTATGTTATGGAAAAATTATGGGAGTGTGCAAGCATCTTTAATCTTGCTTGTAATATATATCAAAGAAACTGAAAATAATGCTGGCTTTGAGAAACAACTGAAAACTTTATTGGATATTAGTTAATGGGTCCATAAAGTTATCAGGTCTTTTGAGAAAGTAATAAGTAATAAAATTATAATAATATTAGTAATAAAAGGCTTACTCTGATTTCAAGGGATCATGAAGAAATTTGTTAATTTTTCTATTTGCTTCTACCAAAGATTTCATATCATTCTGAAAAAAAAATCCAACTATGGTTACATAACCTTATAGAATTTTCCACTGGTATAATAGTACTACTAAATGTATGCAACATAAATAGTACTAAATGATTTGTTAGTGCTAATAAGTACTACAGTTGCACATGTACATGTAGATTAAGTTCAAATTAATCGATGATTTTAGTGTTTGTACTCTGCTAAGATATTTATTAATATTTTATCAATGAAACTTAGTGACAATTCTTAAAATTACTTACTGTTTCATACATAGATTTTAAAGAGTTTAACCGTGCCTGGAATCCTAAAATGAATAATGACTTAATAAGTAAAAAGAATCATGATTCATTAATTATAATTTATACATGTGATATTTTGTTTCACTATTTCACTCAAAAGCTACATATTTGGGTACAACATGGTTGTAAGGATATCATCCTGGGTCTGGTTGTTCGAAGGGCGATTAATGCTAATCCTGGCTTAAAATGAATGGTTTTCTTTTATTAGACTTAATCCTGGGATAATGCTGATCATCTTTCGAACAACAGGGCCCTGCAGGTCTTATACATGTATGATATTGATGCTTAACCAATTGATGGGTGCTTATACTTGTAGAACACTTTTCCTATTTGTGTGAAAAGGAAAACATTCAAAATTCTTACCTCAACTAAGCAGTGAAATATGCCACACTCATATTGTAATACTGTTTGATCAGGGTGGTGAAGAGGGGGTACCCATCACAAATCACGAACCCAAATACTGGTTTTTCATTCCTAATATTTTTTTGCACGAATTTTGTCCTTATAAACGGACCGAAAGTACGTACAATCGAAGGATCACACTGTTTTTTGTTATCTCTTTTCTGCGCGTCGCATATTTCACGAATCGGCATTTTTATTATCACGAATCTCGGCAATGAAAAACTGCAAATCCCAGTCATGGACAAAGATGATTTCACGGATCACAGCTAGAATTTTTAGCTTTTCACGAATCACAAGCCTAATTTAGGTTGAATCACGGGTCACGAAATACCTCTTCACCACCCTGTTTGATGAAGAAGTAACGACACCACTTTTTAGCAATTTATCACAGAACTTTGCTCAAAAACATAAATGAAGACATTTGTGCAAACAGCATTGGAACAGTACTAAAAATAGCACACATAATAGATGCATGACTCAGACAAACATTATGAATCTGTAATTGTACTGAAGAGAACACGGAAAAACCTACATTTATTATCTAATGAAAATGTTGTTCATGTTAAAAAAAATGGGCATTAAAATCCAAAGTACCGAAATCAGACTCAAGGAGATGAAAAATATAGTTTGTTTGTCTGAGTTGTGATATGTCACTGTTGCACTTCACTATTAACTAAAATATTACAAGGGGTGGGAGTGGAGGTTAATGACCACAGCTGAATTCAAGGATTTATAAAAATTTGTAAAATATTAGGTGTTTCATACCTCCACCTCTTGCTTTAGAATCTGCTGCAATTCCATATGCATCCATAACTCCATTAACAATATCAGTGAACTTTTGCTCATCTTCCATCTCTTCATTTTCCGTTTCCCACCAGGAGATCATTGAGGCCGGGTCATGTTCAAAAGTGCTTTCTTCTCCCTCGTCATCACCAAGACGACCCTCATCATTGGTAAAAAAACCTTCACTTTCATTCCCACTTGAGGATTCACTGTCAGAGCCTATCATCACCTCATCTTGGTCCCAGGGCCCACTGGTACATGTAGCTGTATAAGTACTCTGATTGACAGAAGTATCAGACAGCTGTGAGTTTATAGTAGTTTTAATATTTTTAGAAGTGTCACTAAACACTGAATCGGTAAAGTTTCTCCCAGTGTCAATCTCGAATAAAGCACCCTCTTCGTATTTAGACCGCCTTGTCCAGGTTTCACCAAAAGCAATTCCAGAAATGCGATTGGACAGTTTTCGTTTTAATGAACGTCTTGGCACTTTAGACTTGCCATTTGCAGAGAAGTCCGAATTGTTTTGAAAAGAACTACCACTAGAAGGCTTTTTACTTCGCTTAATTTTTTTATTTCTTCTCTTGTTTGCTAAACCAGCTGTAGATTCGTTCATTGGGTCATTCTCTAGTCTGTCTGGGAAAGGATAACAATCTGATTTTGTAGCAAGCCTGTACAACATTGACAATCGTTTACTGGATGCAAGGGCATAGTCTTCATCGGAATCACTCTGACACATCGATATATTCTCTATATAATCTTTCAATGCTTCCTCAATAGAATCATTACTTTCTTCGCTAAGAATAGCCAAGTCTTTAGACAAAGGAAAGTCAGATCGTCTTTTTCTGCCCCTTCGTTTCTTTCGCTTACGAACCGGTGTGGAAGATGGTGAATCTTTCGTCCCGATTGTCGTGTCCGATTTGGACGATTGCGGATCATCTGTTCTATCTAGGGCTAGTGTTAAGTCTGTTACTAGTTCGTCCATTTTGGACGAGACCTTTTTCGTTAAAACGAAGGAAAAACTGATTTTTTTGCAGATGAATAACCAGGGCCATGCATGGTAACAGCACGAGTGATTTGTACTTGCTGAACCTCTGATGACGTAAACCAACAACATGACCAAATCGAACAGTCTTCGGAAATGGTTCGGCCGGCTTTTGATCGGTATGCATTTTTTGCATGCACTGGGACTTCGAAATTTTTCTATCGCGAAATAAGAAAGGGTGTTTCATCAAATCAAATCAATCTATTTTGTTTTTCAAGCATTTATTTTTTTGTTTTTAGTCCAAGTCAAGACATTTGACAATATATTTTATATTTTATTTATTATTTATATATTTTTTTCAACAGGACCCCAAGGATAACAGTGTTATACACTGATGATGGAGGGGTTATATCCTGTATAAAATTCGTTATTATTATTATTATTATTATTATTAATTTTTCATGTCCCCCTATTCATTTTACTGTCACGCAAGTCGATCAAGTGTCACGCAATCCATTCATAAAGTTACCATGGAAGCAAGTCAATGAAGTGGATCGAAGCATAAACCTACATTTACAGAATTTACGGAATACAAGCATGCTCTCGATGCTAAGGTAAGCAAAATATTTTAAACATGTAGCTCTTTTGTTGAATATCCTTTTTATATCTCAGCTGATTTAAAACCGTCTATTTTCTATGTTACTAAACTCAATGTTTACTTGGGATTCAATCTTCGCGGGAATCAATCCGAGTGCGGTAATCAAGGTTGACATTTTATATCTTACCTTTGTCATTCTCGATTTTTAAAACCTACAACTGTTAAAAGAAAGATATAACAAACTTTTGTGCGCGAAATTTCAAGGACTCTTCCAGTTGGACTAAATATATTACATTGTAAAACCAACAGTGGAAATTTACATGTTTAAAATTTGAGAGCTCGTGTAATTTATTGGATGCAAACACTTAACAGATCTTTATTTTAATGATCTTGAATATAAATATGTGTAGAATAAATCAATTATTTTAGAAAACAACACCACTGAGAATTATAGAATTTGAGAGACTTCAAATATTTCAATATATTATATTTGGTTCTTGTTTATCGTTGTAATTGTAGTTCCGAACAAAAGGCTTTGACGTCACAGCCATTACGAAACGTAACTTTCGAGATGAACGAAAAACAACTTGAAATAAGAAATCTGCGTAACGACCCAAACTGTGACTGCAAATCGTACATGTGCATCCATGAGAGACCATGTAAAGAGCCCTCCACACAAGCAACTTTTTTACGGCAAATTTTTTATGACAAATCAGATGCATTTGTCGATCATAAAAAATTTGGTCAAATTTTCTCATCCACAGCAGGAGCAAACAATATTTGTCAAGCATGCACAATATAACGAAACATATAACGAAAAATCAAACGTTTGTCTGAATAAACTACAGCAAATTGTCTGCGAATCATTATTCATCAGATCGCACTGACACTTCATCAACACATCTGGATAACTACAAAGATACCCAACGCGATATCAATGTTGCGTCACTAAGCTGCGTTAAGCTGCGTGCGTAGCGGTCAGGGGGAATGAAAGAGGGCCCTTTCACTTACCTGGCTAAGGACGTAGCTTTTGTTTGAATCTTACAGTTTTCAGTTACTGCAACACTATCCTTGATTGACACTTTATGTTTAGTCAATCTTCAAAATAAACTTCGACTGAATTACTGAATTACTAAGAGACTGATGGAGGTTCTTCTGCTGGGACATTCATGAATAAGAGTAAACTTAAGAGTCATTTCATAATCATTGACAAAGACTCTCGGATGAGCGTCGAAAGCTCTGAACTTCACTTTCATTATTGCTGGTGAGTGCAAGAATACTTTTACTCTTACTGAATTATTGTTTTACGCTTATTTATTATAGCTGGGAATTAGTTGCAGTTCCTGTCTATTCAATAAAAGCGAAATATTGCCATCACCAAAATTTAATAGGAAATCGGATGTAGTTAAAAATATTGATATTTGCTGAAAATGGAAGTTAGCTTTAACTTAGATTCAGAAAGAAACTTATCATTAATAGAACAAAATTACACTTCACTGTGGTCAACAGCTTGGCCCGCAGCTTGGCCACTAATATTCCTACAATTCTAAAGCTTCAACCGTAGGTGTTGCTATTGAAAGTAATGAAACTTTGAAATCTGTGACACTACTTAAGATCATGAAAGGCGTGGCATCGGCAACATATTTTACGGGACAACAATGAAAGAAATTTCAAAAAGTGATTTTATTGTCGAATAATTATTTTAAAACAAATGCACAAGCCTCAGATACGAGATACAACTGAGCCCGTGTTGGTCTCATAAGCGTGTCATATTACTTGTGAGTCATATGGTTCTCTCGCGTTGCACGTGCGAGCGGCTAAGTTTGACTTTGATCTTATGCAACCTTTTGGTTTGGTTTGTACCTGTTCCGTGACGTATATGACTCCTTGCCCCCCTGTGGCCTTAAACCATTTAACCGATGTAGCAGTTGACCTTTCAACCAAACGCTTTCTTGTAGATTGTACTGATTTGAATCGTCTAAAAACTGATTTTTGAATCATTCGGTATCAATTCAAATATTTTAAGTTTTCCCATTTTCATTAAGGGACAACGCCTCTAGCAATTCCCTAGTTAATATCGGATAATTTTGACAACCTGTCATTTAATTTGATTTTCGTGCCAGCCTTATAAAAATTGATGCATTGTAAAAACTATAAGGCAGAAGTCTGTAGTTGTTACAGAAGTGCTGGTTATGTTAGTTGGGGTAAACACGTTAAGCCAAAGAAAAGTCTCTACTGAGTATACGTATACATAGTATACGTAATCAAATCAAATCAAATCTTTTTGGTTTATCCTCGGATCTAAGAGTAGCATTACTGCTAATATCTCCGAGACTCATTCACACTCGCTACCACTACATTCGATATATACTCTACACATACAACACTAGCTTAGGGAGCGTGTGTGTGTTGGAGTGGGGACATGGTGGGCAAGTGCCCCCTAAATTTTTTAGGCACTATAATTATCAAAATATAAAAGAAAAAAAAATTGAATGAATGAAGATGTTTATTTCTTTTTGTGCTTTTCTTTTCTTTTTTTACTTTTTTTATTCTGGGTGCTGGGTCATACTCTTGTACACCCAAGCGCCTATGCTTTAGTAATCGATAATATCTTTTTTTCTCTGTAGTAGTTTTGGTTTTTAATTTAACCTTTCGAAACGCAACATGGGTTGCCAGCCAAGTAAAACCAAAAAGGAACTCAAGGAAGAGATCCAGGATCTTAAAAATCGAGAACAACGACATAAAAAGAAAATCAAAGAACTACAGAATGAAAACAAAGACCTTCGCGGTGCTGAGACGAATTATGCAGCGTCAGAGTCTGATGAGGACGATAGTGGAGATGACCTTGAGATCGAGTTGCAGGAGTTGAAGATAAAAAATGAACAACTACGCAAGGAAAACGATAAGCTGAGAAAAGCGAATAAACAGGTGATTCATACCTAGTGGCGTGGAAACTTGCCAAAATTTATTCTTTTTTTCTTGGGATACTTTTTGGTGTGAGTTTTTTAAAGGTCGAAAACAAAAACAAATGACCTCTCAAGAAGCATTGGGAAAGCAACCATGGATTTGGTGTATTGAAGAAACACCGTCGACACAAATATGGAGGCATGTTGCAGGAACTCGAAGTAGGCACCAATCTCCTCCAGTGCACTACACAATGAAGTCAAAGCAGTTTGAATTCACGGGACTTGTCCCTGGACAGATTTTTGTTCCCGCAAAAATGTCTAGTACGTATATGTTGTATTTCAATTTTATCCTTGGTTCAATTTATATATATATTTTCCTGTTTCTGTGTATGGTAATGTATGATAATGAGTATAAAACAAAAACAAAACCAAGGATACGATGAGACTGAACCACAATATATACAAATACGGGAAATTGTCCCTGAAAGAAATCCCTGCTTCATATGTTCCTGCAACATGTCTCAGTCCTAATTAATGTGTGCAGAACTTCAAGATTCATTACCGAGAAT
Organism: Telmatactis stephensoni; assembly: GCA_029948255.1. NCBI lineage: Eukaryota > Metazoa > Cnidaria > Anthozoa > Actiniaria > Isophelliidae > Telmatactis > Telmatactis stephensoni. The sequence continues at coordinate 548,556 of JALIZF010001919.1, read as the reverse complement.
TTGCGGAAATTTCTTTCATTTCTTAAGTGACTACAGTGCCTTAAGGGATTTTTTTCTAAAAAGTCAAATTGGGGGATCCTACATTAATTTTGATTCCAATGTCAAAAATGTTTTCTAGCGGTAGCAACAACAAATTTACAAGTCACGCCCCAGAAACCTAGCTATGCTCTTCCAGGACAGATCCAGTCATCCCCATCTGGTAATGCGGTAGCGACGGCTAACCTTCCTAAGGTTGGAGACAAGGTAAGGCTTCATTGATAGAAAATTTGGTTGTCTCAGTTGATATTTCTAACAAACGTTTTCAGGGATAAGCATTATATCTATCCTGAAAGACCGGCATATTAGAGATAGGGTATAAGGTTTGATTCATAAGAAGACTTGATTGTCTTGTTATTTTTAACAAAAGTTTTTGATAAGCGTTGGATTCCTCCTGAATGACCTTATCTAGTGGAACAGCAGAATATATAGCTTATGCTTGTATAAATGACTGACTGTGTCCTTTGCGTAGGTTCTGGCGATGTGGTCAGTAAGCATGTGGCAGTACTTCACAGCTACCATCGTTAACTTCAACTCTGCTACACTACAGTTCGAGATCATCTGGGATGACCAAGACCCCTCTGGTCGCATCATCGATTACTGCAACCTTGCCCTAGATAGAGTCCCGGATAATGACGAGGTTGCAGTAGGTTCTATTGTACTGTTTCCTCAAGGTCAGTACAAAGGACAAGAGGGTGTCCGACTTGGAGGCCAAAGATGGCATCAGGTTTGTTTTATGTTTTAGTTTTACTGTCATCATTTATTGATTTCGATATTATTAATCCATATCCTGTCAGCGCCGAGTATCACATAGGAGATGGGGGCTTTCAACGTTTTCCATTTTGATCTCTTCTCGCTACCTACCTCCAACGAAACCCAAATTGCTCGTCCGGTTAAGTCCAACTATCCAAAGCGTAATTCTGGTGTTTTCCAGCCTGAGCACATTCCAGCAGGCTATCTGGATTTGTGTTCTGTGCTGGATCATAGTCTTACTGACACCTGCTCCCGATTGAGTGTGACCCTCACCATTCACAAAACAGATGGCTGATAACCCAGTTTCTGAGCCCCATCGTCATGAGCGGATAGTTATCAGCCCTGCGCTCGACCCCCAACCACTTAGGGACCATGGGCCGTTTTTGTCTGTTTTCATCCCTTTGACCCCAGCCTTTGACTACAGCTTTATCACCAAAGCCAGGTGATGGCCACTGCATAGTTACTACTAGTTACTATATCCATGCTCCATAATTGCTCTCTAAAGTCCCGCCAGCAAACGCTCCCAACATTGTTGGCTCCAGCGTGGATGCTTTTGAACACCGCTTTCGCCACTGATTTCTTAATATTGGATCTGTTTGAGCAGGCGCCCAACACTGCCAACAAAGTTAGGGCCAACAATGCTGGATATTGTTGGGAGCGCCTGAACAGAGCTTAATGTATACAATTCGGTCTAATTTGTTAACAGGGTAAAATAACTGGAGTGACTAAAGGACAGGGTGGCAAAAAGGTCTATAGTGGTGTCCACACCAAGGGAGAAGCTGATGGTAAATGGGTGACATTCCAGGGATATGCACCAACCTTTCAAGGACTCACCAGAAACCAGCTAAGGATTGCGCCTAACGTCCTTGATTTATTGTCTGCTGAGGCGTCGAGAGACTCTCCAACAGAGATGGATGGCGGAGAAAACTTATTGTCTTCGTGTGATATCTTCTTGTCGTATTCAAAGGTATCTTCTAAGCTGACTCTGGATGAATGTCGAAAGGGACATGTGCGGGGAAATTAAAGATGCCTTCATCGCGGGTCACTTTTCCAATTACACGTTCTATATTCTCTCGATAAATTGCCGTATAAAACAGTAGTTACGTTTCCACCAAAAAAGTCTTACGTGTTCCCGTTTCTGTTGCTATAAAAAAAAATAATTAAAACGGGAGAATTTGAACTAAAAATAGGAAGAATAAAAGAAAGTAAGAGAGGAATGGACATTAGTAGGGAAGGAACGTGAAAACGATTTTGACAACTTCTTTATTACATTATCTTGGTTTGGTTGAGCCATTTTTAGATTCTTTCAGTATTCCTTTTTTTCTCCACTGAAACCTGTTCCTCTCTAGCTGAACAGCTCCGAAGCGTTGCGTAACAATGAGTTGAGTCCCCCACCAAGCTATGACCAGGCAATAGCTGAGGATTTCTACGATCCAGTGTCAATCAAAAGGCAATTAACCCAGAGTGGATTAAGCGTCAGCCAGGATTCAGGAGATCTGATGGAAACAGTTCAATTGATTCAACATTCTAAAGTGGTCATTGCCTTCTTGAGTGACCAATATGCAGCGTAAGTCACGAAATCTGTCATTTCCATAAATTCATTGCAGGAATATATTATTAGCAAGTCTTCATATATCTTATAAACAAGATCTCGATAAAAACTCGTAATATCAGAGTAACCACTTTGTGAAAGCAAGCGGCTGCTGTATGTTGTAATAACTATACCAGAGACAGGAGAGGGAAAAAAAGTTATTGCTTTGTAGTCGAAATCGAACGGAAAACATCCTTAGAAATCCCGAGGAAGGGCGGAGGAGGGGGGAGGAGGGTGAGACGTCATAGACGCTGTGTAGACTGGGTGGTGCTAACAGCTTGATTCCAACTATTTTACATTCAGATTTCTTATATAGCCTCTCTTTATTACTCCAGGGATGAAATTTGTCGTCAGGAATTCCAGTATGCCAAAAAGACAGCCAAGAAGCCAGTCATTCCAGTGGTAGTCGGGAATTCATTTGAATGGATGATGAGTGTCGTTGGGTTGTTGATTGCTGGAGAGTTGTACATCCACTTCAAGGATAAAACTGTATCAGAGATAAAGATGCAGGAACTGTTATCGGCAGTTAAGAAAAATGTCCCAAGTGCGGATGGCACTGCTCAATGTATGTGTAATTCCCATATATTAGTTTAGAAGTTTTATTTCTATTTTGTCTAATGATATAAATAGTCCAGTCAATCTACGAGATTTTGGGGGTCCAGCACAAACAAATTGCAATAGAATTTTTCTCACTGCTGAAATGTCAGGGCAGGTGTCCTAAGTAACATACTAAAAATCCCAAAAAATCCCTTTGGTGGAACATGGCCAAAAAGCGATCTCAAAGTTGAGAAAATTTGAGTGTTTTACCACAGGGATCCCATACAAAGCAAAAATAAGATACATTGAATGAAACTTGCTTTTCCTTAATTTTTCACGCTATTAAACTTTTCATATCGCTATGAAGTAATCTAAAAAGTTAATTAGATCCTATAAACTGAAAAAAAAAAGAAATTGATATATATGAGTTGAGTATACTCCGCGGTCACCCTGTGTCACGTTTCCAGTCCTTTTTCGGCCAGAAAACAAGATGGCTGATAGAAGTGACTTGTGTTCACTAGAAAGGCTGTAAGTGAAAGTTAAAGTTTAAGTCCTTGTTTGATGTATACGAGAAAGTCATAAGTACTCTAGTGGAGGTGCAACAATTGGTTTTAAGTGCTGATTTATTGACTTGTGTAAAGGCCCCTGTGTACAAAGATATATAGCTACGTCGAAAGTCAAGCAAATGTAAGTACTCGTTTAATATGATACACTGACTGTCAGGTGTTAGATATTAAAATTAGGCTTTTTGCACCATGTAAATAAGGTAAAGCTAGCTCCCATCAAATGCAAATTGCAACACTGATTGCACCACAACTTTAATAGAACATAAAGACAGTTTTAAAAATGCTGTCAGGGATTGATATCAGCACAACAAAACGGTGCACACGTTGTTTGTCACACTGAATAAGGTCGTCATTGGGCCGAAACGTCTGTTAGTTTGTCAGAAGCAAAAGTCGAGACAACCAAATAAATCAATCAGCGGAACACGGTTTTATCAGAAAGCGCTAATATGGGTTTTAACTTTTTGTTCAACATGTTTAGATAATGTAGACAGGGTAACACTGAATGCAGATAAAGATTGAATTATTTAAGTGCAAGACACTGAAAAAGAACACACCAAATAACTGCCTGATTGAGGCTGTCATCACGAGGCAGTAAGTATACAAGACTACCTTTAGTTCCACTTTCCTAAATAATGAGGTGATATGAATTTGCAAGTCAGGTTAATAAGTTTATTTATATAAATAACTTATAGGAAGTTGAAGACTTCAAACGTCCACTCTCATTAGGCAATGAGCAAGTGCTCTATATGCAATGAGGATTTAGATAACGGCCAACCGACTGTGGAGCTACGGCAAAAAGGCGCAGACACCCTCAACAACATATGTGGCGAGCTCACTTGCTTTAGAATTGGACAGAAAGTCCATGTTAATTGCCGTCGGAACTTTTGCCGAGATGCTGATAGAAAGAGTGTTGATGACGCAAAAACTGCATCAATAACTTCCTCGACTATTTCAAGACGCTCCACAAGGCCTCAATTTCGCTGGAACGAGCATTGTTTCTTTTGTGGTGAACCGGCAAAATACGACAGACGAAAAAGAGGCTTCGGTGTAATCCCAGTAAGAACGGAGGATCTTCAAACCACAATAATTGGCATTTGTCATGAGAGGAATGATGAATGGGCTTCAATAGTGCTTGGTAGATTGGAGTATGCAAGAGACCTACATGCTGTTGATGCAGTCTATCACAACCAATGTAGTGTCAATTTTCGCACTGGTAAAGATGTCCCAAAACAGAACAGTGGTACCAGTTTTGTAAGCGATTATGACTATCCATCAAAAATACCAAAGAAAGCCGGGAGACCACTGAGTACTTCAAGAAATGATGCCTTTCTTAAAGTTGTCCAGTATTTGGAAGACAATGACGAGGAACAGATCACTGTCAAGGACTTATGTGATAAGATGAAAGACTACCTTGAAGGGCAAGAAGACGCAACATACAGTACAATACAATACAATACAAAAACTTTATTTAAACACAATAATGCCAACAGTTAAAAAAAACTGGTTTACATAGCAGTCGTGTATATTAAAAATAGAATAAAAATACAATTATTGTAATCTAGTATAAGTAATATCTAATATTAACTAAAGTATAGATATAATATATACAAGTGAAGCCAATGCCAGGAAAAAAACTAGTTTAACCTCTCATTGAGTGATATTATGTCTTTCAAGGCTGCTTTCCTAAAAGAATTGATATTTACTTTAGACTTAGTATCATGTGAAAGACTATTCCATAGCTTAGCTCCCCTATATGTAACGCTTCGTTTTCCATATTCGGTCTTGAAACCTTTAATATGGAAATTTGATGCTGAGCCCCTTAAATTGTGGGTTGTGAATGTTGATAGTCTATTGAATAGATTTGTAAGATAAATAGGTGCTTGATTATTAAAACACCTATACATCATGCATGCCATCCGCAAGTCTCTACGGATGTGAAGCGGGTGCCAATCGAGAGACTTGAGGATGTCAGCTGATCTGGTTTCATAAGTAGCGCCACTAATGATGCGAGCCGCTCTATTTTGCAACTTTTGTAGTTTCTCAGCTAAACCCTTATTCAGATCACCCCATACTTCAGCACAATAATCAAAGTGAGGTACTATTAATGCATTGTAGACCCGAATAAGGATCTCTCGTGTGACAAAAGGTTTAGCGCGTCTTAAAGCACTTAGTGCAGATTTGACTTTTTTGATTAATTGTTCAACATGACAATTCCAGTTTAAGTTCTCATCCAAGACGATACCAAGAGATTTCAAATTTTCACTAGGGACAACTTCATGATCATTAATAAAAATTCCTGTTTCAGAGGAGAAATTCGCTAACTTCTGTCTGGTACCAATATTGATACGTTTAGTCTTGTCTGGATGAAGACTTAATTTATTCGCAATAAGCCACTCTCTAAGAGAAGAAATATCCGCATTTAAATAACTATCTAATTCGTCAGCATCATCACATCATCAGTCTTGTTTATATGAAAGAAAAACTAAAAGAACATTTTGGTGACAAAATTGTAATTACTACTATCAAGAGCAAAGCCAACGTAGTCACCCTTAAGAAAACTGCGACATCAATAATCAATGAGTTTTACTGCACTCCCAAACAGGTCAATGTTGAAGCCGAGAAAGCAAAAATTATCTCTGCTGCTGCACAACTAATCAAGAGCGAAATAAAAAACCTTAAAGCGGAAAGAAATCATTACCCAAGTAGTGATGAGGTTTCATCTGCTGAGAATGCTATGAAATACGTTCCAAATCTTCTTGCACAGTTCTTAAGATCCCTTTTTGTGGGAAAAGAAGTTGATCTGAAAGTCGCGTCAATTGCACAAGCAATAATGCAGGCAACAAGACCGAGGGCTCTTATAGCTCCTCTTCAACTTAGTCTAGGCGTGCAGATGCATCATCATTTTGCCTCGAAGTTTCTTATTGAAACATTGCATTCGATGGGCTTTTGTTTGTCATACTCTACAATCCAGAGCTTCGAGAACAGCGCAGCAGTTTCCCAAGGAATAGATATCCCAGGATATAATTCTGGATGTTTTATCCAATATGTCGCCGATAATGTTGATCACAACCTCAGAACATTGGATGGTCATGGGACATTCCATGGGATGGGCATAATTGCTGCTATAACTCCCGGTACCACAGTTAATAGACCAATCCCGAAGAAATCTGTCACTGCAGAAGATATAGCTACCGCTGGGAAGCTTGTTATTCGTCATTACAATGGACCAAGGGAAGCGGAACCTCATTTGACTTACAAAGAACTGAAAGACCTGAAAGTAATTGATTCATTTTCCAATCTAGATCTTCTATACAAGTTAACGCAACCACTTACACGATCTCCCCGGCCAGCATGGTCAGGAACAATGCAGATGATATTTAAAGGAAACCACCCAGTTAAGTCTTCTGTACAGTTTTTGCCAATGATTGATATGGATCCCAGTAACATGACATGTATCTATTCAACTCTTTGTTTCATCGTTGACCAGGCAAACCACTATGGAGTAACTCCTATCATAACGTTTGATCAACCTCTCTGGTGGAAAGCACTGATGATTGTCTTAAATGAGTCTGAGGATAGTCACTTAAAATCTATAGTCCTCAGGCTCGGAGGTTTGCATATCCAAATGAGTTTTCTTGGCTGCATAGGCCACATGATGGCAGGGTCTGGATTAGAGGATGTTCTCGAATTGGTATATGCAAAAAATGCTGTGATGCATATGTTAAGCGGAAAGGCAATAGCACGAGCTATTCGAGGCCATTTTCTGGTAGATTCAGCATTGAATTGCCTTATAATGAAGGATGTGTTTAATTTACCACTTCAAGTTGATGAGAGTAATCAAGAAGAAGCTTCAGGAGATGTCCCCAGGGAAACAGCACAAGAGGAATCGGCAACGACAGCTGATAACGATTTAGAGCAAGCAGATTTGCTTTACAAAAGGCTTATGAAAGATGAAGTAAACCTCGAAGAGGTGTGTTCCGCAGACATTCTTAGCAAACTGTCAAAAAAAGTAGAAAACAGAAAAAACGAGATAAAAAATCAACGCACAGCCGTCCTTTGGATGCAGTACATGAAAATGATCGATATCCTTCGAATGTTTATCAAGGCTGAGAGAATTGGTAATTGGAATCTGCATCTTCAGGCAATATATAACATGCTTCCGTACTTTGCCGCAGCGGGGCACAATCTGTATGCCAAGTCTGCATATATTTATCTCCAAATGATGGAAGATCTCAAGGATAAACATCTAGACGTCTACCGAAGCTTTCAAGATGGAATGCATGTTGTGAGAAGAAGCGATCGTTACTGGGCTGGCTTATCAACAGACCTGATCATAGAACAGGTTCTAATGAGAAGTGTTAAAACTACTGGTGGACTGACGCGAGGAAAAGGGATGACCGAGACACAGCGACTAGTTTGGCTGTTGTCTATGCCAGCGTGTGCAGAAATCAACAGTGCAATGCAAACTTTGACGGGTAACAACTTTGTAACGAGTGAACAGCACAAAGATTGTAGTGAAGCAAGGCAACAGCGTGATTACAAAGACATAACAAAGATCACAACTTATCTTAATGAAAGGAATCCTTTTAGCCCTGACCCATCACTGCGCAGTATTGTATCTGGAGTCGTTGCAGATGACAAGGTGAATGCGGATAAGGCCAAGGAAGTCGGTGCTAAGATTATTGCATCAATGGTTGGCAAGAACGTGCAAGAATTTTCCTTCCATAAGAAAGATCAAATCGTCACAATGGCGTCGAAAGGTACAGTAGCCTTTCCCGGTGGAAGCATCCAAGTTGATCCACAACTTCTATTCCAGAGACTCAGCGTTGTCGCTGCCTGTGGAAGAATTGAAAACCCCCAAGAGCTATTCAAATTTGAAATGTGCAGTTTTCCTCCTGCCTTGTTCGAGTCTCAGTTTCTTCCAAGACAAGCAAACAAGCCAGTACTAGCAAACACAATCTGGGAAAGAGTAAAAGAGCATCAAACAACCCGACCATTTGGTGATATTCACTATGTTCTTGATGGAGGTTCTCTTCTACATCACCTGCCGTGGCCGCGTGGCAGTACATATGATTCAATTTTTAGCCTTGGCATTCAGTACGTAACTCGTAGATATGGCATGGCCACTATTGTCTTTGATGGCTACGAAGATGGTCCTTCAACGAAAGATTGCACACACCTAAGACGGACAGGAGCTGCGTCATCCCATACTGTCAACTTTGAAAGCTACATGCTTATGACGTCAAAGAAGCAAGACTTCTTGGCCAACAAAACCAACAAGCAAAGGTTTATCAACATATTTGCTAACAGGCTTCAGGCTGCTGGATGCACAGTCGTTCATGCCACAGGAGACGCAGACCTTCTTATAGTAAAGACTGCAGTGGAATCTTCAAGAACCAAAACCACAGCCCTGATTGGTGAGGACACGGATCTTCTCGTCCTGCTTTGCTATCATGCTGATCTAAATGCACCACATGATTTGTTCTTCACGCCTGTACCAAAATCTGTCTCAGTAGTGGCGAAGGTGTGGAACATCAAGCAAACGAAATTTGCCTTAGGAACAGATTTGTGTACCAACATTCTGTTTTTGCATGCAGTGCTCGGTTGTGACACAACTTCGCGAATTCACGGCATAGGAAAAGGAGTGGCTTTAAAGATCTTTGAAGGCAATACAATTTTTCGCCAACAAGCTTCGGTTTTCATAAATCCCGAGTCCAGTCCTCAGGGTGTCGCCATGGCAGGAGAGAAAGCGCTGATCTGTCTTTATGGTGGGAAGTCTGACGTCAGTTTAGATGCTTTGAGGTATACACGCTTTTGTCAGAAAGTAACATCGGGATCGTCGTTTTTACAACCTGAAAACCTGCCACCCACATCCTCTGCTGCGAAGTACCACAGCCAGCGAGTATTTTATCAAGTTCAGGAGTGGAAGGGAAACCATGAGCTGCAACCACTAGATTGGGGTTGGAAACTACATGATGGAAAGCTTCTACCTGTTGCAACAGATTTACCAGCTGCACATGAGTCCCTGTTGCAGATAATACGATGCAACTGCAAGGCAGACTGCAAGACCATGAGATGCACTTGCAAGAAACATGGCTTAGATTGTTCACAAGCATGTGGAGTTTGTAAAGGCCAAAGCTGTCTGAACTCTGCACCACCAGACTTTACAACTGAAGATGACTCTATAAACTAATTGCGATTTTGAGACGGCAATACCACAAACGTGAATGTATTTTCTCCCAACACCGTCAATATTTTGTGGTATTGCCGTCTCTAAATCGCAATTAGTTTTGTATCGAGATTCCAAAGATATTTTTTAGAGAAAAAAGGAAGAACTTATCCGTTTTTGCTGACTGAAAACAAAATTCTCCTTACAAAAGCGCACGATCTGACATCGAACATGCGCTCTGAAGGTTTTCTTTAGGTTTCCAAAAAGTGATTTTCCTGTCTTTTTTCTTCAAAATACTCCTCATTTTGTCAGGTTTTTTTAACAAATATTACTTCTAAAGGTAACTTAATGCTTTCTTTTACAGTTCACAGTTAAACGATTGACAAATTGACATCTTTAGGCATTTCTGGTATTATGACTGTATAGAATTGAAGATATTCATCTTAGTGCGGGATTCCTGTGGTGAATTTTTAAAATGTAATTTTTTTCAGTGTTTCTTTGATGAGATTTTTGAAAAAATGTTTATAGGTCACTGGACTTACATCGTTTGTTGTATGGAAGTGAAATTAAGATTGTTGCAATTGGTCTTGGGGGGAAAACAGGTTGGTTCCATTTTTTGAGGGTATGGGTTCCCTGTGGCAAGACATCAAAATCTTCAATCACAATTTTAGCCATGTTCCACCGAAGGGATTTTTTGGGATTTTTAGTATGTTACTTAGGACACCTGCCCTGACATTTCAGCAGTGAGAAAAATTCTATTGCAATTTGTTTGACCTTCAACCACAGATTGACTGGACTAAAAGTGCATCCTGCTTTTGTCTGGACGATAGAGTACGAGATTAGAGACCTATCCTTCCCTTTTTCCCTATAAGCCAGGCAAAAGAGAAAGATTTTTAAGTGAAGTGCTCTTTTCTTGTTTAAGTGACAGCAAGTGTTCCTAATAAGCCATTGTCCAATGCAGACGTGTTTATCAGCTACTGCTGGAGTAACTCCAATAAAGCACTTCAGTCACATCAGGTGAGCAAACATGAACGCTAAGAACAACGAACTCATTTCTAAAAGTTGCTTAGTCGATGATTATAATATCAGAAGAAAAGATGTGTTTGGGATGGCGCAGTAGATTATTTTATTTCAAAAACAAACAAACAAACAAACAAAAACAAAAACAATAAAACAAAAACAAAACAAAACAAAAAAAGATGATTTTGGATCGTATTTTCTCGATTACTTTTCCAAAATATCCTCTGGACGGTTTCCTATTTCAATAAGCCTGCACCCTCTCCTACTACTGGGAGGACATTGGTAAGCAAAAATACATAGGCTTGTAACCAGTGATCTTCTAGCCTGCGTTGCCGGTTCTCAAGGGAAGGGGAGGGGAGGGAAGGGGGAAGGAGGGGAAGAGGGAGAGGAGGGAGAACTGGGGAGGAGGGGAGGGAAGGGAGAGCTCTCCTTTCCTCCTCTCCTCCCCAGTCTCCCTCCCCTTTCCCCTCCTTCCTCCTCCCCTCCCCTCCTCCTCCCTTGAGAGCCGCAACGCAGGCTAGTGATCTTCGAATTAAATTTACGGTATACAAAACAAAGAGTCCAGATCGTTTTGCAACTGACTATTCACCCCTTTCTGATCCACTTTAGATTTCAAATCTTATTGGTAACAAATTCGCCGACGCAAGGAGAATTAAAGAGGACTTGACGAAAAAGGGTGACATAGTCGCGTGGCTTGACATCGAACGATTGCAAACAACCAACCAATCGGATGAGTCTATGAGCATGGTAGGCATAAGTGTTTTGAGGAGAATGTGGGAAGGTTGGAAAAAATATCTGAATTATATGTTGCTCAATATCAGCCTTGATTGCATGGGCATGATATATTCTTCAGCCCGTGGAAAGACAAGAGATTCGCATTAATTGTCAACCGGCTGACCAGTTTCTGACTAGTAGCAGATCAGTCGAGTTCATTATAGACATAGTAATTCTTATTTGGATTTCTTTCTTGTGATTAGTTTCAGCAAATAGCTACAGGTTTAAATCAAGCCAAAGTTGTCATTGTGTGTATTAGTGCGGAGTACGCAAAAAGTGATAACTGCAGAGCAGAGTTCCAGTTTGCTCTAACGGTATGTAAAGAGCAGTCTTACTATGATTGTGAAAGAGTCAGTGCCGTGCGGTGCATGGCTCAGTGTTTTAATTGGATAAGACATTGACCAATGATAGCGTCTAGAAACGGCAAGGCACGGACGTGTTCACGTGTCAGTTCGTACCTGAAAGAGCGTGACTCAGAAGTGAGTAACCGAATGAAGAGAGGGGGGATCGGAAGGAATCCAAATCCATATGGAACGAGATGAGTAAAAACAAGAGCCAAGTGCACGAAACTCATGCAGAAATAAAAAGTATATCATTATTGTCGTTGTAATCTTCCTACAGTCACTCAAAAAACCCATCGTACCTGTAGTAGTGGGCTCTGGTAATGCATGGCGAGACACTGTTATAGGACTTCTTGTCTCAAGTCAGACCACTGAATTAGTCGATATGCAAGCCATTTCTTCAGAAGACGAATACCGTAACGCTCTAACGAAAATTGAGTAAGTCGAATAACATTTTCATTTCAAGGATATCAGGATATCAGTAAATCTATATATGCTGCTGCTGCTACACCCGCTCCTTTAAGGCGGGGAGTCAGACCGAATTGTTCTTGGGTTTCCTGTTGTTGGTCTGCTAATTTATTACACGGTTTTCTTCTTTAGCGTATCGAAGGCGCACATCAACTACCTTCCTATAACCGAGGAAGAAATTGAATAGGCGTGGGTCGAATGTGTATACCTTTTTTTCAAAAACGTAGACGTTCGGAGATCTGAATCTGAATCTATTCGAATGAATTAAAATATAAAGTGTTGTGTTGGCAACTGTAAAATAGACCACTATGCCTCGACAAATTATCACTTTATACTGTAATTCTTCCAAGGTCGTAACCATCTTATAGATTCAGATATCCGACCGTCAACGTTTTTTGAAACAGGGATAATATATAAGGTGGATCGAATGTGTCAGGTGTCGATTTGAAACAACCATGGATCGAAACAACAATGAAACAACGATGATGAAATTTGCCTTATTTCTTCATAATAGGAAAAGCGTCAAATCACATCTTGGTCACGTGGAGCCTAAGAAGGCCGCCACGTTCCGTGCACCGATGAAGGGTGATCACGTGATCTGCCATCACCAGAAATGGGCATTCTTTTATGCAACTATTGTTCAATTCGATGGAGAGACGCTGGAATACACAGTGAACTGGGACGACAAAGATCCAACAGGACGAGTTCAGTCCTACAAGGTGCGTATCAATACGTTGTGAGAACTGAATTTCAGGATTCCCGTATCTCGATCAATTCCACCAAAACTGTTTAGTATAGCGAAAATGCGATAAACGAAAAAAAGTTGTATCGGAGTCTTATAGCGTAGGACGGTACGTGTCACTTTCTTGCAGACAGCTCATCGTCTCTGCAGCTTTTTCTATGCTCCACTTCTCCACTTCCGTACTAACATCTCTCACTTTGTATGTACTAGAATGTAGCTGTTGACAAAGTACCGTCACCTGAGCAGATCGGTGTGGATTCCGTAGTGTTCTTTCCTCAAGGCACTTACGGTGCTACGGAAGGGAACAACACTGGTGGTGGTAGATTCCACCAGGGAGTTATTACCAACATTCACAAGGTACTTAATTGCGCACGTGTCACGTAATATGTCCGTATCACATACGTAAGTAATCAGTTCGAAGTACAGTCGTCGTTACCTGGCACGTAAATCGTTATGCACATTTACGTAGTATTTACCTAACGTAAGTTGGTATCATCTTCGTAAGTCCGTTTCGCATACGTCAATCTATCTCGTATTATGTCGTCAGTATGATGCTCCTAATACGTACGTTTATATCGTCGTGCGTAATTATGTAAGACAGACATAATTTCCTTTTATATGGATGCGTCATAAATCACTCTATAAATAATTTTGACCTACATGCAATGTCCCATTCAACTGTTCTACAAGTAAAAAGGCGTTCTCAGTTTTTCCATCTTTTCGTTCGATAGGATGCTTCAGGTGTAACACTTTACGATGGTCATCACACTAAGGGTGAAGACGAGGGCAAATGGGTGACTTACAAAGACTATAAGTACAACTTCAACAATATTACGCTTGAACAACTCAGAATCGCTCCCAACGCCATGGACGCCTTGATGGCATGCAAGCAGACATTTCTCCTAGATGGCTGAGGGCTTTCAATTTAACAAAAATCTTGAATTCCGAGATTATTGCACTCGAGTAATACCATATGGATACCGGGTGTGGTTGCACCCGCCAAAATCCATCATCTGATTAATTTAGTTGCACAACTATGGCATGATATCAAATATCGAGACTCTGGTTCGTAGCACTAATTGCACCCTAATGGATAATCGACTACAGAAGTGGTTTTGCTAAATATCTAACGTCGATCTTTCGCGATGTTCAGTCCAACAAACGTTTGGAACCCATTCATACTGGTAATAATGTATGAAAGATTAATTGCACTCGTTCGTCTAAATGGAAACGTACTAGTCAACTGGCATTGTAAGACAAAGCTGAGTCACTTAATTTAAAAGTATCTATTTATTTTATCGAAAATTGTAGCAGGGCTGTACATAAACAAGTTACGTTGGACATCCGTCTTGCGTAAGTCCACTTTGAATTCTATATTTATTATACAACCACACAATTGCTTGTTTTTAAGTAAGAAAGATGAATAAATAAATAAATAAACATATTACAGTCATACTTATTTATGATTATTTTTATTTCATAAACTTTGTCTCAAAAACCCTTTTTTGCTCTGCTGAAGAATAATAAGTATGTCTGGTCTAAATTAATTTTTGGAACATGAACATGTTTTGTTGCATGGCTGCGCGCGAGGAAGGAAATTGTTCTTCCACAAAATGAGCAAAATCCGATTTCCTACCCGTGGGGTGCCGTCTGAGAAAAGTCATAATCAGACGGGGGTGGGGTGAGGATTCTCTCTTATGAGAACTTGAACCTGCAATAGAATTTCTGGACAACTACGAACCATACCAAACATGTCTTCTACAAACAAACAAACAAACAAACGACAGCAACATGAAATGAACACGACCCTACTTGCGCGCGCGTATTCAGTTTAAGGAGATGTTGATATTTACAGTGTACTGAGTATTTTGCGGGCGTCAACAGAGAAAAGGATAAAACAGCACTGGTCTTCGCATGTGAAATCATTCTTTCGGTCTTTTTTGTTTAGGAACAATATAGTCGGTCTATATACATGAGATTTACAGTAAATGTACTTTCACAACGCATTAATCACGTTGTAATGTAAACTATTGGTTCATGGTCTGAGTCATAGGGACTACGTAGGGTTGTGCCATCTGAACAGTTCCACCACTACCCCCCTGGGGCATGACAATAACAATAGGCTGTTGACTTTGTCCTTGGGAATAGTTTTGTATCTGTTGAGGCATAACAATAACTAAAGGTTGTTGCTGTTGCTGCTGCTGTTGGGTGGACGTCCCTTGAGCTTCGTTTGGCTGTTGGGCAACTGCTATCCCTGCAGTCTGCTCAACTGCTTGGCCCGCTGTGGGCAACCGCTGATTATTACTCGTTGAAGCAGGAGGGATTTGGACCATTAATGGTCGTTGGCTTTGTGGAACTTCATCCGATTTTAGTTTGGAAGGAGACTGGCTTTCATCTAGTGCTTGTTTTTTGCTGCTTGTGGTAGGCAGGGAGGTCGTACTTTTACGTTTTTCGGCGTTTAGTGAAGACGAGTTGGTTTTAAGGGATGATTTCGTGTGTTGTGTTCTCATATGTTCGTAGACTCCTGATTTACTGATACAAATACAACCACACAGGCAGCAGTGATAGTGAGAGTTCAGGATTCGTTTACCAGTAGATCGACAGCATCCAAGTTTACACCTTAACATTTGGTATCCTGTGGATCGAAATAACTACTGTTACAATCATTGTTCATGATTTATAATATAGACATCATCATCATCATGATCATCACCACCATCATCACCAATATTCCGTTTAAAGTCATAGACAATGGCTACTATCTCAAGTGTTGATACAATTATCCCCGGTCAATTATCATCATTAGATCATTTTTCGTATGATTATGAAAACGACACGGTCACGAAAGAAAGAAAGAAATATATATAAGAGAAATATAATTATGAATAGACGTTCACAATCGTTTGCAAGTAGTTTACTACAACTGTCTCAATTAAAGTGAAATGGCCTCTCCCAAAACGGTTCCATAATTCAACTCGAACTTTAACTTTGGAATGACAAATACTGACCTTGATATCTGACGATCAACTTATCGGAGTGAATCTTCTGAAAGTGGTCACGAATTCTTCCAGGTTTGTTAGGAAGACAAGAACACAATGGACAGTGGTACAACCGACAATCACACTCGGTATACTTGCATCTAGACACCTCTAGAGTGATGGACTCGGGTACCACAGAAACATGCTGGAAAAAGTTCTCTACACGCGGTTTAGTACTGGTGAAAAGTTTGTTGAACACAACATCGTCGCCTTGACTTGTTTGTTCACTTTTTAGAAGGAGTAAAGAATCAGTATCAGGAGTTTTGTTCATGGATTGATCGTTGTCGGCGTTGAAGGAGGGACTTGAAAACTGAG
This sequence comes from Telmatactis stephensoni, assembly GCA_029948255.1. Classification (NCBI taxonomy): domain Eukaryota; kingdom Metazoa; phylum Cnidaria; class Anthozoa; order Actiniaria; family Isophelliidae; genus Telmatactis; species Telmatactis stephensoni. Next base: position 532,206 of record JALIZF010001919.1, on the reverse strand, counting down.
ATGAAGAGTCGGCAGCAATCATCGATTCGTTCCTGAGGGGGGTAGACATAGTATGAGTGGTTGTTGCTTGGCTTCCCATGATTGGTCCCACTTGTGAGGGAGCAACGGGTGTTGTGGAAACCAAGTCATTAATATCAAGGCTGTTGCTTACACCCGGTAGATCGACTCCCATGGGATCTGGGGTTCCCAACTCGCAAGACACTTCTGGGATACCTTGGGCCTTCTGTATGGACGATTCAGCGGTACTCGATGAAGCTCCATCAAACACGACGACATTGCCTTGTGTTGGGTTGTCTGTGTTGGTAAGGTCATTGTAGGGTTGTCCAAATTCAAGGGTTTGTCGCTGACTGACATGACTTTGTGACGTATATGTATGGAATGACGTCATGCCTGTTGATGTGTTGGTAGATACCGAATTCTCTGAGGATCCCACAACTCGATTACCACCTATAGATACAAAACAACCGTTCGTATTTATATTCCTTGTGAGATGAAAAAATGATAGAACAATGATAGGAAACTTGTCCCTACTAAAGGAATGTTTCAATCTCATGCTTCTTTTTCACCCATGTAGAACGTACCTTGATTAAGAATGGCTTCCAAATCCTGGCCATCCCCTTCTTGTGCAATGCCGCCAAGTTCTTGTATTGTATTGGTTGACTGGGACGTGGCGAGAACTTGAAGACTTGGGTTTAACTCGGTCGTAGGAATCTGCATGTTGTCCGACTGGCTGCTGACTGGTGCCACAGCAAGCGTTTCACCACCGTTTTCCATGGATTGAACATACACAACCTGAGACAAAGAAAAAGATCGAATTCAAATTTTTTTTTGTAAGAGGTTTTTCCTTCTTCCCCTCCTCTCCCCCTGTTAGCAGAGAGCTGTAGACAGGTTACGTTCAGGACGCGATTTCATCTGTTTTCGATTGTTTTCACGTCCTCTTCAGAATTAACGTCCACGGAGTCAAAGGTTATTTTGAACGTCAGAGCGCACGGCTCCTCTCCTTCACTAGTTATAACTTTATTACTAACTGCGCCAGTAATAAAGTTATAACTAATTTTTCGCACTAATGCCAACTTACTTGAGTACCATCTTCAAGAGTCACCATATTTTCCGTCTGTCCTGATTCAGTTAAAGCCATCTGTGAAGCCTGCAAAACAGTATCCTCTGTCGTATCATCACCGCCTTCTTCGTCCTCCTCCGGTTCTTCGTCGTCCTGTTCTTCGTCATTCTTAGACGCGTCCATGAGATCATCCTCGATGTCCTTAGCTGTCCCAAGTGCGTGCGCTTGTAGGTGACAACACAGATGGACCTTTCGTAAGCAAATACGACCACAAAAGCAGCAATGGTAATGTGAACATTCAGCTACACGGCCATTTGAGCGAGTACACTTCAGTCTACATCTAAGAATACGGTAACCTGAAAATCCCAATAAAGTTGTATTACTACTTATAGAAATTAATTTTTTGAGTGCCTAGCATGCTTTTCTAATATTTTCAATACCGTTTCCCAATATCAGTATCGCATTGATATCTATGATCTCCCTGGATCTACATCTCCGTTTTTAGACCACTTGCACGTGACTTTAACTTTCCCTTATTTCTCTCAATCTAATTGGGTGCCAAGCGGCTTGGACTTTTTCCTTTCTCATTTGGACTCCATCCCTTGTTGATTTTCTGTACCTATAATTCAGACTCCAATCCTGTTAATGGGGTGACTCCCACTTGGTCAATTAACCTACTCACCTTCATGTTCAACCACGTTCTTGCCAGCATGCATGATAAAGAAGTGTTCTCGCATTCGTCCAGGTTTCTGTGGTCTGTTGTCACATAATGGGCAGTGGTAGCGTCTGTTGGTTGGTGCACAGTGGAACTTACAGTTTGTCGGGTCTGGACAACGATATATATCAAGCATTTGTGAGCCAGCCAGGACTGAGAGGTGGACGGTTGACTCTAGATTATCTGTGCTTGTTTCTAGTTCTGTTGGTAAGTCGTTACTGGGAATAGAAAGGGAAAACGTTAGAAGAGACAATTTGTAAATCGATATCGAATAACCCATTTGGGAATGTTAATGAAGTATGTATGCACATTTCAAAAAACGTTGTCGCGGTTCAGAGCAACAAGCGTCAAGCCATGACCGAAATAAATGCTGGTTTTGTTTGTAATGTATTCAAATCAGATTAGTTTCTATTGAACTAATTACAAAATGTGAGCATTTTCAAGTCCTTGTTAGTATACCGCACTCAATTCTTTTGATATCAAGTCTGATTTGAGTACATTATAACTATTAGCAGCACAAAACCATGCAACATTCATTTGGGCTTGCCTTGACGCTTGTTGCTTTGAACGGTGACAGAGTTTTTCGAAATAAGTGTATATGTCTGTATGTAAGAGAAAAGTTGCAGTGACAATCAGAATGAGTTATTTCAGTTATATATGTAACTTTTCTGGTAACGTTACACAGCGAAAGTACAATCCATTACTACAATGCGTGCAATATTACTTGCAACATTTGCAGAAGAAGAATCGATGTGATGCAATATCGCGTGCAACAAACCGTATTGGGTAGCAAAAAGAAAGAAAAAAAAAGAAAGAAAGAAAGAAAGAAAACTGCCATAAAATAATCTTTGTAAACAGACGGTTGGGTTCTCTCTCAAGCCACGTAATGCTGCAGGGAAAGTTATATGTGTCAGGGCCGTTGTTACAAACACTAATTGTTGGTTGGAGCTTTGTCTGCAGAATATTTGTGGCCCTATACTTTGAAACCTCCACTTTTCTTTTTCTTTTGTTACAGGGTACTTGATTTACTTTTGTTTGGTTCTCTCCATAATTATTTACAAATGTATAGCAACGTATATTACAATAGAAGGGCAAGGATATAGTGAAAATCAATTATATGCCGTTTTATAGGGTAATGTACTGTATGTAACTAGAGTATATGAACACATGACGTTATGCACACATCATGTGTGAGTAACTTGCATCTAGAAATGGACAAAATCTACAAACAAACTTGAAGGAATGTATATACTTAGGAAAAGAAATTCTGAAAGCAATGGCATTTTAAAGTTTATTCATTGATAACAAGTTGTCATATATTTAACAAAAATTTTCAACTTTAAAGACTCTAATTGTTCACATTTTACAGGTATTTCAACATTAGAGTACAACATAGCTTTATGACATGCAAAAGGCAGTGTGCAATAGAGTATCAGTAAGTAGTAGACAGGTTGTCTATAGGTTGTTGGTAGGATGTCAGTAGGTTGTTTGTTAGGGTGTCAGTAGGTCGTTGGTAGGATGTCAGTAGGTTGTTGGTAGGATGTCAGTAGGTTGTTGGTAGGGTGTCAATAGGTTGTTGGTGAGGTTCCAGTAGGTTGTTGGTAGGGTGTCAGTAGGTTGTTGGTAGGGTATCAGTAGGTCGTTGGAGGGTGTCAGTAGGTTGTTGGTAGGATGTAAGTAGGTTGTTGGTAGGATGCAAGTATGTTGTTGGTAGGGTGTCAGTAGCTAGGTTGTGTCAGCAGGGCATCACTGGAGAAGTATCAGTCAGTGGGCTGTCTGTAGAGTGTTGTCAGTAGGGTGTGAGTAAAGATGTCAGAAAAGTAATACAGGTTTCATAACTTGGTTACTTATAGGTATCACTGAAAATGTATTTATTTTCACAAAAAGAAAGGTGATTGTAGCACAATGTATCACAGTCAAGCTAACTAGTTTTTTTGTTTTGTTTTTAGAGCATCTATAAAGAAAACTGCAGATGATTTTTTCACTTTTTATCAACATGTACATTTTTTCAGTGAAACATTAACCACTATCTTATTTTTTCTATCTAATCATCAAATTGAACTCCTTTTGCTTGTTTTGATCTGTCAAAGTAACAAAAGAAAAAGAAAGAAAAGCTTTCATAAATCCTAAATGAGATGCTACTACAATAATCTCTTTTACCATATACTCTACATCATGTCCTTACTATGTTTGGCACTTGTCTCTGTGCAGAGTAAGGTCATAATTGTTGTTCCATATGGTCCAGCTAATTGCAATTTAAGTATTCTAACAACGTTTTGAATTATATTGGAATTTTGTGTCTTAATTACTAAACAAGGTGTAAAATGTTATATTTCACATTTTCATGTCACATAAATAGGTTATGGTAATAAAAACTTATAAATAATTGCAGTTGGAATAAAAAGTGTAATTTAAGTGCAGCGCGCAGCACTTCAAAGTTCTGATAAAATTAAAGACCTTATCTATATTATCATGCTACATTATGGTTAGATATTTTAGTAACATTAATCTCAGATACATGTATCCAAAGCTTGTAATGAGATCTTTTTAAAAGTTCCAATTTGGCTTTTAGATCGAGCTAACTAAAGACTATGTACTTACTGACTGAGTGGGAGGAACAGGAAATATTTGGCTTAATTAAGTCTGATGGACCAAGCACATTTGATGTACACAGTGAATGACAGCCAAATATTTTCCTGTCTGGCCTGACCTAACTCAGGCAAATAGGCATTTATAATAATATGGCCATTTTTGACCATATTATTTCTATGTTTGGACATATGCAAGGATCTGGGTCTGGATCTGGGTTTTTCCAGATCACCTAATGAAAATCCTTATATGCCCTGTCACATGACTATTTCCAAAGTTTTCTTAGAATATAAGAATAGAACATAAATCAGACTACAAGTTAGACCTCAAGTGTACTGGTGCAAATCTCCCATACAATTTTAATGTGTACAGCAAAATTACTCACAGTGCAAGCCCCATAATCTAAACATTTCTCTGCAACATGTACCAACACCTCTGTATTGTTGCAGTTAGACTGCCTGCATTTGTTTAAAATCTGACCTGAGTCTCTTGGTGACTGAGAAGTTTGTGATGACTAGCTATTAATATATTCCTGACCAGTAATTTACACAGCCTTGTTTTAACTTCCCTAGCTCTAACCACAAGCCTTAAAAATCATGGGATATTGCACTGATGAAGGGATGGATAGGGACATACAGTCTACAGTTATGTTTGGGGAAGAGCACAAACAGTAAATCATTTCTTTATGGATCGATATACCAGTCAATATTCATGGGCAGGGAGGCTGGTGCAAACTCAATTTTTGGTGGTCCCACTCTTTTCCGCATACATACATTCAAACACAACATTCACACAGTGTGCACAGAAGTATGTGGCCCTAGTTGCATCAGTCCCCACCCTGTAAATAATGACCACTCCCTTAGTAGATTACATGATTGTATTACATGTATGTGTATCTACTGCAAGGCATACAGTAAAGTCTGATCATGGCAGTCTCTCATTATGCGCAGCACATTACTGTTAGCATAAACTGTCAGAAGTCCTGGCATTGTGAAAAAAATTTGTGTTGTGCAAATTTGTGCAATGCTTTGTCTCAACATTTTGACTGCAGATACATGTACTTTATTTGACAAGATACTCATGACTTACTTTCTGCTTCCAGGGTTAACTAAGCTGTAACCAGGCTTTCTCTTGACTGTGGCAGAAGATGCAATCTTCTTTGCTGGCAGATCTAAAGATATTTATAACCTACATGTAAACTAATTTACAATTTCATCCTAAGGATCATAAGTATTATTCTGACTTCCACTGGTTTCTGACTCTTGGAATTAACAAACAAACAAACAAATAAATAATAAATAAATGAATGAATGAATGAATGAATGAATGAATGATTAAATGAATGAATGAATAAATAAATATACAGCATCATGCAGACAACTTACAATAACCATTTGTGAAGGTGAATGAGAAATAAATTATTAATGGTGGAGTGACAATGCCTCTGACAAAAATGCTATTTATAAACTTAAGCAAGTTTTTATTTCTCACCAAATAATGGTGATCCAGTTGAATTTGAATGTTTTTGAGTCTTTAATTGTTCCAGAGATTCTGTTGTTACTGTGAATTAAAGAGAAAATGAAGATTTAGATTATTTACTATCTATCCTCATCAGATTTTCCTGTGTATATATACACAAAGACTGGAGCATTTTAATGTTTTTAAATTATTCATCATGCCTGCCTCTCATAACATACAAAAAAATTTGTGTACTTTGTGTATTTGTGTACGTCTAATTATTGAAAACTTGACAGTCCTAAATAGAGTAAAACCTGCATAAAACAACTGAGGATTAAGAACTTAACTCCAGGCTAAAAATAATGAGCACCAAATATGAGAACCACACACACATGTTTTATATATTCAACATTTCAGACTGTCAAAATGGGTTCTTTTATACAGGGTTTTACTGTACTCAAGACTAAAGGATATATAACCAACAACTGTCAGGTCATTTTTTATTGGACTGACTGTGCATGCAAGCTTAAGACTTTGGATGGCAGGTTGAACATTAAGTATATATTAAAATCTGTATAGAGTTTCTTTATCTCCACTGTTTTCTAATACAGCTAACTGTTTGAAATAAGTGCATGTACATCTAAATTGCATGGTCTTTCACCTTTGAGTTTATCTGTTAAAGATGTAATATTATCAGCCATCCATAGTATAAGGTGTTGTAATTCAACCTTTGTTTCCTCAGTAGTTGCTTCATACAAGTCCAGCCTTAGGATGGATTCAGTTGTTCCAACTATAAGAGAAACTTTTGAAGCCTCTGGGTTTATCATAAGATTGCCTGCATGAAAATCTGATCTGAAAGAATCACAAGAGAAAAGAAATGTACAATTTTACATTGTACATGTTAACTGCTTTGTTGCATGAACCAAAGTTAGTTGGATGGAATTACTTAAGAAATATATGTCAGGAAGATTCTACAAGAGCTTCTGGAGTGCCAAGTATTAGCAATCAGCTTTTAATAACAAATTCTTGTAACTTAATTGCTAGCAATATTCCTTTTAAAGCTTTCCTAAGGAATGCTCCGCCAAGCAGTGTATTCCTTTTGACATCTCTCATCTGAGTTGTACATGTACATGTGCCACTGAGAAAAAGATGAGGCTGCAATGTAAATCTATTAATAAGGTGTGGCTAAAATCTAGCTGTCAATTGTCTGTCATGATGGTGTTCCAGTGCTCTCCAGAATTTAATGTCATGTCCAATCTGAAAGTTAGTCAAACTACCTAGTGCAGAAGCTCTTATCTCCACAAAAATGCATCATGCATCAAAAGACAGTACCCAGAAGGCACTACAAGCATGCATATTGATGTGCCCCAGCCTCTTGAATGAAAGTAGCAATTAGAACAGAATGATATTTACCTACCTTATTTTTGAGAGAAATGCTTCACAAGTATCTACTTGAGCAAGTGCCTTCTGAACAAAAGTTTAAAATACACAGAAAATTAGTATATGAATTTCTGGTTGGCACTTTAATAACAATGGCTTATGCTTATACTTGAACTATATTTATATAAACAACATGATGATCAATTTTTTATAGAAATGATCTACAAAACCTAGAGCTATTACATAACTGGTAGCTAATTGCACAAAATGTTAATGTTGAAGCTTGATTCCAAAATAATTCAACTTTTCTAAAGACTGAAATGACCAGTGGGAAATTATTATTATAATTGTTAATTAGATGATTTTGAAGAAGTGTGTACATGTGGACATTTACATGTAAAACAGCACCTGATTGAGACATTATATTGCATCACATTCATAAGATAAAACAAATGAAAATCCAATTATTACAAGGGTTCAATGATCTGTGCAATTCTGTTCACTGATTGGCCCCCAGCCATCATGTGGAGTACTTCATGTTAAGGCCATGATATTGTTGATCGGACTTGGTAAATAAGCAATTAACAGACACACTAGACAATATCTTACATATGAATCAACATGCTCTCTGTCCATCTCCAGTTTCCAGACAGTAATGCCATCACTGGTACTAAAGTGTTTGAAAGAAACAAATGTATGTCATGGGTCTGTACTCTAACAGATGCACAAATGACACTACAAAATGGGGGTAAGAACAACAGTTGTTCTCACCCCATTTTGTAATGTCATTTGTGCATCTGCAGTCATGCCACTCAATTTCATTTTGTGGCATTCTCACCACGTCATTTGTGCATCTATTAAAAAAGTACAAACAAAATATGGAAAAATGGAATCTATTTGAACGTTGCTTGAGTAGACGGGAGAAATTAATCCATTTGTCATAAAAAACTTGCTCATGTAGAAGGATCTTTAAGGTGATGTTACACTGGTCAATTCGCAACAATTTTCTTTGCAACAAATGTTGCCTGTAAAGTTTCTGCCGTCAAAAATACAAAATGCGAATATTTTTAGCAATGTTTTTGCTCAGTGAGCAAGTTGCAAATGTTTGGTATGAATTTTTAATGCAAAATTATCAATTTGACTAAGTGTTGTGCACAAAATTGTTGCTGCAAATTGACCTGTATAACACCTTTATGGGCAACAAATGTAATGCTGCAATGTTGTACAAAATGTACCACTACTTGATGTCATCACTGACCACCACAGGCAACCCAATATGCATTTCAATGGCTGTTTCCCAAAATACAGTTGAGTGACTCCTGTACACGTACTAGCCAAAGCCTCGTTCTCGTTACACTAGTTGTGTAAATCATATATTGTTTAATTAGCAACAAAAGCTGCTTTATTGTGATTACACCTTTGTCAATACACAATATTATTCACTGGAACCGAGGTTTTGGATAGTACAGAACTTACTCAACTGTATCTTGGGAAATGGCCATTGAAAATCATTCTTCGTGAGTTCAATGTAACTTGCCAAATGACAATCCCTTGAAATGAAAATCGCGGTATCTATACCGTTTTTGAACCAGAAAAAAGGCACAAATTATTTGCATTTGATATGCATTGCCCACGGGCAGTAATCGAAAAAAATTGAGCAAAAAACAATTCGTTGATCATTTGACAGAATGCATTTTCCAAAGAACACCTATTAAATACACAATTTGTGGGACAAAGCAATAGATTTCTGAAAGAGGAGCCAAAAACGCTCAGACAAATGATTCAAATCGACACTTTAGACTTGAGCATTAAAATCCCCGCGCGTTTCAGCAAATTTGCACTTCTAAAAAAATTCGATCTCTACTTTAAATCTATCTCGTACGAATTTTTGTCTAAAAGACATAAAAATGCTTAGAATTCAACTTTTTCGATCGAGTCTTCGTTTGTTTTGGCTCGAAATGACAGGGGAACACAGCTGGCATAAGGACATTTCTTGATTGGACGAAACCCACAAGCACAGTTGTGTCCCTAAACCAAAACGACCCTTCCATATTTCTTACTGTACTCACTTTATAATCCAAGAAGTGTTCTCTAAAGAGAGTCTAGTCCATACAAGGAATTTCCTGTCACCGTAGATCAGTGTATTTAGAAGGGAATTAACGCCATTTTCAGTCACAATTTGGCACAAATCGACAGCTGAAGACGCCATGTTTTTGGTCCTTGGATCGTCTTCTTGTAGGCCCGGCAGGGTCCTCACCAGGCCCTCGCCGTCAGGACTTACACTGGCATTGCACTGTGGGATACTTTCTCAACTGCGCAAAGCTAGTGGTAAGCAAAAGAATTGTGGCTTGGGATTTGTGCTATAATGAGGGCCTTACTGCTCCCATTTGATAGATACAGGTTAGTTAAGGATTATTGACTGTAATAGTCTAGTTTTTTTATTGCATTTATGTAATTTTGGGCTGGAAATCACTCTAAGTTCACAAGGCGATTTCCGTCTCGTATCAAAAGGCGGGAAAGTGACTCTAACCTTATCGAAACAGCTTATTATGAAACTTTTACATGTAATGTTTTCCAGCTTACGTTTATGAAATGTTCCCTTAATTTTGCAGAGCAAATGTTGCTCGTATTACCACCCCGCGCGCAACAAAATTTCTTTGTTGCAAAAAGTAGACAGTGCTTCTATTCGTGCAACAAAGAAAATTTGTTGCGCGCGGGGTGCAACATTTGCTCTGCAACTTGCAACGCAACAATGTTGCGCGACAAGTTGCACGATTTTGTTGCCCGTATTACCGGGCCTTTATTGTCTGCCTTGGTTTCCGTTCTTCATGGCCAGAAATCCAGCTTATACGAATTTGCGAAACGAAACGAAACGAAATATTTCGCAAATTGGAAAACGTCCCAATTTGCGAAATATTTCGCAAGTTGGAAAACGTCCCAATACAGTAAGTTTGTGCTCAGCAAACATAACTTCATGAGTAGGAGAAAATTTAGTGATTAATCTTGAAATCTCTCTTCGAGGTCCAGTGCATCACATCCAACTATAATGTCTTTGCAAACGTTCTGAAGAACTAGATTAATGCAAACTTGAGCACAAGAATAATGAGTCTGCAAAGGCTATTCAAAGTTTTATCCAAACCAAGAATTTTGTGGAGAATTTCTCAACATGTAACTACTGTTAGTAGTATCATTTAGTACCTTAAATAGTTTTAGCAATTTCGAGGGTGCCAAACCGTGAAATTCTTTTAACATCAGTTTAGCTTTAACTTGAGCCCTTTGTGTGCATAGCGATTTCCGATTGTCCTCTTCATTTTTATAGTTCCTAATAAGTCTAGCACATCTATTTTGAAGATGTAATCTTTGAGCAAAACCTCATAGCAATAGTTAAAGTGGGGCCAAACCAAACCATTATATACTGAAATCAGGGCTTCACGATCAGCAAAATCTTTGAGTATATAGCACCTATTCCACATGGAATCCTTTTAGCAGTATCATTAATGTGCTTTTCCCATGGAAGAGATTCGTCAATGCATACTCCGAGAATTTTAGAATCATAAACTTGTTTAATTGGTTCACTCCCAATCATATTTGGTTGTTCTTGGGGATTATTTAATTTGGGCTTGGAACCAATTAACATAAATTTGGTTTTAGCTATATTGAAGCTCAATTTATTAGCTGCCAGACACTTTCTCATATTACACAAACCGTGGCTCAAGGACACATTTTCCATTTCTTTTACTGATTTCCCACATGTGAGGCTGATGTCATCAGCAAACATTCTTGCTGTGGTTTACTCTAGACAATTCGGCAAATCGTTTATGTAAACGAGGAAAAGGAAAGGCCCAAGAGTGGAACCTTGGGGAATACCGCAAAGAATTTGGCTTTGCCTTGACAGTACACCATTTTGTGTTTGGTGAGCTCCAGTTTAGTTTTAGCCAGTTTCTTTTACACATTTCCAAATTTAATGGCGGTGTTGGTGGTGGCATAACGAATCTGCACCCACTTACAAAGGAACCTCATTTTACATTATAAAACATCCAAGGCTCCTGGGAAGCAGATTGAGGGCTACAGGTTTGTTAGTTCTATGCACTACCATGTACTACCCTCTCAAAATATAATCGTAATGCAATGCAATAAACTACACTACACTACACTACACCGTTCACTACACTGCACTACACTACACTACACTACACTACACCGTTCACTACACTACCCTACACTACCCTACCCTACCCTACCCTACCCTACCGTACCCTACACTACACTACACTACACTACACTACACTACACTACACTACACTACACTACACTACACTACACTACACTACACTACACTACACTACACTACACTACACTACACTACACTACACTACACTACACTACACTACACTACACTACACTACACTACACTACACTACACTACACTACACTACACTACCTACACTACACTAAAAGGTTTCAAAGGTATTTATTTCCTAGATAGTAAATTATATTATGTTTACAGAGTAATTCTGGTAAAACTAGGAAGTGTATAATAAAACAACCCTTGGGGTTACTGAAGACATTCTGCACCTTAGATATATAGGTAACTTTGGAAAGTGAAAAAGGGAAAATATTCTTAAATACACTTCAATTGATAACTAAATCATATTTAAAATTCAAAGAACAGAAAGGACAGAAATGCGGAGAAAACTAACACTAAAGAATTATTATATTTAGTTTAGGTTACTGAAGTAGTAGATGCTTTTTAAGGTGTTTTTGTTTTTGAAGATAGTAAGAGATGAGCAAGTTTTAATATAAAGTGGTAATTCATTCCAGTTTGTGACTCCTTTGTATTTCACACCAAATTAACTATAATTACGATTTTGACGAGACAATAAATTCTTATTTGTTTTTGAGCGCGTATTGTAATCGTGAATGAATTCTGTACTTTTGAAAAAATTGCAGAAAATGTTTGGCAGCACAGAATTTGAGTGCTTATAACTGAACATGTTCACAGAGCTGGAATTTAGTTACATTAAAAACATTTAAAATATCAATACTGAGGGCGTAGTCACTTTGTTTGTACTGTATATAGTCAGTGGTGTTAGTCAGTATAGACGTGTTAGGGACCATTCATTTTTTATCAGGGAGAGGGGGGCGGTGGAAATATGGGGGGGGGGCATTAAAAAAAATCAGGCCTGTAGAGGGGGGGCCACATGTGGAAGAATCAATGTCAAAAGGGGGGCCATTCAAAAACATCATACCAATGAGCTTTTATCAGTTATTTTTAAGTAAGGGAAACAGAATAGAACATTTCTGAGTTACTACTTTACTGCCTATCGCTGAGCGGCTCGCGCTTCGCGCTCGCAAATTAAAATGTACTGATATTACAAAATCCGAAACTAGTTATATATGCTAACTACTCATTTACTGAATCAGAAATGTAGTACTTTTGAGTTACTTTCATGCCTTACTTTGACGAGCGGCTCGCGCTTCGCGCTCGCATAATGTCGTTATTGTAAATGGTTTCTGAAAATATTCTGCTTGCTCTCAGAAGAGCAAGAGCTTTATTCTTTACAGAAAATTGATCCACCCTGATTCCGAAACGAATCCCCATTCAGAATGCAGCCTACGGGCCTGTAAATGATCATGAAAAACGAAATAATCTGACATTAAAGTACATGGATTGCTAACATTTATACAACTGCAACAAACTTTTGATATCCTTTTAGGGATCATTCATTTTTTATCAGGGAGGGAGGGGAGCGGTGGAATTTTTTTGGGGGGAGAGGGGGGGTCATTAAAAAAATCAGGCTTATAGAGGGGGGCTAGTTTTTCTTGTATGGACTCCTGCTGGAATTCCACCGCCCCCCCCCCTCCCTGATAAAAAATGAACGGTCCCTTATGTAGTGCATATACTGATGTGTTGTGGCTATGTGTTTAGGTTTTGTATTAGTTTATTTTTCCATCAACCCCCTAGTAGAACGATGTAAAAAAGTGCAAGATATACACTATTATATTTATAGATATATACACTAAGATATAGGATTTCAAATTGAAATGTTTACAATTTATGGAGGAGGAAGGAAAAAATGTACATAATATATTTTAATGTAATATTGTAGGATCTATATATATATTTACTTATCATATACTTACTTCGATATCAACACAATAGAGCGCGCAAATATAGAGGGTATCGGCCATTGATATCATTCACATGTGATGATATCAAAAACAACCAATCAGAGCGCAGGATTTCGATATCATCACATGTGATGATATCAGGTTGATTTTCCCGCCATTCAAGCTACTATGTACTCAGTAGTGTCAACATGGCAGAACAAAGAGAAACCAAAAATAATACTTTAGCTCATTTGTAGCATGTAATTAAAGTATAAGCCTTGTGATATTTCAGTAAAACTTCAGTTTCAAAACGGCCGAGTTGACATTTTTATTTCGTTCTTTGGTGCACTATTTGTTGTATGTTCAGCTCTCTTCTTAAAATCTCAGTAATTATATGATAAAAAGAAAATTACACGGCGGCTTGAAGATATGGAGTTTATCCTCTCGAGAAAAGAAATATTTCACTCGTTCGCTGCGCTCACTCGTGAAATATTTCTTTCCACTCGAAGATAAACTCCATATCTTCGCGCCACCGTGTAATATCCTCTATTTATAATGTAATATTGAACATACTTGAATATAATGCAAGTAAAAAATACAACATAAAAAATAAAAAATAAAAAAACAAACCCAATCAACCTATGCCATGGACTTCCTAACCCTCGGCATAGCCACCTGACTGCCTTTGGGAACTGAAAAAAGAAAGAAAGAAAACGAGACGGGGTAGAACATAGATGTACTAGGTAAATTGCCAGATAGATGTGTTTATTAACTGTTGCAGGACAAGTTATTGCCAACGTTCCGGTCTATATTTCAGGGCTGTCACCGAGTGAGAAGGTGATAACTTCTTTTACACTTAAACACCGAATATTCATTATTTTGATGGAAAGACTAATTAAAAAGCCACGTTCACCAATCAAAGGATCAACCAATGAACAACAGCATCGAAGCGAAACGATGCAAACGCGATATCTTGTTTGTTTTATTACTCTTCTTCCAACCCTCTCTCTCTCTCTCCTTCCATCCCTCACTCCTTCCCTCCCTGGTCATTGTCCTGCCTAGCCACCTCCCTGCTTTTCGGAAAAAGAAAGAAACAACAAAACGACATGGGGTAGAAGATATATGTAGGTAAATTGACAGATGTTTATTAACTAATACTGCAGGACAAATTTATGGGAACATTTCGGCAAGGTTGTTACAGAGTGAGTAATTTACAATATATTCACTTAATATATTTTCTTTTAACAAAGAAAAAGGTTTTGTTATTGTGTAAATTGCTTTGTAAATTATGTTCTTTCTTCTTGATTTTGTATGAGATTTCAATGTTCCTTCCAATTGAACTGCAAGGTAATTTTGACTGCAAGTGATATTTCAAACTTTCAATTATTTAACAAATATGTTTACAACAGCAATTTTTCATCATGGCTTTGAAATTCTCCCGATAAATTGTACAGAAGATGATATAGACAAAGAAATTGCAAGCGAAACTTGCGAGAAAAATGAAATGCGCAATGAACATTAAATTATCGAATTGCTTGATACTCTTCAAGCTTTCCAGTTTTCCTTCGACAGCCAAAATGTTAACGATACTGAAGAACAGGTGGATGAGACATAATGGAATGACAATTGCAACAGACATTTTCAAGACTTTTCTGTTTTGTTTTTCTCTTCTTCTCCTGGCTGTGTCGGTTTGGTATCCTGGTACTTTGTGTTGACGAAGCTTGAGGACGATTAGCACGTAGAGTACTGCTATGATGGGAAGGGTAATACCAACATTTAGGGCGATTAGAATATAGATATATATTTTGCTGAAATTGGGCCAACAATACACCCCCAACTCAATCTCATCAAGACGGAAGTAGTACAGATAGGGAGACACTATAATGCCAGAAAAGATCCAAATTCCTGGAATAATGCATTTTAGCTGCCACTTAGAGAAGCCTCCTTCGAGTGGATGGGCCGTTATGCTGTACCGATCAATGGCAATAAAAACGCAACTGTACAAAGAAACAGCAGTGGAAATGTCCGAGATAAAAGGTACAAGTTTACACAAGGCAAGTGTAAAGTCATTCTTATTGAGCCAATTGTTGTCGAGGATTACTTCTATAATCATTCTTGAGGGAACGGCAACAAGGCTTGAGAGAAGATCACTGACAGCCATGCTGGCCACTAAGAAATTAGTTGTACTTCTCAGTCTATTGTCTTTGTAGACTATCCTGAGGATAAGAGAGTTTCCAACAGTGGAGACAAGAAAAAGAACACACAAAGCCGCTGTCTTTGGAACTTTTTGGTAGTCAAAATCAGTATCACCGAAAGACAAACTTCCGTTGTGAAAATTTGTTGCGTTTATCCCGAGGTCCAACATCTTTCAAGGTTAAGCTCTTAGTTGAGACAGCAACAGCTCGATTGTCATTTGTACTTTTCTCATGTTTATTAAGGCTAGATCTTTTTTCCATATTCAAATTTAGCCGTCGGATGGTTTAATTGGTAATTAGGACATGTTGGAACATCGTGTAGCAGCTCTTGTGCTAATTCAATATTTTGGCCACCATACACATCGATCCCAAAACCTCATTTTCGGGCGTTGAAGCAGAATTATTCGTTATTCCCCCTATTTTTCTCAAAAATTCATTATTCGTTTCCCATTATTCCTTATTCTTTATTTCAATATTCAATATTCATTCTTTTTTGTTTTGTTTTTTATTTGCCGAGCATTTTCAAACCCTTATTATTTTGCTTCAAGCCCCGATGACTTTTAACCAAACGACAGGTTGATACTGGGTGTGTTGTTAGCTTGCTTGTAATTACATTATGTGCTGGTGTGACAATTTTTTTAGAGCTATTTTTACAATTTGGTCAGACTTCAACTAAGCTAACTAGTGGTTAAACATATGGTCAATGATTATTGATAACTTGTGGACGTACGTTCAGGATTAATATTATATAAACAGGTATACCAATACAAATATTTCCCTAAGGCCCAGTCCATACGGCGTATTTTTCACTGATGTACTTAATGAATTGCTGCCGTACATAATTCAGAATTAAGTACGGCAAAAATACGTTAGAGCCTGTCGTGTTACACGGCAAAGGAACGGCAACTGATTCATACGGCGTACTTTTGTAGTGCCGAATCAAATAAAGATTCCCGTAATCCGGCCAGCTTTACATTATGTACGGCAGCAATTAAGTACATGAAAACTACGCCGTAAATGGACTGGGCCTAAACCGTTTGTTACTGGTTTAAATTTCTGGTGCCATTACCTTTTGTTTCCAATTACAACAGAGTTCTTCAGTCCTCTTCTTATTTTACTTTCAGCCTATGCCGTTCTTAGTTTAGTTTCATTAGTTTTTCCTTCCAGTGAAGGCAGGGACAGAACAGGGGCTTTTGCCAGTTATTGTGGGCCTTGTAGTGTAGTAGGTCAGACCACACACACCGTACCGGCAATCTCATGACCTACTCTCCCCGGATAGTAGTCAGTACAGGTCGTGGAGTGTGGGGAGACAGGGCCTACGGTTTAAAGTACTTCTCCGAAAAGACGTGAAGGTCTTATAGTGGTGTGGGTTCTCTAACGTACCCCCAAGACTGGCGCTCATCGATCCAACTGAGCCAACCGGGTCTTACGTTTTCGAGAAGATTATGAGTAAATTGGACATTATATGAATAAGATAATTACCGCATTTTATACAGTGATGTCTACACAAATATTAGAAATTCCTGTCGTAATGTGCAGTTTTCACAGTCATACGAAATCTGCTCTAATCAACGCTTGAAAAGTAGCTGTCAATAGCAATCTGCGTGCCGGGCATTTGTCATCGTGAACTAAATGAGTTCTATTTCCTTTAGAAATGTGAAAAAATACTTGGTCGTCCATAGATTAAGTTTTCAGTTTAATTTGTTGTCGATAACGTTTCTTGCACAGTGCGATATTAGTTGTCAATAATTGTGTGTGAATATTGTTAAAAAATAAAATATCGCTCACTTTCAAGCTCTGGCTGCAATAAGTCCTAAGAAACCAGACCGTTCTGACCGGATGGTTCCCCTAAATGGAAAACAAAAAGAAAAGAAAAGTCACATGAGATGTGTAAATGTATGTTTATTATGTTTATTATGATATGTAGTAGCTGCCTCATGAGTAGCTGCAATAATGGAAGAGGAAAAAGAATTGATCCCAGAAATTATGCTCAGAATAGTCTCAGAAGAAAAACAGTTTGCAACACAGTATTACATACAGTCACGTGACATGTACTTTAGCAAAAACTTCTTGAGATCGCTTATATTTCTGAGTTATACTTAGCTAGCTACTAGACTATTTACCAATATAGATTGTATTCTCGCAGTGGTTTCGACTTCCGCTTGCAATGGTAGATGAACTAGCAATATTACTCAGTATATTGGCTACAATTGTCTAGATCACTAAACACGAAAACTACTGATCCACAAAAGACTAAAATATACAATAAACCTTTCAGTCTAAATTAACACTATTTTCTAAATAAAAACATACAATCTACAATATATTCTGATAAGCCTGGTTGTCACTAGCAACGCAAGCATAAGCACAAGTAACACTGACACAGTCTTGCAATTGTTGTGTTGTCGGTCGCTAGTGAGAACCAGGCCATAGCGATTATATCATCAATAGTCAGCTGTATTTGGAAATTACCTCGAGAATATTGAAAGTATACGCAATAAAATTCAAACCTATGTCAGTTTTAATTTGAACACGAAGGAACAAAATCACACAGTATCGTGCTGTATATTGGTCTGTCAGCAATTATACGGATGAATTCTTTCACTTTACGATCTATTTCTGTCAATTCTGCTGAACCAAATAATAACTGTTTATTCAAGTGTCCAAGTCTTCTAGCGCTCGCGTGCTAATTGGGGGACACTATACTCTCACACTCGCTACCTCTACATTGAATATTTTGCAAATAATCACTCGACTCACATGTTGATTTTTGCTGAAGGAGGAAAACCAGAGAACCCGGAGAAAAACCCTCGTGGCATGGTAGAGAACAACACATCAAACAAACTCAGTTGACATATGTTCCGAGCTCCCGAGCTGGGACTCGAACCCGGACCACAGCGGTGAAAGGCCAGCGCTTATTAACCGCTCGACCAACCATGCCACCGCCAAAACCCACAGCCGGTATCGAGGTGGTGATATTCGCTTGACTTTAGGATATTTAACTGGACACAAGAAATTTATATTTCTTTTCTTGATCTGTCATTATCAAAGTTTTCCTAAACGGAAATACGTCCTCAGTTTACTATCAGTGATCAGTGTTTGCTCTTGGCGATCCCAAAGTTCTTTAGGTTTGGAGTTGGAGGATTGAGTAACCGTTGACTCTTCCATTGATAATATATCCTTAGACCAATATCTTTTCTGTCTACGCAGTGTCTCTTAATAATTGTGTTTTAAGTTCACTTACAACTCTTTTGTTTTCTAGTGCTATTTTTTCAGGGTTCAATGACTGCGAACCCGATTTTAACTTAACCGGACAACTATTTTTTGGAGATGGGTGAGGGCATATTTCTTTTTTTTTTTTTTACTCGCAAAAACTTATTTCTTAATTCTACTAATGGTGAAATTTAGAAAAAAAAGGTTTACACTTTTTATCTTGCCCAGACTCCTTCCCAAACGTTGGCTACGCAGACCCTGAGACCACCAAGTCACAAATTCCTAATCATGTGTTTAAAACAGACCACTCCTCGTATGTTCACCAAAGTATGATGAGCAGCATTCGACCCTGAAAATGCAAAGTAACTAAAGTAATCAAAAGACCCAATCCAAGAGAGGTACATGCACTGCAATATTGAACATCTTTAGGACAATATTCATGAAGAAAGTATTCTGAGAATACTTTGAATAAACTACAAAACTGATAACGATTATATTGTAGAAATATGGGACTGTATAATGATGTGACTGCATGGAAGTAGCACCAGTGGACAATACTTACCTACCTGTTTTCAACCACTGGAACAAGACAATCTTCTAGAGCATTTGAGTAAATGACATTTTAAATGACAATCCCAGTACTCGCTTGGACAGTCCATAGCAGGACTCCAGTCTTCAGCTGTTACAGTAATGATACAGTAATATGACGTCGTTGACGTGCTTCCACGCATATTAAATTTAGACTTGCCCATGTGTTTTTAATAACACCACGATGTGCTCAGTATTCCAGATTTAGACTCACGACGCCATTCAGAAGTTCCATTTTGGGGTCAGTACTTCATCGATTGACGCAAATGAAACAAAAGAAATAGAATTGCCAAAAATAGAATTGCTCTAGTTGCCTACGAAATCAAAAGGGGAAAAAGAACTAGATCTAGTATACGAGGTAAACACTCGTTTCTAAGTCATGGATGTCCTTTTACAGGAACGTAATGCTCCAACGCGCGTTCGAACGCTTGCGAGGCGAGGAAAAATAATCCGTAAAGTATGTAATACATGGTGTTCTTTATATTGCTTAATTATGATATAAAATATTCTATAAAAATTACTAGTTTCTCTGCTGCTTAAATTTCTTGTTCTACTTTCAATAAAAACTGAATAATCAAACTGATTATGTTGAATTCCCTTCGTAAGTTCCGCCTTGTTTTGTAACTGAAAGTAAAACACATTGACTCGAAAATATCTCTTTTCTTTTCACTTATCTAAACCTTGGAAATTCGCCGATGATTTGGTCTGACGTAGGACTGAAAATGTTCGCATTATCATTGAGAAAATACTATATATCAAGAAACTCGATCAAACGAGGATGTTGCAAGAAATGAGTAGCTGGTCTTAATTTTCTCGATAATTCAATGATGTGTAAGCTTCTTACAACGTTTTAAGTAAAAGCTTACAAGTAAGCATCCTAGAAAATGTAGGTACGTATGGAACACTGAATAGACAAGCAAGGAATTGTATTCAAAAACAAAGGTTACCCGGATGATGGAAAATTTGAGCTAAGTTAATTTTGAGAGGTAAGGTTAATCATACAACGTAATTTATAATAAACAATATTTATTACAATGGGTACTATATAACAACCACAAATAGCACTTCACTTCAGTTTTCGGGAAACGTAATATTTCCGTGATACGTCAGTTCGTCCCGATATTCCTTGACATTTTTAGCTCGTGTTTTAGTAAGGATAGTACAGTACTTAAATGATATTCAAAATAGCTTAACGAAATATTTGCTTTGTTTTTTAAGTCGTTATTTCTGAAGTTTTTCTATGCGTACTGATCCAGTGTTGTCTGTGTATAAGGTCGGACACACACGACTTCAGGAACGAGTGACCACTTCATGTACCATAAGAGAAAATATTTTTCTATTATTTTCCGAGTACTTACCTTTGGCTGCCTCTGGCGCTTTTGGCTACCATCCATTTGGTTATATTGTTTATCAGCTAGTTGAGTGCCGGGCGGAAACGGCCTTAAGTTGTCTCAGTAGAATGTTATCAGAAAATATAATTAACTGGTTTGTGGGAAATCGCGCTCAAACCTAGTGTCGACCAGACAGACCTTCTAGCGATATTACTCTTTGAGCACTTGAAACAATGAATATATAATGTTCCACAAAACGTCTGTGCATGCTGGTTTTTGATTTTGTCAAGACCATAGATTATATAAGTCGAGTGATTGTCTAACGAAACCTTGAAAAGTCTAGTTGAAAAGATGCTGAAGATATGGTATTTGACAGAGTCTAACACTAGTTTGACACAAAACGAAACGTTTCGTGAACTGACGCGGGGAATCGGACGGTCTGATCTATTCAAATGAAAGAACTTTGTGTTTTTTTTTCAGTTGTTTTTTGTTTGTTTTGTTTTGTTTTTGTTTTCTGATAAAATACAAACTGTCAGTGTATTTACGACGGATCTGTCGTGTATGACAACAAAATGTGTTTGTAATAATGATAATTAGAATAATCATTGTAGATCTATAAATAATACATAACAATTTATACCAGCCACTGCTTCACGAGGAAACTACATCATCATTGTATTGTCAGAATATGGCAGTCGTATTTTTTCAGCCAAGTTAACATGATTCAAAAGTACTGACGTAGCCGACTTTTTATTTCTATGGGATTGATGGCCATGACCCAAGCAAGGAGTTTTTACTTTCTATAAACCGCATTCCAATATATATATTAATCAATTATAGAACCAAAATACACTACAGCCTCAGGCGTTTGTACGTGATTCCTGTGTACCAAGTTTTTTTAATGATCATTTTAGTTTATGTTTAATATACTTCAGTTTATTTTGTTTTGTTTCGTTTTATTAACATAAAGGGGCTGTAGAGCATCGTATCCTATCCTCATATCTTGGCCTTCAAAGCAATCCCTTTCGTAGCTCTTTTGAAGTGACTGGTTCTTGAGATCACTTGAAACTCTTTAGAGTGTTCTTAGTGTAATTGTAGGGTTGGACGGCCCTAATGTCAGCTCGCGATCGGGATCGTCGGCGTTCTCGAGTCGGAATTACAAAAATTTTTAACTAAAAAACTCCCTTCTCGCTGTTGTTCTCCCCTCAAAATTTTAAACTCGACACTTCACGTCATTTGTCAAATTAGCCACGGCCTTTTTGAAATATGTTTGATGATAAAAACGTCCGCCTTTCAACCATTACAGTTTTAGAATCTCAAGTTAAACTTTCTTTAGCTTGATCTGCGATGCAGTACTTTCGTTTCGATTGGGTTGGGCGCCCACGACTTCAGAGATGAGGGCTTAGCATTGGTATAATGATCTCTTTTAGAGGAAAGTTCCTAATAAAGCAACATGTCCAGATTTTTTTAAATTTAGACTTGCGTCAAACAAACTACAAGCCAAGTGGCCATGATATTCTGAGTGACAGGAAATATATCATAGCAATCAGAACAGCAAGCGGTTAAAACTTTTACAAACAAACGGTCATCTTATCGAAACTAAAAAAACGACAATATATCTAAACAGAGCAAAACTCCACATTTAATAACTATTGAAATTAATTGTAAATAAGGAACTTTATGTTCTTTCAGATAGTCTCTCAAGCATACAGACTCTTTAGTTGAAAACACTCACATGTTTGGAAATCCTTGGGATCTAAAAATAGTGCTATTTTCACCAGTGTAGAGAATAATCAGAGAGCATTGATATATTCAATTGAAGTTCAACCATGCAGATATGGGACCCCAAGGAGAGGTATTTTCCTAGCTAGACCTAAGTGGATATGACAAACGTAGGACAAGCTTCTATTATTAGACTTTCCTTTTTTATTGCAAACTTATGATTCTTGCCTTCATGTTACTATTTCTAGATGCATTATTAATTAGTTGACCAGCATAAAAGGAAGATGAAACTCAGCAACTCTTCATCAGTGCTCAAGCCACAGTGTACTATTCATCTACCTTAATTCAGCTACAATTCACCAATCCAACTTTAAGATGAAGCTGAATCTCATCGCAGGTCTTCTACTCTGCTCTCTTGTAGTGTGTTTTGCTGGTAAACTTGGTAAGTGTCTCTGAAACTGACATTTTTTCCACTTTTTGTGCAACTCAAAAGTAAGAGAGCATTGCATGCATCTCCTGAAGACATTTTCTAACTCAAACTGAAGCGGTAGTAATAGAAGATTCGTCTTTTCAACAGCAGACCAAAATGAAGAGCTTCCAGCTGAGGTCATGGATGAAATAGCAAAATGTAGGTCTACTTTTAAACTAAAAAGACAATATTTTCGTGGTCATTCTATGTTGCTAAATTTATCATGTTTATTTTGATCAGTTAAAAATCAGCCCAATCAGGACCAAGTGTCATTGGAAGGTATGTATATAATAATAACTGTTTATTTAAGTGTCCAAGTCTTCTAGCGCTTGCGCACTAATTGGGCAGGGACATTTTCTCACACTCACTACCTCTATATTAAGTGTTTTGCAAATAATCACTCGACTCACATGTTGATTTTTGCTAAGGGAGGAAAAACTGGAGAACCCGGAGAAAAAACCTCGTGGGATAGTAGAGAACAATACATCAAACAAACTCAGTTCACATATGATCCATTCAGGCGCTCGAGCTGGGACTCGAACCCGGACCATAGCGGTGAATGACAAGCGCTCTAACCGCTCAGCCAACCATGCCGAACAGTTGTCTACTAATAAAGCCCTTTTGTCAGTCCATCAAATTCCTTAATTGAATTGGTTGCTCATTCTTTTGCAGATGAAATGGAAAAACGAGGCCCCGCCGGAAATTCACGGGTAAAATTTGTGGATTTGGTCGATAAGAAGTGTTGTCGTCACATGAAGAAATATAATCTATGTCGGTACAACGTGGTCAAAGACAGAATCTGCTATGTTTCCTGTAGTAAGTAGAAATGCTTATACTATATTGTATTATCTTAAGTGCACCCTTCGCTATGATACTGAGACCGTATATCATAAGGAAATGGCAAATGCTCCCAACAGTATTGGCCAAGAACTCTTAACATTGTTGTAAGGTTCACACGGTCATGGAAAGGTCAAGAAAAGTCATGGAATATGTAGAAATAAATGCCTTTATTTGGATCATAGAAAACTCAGGCAAAACGTTTCTCAGTAGATGGTTAGAAATGAGAAAATTTCGGAAGGCTCGTGTCAACACCAAAATCTTCGACTAATGGGTCTTTACTGACCTGTTCTCGAGTTTGAAAAGATCATGGAAATTAATGAATAGAAGCCATGAAAAGGTCACAGAAATGGCTTAGATTTGTCTTTGCCACACTTCAATGTGAGGCAGACGTCAGGCTTCATGGAACAGCCTGGATGCGTTCAGATAACCTTAAAGACACCAGCTTTCAAAATTTCCTTTTTTCCGTTATCACTGAGTGGTAGCAACACAACAACACAAGGAACTGGGCAACTCATGGACAAACATTGTTGGGAGAAAGATGTAGGGAATCTTTGTATTATTATAACTCACATTGTCTTTTTCCTCACTTTTCAGAATGTAATGATTTGTTGTCATACCGTAGCTGTCATTATCTCAGAAAGAGAGGCGCTTGTATCCGGTTCAAGGGTTACTGTACGTACACATGTGACCAGTGTCCAAGTAAGTAATTTCTACTGCAGTCATTTGTATTGAATATCTAAGCACGTCAATTTAGCCACTTTGATTTATACGGCAATCTTTGTATTTGTAGCTTACTATTATGGAGCCCGCAAGGGTTAAATATTCCAGCCAACACACCAGCCATCATCAAAGGGTACGTGGCCTGAAAAGATCCAAGTTCAAAGACCTATGATTTAGCATAAAATGAGTAAAAGGTCGCATTTAATGATGACTTAATAATACATTCGCATGATTTTAAGCTTGTACGTTTTGCAGCTGATAATTAGTATTAAAAAATGTTCCATTTTGCGATTTGTTGTTTTGTGGTGTTATCTGTTAGACATTATGCTCACGCAAATGAAGTACCAGTCCTCGCGCAGTCACTGAGGAATAAATTGAATCAGGGACAAATGAAACTCTGTATCAGCGATTTTAAGAATCAACTGATTTCATGGGACAGATAATATTGGGATTGTTGGGGTCAGGGATGAAGATCTTATGTTGTTGGATCACGGATAGAGATTCGGAATAAGGGAATCTTTATCGGGACAAAAATACAGAACGATTGGGATATGTGAAAAAAATTACTACTTCGTGTCCAAAAGGAATTGAGCAATAATTGCTGGAAAGAGTATCAAAAGTTTGGTAATCCTTGAAAGAAAGCTCGGCATTTTGGGGAACTGAACTTTCGATTAAGGTAGCTCATGTTTTGAGTGCAGTGTAAATGTCTCATAAATCTTAAAAAGTTTGGTAGTATGCATGTAGAATATGAGTAAACACTGGTTTATAAAGTCATGAATGTCTAATCACCACAAAATGCTATTCTTTGGGATGAAAATTCAAAACGAAGTCGTTAAATCAATTCTTGGGATTTTATCCTCGATCAAACTAGTAAGTCTGTTAGACAGCCTTTCGGGATGCCGGGCTTTGGATTTGGTTGTAAACTCAGAACCTTGGGTTCCGAGGAAAACTTTAGAGTTAGTGCAGGGACAAACTTGGGAGGACCTTGGAAAGCTAGTACGATTTCTTTGTTATAATTAGTGAAAAAGTACATTATGATGAGTAGAATGCTTACAATAGAGTGGTTTTCATAAACCCGTGAAACAAAGTGTACTAATTAAAGTGTAATAAAGTGTAATAGTCAAGAAATATAATAGAAAACAAAAGAGCCAAAGTGTAATAGAGGGTCAATAAAGTGTAATAAGCTAAAGTGTATTTCACGGGTTTATGAAAACCACTATATCCGTGAAAAAGTTAGCGAACTAAATTGTACTAAATAGCGCGAAATCCTTTGTTTTCTATTGTTTAATTAGTGCAAATAAGTGCAATTTAATTTCTTACAAAGTTTTTCACGGATATATTGTAAGCACTCTACCAACACTACAGTTACCTAAACCAAACAACTCTAAAATCAAGAGCTCGATTGAAGGAAGCAATTGCTGGGTTGCATCGATCCATACCTTCGGGAATCCAAAGACAATGAAGCGGTAGCCATGTTGGATGAACAAACAATGCACGCTAATGAGAAATCTTTTGTTGAAGTTCATCCAAGATGGCTGCCGTGACGTCACATGCAACCCAAGAATCTTTAAACTATTCCTTGAAGGACTTGTTATCGATGAAGGAGTATTGAATTTTGACGTAGCTCCAAAAAACAGGACAAGCTACCAATTTTATCCTTTTGCATTTTGTTAATATTTTCTGAGTGAAGAATGGTCAGACTGTTTAAAGGTAACTCAGATCATCAGAAATTCCAGAAGCCTTGACTGGACAAACTCTTGGTCACGACATTTACGGGAACTTACACTCCTGTAAATAGTTATAAAATTATAAATGCATCGAATTGTCACTCGGAAAGATGTTGGTAATAAATGTATATTTCTTCGAGTGTGAAATAAAGACTCGGAAAAATCCGAGCTACTGAAAGTAAAATTGGTACTTTTTGAATCATGTTAACTTGGCTGAAAAATTACGACTGCCATATTCTGACATTTAACTTAAGTGTTTATACAAAGATGATGTAGTTTCCTCGTGAAGCAGTGGCTGGTATAAATTATTATCTATTATTTATAGGATCTCTATAATGATTAATTATCATTAATACGAACAACACATTTTTGTTGCCATATATGGAAATACACAGTTTGCATTTCATCAGAAAACAAAAAAAGCCTTTTTTGAGACCGGGTATTGGAAGGTCTGCATAATCTGTTCACTGAAATGATAGCAACTGTGTGCTAGATTTTTCAGTCATACTCAAAACATTTTGTTTTGATTACATGTTTATTTTAAAGTTGACTCTGTTTATTTGTCAATACCATCTTCAGTAGCTTTTCAACCAGATCTCTCAAGGTATCCTTAAAGCGACTCGCCCCTTACGCAATTTCAGTCGCATTCGACTTACTAGACAATCTATGCTGGTTTTGACAAACCCAAAACTAAGTACAGACGTTTTTTGGAACATTGTATTTACTGTTTCAAGGGCTCAAACAGCAATATCGATGGAACGGTTTTGTTAATTCGAGCATATCACAATATTCACGTGCGCATGCGATTATGAACATCTACAAGGAGTGCTTATATTCTTCAACGGTCTTTCTGGTTCTGGTTCTGGTCGGCATTCAGTTTCGAGTTCTTTCTAAAAACACATTAAATCACCTATTTCGTTGACTTTGAGACGGTCTTCGTTGGTTTCAAAGTACCTGCGTGATATCAGACTCACTTTTAACGAATAAATCATTATACCCGCATATTTCTACTCCATATATTTTTGGCGTCGAATCTCGTTTAGTTTCAATATTTGCTCGCTACTGTTGGTTGATTTCCAGAGTTTCATCCACTTTCATTTTGTCCAACATCAGTACTGTGATCTAGAGAAAAGGTTCTGAAATGGTGTAGTTAATTTTTGTTGTAATTTCTCAAAAACAATTTTATAACCAGTAATAAATGTATGCTTCTTCGGGTGTGGAATAAAGACTGGGAAAAATCCGAGCCCCCAGCGGGGATTAAACCAACGACCTTTGGATTGCCGGTTCGATGCTCTAACCACTGAGCTATGGAAGGCAGTAGCCCAGCTAAAAATAAGATCAACGACCTGCTCGCTATTAAAGGCGTCCATAGCTCAGTGGTTAGAGCATCGCACGCGGGCAATCCGAAGCGAAGGTCGTGGGTTCAATCTCCGCTGGGAGCTCGGATTTTTCCGGCGCGTCTTATTTCACACTCGAAGAAATATACAATTTTTACCAACATCTTTCCAAGTGACAATTCGATGCATTTATAATTTTATAGCTGTTTAACACGAGCATAAGTTCTCAATGTTCAATGTTTTTTTTTTATTTTTTTGTTAAAGCTGTGGCCAAGAGTTTGTCAAGGCTTCTGGAAATTCTGAACTGAAAACTTTATCGCTGATACAGAGTTTCATTTGTCCCTGATTCTATTTATTCCCCAGTGACTGCGCGAGGACTGGTACTTGATATGCGTGACTATAATGTCTAACAGATAACACCACAAAACAACAAATCGCAAAATGGAACATTTTTAATACTAATTATCAGCTGCAAAACGTACAAGCTTAAAGTCATGGGAATGTATTATTAAGTCATCATTAAATGCGACCTTTTACTCATTTTATGCTAAATCATAGGTCTTTGAACTTGGATCTTTTCCGTCCACGTACCCTTTGATGATGGCTGGTGTGTTGGCTGGAATATTTAACCCTTGCGGGCTCCATAATAGTAAGCTACAAATACAAAGATTTCCGTATAAATCAAAGTGGCTAAACTGGCGTGTTTAGATATTCAATACAAATGATTGCAGTATAAATTACTTACTTGGACACTGGTCACATGTGTACGTACAGTAACCCTTGAACCGGATACAAGCGCCTCTCTTTCTGAGATAATGACAGCTACGGTATGACAACAAATCATTACATTCTGAAAAGTGAGGAAAAAGACAATGTGAGTTATAATAATACAAAGATTCCCTACATCTTTCTCCCAACAATGTTTGTCCATGAGTTGCTCAGTTCCTTGTGTTGCTACCACTCAGTGATAACGGAAAAAAGGAAATTTTGAAAGCTGGTGTCTTTAAGGTTATCTGAACGCATCCAGGCTGTTCCATGAAGCCTGACGTCTGGCGCACATTGAAGTGTAGCAAAGACAAATCTAAGCTATTTCCATGACCTTTTCATGGTTTCTATCCATTTCCATTATCTCAAACTCGACAACAGCCGGGTCAGTAAAGACCGATTACTCGAAGAACTTCCTTATTTCTAACCCGCTGAAAAACTTTTTGCCTGAGTTTTCTATGATCCAAATAAAGGCATTTATTTCTACATATTCCGTGACCTTACAACAATGTTGAGAGTTATTGGCCAACACTGTTGGGAGCATTTGCCATTTCCTCATGATATTCAGTGCTGGCGTTTGCACAAACATTTCCCTTTCCAATTAACTGATCGAAGCCAGAAGCTGAGACCGAAATGGCTCCTGGGTACCGACTATTAATATTTGGATTTTCATGTGTTTTATCTATGAATGTGCTGAATAAGTGCATGTAGAATACAATAATTTGTCTCAGTCGCTATTTGAAATGTCCACGTCCACGTGCTTCTTTAAAATCATCTCAGTAATCAAAATTTCCCAATGTTCATTTCGGTCTCAGATTCTATGTTTTGAAAGTATCCGGCAATGTTTGTGCAATTAGCTATATACGGTCTCAGTATCATAGCGAAGGGTGCACTTAAGATCATACAATATAGTATAAGTATTTCTACTTACTACAGGAAACATAGCAGATTCTGTCTTTGACGACGTTGTACCGACATAGATTATATTTCTTCATGTGACGACAACACTTCTTATCGACCAAATCCTCAAATTTTACCCGTGAATTTTTGGCGGGGCCTCGTTTCTCCATTTCATCTGCAAAAGAATGAGCAACCAGTTCAATTAGAGAATTTTGATTGACTGACAAAAGGGCTTAGTAGGCAACTGTTCCTTATACATACCTTCCAATGTCACTTGGTCCTGATTGGGCTGATTTTTAACTGATCAAAATAAACATGATACATTTAGCAACATGGAATGGCCATGAAATATTGTCTTTTTTTTGTTTAAAAGTAGACCTACATTTTGCTATTTCATCCATGACCTCAGCTGGAAGCTCTTCATTTTGGTCTGCTGTTGAAAAGACGAATCTTCTATTACTTTTGAGTTAGAAAATGTCTTCAGGAGATGCAATGCTCTCTTACTTTTGAGTTGCACAAAAACGGTGGAAAAAATGTCAGTTTCAGAGACACTTACCAAGTTTACCAGCAAAACACACTACAAGAGAGCAGAGTAAAAGACCTGCGATGAGATTCAGCTTCATCTTAAAGTTGGATTGGTGAATTGTAGCTGAATTAAGGTAGATGAATAGTACACTGTGGCTTGAGCACTGATGAAAAGTTGCTGAGTTTCATCTTCCTTTTATGCTGGTCAACTAATTAATAATGCATCTAGAAATAGTAACATGAAGGCAAGAATCATAAGTTTGCAATAAAAAAGGAAAGTCTAATAATAGAAGCTTGTCCTACGTTTGTCATCCACTTGGGTCTAGCTAGGAAAATACCTCTCCTTGGGGTCCCATATCTGCATGGTTGAACTTCAATTGAATATATCAATGCTCTCTGATTATTCTCTACACTGGTGAAAATAGCACTATTTTTAGATCCCAAGGATTTCCAAACATGTGAGTGTTTTCAACTAAAGAGACTGCATGCTCGAGAGACTATCTGAAAGAACGTAAAGTTCCTTATTTACAATTAATTTCAATAGTTATTAAATGTGGAGTTTTGCTCTGTTTAGATATATTGTTAGTTTTTTGGTTTCGAGAAGATGACAGTTTGTTTGTAAAAGTTTTAACTTGCTGTTTTGATTGCTATGATATATTTCCTGTCACTCAGAATATCATGGTCACTTGGTTATAGTAATTTGTTTGACGCAAGTCTAAATAAAAAACTTGGTTAGTAATTTGTTTGACGCAAGTCTAAATAAAAAAAATCTGGACATGTTGCTTTATTAGGAACTTTCCTCTAAAAGAGATTATAATACCAATGCTAAGCCCTCATCTCTGGAGTCATGGGCGCCCAACCCAATCGAAACGAAACTACTGCATCGCAGATCAAGCTAAAGAAAGTTTAACTTGAGATTCTAAAACTGTAATGGCTGAAAGGCGGAATTTTTTATCATCAAACACATTTCAAAAAGGCCGTGGCTAATTTGACAAATGACGTGAAGTGTCGAGTTTAAAATTTTGAGGGGAGAACAACAGCGAGAAGGGAGTTTTTTAGTTAAAAAATTTTGTAGTTCCGACTCGAGAACCCCGACGATCCCAAGCTAACGTTAGGGCCATCTAGCCCTACAATTACACTAAGAACACTCTAAAGAGTTTCAAGTGATCTCAAGAACCAGTCACTTCAAAAGAGCTACATAAAGACAATGAAAGGGATTGCTTTGAAGGCCAAGGTATCAGGATAGGATACGATGCTGATTCAATTGATCAACTGCCCTTTTTGTTAATAAAACAAAACAAAACAAAATAAACTGAAATAAACATAAACTTAGTAAAATGATCAGTAAAAAAACTTGGTACACAGAAATCACGTACAAACGCCTGAGGCTGTAATGTATTTTGGTTCGATAATATATTAATAAATTAAACTAAAATATACATATCGGAATGCGGTATATAGGAAGTAAAAACTCCTTGCGTGGGTCATGGCTATCAATTCCACAGAAATAAAAATAGTCGGCTACGTCAGCATTGAAAGTAAAATTAGTCTAAAATTGGTACTTTCTGAATTATGTTAACTTGGCTGAAAAATCATGACTGCCATATTCTGACATTTAACTTGTATTTATACAAAGATGATATGGTTTTCTCGTGAAGCAGTGGCTGGTATAAATTGTTATCTATTACTTATAGGATGTATGATTATTCTAATTATCTTTATTACGAACAAAACATTGAGCTGTCATATATGACAGATCAGTCCGAAATACACAGTTTGTATTTCATGAGAAACACAAAAAACGGAAAAAAACTAACACAAAGTTGCTATCATCTCAGTGAACAGATCATGCAGACCCTCCATTACCTGGTCTCAGTTCACGAAACATTTTGTTTTGATTACATGTTTATTTTAAAGTTGACTCTGTTTATTTGTCAATACCATCTTCAGCAACTTTTCAACCAGATCTCTCAAGGTATCGTTAAGGTGACTCACCCCTTCAGCAATTTCAGTTGCATTCGACTTAGACAACTGAATCTATGCTGGTTTTGACAAAACCAAAACGAAGTGCAGACGTTTTGTGAAACGATATCAGTTTACTGTTTCAAGGGCTCAAACAGCAATATCGATGGAACGGTTTTGTTAATTCGAGCATATCACAATATTAGAGTTTCACTTGCGATTATAAACATCTAGTACAAGGACTGCTTATATTCTTCAACGGTCTTTCTGGTTCTGGACGGCATTCAGTTTCGAGTTCTTTCTAACTGAAGAACACATTAAATCACAGGGAGCCCGGCTTTTAAGAGTCATAAATAAAAGAATAAATCAATTAGTATTTTGGGTTTCCTGTGTTGAGATTTGAAACGAGACGCTACTATAGCGAGTTTCCGGTAATCGTAAATGCCAGTAACCTGAGAGGAGATTACATGGGGTAACTTGAGTGCAGTTTGAAATTCAAATCTAACGTATCAGTGTAACGCACTCTCTTGACTGTTACTGCTTATATTCTTCAACGGTCTTTCTGGTTCTGGTCCTGGTCGGCAGTTTCATGATCAAGTTCTTTCTAAGAACACATAATTGAATCACCTATTTCGTTGATTTTGAGATGGTCTTCGTTGGTTTCAAAGTACCTGCGTGATATCAGACTCACTTTTAACGAATAAATCATTATACCCGCATATTTCTACTCCAAATATTTTTGGCGATGAATCTCGTTTAGTTTCAATATTTGTTCGCTACTGTTGGTTGATTTCCAGAGTTTCATCCACTTTCATTTTGTCCAACATCAGTACTGTGATCTAGAGAAAAGGTTCTGAAATGGTGTAGTTAGTTTTTGTTGTAATTTCTCAAAAACAATTTTATAACCAGTAATAGTAAATGTATGCTTCTTCGAGTGTGGAATAAAGACTGGGAAAAACCCGAGCCCCCTGCGGGAATTGAACCAACGACCTTTGGATTGCCGGTTCGATGCTCTAACCACTGAGCTATGGAAGACTCTAGTAGCCCAGCTAAAAATAAGATCAACGACCTGCTCGCTATTATAAGCGTCCATAGCTCAGTGGTTAGAGCATCTGACGGGCAATCCGAAGGTCGTGGGTACAATCTCCGCTGGGAGCTCGGATTTTTCCAGCAAGTTTTTATTTCACACTCGAAGAAATATACAATGTTTACCAACATCTTTCTGAGTGATAATTCGATGCATTTATAATTTTATAACTGTTTAACTGGAGCCTGTATAAGTTCTCAATGTTTAATTTTTTTGTAAAAGTTGTGACCAAGAGTTTGTCAAGGCTTCTGGAAATTTTGAACTGAAAACTCCGGCCGGCTACTGCTGATATTGCCCCCGATTCTATTTATTCCCCAGTGACTGCGCGAGGACTGGTACTTCATTGGCTGAACGGTCTAACTGGTAACACCACAAAACGACAAATCGCAAAATTGAACGTTTTTAATACTAATTCAGCTGCAAAACGTACAAGCTTAAAATGTGCGAATGTATTATTAAGTCATCATTAAATGCGACCTTTTACTCATTTTATGCTAAATAGTAGGTCTTTGAACTTGGATCTTTTCCGTCCACGTACCCTTTGATGATGGCTGGTGTGTTGGCTGGAATATTTAACCCTTGCGGGCTCCATAATAGTAAGCTACAAATACAAAGATTGCCGTATAAATCAAAGTGGCTAAACTGGCGTGTTTAGACATTCAATACAAATTACTGCAGTAGAAATTACTTACTTGGACACTGGTCACATGTGTACGTACACCAACCCTTGAACCGGATACAAGCGCCTCTCTTTCTGAGATAATGACAGCTACGGTATGACAACAAGTCATTACATTCTGAAAAGTGAGGAAAAAGACAATGTAAGTCATAATAATAATAATAACTAGGTCAGTCGTGTAAAAACATACATTCCCTACATCTTTCTCCCCACAATGTTTGTCCATGAGTTGCACAGTTCCTTGTGTTGTTGTGTTGCTACCACTCAGTGATAACGGAAAAAAGGAAATTTTGAAAGCTGGTGTCTTTAAGGTTATCTGAACGCATCCAGGCTGTTCCATGAAGCCTGACGTCTGGTGCACATTGTAGTGTAGCAAAGACAAATCTAAGCCATTTCTATGACCTTTTCATGGCTTCTATTCATTAATTTCCATGATCATTATTTAAAACTCGAGAGCAGGTCAGTACTGAAGACCCATTAGTCGAAGATTTTGGTGTTGACACGAGCCTTCCTAAATTTCCTCATTTCTAACCTACTGAGAAACTTTCTGCCCGAGTTTTTTATAATCCAAATAAAGGCATTTATTTCTACAAAAAGTCATGGACTTTTCTTGACCTTTCCATGACCGTGTGAACCTTACAACAATGTTGAGAATTATTGGCCAATACTGTTGGGAGCATTTGCCATTTCCTTATGATATACGGTCTCAGTATCATAGCGAAGGGTGGACTTAGAATAATACAATACAGTACAAGCATTTCTACTTACTACAGGAAACATAGCAGATTCTGTCTTTGACGACGTTGTACCGACATAGATTATATTTCTTCATGTGACGACAACACTTCTTATCGACCAAATCCTCAAATTTTACTCGTGAATTTTTGGCGGGGCCTCGTTTCTCCATTTCATCTGCAAAAGAATGAGCAACCAGTTCAATTAGAGAATTTTGATTGACTGACAAAAGGGCTTAGTAGGCAACTGTTCCTTATACATACCTTCCAATGTCACTTGGTCCTGATTGGGCTGACTTTTAACTGATCAAAATAAACATGATACATTTAGCAACATGGAATGGCCATGAAATATTGTCTTTTTAGTTTAAAAGTAGACCTACATTTTGCTATTTCATCCATGACCTCAGCTGGAAGCTCTTCATTTTGGTCTGCTGTTGAAAAGACGAATCTTCTATTACTTTTGAGTTAGAAAATGTCTTCAGGAGATGCAATGCTCTCTTACTTTTGAGTTGCACAAAAAGTGGAAAAAATGTCAGTTTCAGAGACACTTACCAAGTTTACCAGCAAAACACACTACAAGAGAGCAGAGTAGAAGACCTGCGATGAGATTCAGCTTCATCTTAAAGTTGGATTGGTGAATTGTAGCTGAATTAAGGTAGATGAATAGTACACTGTGGCTTGAGCACTGATAAAGAGTTGCTGAGTTTCATCTTCCTTTTATGCTGGTCAACTAATTAATAATGCATCTAGAAATAGTAAGATGAAGGCGAGAATCATAAGTTTTCAATAAAAAAGGAAAGTCTAATAATAGAAGCTTGTCCTACGTTTGTCATCCACTTAGGTCTAGCTAGGAAAATGCCTCTCCTTGGG
This sequence comes from Telmatactis stephensoni, assembly GCA_029948255.1. Classification (NCBI taxonomy): domain Eukaryota; kingdom Metazoa; phylum Cnidaria; class Anthozoa; order Actiniaria; family Isophelliidae; genus Telmatactis; species Telmatactis stephensoni. The sequence goes on along the minus strand of JALIZF010001919.1, from coordinate 497,226 downwards.
GTCCCATATCTGCATGGTTGAACTTCAATTGAATATATCAATGCTCTCTGATTATTCTCTACACTGGTGAAAATAGCACTATTTTTAGATCCCAAGGATTTCCAAACATGTGAGTGTTTTCAACTAAAGAGACTGCATGCTTGAGAGACTATCTGAAAGAACATAAACTTCCTTATTTACAATTAATTTCAATAGTTATTAAATGTGGAGTTTTGCTCTGTTTAGATATATTGTTGTTTTTTTAGTTTCGATAAGATGACAGTTTGTTTGTAAAAGTTTTAACTTGCTGTTTTGATTGCGATGATATATTTCCTGTCACTCAGAATATCATGGTCACTTGGTTATAGTAATTTGTTTGACGCAAGTCTAAATAAAAAACTGTGGACATGTTGCTTTATTAGGAACTTTCCTCTAAAAGAGATCATTATACCAATGCTAAGCCCTCATCTCTGAAGTCATGTGCGCCCAACCCAATCGAAACGAAACTACTGCATCGCAGATCAAGCTAAAGAAAGTTTAACATGACTAGTGAGATTCTAAAACTGTAATGGCTGAAAGGCGGATTTTTTTATCATCAAACATATTTCAAAAAGGCCGTGGCTAATTTGACAAATGACGTGAAGTGTCGAGTTTGAAATTTTGAGGGGAGAACAAAAGTGAGAAGGGAGTTTTTTAGTTGAAAAATTTTGTAGTTCCGACTCGAGAACCCCGACGATCCCGAGCTAACGTTAGGACCATCTAACCTTACAATTACACTAAGAACACTCTAAAGAGTTTCAAGTGATCTCAAGAACCAGTCACTTCAAAAGAGCTATATACATAAAGACAATGAAAGGGATTGCTTTGAAGGCCAAGGTATCAGGATAGCATATATATATACGATGCTGATTCAATTGATCAAGAGCCCCTTTTTGTTAATAAAACAAAACAAAATAAACTGAAATATCCTCAACTAAAATAAACTAAAATGATCATTAAAAAAACTTGGCACACAGAAATCACGTACAAACGCCTGAGGCTGTTGTGTATTTTGGTTCTATAATTTATTAATAAAACTAAAATATATATTGGAATGCGGTATATAGCTCAGTGATTAGAGCATCGAACCGGCAATCTAACTGGCCCGATTACGTGACGATTTTCAGCCCGGTCTCTTCAACAAATGTACGTATATCAAATTAAGTGTTCGATTACATGAAGAAATTTTGATCCCGGCTGGCCCGGGAGGAAATTTTCCAATCCGGCGAAACGGGCTGAAAATTCTCATGTAATCGCGACTGAACATCAGGCCGGGATAAAAACCTGAGCCACGCTGTATTGTGGCAGCGGAAAGTGTATTGAACAGGCGCTTTGAAATGGTGACAAAACTTAGCCCGGATAGCGAAAAAATTTCAACCCGGTCATGATCAGGCGGGCTGAAATTGAAATCGTCATGTAATCGGTAACTAAAGGTCGTGGGTTCAATCCCCGCTTGGGACTCGGATTTTTCCGAGTCTGTATTTCACACTCGAAGAACATGCGAAGAAGCATACATTTTTTACTGGTTATAAAATTGTTTTTGATTAATTACAACAAAAATCGACTGCACCATTTCAGAACCTCTTCCGCTCTAGATCACAGTAATGTTGGACAAAATGAAAGTGGATGAAACTCTGGAAATCAACCAAGAGTAGCGAACAAATATTGAAACTAAACAAGATTCGTCGCCAAAAATATATGGAGTAGAAATATGCGGGTATAATGATTTATTCGTTAGAAGTACAGTCTGATATCACGGGTACTTTGAAACCAACGAAGACCATCTCAAAATCAACGAAATAGGTGATTTAATTATGTGTTCTTAGAAAGAATTTGATCATGAAACTGCCGACCAGGACCAGAACCAGAAAGACCGTTGAAGAATATAAGCACTCCTTGTAGATGTTTATAATCGTACGTGAAGCTCTAATATTGTGAAATATATGCTCGAATTAACAAAACCGTTCCATCGATATTGCTGTTTGAGCCCTTGAAACAGTAAATATCATGTTTCATTAAACGTTTGTACTTAGTTTTGGTTTTGTCAAAACCAGTATAGATTGTTTAAGTCGAATGCGACTGGAATTGCTGGAGGGGTAAGTCGCCTTGAGGATACCTTGAGAGATCTGGTTGAAAAGTTGCTGAAGATGGTATTGACAAATAAACAGAGTCAACTCTAGTTAAAAAAAATTGTTATCAAAACAAAATGTTTCGTGAACTGAGACCAGATAATGGAAGGTCTGCATAATCTGTTCACTGAAATCAGTGATAACAACTTTGTGTTAGTTTTTTCTTTTTTTGTTTTCTCATAAAATACAAACTGTGTATTTCGGACTGATCTGTCATATAGGACAGCAAAAGGTTTTGTTCGTAGTAATGATAATTAGAATAATAGATTACAATTCACTATATAAGCCACTGCTTCACGAAGAAACTACATCATCACTGCCTATAAACACAAGTTAAATGTCAGAATATATGGCAGTCGTAATTTTTCAGCCAAATTAACGTAATTCAGAATGTACCAATTTATTTTCAGTACTGACGTAGCCGATCGACTATTTTTATTTCTGTGGGATTAATAGCCATTGCCCAAGCAAGGAGTTTTTACTTTCTATATACCGCATTCCAATATATATTTTTAGTTTTATCAAAAATTATAGAACCAAAATGACGTCATTTGTGAAATTAGACATGGCCATTTTGAAATATGCTGATGATCAAAAATGCCTTTCAACTTTACCAACTTTAACTCTTGTGTTAAACTTTCTTTAGCTTGATCAGCGATACAGTAGTTTCGTTTCGTTTGGGTTGGTCGCCCATGACTTCAGAGATGAGGGCTTAGCATTGGTATAATGATCTCTTTTAGAGGAAAGTTCCTAATAAAGCAACATGTCCAGATTTTTTTATTTAGACTTGCGTCAAACAAATTACTAACCAAGTGACCGTGATATTCTGAGTGACAGGAAATATCATAGCAATCAAAACAGCAAGTTAAAACTTTTACAAACAGACCTGTCATCTTATCGAAACTAAAAAAAAGAAAAACATTTAAACAGAGCAAAACGCATTTGATCACTATTGAAATTAATTGTAAATAACTGAGAAACGTTATGTTCTTTCACATAGTGTTTTGAGCATGTTTGGAAATTCCTTATGATCTAAAAATAGTGCTATTTTCACCAGTGCAGAGAATAATCAGAGAGTATTAATATATCTCATTGAATTTCAACCAGATATGGGACCCCAACTTTTCATTTCATAAATATAAGAAGAAGAGGTAATTTCCTGGACCCAAGTAGTTGATAAGCCGCGTAGGACAAGCTTCTATTATTAGACTTTCCATTTTTATTGAAAACATATGATTCTTTTTTTTACGTTACTATTTCTATATGTTAATGAGTTCACTATAGCATAAAAGAAAGATGCATGAGAGTCAGCAACTCTTAATCAGTGCTCAAACCACAGTGTACTATTCATCCACAATTCACCAATCCAACTTCCGAGATGAAGCTGTACCTCATCACAGGTCTTCTGCTGTGCTCTCTTGTAGTGTGTTTTGCTGGTAAACTTGGTAAGTGTACGTCCCTGAAACTGACCTGACTTTTTCCACTTTTTGTGCATCTGAAAAGTAAGAGAGTACTGTTTCTCGTGAAGACACTTTTTTAAACCTGGACGGTTTACATGCAACCAAGACTTGTTTTGAGGTAGCTTACCTCATCGTCATGCAGTGTGTTAAGTTAAGAGAGCATTTTCTCTTCTGCAGCAGACCACAATGAAGAATTTCCAGCTGAAGTCATGGATGAAATGGCAAAATGTAGGTTCTACACTTTCAAAATAAAAAGACAATATTTCCTGATCATTCCATGTTGCTAAATTTATCATGTATATATTGATTAGTTAAAAATCAGCCCAATCAGGACCAAGTGACATTGGAAGGCTAATTGAACTGGTTTCACATTGTTTTACAGATGAAAAGGAGAAGCGAGGTCCGGCCCCCAAAGGTTTGATAAAATTTGAGGATTTGGTCGATAAGGAGTGTTGTCGTCACATGAAAAAATATAATCTATGTCGGTACAACATCGTCAAAGACAGAATCTGCTATGTTTCCTGTAGTAAGTAGTAATACTTTTACTTTATTGTATTATCCTAAGTCCATCCTTCGCTATCAGTGATACTCACACCGCATGTCATGAGGAAATAGCAAATGATTTGAATTTTAGAATTTGGCTAAAATCGTTTTAGAAGAAAGTTAGAAATGAGGAAATTTCAGAAGAGTTGTTGGAGCGCCAAAATTCTCGGCTATTGGTATTTACCTGCTGTAGAGTTTGAGATCATGAAAATGGATAGAAACCATTATTAAAAAGGTCATGGAAATAGCTTAGATTTGTCTTTGCCACAGTTCATTGTCAGCCAGACACTGCTTCAACAGCCTGGATGCGTTCGGATAACCTTAAAGACAACAGCTTTCAAAATTTCCTTTGTTCCATCTTCACCGAGTGGTAACAACACAACAACACAATGAACTGTCAACTGGACAAACATTATGGGTGAAAGATATAGGGAATAAATATTTACACACTAAATAGCTGATGACTTTATCTTTTTCCACACTTTTCAGAATGTAATGATCAGTTGTCATACCGTAGTTGTCATTATCTCAGAAAGAGAGGCGCGTGTAACAGATTCAAGGGTTGGTGTACGTACACATGTGACCAGTGTCCAAGTAAGTAATTGCTACTGCAGTCATTTGTATTGTATATCTAAACACGCCAGTTTAGCCACTTTGATTTATACGGCAATCTTTGTATTTGTAGCTTTCTATTATGGAACCCGCAAGGGTTAAATATTCCAGTCAACACACCAGCCATCATCAAAGGGTACGTGGACGGAAAAGATCCAAGTGATGACCTATGATTTAGCATAAAATGAGTAAAACATCGCATTTCAGTGATGACTAATTAAAAGATTCACATGATTTTATGTTTTGTACGTTTTGCAGCTGATAATTGATATTAAAAAATGTTTTATTTTGCGCTTTATTGTTTTGTGGTGACGCATATCAAGTACCAGTCCCCGCGCAGTCCATTGGGAAAAAGGCGAATCTCAAGTTATAGTTGTGTTGTATCAACTAAATAGAATCAGCTACTAATAAGATTCCTGATCAGTAAGGTAGTTTCAGGCCAGACATGAGAATCAACTAATTTCACTGGACAGAGAATATTGAGATTGTTGGGATCAGGGATAAAGATTTTGGTTCATTACAAGGGATCATGCTATTTTGGTGGATCACACGGATAGAGTTTCGGAATATGGGAATCATTATCGGCACAAGAAACATACTAGTCTCCTACGCAGCCGCAGTTTGTTGTCACGCTAGGGCTTGGCTCCCTAAACAAGCGGCTGCTTACTGGAGCGCTGTACATTCCATTCCCTTTGTTAAGCTGAGCTAATCGCGCGATAGCTATAGTCCGCACATAAACCAATCACAAACCAGCAATGACGAGGGGTTTACCCGCGAAATCCTTGTCAACAGGTTGATTTGCGGCTGCGTAGGAGACTACAAACATACGGGATGATTGGAATTCATGAGCAATAATTGCTGGAAAGGGTACTGATCAAAAGTTTGGTAATGTTTGAAGGAAGGCTCGGCACTTTTGGGACATTTTTGATTAAGGTAACCCATGTTTTGAGTGCAGTCTAAACAGTCAAAATTTCCATACATTGTCTTATAAGCCAATCGCATTAGCATTGTACAGTTTAAAGGATACTAGACTATTACAAATATCACATGTCTCGTTAAACATTTGTCCTTCTAGACTGAGTATTAAGAAAACCTTGCTTCGTTTTTTTTTCTTTGTTTGTTTGTTTGTTTATTTGTTTGTTTGTTTTGATCGGCTTAACAGTACGATTTCACAAAAATATACATTCATTTTTTTCTAAAATATCAGTCTCTCGAATTCGAGCGGCTCTAGTCAAGTGACTATATGGGCAGTAAACTACACACCAAGGCAAAGAAAATAAATAGGACATGATTCAAACTTTTTTTACCAATTTTCGAATAATTCGCATGAACTGGCTTCAGAACGAATTTGGTGATTCCGCCGATCTAAAAATCAGATCGCTAATCCTGAAATTTAATAGTCCCTGATCCAGTTTTAGCTGATTACCACAGAACCACGCCAATCGCGCGTCTTTTTTTCATCAGTGAAAGTGTGCAAGAACGCTGGGCTATTTGAAGAGTGAGATCTTAATGTTCAACAAATAACACTACAAAACAATAAATTGCCAAATAGAAACATTTTTAATGTGAATATCAGCTGCATAAATACAAGCTTAGAATTATGCGAATTTATCATCTAGTCACCATCAAATGCGACGTTTTACTTATTTTATGCTAAATTAGTGGTATTTGGACTTGGGTCTTTTCCAGCCACGTACCCTTTGATAGCTAGTGTGTTTACTGGACTCTGATTTAAATCTTTTTTCCATAGTAGAATACTACAAATACAAAGATTACATTTGTCTTGTAAATCAAAGTTGACGTGTTTAGATATATCCAATACAAATTACCACAGTAAAGATTACTTACGTGGACATTGGTCGCATGTGTACGTACACCAGCCCCTGAATCTGTTACACGCGCCTCTCTTTCTGAGATAATGACAGCTAAGGTATGACAACTGATCATTACATTCTGAAAAGTGTGGGAAAAAGACAGAGTAAGTCATAATCATTTAGTATGAAAACAAAGACTCCCGATATCTTTCCCCCACTGGAACACTGTTTGTCCATGAGTTGCCACAGTTCCTTGTATTGTTGTGTTGCTACCACTCAGTGATAACGGGGGAAAAAATTGAAAGCGCTGGTGTCTTTAAGGTTATCCGAACGCAACCAGGATGTTAAAGCATGTCGTAGAACTGTGGTTCAAGACAAATTTCACAGTTAAGCTATCAGTTCCATGAGGTTTTCTCGTCTTCTATCCATTTCCACTAATTTATTTAACAACCCTTCTGAAATTTCTTCTTCAACCTTCTACTGAAATGATTTTTGCCAAATTCAGTACCAATAACCTCCCACTGAATTCTCAATGGTCTTTTTTCTGCATTTTATGGCTCAGTTCCCGGGCCTGAAATGCACATTTTAAATTTCTCATTGTCACTTCTCTGGGGTCTTGACTGATCTTTCCATGACCTTGTGAACAGTACAAGTTGTTGGCCAATACTGTTGGGAGCATTTGCCATTCGCTTATTATGTGCGCTGTCAGTATCGATAGATGAAGTATCTCTAAGATAATGCAATATATTGTTGCTACTTACTACAGGAAACATAGCAGATTCTGTCTTTGACGACGTTGTACCGACATAGATTATATTTCTTCATGTGACGACAACACTTCTTATCGACCAAATCCTCAAATTTTGTCAAATTTCCGCGCGGCCCGGGGCCTCTTTTGGTCATTTCATCTGTAAAACAATGTGAAACCAGTTCAAATAGGAAAATTTTGATTGACTGACAAAAGGGCTCAGTAGATACTAGAACTGTTCCTTATACATACCTTCCAATGTCACTTGATCCTGATAGGGCTGATTTTTAACTGATCAAAATAAACATGATAAATTTAGCAACATGGAATGATCAGGAAATATTGTCTTTTTAGTTTAAAAGTGGAACCTACACTTTGCCATTTCATCCATGACCTCATCTGGAAGTTCTTCATTTTCGTCTTCTGCAGAAAAGAGGAATGCTCTCTTACTTTTAAGTTGCACAAAAAGTAGAAAAAACGTAAGTTTCAGGGACACTTACCAGCAAAACATACTACAAGAGTGCAGAGTAGAAGACCTACGATGATATCTGACAGCTTCATCTTGAAGTTGAACGGTGGTGAATTGTAGCTGAATTAAGGTAGATGATGAATAGTACACTGTGGCTTGAGCACTGATGAAGAGTTGCTGAGTTTCATCTTCCTTTTATGCTGGTCAACTCATTAATAATGCATATATAAATAATAATATGAAAACAAGAATCATGTTTTCAATAGAAAAGGAAAAATATATAATTGAAGCTTACCCCATACCTATCATGCATTTGGGCTCAGGAAAATACCTCTTCTTAATGTGCTTGGCTAGTGAAATGAATAGTTAGGGTCCAATATCTAGATTGACTAGAAGGAACTTCGATTGAATATATTAATACTCTCTCATTATTCTCTATGCTGGTGAAAATAGAACTATTTTTGGATCCCAGGATTTTCCAAACGTGATTATTTTCAACAAAGAGACTACCGAAAAGTTCGTGAATTTACTCTTTACAATGAATTTCAATAGTCAGCGAATTTTCTTGCTTTCTGTATTAAATAGGAAGTGATTTTTTTCTGTCAATCTCGATAACATGAGAGGTCTTGGTTAAAAAATTGTAAAATCACTTGCTGTTTTGATGGCTTTGATAATAGCTTCCTGCAACTCAAATTATCATGGTCAATTGGTTAGTAATTTGTTTGACGCAAGTCGAAATACCAAAGGATAGAGCTGTCGCTTTATTAAGAACATTCCTCTAAAAGAGAAGAACTAGACGCAGAGCCAATACTAAACCCTCATCTCTAAAGTCATGGGCGTCCAACCTAATCAAAACAAAATCAAAATAGATTGCAGATAAAGCAACAGAAAGGTTAAATAGATTCTAAAGCTGTATAGATAATATGGCCATTTTCGATTCATCAAACACATTTCAAAATGGCCGTGCCTAATTTGACAAGGGATTCGAAGTGTGGCATTTGAAATTTGCAAGGAGAAAAAGCCACAAGGACATTTTTTTTATAAAAAAGTGTGGTAATTCCGACTCAAAAACCCCTCGATGATAACAATTCAATCATGTTCAGCCAACCCTACGATTACTCTGAGAATATACGAAGTCGAGTATCAAGTGATCTCAATTACCAGTCAATTCAAAAGAGCTACATGGTATTTGGTATTATTGTGCTACTTTTGCTTATTTTACAGACCGAAATGTATGTCTGGGGATATATCCCCAGCTATACATTTTCGTAAAATTTCACAATTTGAAAAATTCATATCTCTGCGGATTTTCATTGGAACTTTCTAAATTTGTGCACAGTTACTAAGTGAAACATACTCTTTAGTATTTCAGGGATCATTACGTCTTAGGTTGAAAAAAAAAAATGCTAATGAGCGGCGGTCATTATGGAGCGACACATTCATTGATATTTTTCACAACACTGATGAAGAAAGCGAAAGTAGTAAAACTCAAAGCATATTAGGCACATTCAATACACCGCTTCGATCTTTCACTGCCTCCGGCGCTTTTATAAGTGGCTACTTGGTAAACGTATTGTTTATTAGACAGTTAGTTGAGTACCGCACACCTAAACGTGTTCAAATATTTTGAAAATGCAGAAGAAACAACTACTGTTATTTACAGACGAAATCAGTGACAGTCTTTTGTATCATTTCGATAGAAGGCTATAAAATGTCTGAACAATACAAGCTATTCAGTAGAAGTAACTACAATTGTATGTGAACGAAGTAAACACTCGTTTAGGAAGTCTTGAATGTCTTGAAGAGCTACAGAACACTAGACTTTGGAATGAAATTGAAAGGAAGTCGTTAAATGAAGAACTGAATTCTTGGGATTTTTATCCTCAATTCGTTAAGTCTTCTAGACGGACTTCACATTTTGTTCTAAATTGAGCATCTTGAGTCCTAGGAAAGCTTTTGTTTAGAGTAGTGATTTTTGAGTGGTGATAAACAACTTTTGAGGTAGCGATACAAGTGCAAACACCATTTTTGTTATGATCCGGCACAGCCCGATAGTAAAAGCGCATTGGATGATGGGCATCCGACCCTACAATTTCACATGTACCAACGAACACACTAAAAAGCTCTTAGCGATCTTAAGAAGCAATTGATTCTAAAGAACTAGTATATATATTGACAATACAAATGATTGCTCTAAAGGGGTTGTTATCCGCAATGAAGGGTTATCTTGACGTGCGTATATTCAAAATGCAGAACAAGCCACCAATGTCACTTGAAACAAAGTTTTTGTATATTTTGCAACATTTGCAAAGAATGACCAATACTACATCTCTAACAGATTTAGGCTTGGAGACTTTCTTGAAAAATTTGGTTCAAAAGTTGTAGATGATGTACTTAAAAGACAAAAAGAATCTATAGTAAGAAAAACAATTAAAATGATTCGCGAAAGCTGGCGGGAAGGACGCCAATTCTTAATTTGAAACTGAGGAAGGTAGACGGTAAATACAATCATTTGAAAGAAACCTGATGCGGTCATATATTGAGGAATAGTAAGAAAATGTCGTTGTCATATAATAATCATAATTGATAATGATTACAGATAATAATGATAGACAACCATTCTTTGACTATATCAGTTCCTTCTTTACGAAGGAAAATATACAACGACTGTTTGTTTTTTATTTGTACCATTAAAATGTCAAATAATGGCCATTATATTAGTTTCCGTGCTGACATGATCGAGTATTTCTACTTCCATGAGATCGATACCGATGATCTAACAACAAGAGTTTAGTTTGTATGTACTGCATTCCAATCTAATTTATAAATAACATTTTTAGTTTTATTAATAAATCAAACAACCAATACACTACAGCCTTAGGAGTCAGTACATGATATTACTGACTCGAGAGACAATTGCGTTAAGTTGAATGTCGTCATTATGAGCCTAAAATTGGAATCGGCGCCGATGCAAATCGACAGAAGTTTGTGTGGGTATTATTAGAGCAAGTGGAACAGGTCTAAACTGTTTATATTGTGTTTATAGAACAATGGTGTAAAATACCGTGTAGCTCTTTTAAATTGACTGGTTCTTGAAACCACCTGAAACCCTGTTCAATACTCTTATAGTAATCGTAGGGTTAGTTTAGGGTTGGCTGAACATCAAATTAGCCTGGGAGCGTACGTTGAGAGTTTCGAGTCGGAATAACCAAATTTTTTATATTAAAAAAACCTTCCCTTGTGGCTGTTTTCTTCTTGCAAATTTCGCATGTCACACTTCGAGTCGGTTGTCAAATTAGGCACGGCCATTTTGAAATATGTTGTATGATAAAAAATAAGCCTTTTATCTTTATACAGCTTTAGAATTCCTTTATCCTTTCTGTTGCTTCATCTGCGATCCTGAGTATTTTTCCTTGATTTAGGTTTGCGCCCATGACTTTAAAGATAACGTTCTAATGTTGATATTGAGTCGTTTTCGTTTCTTTTAGAAGAATGTTCCTCATAAAGCAACAGGCTTTAACCTTTGGTATTTCGACTTGCGTCAAACAAATTACTAACGAAGTGACCATGATATTTTGAGGAAGTATCAGAGCCATCAAAACAGCATGGATGTTAGAATCTTATAAACACTGAAGACCTCTCGTGTTATCGAAATTGACAGAATAAAACTCACTTCCTATTCAATAAACAAAATAAGAACTCATTTGCTTACTATTTGAAATTCGTTCTGAATAAGTAAATTCGCGAACTTTCAGATAGTCTCTTTAGTTGAAAACAATCGCATATTTGGGAAATTCTTAGGATCTAAAAATAGTCATTGCTAAGTTCCCTGGATTCCAACCAGATATAGGACCCCAACTATTCATTTCACCAGCCAAGCTTATTAAGAAGAGGTATTTTCCTGGACCCAAGTGCATGATAGGTATGGGATAAGCTTGATTATATTATCTCTTTTTCCTTTTTTATTGAAAACATATGATTCTTGTTTTTTGTTTCTAGATGCATTATTAATTAGTTGACAAGTATAAAAGGAAGATGAAACTCAGCAACTCTTCATCAGTGCTCAAGCCACAGTGTACTATTCATCTACCTTAATACAGCTACAATTCACTCACCACTTCAACTTCAAGATGAAGCTGTCAGATATTATCGTAGGTCTTCTGCTCTGCAGTCTTGTAGTGTGTTTTGCTGGTAAGTGTCCCTGAAACTTACATCATATATTTTTCTACTTAATCTTTTTGTGCAACTTAAAAGTAAGAGAGCATTCCTCTTTTCTGCAGAAAACGAAAATGAAGAACTTCCAGCTGAGGTCATGGATGAAATGGCAAAGTGTAGGTTCCACTTTTTAACTAAAAAGACAATATTTTCGTGGTCATTCCATGTTGCTAAATGTATAATGTTTATTTTGATCAGTTAAAAATCAGCCCTATCAGGATCAAGTGACATTGGAAGGTATGTATAAGGAACAAATTTGTTGAGACTTTTGTCAGTCTATCAAAATTCCTTAATCTTGAACTGGTTTCACATTCTTTTGCAGATGAAATGGAGAAACGAGTCCACCGCGCCGGAAATTTAACAAAATTTGAGGATTTGGTCGATAAGAAGTGTTGTCGTCACATGAAGAAATATAATCTATGTCGGTACAACGTAGTCAAAGACAGAATCTGCTATGTTTCCTGTAGTAAGTAGAAATACTTGTATTATATTGTATTATCTTATAATACGTCCATCCTTCGCTTTGATGCTGACTCCGCATATCGTGAGGAAATGGCAAATGCTCCTACGAAAAGTGACTACGAGGAGTCCAGGCCGGGAGAGCCATGGGATCATCTTTTTCATCGTCATCTTTTTCTACGGTAGAAAAAGACTTTATTTAGGTCACAGAGAATTCAGTTGAATTTTAGCATTTGCCAAAAGGTTTCAGCAGGTTAGAAATGAGAAATTTAAGAAGGGCTGTTGGAGCCTTTCTCTGTTGTCGAGTTTAATTTGAGATCATGGAAATGGATAGAGGCATAAAAATCATGGAAATAACTTAGATTTATATTTGCCACAGTTCAATGGGAGCCAGACATGCTTCAACAGCCTGGATGCGTTCGCGGATTAACCATAAAAACAACAGCTTTCAAAACCGGCTTCTTTCACTGAATGGTAGCAACACAACAACACAAGGAACTGTCAACTGGACAAACAGTGGGGGAAAGATATAGGGAGCCTTTGTTTTCACACTAAATGATTACTGATGACTTACATTGTCTTTTTTCAACACTTTCAGAATGTAATGATCAGTTGTCATACCTTAGCTGTCATTATCTCAGAAAGAGAGGCGCGTGTAACAGATTCAGGGGTTGGTGTACGTACACATGCGACCAATGCCCACGTAAGTAATCTTTACTGTGGTAATTTGTATTGAATATATATCTAAACACAACAGTTGAGTCACTGATGATTTACACGCCAAATACAATCTTTGTACTTTTAGTTTTCTACTATGGTAGCCACAAGGACGATTAAATATTCCAGCTAACACACCTGTTACCATCAAAGGGGTACATGGACGGAAAAGACCCAAGTTCACAAGTTCGAAGACAAATAATTAACATAAAATAAGTAAAACGTCGCAATTGATAATGACTAAATAGTAGATTCGCATAACTGCTTGTACGTTTTGCAGCTGATAATCGACATGAAAATATTTCTACCTTGCGATTTGTTGTTTTGTAGTATTATTTGTTTACAAAAAAAGATCTTGCACTTCAAGTACAAGTTCTTGTATATTAATTGAGGAAAAACGACGAATCATATTGTTGTGTGGTATCAACTTAAATTGATGGATCAGGGACTCTTGAGTTTCCGGACTAGCAATCTGGTTTTCAGACCGGAGAATAAGATGATGATTTCAGGGGATGAAGAATATTGGGATCAGGGATCAATGGTTTCTTAATCAATTCAAACTCTAAACCTCGAGATGTGTTTGCACAATCCACCCTAAAGAAATCCTAAGGCAGTGTAACTGACTAAAAATAAGCGTAAAAACACGTCTTGAGATATGTAGGTTTTGAATTCGAATAATTTAAGAAACCATGAGGGTTTTATTTGGACGCTTAGCTTCGAAAATGGACCCGGCAGCTTCGATGCTGAATAAGAACAGCAAATTTCCCGGACAAATTTCACCATTTCTAGATCTAGTGCAGCAAAGACGATGATACTTGACACTCAGACTTGTTGATATATTCCTCTACATCATACTAAAAAATTACGCAAAAAAATTGCAAAACATTTTAATTGTTTTACCTATTTCAATACTTTTCCATTTCCATTGAAAACATATGATTTTTGCCTTCATATTATAGTTACATGACGTTATTATGCATTATTAATTCACTTAGCACCAAAAGAAGAATGTAAATAACCAACTCTTCATCAGTGCTCAAATCATAGCCTGCGTCACATCCACACACTCGTAACGGTCCGTCTGCGAAAAAAACGAGAAGGGGTTGGCACGTTCCACCAAGTGAACCTCTTGTGAACTTGCTTGACACATGACCCCCAGTAGCTGAATGAGTGACACGGGTTCAAATCTCGTCTGACCTTGGATTTTTTCGAGCAAATTTCATACTCGTTGACACAAACACAAGCATCGAATATCTTCCTGGGAGACAAGTCCATCCATATACTTGCAAACATTTGTAGTTCTTCTTCACCAATCATTCCAATCGGGTTATTGAACAGCGTTTGTCCAGAGTGATCTGAGTATAAACTGATATGAACGTACATGTGCTACCTTGCTCGCCATTAGCCCTGTGGCCAGAGCGTCTGACCAGTACTCAGGTCACGGATTTCTTCCGAGAAAATTTCACTTGTTGATAAAAACACATGCACACACACGTACAACCACACTATTCTAATTTCTGGAAAAAAAAAATCCAGGAGTAGGATATATCTCAGACTGAAACTCCTCTTCATAAATTCCCGAACATTAGTGCTTGCTTGTATTATGGAGGTTTCGTTCTAGATTCTGGCATCTTCGTACCAGTCTTGGTCACGTGGATGGAAATAATGATATAGCTTTGGGAAGGCAGATCCTCTCCACGTCCAATTTCGCTTTCAGTGCCCTGTAGAAATAACAGAATCTAGAATTTAGATTCTTAGATCGGGAATGCATTTACTACTTACAGGTTTGCTGGATCGACACTGATCTTATACTTTAGGCAGGTGGATATCTGAGCTTTCCTCCTCTTATTGTTATTTAAGGACCGGTGGCAAAATGAAGCAAAATCAATCTGAGAGATCAAGGTCTGGCACCAAAGAAATCCTATTTCGACAAAATTCACGCAGAGATTGATTAACTGATGTGGCGGCCAAATTAGAGTAAAGTGTTTCCTAAAGAAGAAACACCCATACTTGATTTGCGCGCAATGTACAACCAGGCCTAGTTCCCTCCTATCTCACTTAACCTTTAGTGCCTGCTGCTACATCTTAAAGGAGCAGCAGAATGAATCGCTTGTTTTCAATTACACGATCATATTGACTATCAAACATGCAACAAGACGAGTATTTGAGAAAGGAGTGGGTGTGTTGGAGAAGGAGCAAAAAAGGGGGGGCCAAGGAGCCTGATCATGATTTTTCTTGCCATTACCTATCCATTAATTCCACATCTTCTCCTCCCCATTTATGTCGAAACTGTTCCTCGTCCATTCCACCAATTCTATCCCAGTCTGACTTGTAAGCACCAAATAGACCATATCCAAAGGTTTCCCATCCACCTTGAGCGTAACTTGGAGAAAAAGCCGCATTTCAATTTTAATATTTTGGGAGTGAACACAGTTTTGCCTTCGATTGTATGCTGTTGTAACGGAAAGCAATTAAGATTGGTTAGGAAAAAATTGGAAAGTCTTGATTATCTTTGACTCATAAATATATATATATCGATATAGTATACAGACATTATTTTCTTTTGATGCAAAAAACTTAACACAATTTTCGATGCACCAATAAGCTAGTAGTGTTAATAAGATGTGTCTTTGTTTTAAATTCTGTCCTATCTGTGGGTACTAAATATGAGTAGACAACTTCGTGCTCCCTCTATTACGTACCTTTCTTACTGCATCAAAAATATTTGCTGGTAGCTTTAGGTGAAGATCCATGGTGAAAATAATGCTATTGGGATCCTAAAAAAGACAATTTGAAAAAGATCGAGTGATTTAATGCTATGATATTATGATAAGGATTCGGACATTATTGCCCAGTATTTTTCAAATGAATATATATTAACGGTGTACAAAGAACTCTGAGATCGTTGTTAGGACAGGCCAAATTCTCCAATTCACTAGACTTTAAATGTTTCCTTGAAGAATTGTTACTGTAAATAATACTCTCATACAATTAGATAGCTATCTTAGTAATGATCTCTGAGCTTCGTTCTCGCCTCAATCTAGGCAGTAGCTAGGCTTCAATCTCTAGCTGATGAATGTCATCATCTTCCTCAGTCAAATGTAATGCCAGTGGTGGCCAAACATTGACAACCACCTGCTCTCAACCAGGGAATATTCTGTTGAAAATTCCCACAAAATCGTTGAATGACCTCAGATAAAACCTAGCAATGCTCGTTAAAGTGGGCGATTTTCTGTTAGTCAACTTTCGTACGTTGACAAAGTACCTTCACAAGAGTAGCGCCTTCGTTCAAACCTTGGGTCTTCCAAAACGGAGGGTTTTTGTTGATAATGTAATACCTTGTAGAGAAATACAAAAAATAGAAGTAAATACTAAATTACATAATTACATAAATATTAAGTAAATACTAACTTACAATACAACCAGGTCGCTTTCTTGAAAGACTCAATAGCCTATCGCGCACGTAAATTATCCACTGAACTTGATACCCGATAGAGGTTTGGGTGTTTCTCAGTGTCTTCTATGCAAATCTAAACTTATTTTCTCCACTTTCCTCGTCTCTGATGATGCCGTAGAGAGACAAAAGTTTAAATCCGGACAAGTTTAAACTTTCCTAGAAGTATCAAGCCACACTCGTTCATCATGTATGTTCGTAATATACTTCACTCCCTATAATGTTCGGAATATGTTTCGTAACGTGATACCAGAGCAAGTGACTGCTTCTCAAAGTGTGTGCTATTCTTATTTCAGTCCTTTTGATTTCTGCGTTAATCTGTGACTATCTTCTGGGGTATTGGTGCAACTGCCTTGCAAAATTATTGTCCTTTCTGACAAGTTGAAGAGCGCGTTAAAAAAACAGTCCCCACGCATTTAATGCAGCCATACACAGATTTAGTAGTGTGGTTTGGTTACACATTGATTGTCTTCATGTGTAGTCTTTGTCAAATGTGGCCAGTTGGGTACCCATTTAGGTCTTAGTTTCCGTTGATAAGGCTAGTCTTGTGGGCTAGTCTTGTGAACGGAGATTTGTCTATACATCATAGACAAGATACGTATATATAAGCGATTAGCCATGCAAGCATTCAATCGTCTACTTGACTTTTGCCATACTATATTCAGTCACACTACTGACCTGTCTTTGAGATCACTATTATCCATCAATTCTTTAATGTTTATATCTGTACTGTTGAAGTCTATTATTGTTAAGTAGAAATTCCGATCGATGCCTTCTCTGTAGAACTAAAAGATGCAAACCACGATGGCTATCAGTAAATTTCCCATACAAGGGTGCTGTAAAGTAAACAACAAGTTCATGCGACGGCCACCCTTTGCGCAACTTATCCGCGTAACCAAAAAGACTAAATAAAGCTAAATACTCTTTTGGAATAAAACAATGCGGGCTTTTCTTTCTTCCAGAGCTAACTGGAGGGTAATTTAACAAACCTTTGCTAGTTGTTTGACCAAATCTTTAATCCAGTAACCATAATTCATAACTAAAACAAATAGAAAACGAACAAATGAGAGCAGATAATAAGTTTTGACGACCACTCACTCACTCACTCACTCACTCACTCACTCACTCACTCACTCACTCACTCACTCACTCACTCACTCACTCACTCACTCACTCACTCACTCACTCACTCACTCACTCACTCACTCACTCACTCACTCACTCACTCACTCACTCACTCACTCACTCACTCACTCACTCACTCACTCACTCACTCACTCACTCACTCACTCACTCACTCACTCACTCACTCACTCACTCACTCACTCACTCACTCACTCACTCACTCACTCACTCACTCACTCACTCACTCACTCACTCACTCACTCACTCACTCACTCACTCACTCACTCACTCACTCACTCACTCACTCACTCACTCACTCACTCACTCACTCACTCACTCACTCACTCACTCACTCACTCACTCACTCACTCACTCACTCACTCACTCACTCACTCACTCACTCACTCACTCACTCACTCACTCACTCACTCACTCACTCACTCATAATACTGTCTATACTGTACTGATCGCATACCTGTAACAATCATATAAACAGGCGTTTCTCTCTTCCACTGATAACCTTCTGGATAACACAATTTGGAAATATTCGTTCTTGAAGGGCTGTAAAGATATCTTGATAAGCGAACGTTTTGGTCTGTTGGAAAATCATAGAAGAGTTTAATTTGACCCTCAATTGACGACAATGTTACGATACGGCAAAGTTTGGTGCGGAGAGATATAATTGGAAACGTCAGTCGGGGTACGTCCACACTAAAAACGCACCTTAGACAAATGGAAAACGCTGCCGGAGAGTGTAGTAACCGTAACCAATAAATATATAATTTTCTAGCTACAGCAGATCCACGTAGTGGCTATTCTTCTGCTGGCACTCATATATAATATTTTTTTATTCAATATTTTGCATATATCGCTCAACTCACATGTTGATTTTTGCTGAGGGAGGAAAAACCGGAGAACCCGGAGAAAAAACCCTCTTGGCAAGGTAGAGAACAACACATCAAACAAACTCAATTCACATATGATCCGATGTCCGAGCCGAGACTCGAACCCGGACCACAGCGGTGAAAGGCCGGTGCTCTCACCACTCGGCCAACCATGCCATCCACAAACAAAACCACTCACAAACAAAAAGGATTTGTTTCCAGATTTATCCGGATTAGTGTGGAGGTAGCCCTAAATTTGTGATATTCACTTTACCACGGTATGCGTACAGCTCTACCACTAGTTTTATATCATTAGTCATTTATGCATATGGATTTATATCGCATGCTGCATTCCAGTGCAAACATGTACATGTATCAGGTCAGTTCAGCCTGAGCAGCAACTGCAATAACGGACGAAGACGAACAACAAAACCTGAATATTTTACAATCAACTATACCTTTTTGCTTTTCTTGGAGGTCCTGTAGAAAATGAAATTAGTAAGTATCTGCTTGAAAGGAGTAAGTTAAGGATAGGTAGAAATCGCTGTCCTTCTTCACTTTAATATGACGACAAAGTTTAGTCAGTTTTTTCGCATTTTGATGGATCAGCTTATAGCGAGAATCGAAATAGAGACAACGACGGTGTCAGCATGTTTTAATTTCATTTCCAGAGTTAGGACTTGGTCCAACCTAAATACAAATTTCCAAACTAACTGAAGTAACAGAACAGCAAAGTTGCTAGTTGTTTACAACATTGTAAGCAAATTCAAATGATACAGACTGATTTACTAGAAATAAAGCGTTGTAATGCTTTTTACTGCCTAACATTTGCTCACCAGTTCCATGAGGTAGCGAACTCCTCCATCTGTATCGTACTGGGCTTCAATTTGAACAATGCGGTTCAGCTGGAATTTGTCACTATAAAGCAAGTAAAGTTAAGATGATTGGCTAATGAGGTTACGTTGACACTATTGTTGAAATCTAAATGAAGGGACACGTGTACGTTTACGACTAAGAGTTTGTGTTTTTTGCCGTTAGTACGCATGCGTCAGACCGTGACATTGTTACTCTCGCTTGAAAGACTCGTTGACTTCGCTTCGACAACGATGAGTTCTGTAGCAAAACTCGTACTCTAGACTACAAGCTTTTGAGTGAGACATTTCATCTAATTAAATATTTTTGTGTTTAATGTCAAGAACAATCAATAAAATCATTTTTCATGATTTTTGTTATGATAAGCAGATATTTCAGAAATTCCTTTTTGGCGGAGAAAATACAGATGCGGTGAAATTTTGCACTGTTGTTTTTTTTAATTTTAAGTTTGAATTTGCGCGAGCACGACTACGATAACAAGGTAACGAGATGATGCTCAGTACTGGTACTCGTAATGAGTCAAATCTCAAGGCCAATCCCTAATTTTCTTTGAAGGATATCAAAATGATACAAATTGAGAGCTTTCCAAATTACCAAACTACGATTTACAGGAGTATATGAGAATGATTTTGTATATTATAATAAACTCATCAAAAACAAAATATGAGTCACTTTTTCAAATACTCAAGATAAATGGATTTTACAAGGAAGATTACGGGAAGGAGCATTTTCATGTATTACAGCAACGTTTCGGCGTCGTCCTGACACCAAGATAAACTCGAATATATGCAGTTTAAATACCTTTTTTGTGCTTTCAAGGCATCCATATAATGTGTGACAACGCTCTTGGCTTCCTGTAAGAAAAGACGGCACAAAGATTGAGAAACACTAACATTCAAGACTGTGACAAACTCCATTCGTTATCCTTGTTGTGAAACCGGTTTCTGATCGAATGAACACAAATGCACGATCAGGGAATGAATTTCGAACTTTTTCATATACAGTGCTGTGCTCTAACCGTATCATCGTACTTGTGCTGCAAGTTTTCTCGCACAAAAATCTGCTTGAAAAGTAGTTGCAGTAGTAATTAGAGTCACAAAATATGATTACAAGCACATGGAAGCCATCTTGGATGACGTCATAACAACGATACGAACCTTTTCTGGTATGATAGAATTACCCACACTCATAGCGCCTTTGACATCATGTTTGTGTAAAGTGGTACTGTCATTTGGGTAAACTGAGGAATGTCGTATCTATTGAAATAAAGAAGAAAATGAATGGATGGATCAGTGGATATGCATGGATATGCATGGATGTATGGAAGGCGAGGGGAAGCGTGAACAGCCGTCCCTACCGTATCTAGGTGACTCATGCTGACTGATCTATTTGTCTTGGCTTATTTTTTCTGTTGTTGTTTTTCTTCTTCTTTGCGTTTCTCATTTTGAACAATTTTAGTATCGTAATAACCTAGCTATCATCAAGAGTGGACTGTGTCATAAGTTGAAATTAGATAGTGTTTTAAGGGTACTCACTATAGTCTGAGATTCAAACTGCTTCTTTACAGGTATATTGAGGTATTTTGGCTGGTATCTGCAAATTGTAAGAACGTCATCGAGCTCAGAGTCCTTGAGCATTTTGGCTGTCAAGGAATAAGAGTATAAGATTTAGTAAGAAGTGCAAAAAGAATCAAACATGCAGTTAGAAACTTCACACTCTTACCTTTAACAAAGTAGGTGTCTCGAAATTCTTGTTTTTGAACTTGAATAAACTGCAAAGAATTTGAGTATAAGTCAAGTAGCGAGTGTACTATGTAAGACTAACGGTAGTAGAGTAATATTTCAGTAGTTTTAATAAGAAAGTGAATTCCCTCCACTCGCAACTGAAAATATATATATAATTCACTAAAGTAGTTACAAGCCCAGCTATTGTTCTCAGTTCTGAAATCAGAACCTGGGCACTTGATTGGACCGCTGGATTTCCTTTTCTGTATATACTTTGCACTAACCTTGAAAAATCTCAAAGATAAGCCCGGAACTCCTTTCATCAAGCATTCCTCTCTCTTGGCGATACGCTCCTTGCTATTTAGTTTATTTTGTGTAACTGAAAGCAGAAAATAAATTAACTCGGTAAACGGAACTGAAAATTAAATAGAGATTACTTTACAAATCTCTATTTCTCCAATCGTTTCTTTTTTCTTTGCCTTTGTGTGCATTTTTATTTAATTTGTTGATTTGTTGCTTTTAATTTTTGTTGCTTTTTTGATTTAAAAATATCTTTAATTACTTTGTATATGCTATTCTGCTGTTCTGCTGTTCTAACGCACAAATTGAATTGGAATTGAATTGGTTTTGATTGCAATATAATTAATGAGCCAAAAGCGACAAAAGTTACAAAGTAGAAATATACTGTTCGTACTTACTGATATATTGCGACAAATATTTCGAGCCAATAACTTCAATATCGGTAGTTCCTGGGATTCTCCACTAGAAAAAGGAAAAATTGAAAAATGAATGAATTGAAAATAGATAAATAGATGGAAGACAATTATGACAAAATTGTAGTGTTAAAGTGTGTTGTATGTTTACTCACCGCTACTTCCATGTGATCGCGGTTTCGATTTTTCTTCTTCTGGTACATTTCAATAAAGTATGCTTTTCCTTTTATTAGCCTACAAAATAAAAACATTCTAACTCAAAAGTCCGGTTGGTTGGTTGGTTGGTTGGTTGGTTAGACAATGCCTCGCGATTTATACAGTTTGCATAAGCCTCCGTACGTCAGTCAATCAATTTATACCCGCCACATAACAGTTCTCCAAAAGAGTAAAGGGATGACAGTTTTGTCCTGGAATTTTAATTTTCTGATAGAGTTTAGTCCAGACCCAGGCCTTTCTTTACCCCGCTCCACTTCGTTAAAACAGAGTCCAGAAGAACTTGCATGCGCATGCGTTACATGAACCAATCAGACATCGTAAAATTTTGGTGTGACCTGGTTACAAGGCCTTTTGACAAGTACTACAGGGCTTGGATTTGCTTCAATTTGGGTAAAAACATGTACTTCGTACAAGTGAAGGCATACTTAACTGCTTCGATGAATTCGTTTTCAAAGTGAGCCCCATATAGCTGATTTAAATCAGATAAATTTCAACGATAGCTTTGTAACCAGGTCACACCAAAATTTCACGGTGTCTGATTGGTTTATGTAACGCATGCGCATGCAAGTTCTTTTGGACTCTGTTTTACCAAAGCGTAGCGGGGCAAAAAAAGGCTTGGGTCTGGACTATATAGAGATATGAACGTTTGGCAGCAGCCCAATACAAATTGCACGTCCAAATTACTGCAAGCCGGCTGGCTCACATCGGTCTTTGGTACGCCGGGGAGTTCGGGGTTGGGTGCCAGTCGGCTAATGCTAATGGTCTTTGAAAAACTACTTTTCATGCGTGTATCTTTGGTCAAGGACATTAAACGGTGGATTTGGACATCTACATCTACGTACGCCAGTCTTTAATCAGTCAGTAAAAGTCATTTGACATCACACCATCACATGCATGTGATATATCAGCGCAGACTTCGATATAGTCGAGCAAGCAAGCAAGGGAAATCGCATAAAACATTACATCTCTTGGAGGTAGTTTAAAATTTATTGCTAGGACTCCTGCATTTGTTTTCTTGACACTAAAAACAAAAGATTTATCCCAGCTACACGGACAACTCGCCTAAAGTGAGGGTCAAACATCGAAGTTTACATATTCCGAAGAACTGATAAGGTTAGGTAGATGAGAAGATAAATAAATCTATGTAAGAATCTTAACGAAGATAAGACATTTGACCTTAGCTAACTCATACAAACACCTCAAACTGTTTCAAAGAGCATCCAGTATACTTACGTTATATTTGTAGATTGCTGTGATTTTTTGGAATAATCTCCTGGCTGAGAAGACCCACCATACTGGTTTGAAGCCTATTAAATACACATGGCAATAAAAGCATTGGAAAATAGTGCCTTGTTTACAGGTAACGAAAGCATTACGCTCAAGTAACCGTTTCTGTAATCCAAAAGGAATATTTTGGTGGGAAAGCGGATGAAGGCTGTGTAGGGGCCGTTCTAGTACAAGAGATACAATTCTGGTGATGCTTTTCGATTAAACAATTATGGCATCCGGTATTTTTTGCATGCGCGAGCCTTCCCTAGTAAGAAAGTAACAGAAAATTGAACCTTTCCATATCGTCGTTTTTAGAACAATGTTACAAACCTCTCCTATGTAAGCTATCATTCTGGTGTTACGAGGATCATCATCTGTGCTGAGCCACAAGTCTGAAGAATCCTCGGAGCTGATGAAGAACTGATATACACCTGAATGAAAAGGGCATGTTACTGGGCAATGGTGAATATAAGCAAACGCAAACGTTTCACGAACCCATGCAGCAATAGATATACAAAAAGCCGGATTTGAAATAGCTGAAAGTATATAGCAGCCGTTTAATTTCTTGATTCTCATTACAGAGTGTGTCGCACTGATATACTCATTAAGACTGCCTAGGGTGTTGCCAAAAGTTGAAAATAGACGGAACCAGGGGTTTTATTTTACATCAAAAGTACAAGTAGAAATTGATAGTGCATGCTGTACACATGATACCAACCTGTTTTAGGTGGATGGATATAACCAAACATTCTTTTACCACTAAAACGTTTGTAACTTGTTTGTTTTACTCGAAGTTCACTGACGGTAGCTTTTATCTGATAAAGAATGGGCAGAAAAAGAGTCAAGGAATTCTAAAAAAGTATTTGAAATTTACAGCTCGTACGTTGCTAACCTTTTAAGATGGGCCAAATAATAAGGTGCCATTTCATTAATTGATTTATACTTCAATTTGGCTAATTGCTTAAATATTAGTGTCTCAAGACTATCCCACTCAAGTTAATCCAGTATCTCGACTGACCCTGTTTTGGAGGGCCTGAAGTGTGTCACGAGAGCTAGGCTATTAAAGCAAACTGATACTGCTCAGTGAATGTACTTACTCTTGGTTTCATAGGAAAGTTTGGGTCTCTTCGTAGGTCGTCTGTCGTAAAACCACACCAGCCATACCATATATGAAGATTGACACTACCATTGACATCCTGATTAAATCACACCAAAGAATTGAATGGATTGATATGAAGCGCATTTCAATTTCGTCGTTATATTAGGCTCGCTTCAAAGCAAAGCTATCAGACATTGACGGGGCCAAAAACAGCAATATTCTAGCGCGAACAACAAAGAACGAATTTTTGACATTTGACAAAATGGCGGATTTTCGAAATTTCAAAAATTCATCTCTTTCAACTGAGTGCACGAAGTGCTCAATGTCTCGTTGAGTGTTCTTTCTAGTGAACCTAAAAGCACGTGCTGAAATCGATGCTGATCTGCAATCTGATCCAATCCCGCGCTTGCTATGCGACGTTACGTTCGTGACACCAAAAATAAAAAGGCATCAACGTTGAACATGAATTCATTCACTCCCTCCCTCCTGAACAGGCCCCAGGACAAGAATTAATATACTTTCACATGAGTTGCGACGAGTATCAGCCCGGGAACAACATCGCCCATGTAAAACACATCCTAAGACCCTGTTTAAGGCCCAGTCCCTCCCTGGCAGCCGGCCTGGGACATGTTTGCACCTGTAACTGTGAAATACTTTTTAAAGTAATATTTAGAGAGACCTTAAATACTTTTCTGGACTGATGTGTTTACCTTGTCGCTGTATCTGCCACTAATTCCGCAACTGTGAAACTGGGTATCATTCTTTCTTAGTGTCTTTGTAGCTGAGAGGGGAACTTGTTTGTGTTGTTGTAGAGGGGTCTCAATACCGTGAATTTTAATGTTCTCCAGGTTTTCAAAAAGCACAACTATAAATTAAAAAGACAGAGATATAGGGAAAAAAAGGGACAATGCACCTTAAAAATGAAATAACAATAAAATGAATTGCTGAATATAACGAACAGTCTAACTATAAATACAGTTTTTGTTTTCATATTTACAATATCTTCTCGATATAGACTTCTACACGTACTTACCTGACAACTTTAAAAACGAAAAACAAAAAAGAAAAACAAACATCAAAACAAAAACAACAACAACAAAACAAACAAACAAAAAACATGAGGACGTGACGGCGGATTCCAATTTAGAAAATACATTTGCATTTTCTAGCAGATGATAAATTGATCATTATTAAACAGTAACTTTTTTACCATGTACCATTACCTTTATCAAGTTTAAAACCACTTTCCCTGCGGCCTCGTATCGTGGTTTTAAACTTGATAATACACTAGCTCCTGCATGCTCGTTTCAGGATTAAACAAATAAAGAAATCTTTATCCGATATAAAGATGATCTACGTTACGGTAGTGATTTCCTTTGTGTTTACTGAATGAATTTTTTGTTTCTTTAATACATTCATTAATTGAGAGAGTTTATTGCCATGTTTTAATTTTATCTCTGAAAAATGAAATCGATAGAAGAGAAGAGAAGGGAAGAGAAAAATAGAAAATAAAATAAAACTATGTATGCACTATATTTCATAGAGAGCTAATAAAGGTATATTATATATCTACCAAAAAAGGTTTTCCGTTTTTTCCTCCTATTTTTTGTCTTGGTTGTAGCTCAGTTGGGACGTTCATCATTATATCATCACCATTTTATATTATTATACTTCTACTACAATGTCAAAAATTCATATTGAAACTTATCTAGCATAATCAAAACGATTTTCCTGCCATAATTAATTAATATAATAATACAAAACATTGTAGCTCTCACATTTTCGCCAACTTGTACTCCAGTAATCCATACTAAGTTCTTGTACTTACCTGGTGAACATTTGACTGGATTTGAACAGCTGACCTGGGACCATATCATGACTTGATGAACAACAATGATAACTTGAACAGCAATCAAAATCACAGCGAAGAAAAATAGCCTCGGCAAAGTACATCTCAGTACAAAATATCTTCTACATCCCAGGATGTTAGCTTTCCGCATTCTACAATTTCGGCAGACAAATCAGAACCAAGAAGAGTTACTATATTAAAATTTCTTGTTCGCTGTTCTTTTTCAACATATATTGCTAGTTAGATTGTCAATTTGATTTACTGTAGGAAGGTAGAAAATGAAGTGTATTGTCTGAATGGATTGAAACTGAAGCTCCTCTGTCCGCGAGCCATGGTGATAGCAAGGTCCTGGTAAGACTGTTCTTTTTATTGTATAATGTTAACTAGCTTATTGTAATGCATGATCTAGAAAATGTTTATCGCAAAATCATGTTATACAGTTTCCTACCAAATTGAGTATCGATAATAAACTTTTATTTCATTTTATGTAGGTGTAAATAAATCAATATCAAGAATAAAAAACTGCCAGATTTTTTTTTTTGCAGCAATTGCCGTGCCTAGGTCGTCCTTGGCCTAAACTTGCCGTACCGGAGACAAACGTTGCCGTGGTTCCTGGACGTGATTCACAAAAATTACGGGTTTTTTGTTTGTCATGAACTCTAATTGCTTGCAACTTTGTCGGAAATTGTGACATATTACTCATACTGTTTGACTGATCTTGTCAAATCTGACACTAAATGAGAATGATTATGACTGAACAGAACGAGGAAAAGAACAAATGAATTTCGATAACCGGCCCCTTCCTGGTTTTGATATCCGTTATATTCGGCGATAAATTCATAATTATGTTAACATTTTTGTTGGTTTGAAAAGCCGATCTTAAGGGTAGACAAAAGTTGATGATCTTACCGTGGTGAGCAGAGGTGGGTTTTCATTTCGCGCTGGCCCTAGAGCGGTGACGTCAAAAGATAGAATAAAATGACGTTGGGTTTCCTGTGGTTTATAAATCAAAGATGGCGGACAAGATACTGTTTCCCTTGTTTCAACCTGCTTATCAAACTTTCCTAAGTAAGTAAACAGCGTTTTGCTTTTTCTAAGACACTTGACAGAGAGTTTTAGCTCCAGGGTACAGCTAGTGACCAACTGAATACTCTTCTGTTATTTCTTAGTAATGCTATAAATATTTCAGACAATCTCTCAGACGTACGCTTCTAGCTTTAACTTAACGGTCTTAAGCTTAATTAAGACTTATAGTTGTTATTCACAATTTCTTATGGAAGAGCCTGATAAAGGCTATTATTTTCAGTTTTTAACATTACCCATATGCTTTAAAAAAATATTCGTCATTGATTTATTCTTGATAAATTTTATTAAGCTTATTACCAAGGCTAAAATAATATTACTGTACAAGAGATGCCCAGAAAGATGACACTACCATCAGAATATAATCATTACTTCACTAATAAAGACTATGAGACACACACTTTTCTGCCAAAACTCTCAGACTATCTTGAGTCTTTCATCAACAAAACTCATGCAGGAAAACCTGTACTAGAGACAAAAGGTGGACCTGGAGCTACTCAGTCTGGGGTACCTTCTAGAGAATTTAAAACTGCAAATGATGGATGCCAAGAAACATCTGAAAGCATTATACTAAAGGAAATAAATGAATCAGTACAGGCCGACACTGGGTTAAAGATACAGTACCCTAGACTGTCCTATTTGTCTCTTGAGGATCAAAGGACATTCTTAGATGAATATGAAAAGGCATTAAAAGGTGTGCATTTGGATGAAGGCCAAAAGTTAACCATCAAGGTAAATGATATATTTTTATTATTTTTGAATTTCACTTTTAAAATTAATTGTGAAAAATACAACTGTACATGTTGCTACAGTATTTAATCTTATAGAAACCTATGGCTTGTGATTTTCAAACTTTTCTTGTGTTTCCCACAAAATCGTGCATGCTCTATGTTAGAGCTATAGAAATTACTATCTTCTATTGCTTAAATCAGACATTTGATTTATGGCTCATTATAATTATTAAAGGCCAAATCCTTATCAGTAGATCTTTAAATATTTGTCCTGACCTCCACTTGTAAAAGTGTTCAAAGAGACCATTAGTGCCCTCCCTCCTCTGTCCATAAAAATGCCAAATCCTCCCTTTCCTTGATGCAGTGAGGTAATTATGCTGATGCACAGGTTGCACCCTAGTACATTGATAAATGAATAATTACAAATTATATTGGCAACACCAGTGTAAATTCATTCTTGTGAAAGAAGTCTAATCTGACAAAGCCCCAATGTATGTATTCTTACTTTAGGAAATGAAGGCAAAGATTATTGCTGAGCAACAGGAGTTTCAGCACTTTGCTTACCAACATGTCCGTAACAACTTAGATGTGTACAATTTTGTACAACAGGATGTGAAATGTGCATTCGAGGTATGTTGTCTATGGAAGATGTGTTGAAGTCACATCCATTAATAAAGATTATTGCATTTATTCATCCCTCTCTCCCTCCATCCATCTATCCGTTCATCTTCCAACCAATCATGTTTACATTTATTTTGACTGTTTTAGGCAATCTCATTACATCAGAAAGAGGAAAGGATAAAGAAATTTCCAGTAAGTGGAGTTGAATTTGTCATTTATCAGATCTATGATCATAAGATTAGAAATGCACACACGCTTTCTATCACATTTAATTTCATTTTCTTGAATGTGTATACTTTTTGTCATTCTAGCTTGTGCAACTTTTAATGGTATCAGATCTTATCATTGTTAGTCAGTAGTGTCATCTGAGCAGTATCTGTTAGATTCACATCATTGCCTGTTAAGAGAAACAGACAAAAAATGGCACATACATGTAAAACTGATAGGCTTCTTCATGCCACGCTTCGACAGCTTCAACAGCATTTTAGGCTCCTAAACTATAATTTTATTTATTGCTTTTCTTCCTAAAGCAATATTACAGTCTACACCAAACTATTGGTCTTTCTGTTGGTGCTCATTTCAAAGGTGATCCTCTTATGGAATTTCAAGAGATTCTTCTTCAAGTGGTAAGACTTCATTTACTGGTTTATATTATATGACCATTTAAGAGCAATTTTTAACAAAGAACCTGCAACAGAAACACCAACAAGCAATCATATTTAAGGTCTTTCTAAAGATTCACAGTGTCACCTCAGAATTTTTAAAGCTTGTATTTTGTCATAATTCACTGTATAACAACAAATTAACTGATTCTTTGGATACAACAGCCATCGCGATTCTTTTCAGTGAGACCAATGAAAATCGTAAAAGAAACTTCGGGAAATTCAAGAAGAAGAAGCAGAACTAAAGTTCTGTGTGATGTGGACAGACAACATACACACATAAACAACTTACTATTTATTTCCAATCATGTGTTTTGTAGTTTACAGTAACATGCTTTTTCGTCAAATTTGTAGCTTATCAAATTAATTTCTAGGAATTTTTTGCAAGAACGTTAAAACGAAACTGTCAGCATTTTCATAATTTCTGAAACATCTTACCCAAATTGTTTAAAAAGAACCGATAAAAAATTAAAAAAAAACCCCAAAAACAAAATCAGACAAAACAAAATCGTGCAAAAACACGCACAAACACAAAGATAAGAGAACAGGAGTGTTTGTACTAAAACAGAACGCTGGAAATTAGAACGCTGGAAATCGCATTGGAGAGGTTCATAATTGTAAAATTTCCCAGGGGAGCATGCCCCTGTTTGAAAGCTTACTCAGAGAGATACTAGGCTTGTAATAAGACGACATTTGTCTTTTCAGGGAGATGTTCCAATGATAACAGAGCCTAAAGAAAAAGTCAAGCTATCTCCAAATGACTGTTTGAATAATGATGAACAACAGGTCATCCCAGCTGAGGTAAGCTGATTTGTGAAGGGAAAAAAATGTCATACTGTAGATAAAAACTAACTAAAGACTGAAAGTTAAAAAGGTGATTGCAGGAATTCTGATCATTATCATGTAATGGTAACTGAAAATGATGTTGATGATTATGATGTAATAATAATAATAATCATCATCATTATTGGTAACAGTGCACCCCTTGCCCCCTCATTCCCCCTTTCCATCATTGCTCTGTTTTGCTTGTACTGTGTGTTAAATTATGTGCATGGATCATAGAAAAGTCAAAACAAGTGTGTGAGGTGACTGTGGTGAACTCTAGACCACGCCTTCTGAACACTGCAAGCAGTCCCACTTGTTCCTCCAGAGTTTTAAGAATACATAGAATAGTGGAAATAGGGTGAGGTGGGGAGACAGAAGGGAGAGGAAAAGTAGGGACTGTCGAAAATACACAGAGATGAAGTACTCATTGTCGATACAGTGGAAAATTCCCATTGGTCAGAATTTGTTGATGACTCACTCAATCATGTAGGTGAACTATTTCAGATCAGTAATAGTAGTAATAGCCTGAGTGTTGGTTGCAGGTTTAAATACTCTTTAATGCAAGTAGATAGATCTTGACGTGCAAAGTGAGCAGTTTAACATTGACTGTGATGGTGATGATTATGATGACAGTGATACTAAAATTATGTTTGTATTGATATTGCTACACCAGGGTGTCACTCCTCTAAGCCAAGACCCAGCAGCTGTTTGTTTAGCTAAAAAACATGGCGTCCATTTTGTGGCTTCGTCAAGTAGTCTACAAACTTTGTTTGACAATCAACCTCCACAATATAACCAACAGTGGGACATACCGGTCGTTGTCATGGAATCCAAAGGTGTGTTTGTATGGCTATACTCATCCAATAGAGGTTTTCAATGCCATGAGCAATGACTCCAAGTCAAGGCTGAAATTAAGCATGTTTCTACTTTGCAGGCACCAGGGTTGATGGGTGGGATACTCCCTTTGTCCAAGTGTAAGGGTGTTTGATGGTCGGTTTTAAAAAAGGAACCTAAAAGATATGCATAAATAAAAAGAGCTGTCGAAGCAATGTTGATTTCAACCCCTAAAAGGTACAACTATATATGATAACTTAGAGATGATTCAGTTAGTTGAGCTAGTGACAAAGTGTGTGTGATGTTATTGTGCTGATATTATTTTATCAGTGACTGGACAACATCTTTCTTCTTTCTTTCTTTCTTCTGTTCTTTTCTATTTGTTCAATAAAGACTATTAATAACAATTGATGATAAACGGCACGGATTCATGTTATGTAGCTGACTTTTGAGTTGGAACCCTAAAAAGGTATACGCACAGAAAATATTTTCAACCCTAATATAACCGCCAATCACCCCTACCACTTGGATAAAGGGAGTACCCCAAGGTTCGAAGGCAACTTCTTTTCTCCTTTTTGTCTACTCAAATCTTAGCTTGGCACAATCTTTTGTGTGGACTTAAGAGAATGTGTGTGTAGATTTTATTGGGGTTTTGTAGGATGATGATCGGATGACTGTTTCACAAAAATTGTTTGAAATTTGTTGGTGATTTTCCTGTAAGAGAGTCGGAACTAAAGGCACCTTTTACAATGACGACGAAACTCTCGTTAACGTAGTTACACTGCTGTTCACAAGCTGCTCGAAATTTGTTGAGAAGTCGTTTGAAATTTGCTAAAAGTGTCATCAAAATATCTTCTGCTTAAGAAAGGTAAAACTTACTTTTTGGAGAGAAAAGGAATAAGTTAACAGCAACCTGTTGAATGTTTTTCTTAGTATTATATTTACCAGTTAGATGATAGAGACACCACATTTAACTATACAATTCACTATCTGCCATTTAGTAATTCATTCACTCACTCACTCACTCACTCACTCACTCACTCACTCACTCACTCACTCACTCACTCACTTAATTAATTAATTACTTTATTTATTCATTTACTTATTTTTTTGTTGTTTCTTAGGTGATGCAGTTGCCAAAGACAGTCAACCTTCTAAAGTTATATTTCTAGAAAAATCTTTCGCCAAGGTCTGCACTCCCAATCAGGTCATGCAGAAAACGTACAAACATGCTTTGATGAAGAAACTTTGTACAAAGAATAACAGAAAAAAGAACTTTGTATACTCTTTGTGGAAATTTGGCAAATTTCGTTTACTTATTCGCTGTAAGCTCGACTGTTACAAAGAAGATGAAAAAACGCAAAATAGAAATTTCTTCTCTGTTGCTGCGAAACCAGAATATCATTCCCACTTTGGCTACGAGCGTCTGTCATCTAGTGAGACTTCAAAGCTATGGCTGAAATCTTACATCAGACCCAAAACTGCTATCATTTGTGCTCGAATTAACTCCACTACCCATGAAGTTAGTCGCTTGGATGAACTTAACACAAACGATGTCCTAAATTGTGGGTCCTTTTTCAATCCAGGGCAAAGCATGAAGATGATGTATCAAGTTTTTTGTCATTTGGCTCAACTGGCTAAAAGTTCGTATCTTTTAATCCATGAAAGTGACTCTATTCATTGTTGTCTATATAAACAAACTAAGCACATCCTTTCCATGAAGAAACCAGAGATCGATCTCTATGATAGACATTCCAAATCTGCAGTGATATTGAACTATAACTCTTCGAATTTGCCGTGGGCTGGGATCGATACCGAACTGTTCCTTGCAAATCAAATCGAAGAAAAACGAATCCCATCCACTTTTCCTGCCGTCGCCCAAACTGTACTTGAACAGATTTTAAAACGAAGAGCAGAGGCTTTTTCGAAATACCAAACTACCAATCCCAACTTCCAAACTTCTGTAAGGAAAAAGAAGAAAAACAAGAAGGGAAAATGGAAATATCAGCAGGCAAAGAAAAAAGAGGCCCATGTGGATTACCATGCAGTTGCTCCTGTCGAGAATATTTCTAAAGGCACAGATGAAGAAGACATTTATAGCTTGCCAAGAAGGAAGAGATGGCGATTGACGTACTGTGATTTGGATGCTATGGAGGGGGATGGATGAACACTGAATAAGAGAGAACAGCGAACAGCCCTCTCGACTGAACTGACAGGCCGGTCAAGATGTTAAAGTACCTCCCCATTTCCCTCAAGGCATTTGCCAATGAATTATTTAGTTGAATATCTATAATTTTCGCCTGCGTAGGCGGACTCTATTAACAATCTTTCTTAATATAGCACCAGGGCCGTCGCCAGCATATTGATAGGGGAGGTTCGATTTCTACCATATTCGGCTGGGATTAGGGAGTCCTTAAATTAACTGTATAAGTATCAGAGGTCCAGGTGGCCTTAAGAAAGTGGCATAAAAATTTTATTAGACAACTATTATTCAGAGATTTTGTTTTTCTAAATTGCGCAAAAGTTTGAAAGCATTAAACTAATGTAAGTAGTTTATGTAGTTTTCTTCATTGAAGACCAGAATTTTAAGCCAAGAAAAATTAGACAAGAGAAATGGAATCCATTAAAAACAGAAGAAAAAGAAAAAAAGAAAAGCTGTTGGCACAAGCAGGATTCGAACCCGTTACCCAAAGAAATTAGTATGCTAATTATATGCAAAACCTAAAAAATCGGACCATGCATCCAGACAAATCGCTGAATCATCGCATGTTACGTATAGGATGGAGATTTCGGCCCCTTCCGCGCTATCCGGTAGAACACAGCGAGCTTCGCAGTCAAAGAGGGAGGAAACAGTCGGATCCTAGGCCGTAAATGACTGAACCTTACCACTAGGCTAACTGGTCTACTGAGGGATTTGGAGAACAAAATAACCTAGTGTATCCTGTAAATTGGCTGCCCATTGTTGTGCAAATTATGCGATCCCGTGGCGCAGTGGAAAACTCTTGAACTGTGAAGCAAGTGAGCAGATGTAAAGAGCCGGGTTCAAAACCGTCTAGGGCCGTTTTTCTTTTTCTTTTTCTTTTTCTTCTTCTTTTTTCCCCCTATGTTCTTGTCTTTTTCTTTCTTTTTTCCTTTTTTTTCATTTTAAGCATTTTTGACGCCGCGCGACAGCAATATCCGAAACAAGAAAATCGAACAAAAGATACTCAACACTAGCATCAAGTCACTGCCAGTATCGAAATATTGAAGTTATATTGTTTTATGGCATATTAGATATCTATTGAAACAAAATTTTATCAATTTTGTTCTTTATTAAATTCCCGCCCATTCTCGCGTTACTCTCTTTGACGACATGGGTTACCTGTGGTTTGTTTTGACATGCGCATTGCATGCTTTTCTGCACTTCATGTTCGGTTTTACAAGGTTACTTTCACAATGTTCTAATCTTTTAAAGCTCAGTTTGTACAGAGCTATTGCAACCAAAACAATGGTCTTTGCATGCCAGAACGACCCATTCCTAAAGGAATTCAAAACCACTGTAGTCTCCTGCGAAAGTGGGAAGTTAGGCGACAAGGAAGGATTTGAACTCATTCTTGAAGATACGATTTTATTTCCTGAGGGGGGAGGCCAGGTTGGTAGTTTATAATAGATGGATATTTTCACAGACAGGGCGACGTACTAATAATTCATTTTTTGTTTTTCTCGATATGTACATAATTTTGACTTCAGCCAGATGACAGAGGAACGGTAAGTGCTGCTATCTACCACAGGAATCCCGTCGGCCTAATGTGTTTTTATAACAAGGGTGTTTTGGGCGTGTCAAGTCTTTCTAACCAATTGAGTCTGTTAAGTCTCACTGTTGAATAGTTAGATGAATTTAGTAAATTTATTTACGTATTTAAAGGTGACGTCACCTAAAATAGTGCAAGCCTGCCAAACTAACAGTTAAGCAAGTCAGAGAGTTCAATGAAAGAACACATTTACAAGAGAAAGAAGGCAGAATCAGGGCATTTACAAATTATCATTTTCCCCCTGGATCTGACAAACTGGTTTCGCATGATTTCAAATTTAGGTGATAATGATGTCAACTAAAATAGTATATTAAACTTATCAAATTTAGTTGCATTGATGTTATATATTCAACACTGAGACTATAAACAGACTCTACTGGCTTTAGAAACAACTTTATAATTTGATCCAAGAAAGATGCTGAAGAAACAGGGTACACTTCAGTGATACATGTAAATTGTATAGAAACTGAAATATTTCTGTATTTTGCATTCAACCAAGTATAATATATATTGAAGCAGGGATATAAGTAGAAACTGGCAAACATTTTAAATAATCATCTGGCTGTGAATACAAAGTTTGACACTTGTTTATTGTGGTAGTGAATTTGTATTCGTGTAGAACACTATGTAGCATAAATAGTGTGAATCGGTAATCGTGAACAATCTGCACCGTACGGTAAGTGGTCAGTAACTCGGTTTGTCAACCACTTACCATTACCTTACCATTACCTTACTGTCACCTTACCGTTACCTTTCCGACCACTTATCGATCACTTACCGACCACTTATCGACCACTTACCGACCACTTACCGTTACCTTACCGACCACTTATCGATCACTTACCGACCACTTATCGGCAACTTACCGACCACTTACCGTTACCTTACCGACCACTTATTACCTTACTGACCATTGTCTTACCGTAATGGTGCAGATTATTCATGATTACCATGTGAATCAACTCTCATTATGAGTTAAAAAGACAAGTGTGACACATTGGAAGTCTTTCCTATTGGGCTTTATATAATAATTAGCATATTACGCGCGCTCTGATTGGTTGAACAACCATGTGTGATTAGAGTACACACACATATAGATGGTGTCATCGAATCTTACGCGCGCTCTGATTGGTTGGAATGTTTCGATAAATATTATATAAAACAGATAGATTCCATTTTTCCGTGCGTCTGTACTCTAATCGATGCACAGAAGACGTCAAAATGTGGTGAGAACAACAGTCACGCCACTCGACTTCGTCTCGTGGCGTACTTTTTTGTTCTCACCACATTTTGACGTCATCTGTGCATCGATTAGAGTACAGACGCACGGAAAAATGGAATCTATTTGTTAAGTTGATTTTTATCTCAGTCACATTTTATTTTTAATTGTTTCTTTACAAATTTGTCAGATTAATGGAAAGGAGGTTCTCAGAATCACAAGAAAAGAAGATTTGGCTTTGCATTTTATTGAAGAAAACATACCTGTTGGGACAGAAGTCCATTTGAAAGTTGATTGGACAAGAAGATTTGATCATATGCAACAGCATTCTGGTAAGAAACTGTGGGATGCATTCACAGTACATATGCACATGTAGAGTATGATAATGATAGGAGAGAGATGGCCACAACTGTTTGACCAAAAAAAATGCTCCAGCAATTTTGGCTTTGCAACTTTTATTTTAGAACATTAAACAAAGTGTGTTTGGATGCATGGTGGAATTTGTCACAGTGTTTACAAACACACATTTCATCAAATGATCAAATTACACTGGGCTGATCTACTTCGACAAATATTGTTACTTCGATAAACATATTATATATATAATATTATATATTATATATTATATAATATATTTTCAAACCAGCTTGATTTATATTTCTATTGTTATAGATTATGATAATGACAATTTATTAGACAATGGAAACTAAAATCAGTCTGGTTTGAAGATTGCCTGTCAAAAACATTTTTTAAACCCATAATATGCATTGAAATAAATATGTAACATTCTAAATTATTTTTTTTTGTTTTTGTTTTTGTTTTAGGGCAACACTTGATTTCAGCTTTGTTAGAAAATGAATTTGGTTATGAAACATTGTCATGGTAAGAATACATTGCACATGTTTTAATGGTTTTAGTTTTAATAGGAGTTTTTATTGGTTTGACTGCAGTTTTATAGAACAATCTAATTCCTATAGGTGTTTAATGTGCTTTAAATCCTTTTGTTTTTCTTGCAGGGAATTAGGAAGACAAAAGTCATCTGTTGAATTAAACTGTAAATCATTAACTCCAGAGCAGATTTCATGGGTAGAGAATACAGCAAATGCTGAAATCAGGAACAAAGTGCCAGTAAATGTACATATATATCAAGACAAGGAATCTGCTGAACGTGACAAGGTATACATCTGTCATTTTTGAACTTTCTAGGAAATTATCCACAGGAAATATCAATTAGGACATTTACTTGTACATGTGTAAGATCATGCTAAAATGTAATTTCAATGAAAGTTATTTTTAATCGTTTGTTTTTAATCTCAACTATGTCATCCCTTTGGTAATAAATTGCTTCAACCTACATGTACAGGTACATGAAAATTAGTTCATTGCAGGGGTGGATCCAGGATTATCTTTGGGGTGGGGGTGGGGGGGGGGAGGTGCACTGCCTTTAGGAGGGGATGCACCATCCATAAATTGGAAACTGGCAAGAGGATATTTTGAAAAAATATTGAGAAAAAAAAGGACTCAAAGTCATCTCAGGAGGGGGTGTGCACCCCTGTACCCCTATAATAATGGTTTCCATGGTTTCCCTCCCCTAAATCCACCCCTGCATTGTACTGTACATGTCAACTCAATTGTTTCTTTTGCTTTGCTCCTTGATCCAGGCTCAGACAAGAGGGCTTCCAGATGATCACAAAGGTCCCATTAGAGTTATTGAAATAGAAGGTATATGTCGACATGTATGGTCAAGACTATGGGTGGAGCTCTAACATTACTATTTTTTGTATAAGTGATTTTCAAATTATAGCCAGTACCATTTCTATTGGAAAGAGAGTAAGATTTTGACCATACTGAAAGTTCTAAATGTTCTTTGAAATCAGTTTTCATGGCTACTTTCAATTTCTTGTGAGTAGGAATAACGATACTCCTGTGGCATTTAAGTTAATTAATATATACATGTATGTAAAATAATGGTTTTATCTCTGTCATTTCTTTTACTCCCCCTCTAACCAACTAATTTCTCATTTATAGCTTCTGAATCAGTAATTATAAGCTATTACTATTATTGTTTTTAGGTATTGACAAAAACATGTGTTGTGGGACCCATGTTCCTAATCTAAGTTATATTCAGGTATACACTTCAACATTAGCTTACATGTTTAGCACTTTAAGGTCTAAGAGAACTGCATGCACAATTGACTGAAAAGTCAGCGGCATGATGAGCTGTGTCTAATTGTTTTGATTTTAATTAATGATTTGATTTAGTGAATTATGATCTATTATAAAATATTTGAGATCTAATGTGCGTGCTGATTGGCTGGCTACAATGTTTATATCAGAGGACAGAGAAACACTCGGCTATGCCTCTTGTTCCTAAGCTTGCTTTTCTCTTATTGCTCTACATCTTCCATCATATAATGAGTAATGGGCTCATGGTTTGTATGTACTGCTTAAATATATCATGATGCAATACTGCACAACATCCATAGTAATACAAATACTGCTCTGTAGAAATTGACATTTTTTGTCTCAACTTCTTTCATTTAGTACTGACAATGCAAACCTTTTCTTTTAGGCAGTTAAATTATTTCCTGATACTGAAACTAAACGTGGTGGAAACTGTTGTCTGTCTTTCCTTGTTGGTGATCGAGTATTTAAACATCTTGGTAGAGCACTGGATAATGAAAGAATCTTATCAAAGAGTTTAAGGTATTGGGAGATCCTTTTATTAATTAAAGGTCCTAAAGTCAATGTCCCAGGTTAGATAAGAGATAGCAATGGTTACCATTAGTCAAGATGTTATAAGCCTTAATGTATAAACTAACTGTCTTTGAAAGTTTTTTGGGAGGTGATTGAAGACCGATGATTTTTTACATCTGATCTACATGTAGCAAGAGGCTACTTAACACTGTAACTACATTTAGTACACTGTAACTACATTTAGTATGATCATCTGTTAGGGTAGACATTTTAAAGCAATAATTGTGAATGTCAGTGGGCATACTACATGTATAATAGATTTTTGACAGTAAAGTGTCTTGAATCAGTGAGGTTTAATGGATTTATTTTGAACATTAGTTGTGGACCAGATGATCACACTGTTGCTGTTGAACGCATCCAGAATTCATTGAAGTCTGCAAACAGAGTGAGTAGAGATATACAATTATAGCTGCGGTATTTTGTAGACCTTGCATCAATTCTTTGGGTGCTGATCTGAT
Source organism: Telmatactis stephensoni (assembly GCA_029948255.1). Classification (NCBI taxonomy): domain Eukaryota; kingdom Metazoa; phylum Cnidaria; class Anthozoa; order Actiniaria; family Isophelliidae; genus Telmatactis; species Telmatactis stephensoni. The sequence goes on along the minus strand of JALIZF010001919.1, from coordinate 457,855 downwards.
CTGCTGATCTTAAATATTTTGGAATATTTAAACCAATCAGAGCGTGCGTAAGATTCTGTGGCATCACCTGTTCATGTTTACTGTAATCACATGCTTCTCGCGCAATACGAGAGTACGAGAGCACGTAATATACCAATTATTAATATATAAAGTCAAGAGACCATAATACTAAGAGAGCGAAACTGGCGGATTAACAGGAAGTTGACGCCATTTCGCGCGCGAAGTGCTATCAAACAATGAAATTTGATTTTTACGCGCGCGCGGATACCAACCGTTTCTTTGCCGGTAATGAAATTTCATTGTTTGCGCACGCGATGGCGTCAACTTCGTGTTACTAAAAATAACCTTGGGCGCCAAGCACATCGTGCAGACATCAATACCAGTTCCGCTCTCTAAGTAATAAATTGGAATAACACATTTTCAATAAAGCTCATGTTTGGTTTAAGCAATTTCAAGATTATTAATTGGTTCTAGATTGTAAGAAGTCAGTTACGTGAAATTGCACAATTGGAAGCATTCAAAATCAAGGCAACACACAACGGAGAACCGTATGTTTATATTCATAGGTATGTTGTTTTAATTGTTTTCCTCTCCCCAGTTCATCTGCTCAATTTCGTACCCTCGAGGAACGTAGACTCTGGATACGGGATTGTCATCTGATTCACTTCATAGAGCATACGCTGTAAGTGTAATCCCGTATTAAGTGGCCTACATGGCGGTCAATTTGCTAGGCGGGGTTTTTCTAAAGGACGGATGTTTTTAGTATTTCCTAAAAACAACAACTATTCTGTAGAAATCTAATTTTGATTGAATTGGTTATTTTTATTTCACGTCTAAATCTTAGATTGTTTCTGCTGGTTTTTTGGTTTCTTGTATGATTTTCAGAAATTGATTTATATTTTAGGGAGAATGGGGACATGGAATATATGAACACAATATCGAATGAACTTGTGGAATTGGTAAGAAACAATTTCATTTTAACTTTTACTTTCAAAACCTGTTCAGATTGACAGCACACATTGGCTGTGGAGAACACTTCCGGAAAGGGGGAGGGGTGCTTCTCCACCCTCCTAATATTTTGCTGATACGGTGTGTAGCGCGTCAGATCCGGATTTTAGGTTCACAAATCGGTTTTGGGACAAAATTAATGAAATTTTGAGGGTAAGTAACCAACAACAAAAAAGCCTTCAAAAACACTTTTTCCTATCTTGGAGGATTCGTAAATAAAGTATTTTTTTCCGATTTGGAGCCAATTTTTTTATTTTCGGTCTCTGGTTTGCACCGCGGAGCCGCACATACCCAACCATTTCTGGACCAAATGTCCCTCCGGGATTTAACTTATGTTAACAAACTTCAAACAGTGGCTACCAATATTTTACATGACTATCGGATATAAACAACACAAGCACCCAATGGATTGAAGTCTTTTTTAGGTTTTTTGTTTGATAGAGTGCTGTCTTCCAGAAAAGAAAACGTTATTTTTCTCAAAAGAATTTTTTTTACATCCTCCTTACTTTCACCGTTTTGTGCTGTTTGAAAAATAAGATGAATTTCTTAGTGGAGCCAAGAGGAGAGTCTTTCAACAACAGAATATATGAAAATAGGAATATATAAATATCCGCGTGAAGACACAGTTCTGTTTCAGTAACCCCTATGCCCCGATCAAACGAGAACGCAAGTCGGCGCAAGTTTTGACTTATGTAGCGTTTGATCGTTTACTTTCATCGACTTGCACTTGCGAGCACTTTAAACGCGCTTTGCACCTCATTTGATCAGGGCTCCTTTAGATTTAGTTCTTATTTCTCTGTGTGTACAGGGTGTTCCCGTGCTGATTCACTGTAGGGACCAGACAAAGGACCTGGTCAGTTTTTGTTTATTGGTACAGACAAACAAGTGTCAGAACTTGGACCAAAGTAAGTAACAAATACACAAGATTGCAGTTCAGGTCTTTCAATATACACGTTTGGTTTAATTTCTTGGAAAATTTATCGTATAAATCAGGTGTACATACCGGCAATCAATGACTTAAAGGAGGCATAAAACGTACCCTTTTGATTGGCCTAAAAGGCGTTCCCACAACTAAATTGACTTTTTCCAGTTTCGAACAATTCTCAGAAAATTATACATTTGATAGTCAGGAACACCACTGACGCGCAAGATGATTTGACGTGTAATTTGCGCAAAAACGCAGGATAGAGTGCATGAATTAATGGTGTTGCTTTCAGCCCTCGAATTAAAGTACGGCTTTTGATATCAATGTGTCGTTTGTATCTAGAATGCTGTCGCTATTAGATGGTAAAGGTGGTGGTAAAAAGACCAGATTCCAAGGCAAAGTAAACAACCTCAAACCAAAGTCAAGAAAAGCTGTAGAGGAAGTTTTGAAGGAGTTTACTGCTTTGACTATCAACAGTTGACGTAACGAATATTGTACAGTTTTTACCACAATCACTTGAATAAAACCGAACACAAGTCCAAATTTAGCTTCCTTGATTCAAATACAGTAAAAACCCGCATATAAGAACCACTGTTTTTCGAGGTTAGGCTAAAGTGGTTCTTATGTAATTGTATTGGTATTTAGTGAGAATTTAGGCTAAGGTGGTTCTTAACTGGTTCTTATATACAAGGCAAAAACAATATGTATATTTATATGTTTGTATTGTATATGTATAAAAAAATCATTTGCTTATTATTATTAAGTACAAATAATAACATATTGTATTGTAGTATACATCACCTAAAACATTTGTAAAGCATTTATCTTGTAAAAATTTGGTCATTCAGCCTGAACTTTTTTTTTCACCATTTACAAAACAAAACAAAAAAAGAACATAAATCCAAATCAATGTTGAAACCTTTTATATAAGAACCAGTCTAATTTCTTAGGCTAAAGTGGTTCTTATTTAACAGATGCTTAAAAAGCAAATTTTAGCCTAGTGGTTCTTAATCCACTGGTTCTTATATGCGGGTTTTTACTGTATTTTATCCTTTCTTCATTGGGGGCTGTAGCTAGTTCAGGAGACGGATAGCCGGGTACGTCAACCTCCACGAACTTTCGGATATTCTTTTGCCTTTAAAGATTGAGCTTCGTCATCAAACACAGAAGACCTCATGGACTCGAAATTTAGTCCACTGCAGTACACCGTAGTTAAGCCGGCGATATACAACGCTGCATTATTTTTCTTGCGCTGGCAACGCAATTCTAGATTTCGTTACAGAAAAAATTGCAGGGTCTCACTGTCATCATTTTGCAACATTCAATAAGAGTCGTGCAATGTTCAAACTGAATATTCGAACTTTTCAACTTTCTTCAAATTTTTGTTGCGAGAAATACACTCGGCAATTTCACTTTACCAACAAAATATCCAAAATGCAGCGTGCATGTCCCTCCCGGCTTTACACGTTTTCGAATTCAGAATAATATTTTGGCATTATTCGTAATCGTTATCTTATCTAATCGAATTAGGATCGGTAAGCGTGTGCTGGGGCGGATCCACAATTATCTTCAGGAGGGAGTGCAACATCATATAAATTGGAAACTCCCGAGAGGACACTTTGGAAAAAATATTGAGAAAAAAAGGACTCGATGTCTCAGTGAGGAGGTGCGCACCCTCTGCACCCCTCCCCTAAATCCGTCTCTGGTGTGTATCACTTTCAAGATTGTTTTTATTTTTTTATTCAAGACAAAGTGGTTAGGTCTCATTACAAAGAAACGGAGTGAACCTCCATGCATATAGGGGATCCCTAGACTTGTTTCGATCGTTAGAATGCTTGCTTTTGAATTTCTTTCCCGTCATTCTTCTTCGGAAGGGCTTTCGTAACCGTAAGTTTGATTTGCCAACTTAGAAAACAAAATGAACAAGTGAGACTTGCAGCAAGTCTAGGGACACCCCTACAATTCAAGCACAACCTAGAAGGTGAACAACTATCTCGTCCAAACAAAATTTCGCTCGAACATTGTTTTCTGTACCAAATGGTCTCCCTCAAAGGTGGACCTGTACTCAAAATTGCTTTATGTGAACATCTTGACCAGGTAGACAAGTGGACGCCGTCTCTAATGCGGACAATAAGATCGATCTTGTGCTGAGGGTCTTCATTCATTCATCTTCATCATCCTGTAAAATGACTTTACGTATTTTCTTGTGGTGCACTAACGGCACATCATCATCGTCGTCGCTGTCCAGTCTAGATTCTGTCTGTCTGTCCGTCTGCCCCTCCACAATTTCATTTCTGGGTTCACTGTTCTCGTCATGTTGAAGTTCATCATCATCATCACTTTGTAGTTCGCGCTGTCGTTTCTTGTTTGATTCATTATCAATGGATGATGCCTCATTCCTCTCATCTTCATCGCTTTCCACAAGGCTGCGAAACTTTCTCTTTTTGTTAGTCATGTCATTCTCTGTCGATTCTGCAGTTGTGGCGGTTGAGTCTAAATATTAATACAAGACTGTAAGGTCTGAATAATGTGTGTTTTCTAGTAGTGACGTGATTTATCATAACGAACAGTAAAGCACTTTCATAAATAGTGTCCCCAATTAGCTAGTAAGCTAAATACCATGACACAAAAATAAAGTTCATCTATCTATCTACTATCTACTAACTGGTACTTTCTTTGCGTAACCTCTTCGAATGGGAGACGGTACGGTACGATTTTCTCCGTGCTGTATCTACCGTACAGTAACGAACACAGTGATTACCGCGGTCCACCCGTAGGTTTCCCACTCCTACAAAACCTGGTATAATCACTTGGATCACGATAGTTGGGATTTGATTTACATATGATCGCTAAATACTGGCCTTTCGTTTATCGTAGCGATCAAATGTGAACCAGGCTTCACGCTGCACAATGTTCACTTTCCACATGCATAATTGGTAAGTTTTTTTTAAGGAACTAATGTATAAATGAAAAGGAGTTCTTACCAACAATCCCATCGCTGTTCACTTTATCCGTACTGACACTTTGCATGTCCTCATCTTCCTCGTCGCTATCACTGAAAGCTCGTACCCTTCGTTTAGTCTTCTGGGACGAAGGGCTTATAATATCAGTGGGGGCCTTGTTTGTTGTAGTCGAATTTCTGTGGCAACAAAACAAAGTGAAAAGATTTAAAAAATTTCAATGAAAGAATATATAAAAAGGAAATGGAGAAAGGAAATACGGAACAGAGAATGAAGACTAAAAGAAATTAGGACAAAAAGAGTTTGATGAAAATGAATGAATGAACAGACGAAAACACTTCAGCAGTCAAGGAAAGGTAGGAAGAAAAGGTAAAAACACAAAGAGAACAAAGAGGCTTGGAATAGAGGGGAAATTGAAATTGATCAGAAACAAAACGTCAGTGTTGTCTACCGTTCATCATCACTGTCATCAGAGGAATCGCCGTCATCAATCAAGTTCTTTCTCCAAGCCCTTCCCTTCGCTACCAACGATGTTTTCGTTCTCTCCTTTCTCTCTTTCCGCTTCCTTGCACTTGTATTCGTTTCTTTTCGAGAAGCAGCAAGGGCAGCAAGAACATTCTTTCGATGGTTCGATTTCGATGTGATTCCAGAAGGCGAAGTCCATTCGTTGTTTTCTAAAAGAAAACGGAAAATTATTGTATAAGAAGATCGGGCTCTTGAACTCGATCAACTCGAAAATCCAACTACTACGAGCCAAAATGAATAAAAGGGCGAAAAATTAAATAATCTATAACAATGATTGACACTAGACAAGCACTGCTTGGTATGTCTGTGCATACTGCTTGTACTCATGCTTATATTACTCGTGATAACGCAAGCGCTCTTTTTGCTGAGTTTGTGTATGTTGCTTGATAGTTGATGCATCGCGGATTTGCAGTCCTACCTTGTTGAGAACTACCTCCACTTTTACCATCCAAGTCTTCAGCTGATTTGCGCAGCTGGTCGGGTTTAAGGTTACGAGGGATGCGCCAAAAGGTTTCCTACAGAAACAATAACTTTGTTATCATCATGTTAATTTCATCACAGGGCTGTACATAATTCAAATTCCTCAGGGAGCAGTCAGTTGCATTTCCTTTGTAGAAAATATTTAGGTATATAGAACAGGGTATACGCTACAGTTGGGGGGGGAGGGGTCTGCTCTCTCTGTTGTGTAATGCCTTGCATTATCGTGTACCCATATTTAACCATTTATTATCACTCTAACATAATTATGCACATATCAATGTAAGTAAGGGGGGTTGTGCTCGGGCAATGGGTATGTCAGTGTATGTCTATGTCTATGTCTTTCACTAAAGCAATAGCGTTTCAGTGGCTGCATTACCTGTTCATTCGCTGGAGGCACAAAACCGATTTTCTTCAACATTTGTTTAAAATCGACATCACTAAGTGCTTCTTCGTTTTCCTCGGTGATGGTTACCAATGGCAACGGTTGCCAATTATCTACAAAATGAATGTCAAATTTAGAAAATCTTTCGAGACAACTTTTATTATTGTCTCATTCCACGGCATTTACTAATCTTTCTTTCCCAAATGCTCTTCCATCTTGGTCACACGTTCTGGTATTCCCTCCTGACCTCTACGACCTTTACGAAATCCATTATTATTTCTTGTGCCGTGTCCTTTTGTATTTCATCACAATCCCATTCCCTTTTCCTTTTCGTCTATTTTCGTCGTCAAGTCTTTGCTTTTGGACGTCATCCATGATAACACGTTTTCGTTCAAAAACATCTTTGTTTATTCGTTTTAGCCTCGCCCGAAAGAACGGCGTTATTTCGAAAATGGTCTCCAGAGTGAATACATTTAAAAATTTTGTTTCTCAAATGTGGGCAGTAAAAAGAGAGCTCCTGATCGAGGAAAAAAAATCAAACAACAACAACAACAGCAACAACAACAACAACAACAACAACAACAACAACAACAACAACAACAAAGAACAGACGTATGTCGAAGCTTGCCTTCTCGAGTTCTTATATGACTTTGCATTTTTGAAGACGTTGTTTTAGTTTCTAGCGGCGAAAGTAAAAACAATATGTGAAAAGCGTTTTCAGAGCGAAAACGCCGTTTACCATCGGGCGTTGTATTAGTACCTACGAGTACTTAGATTTTGTGTAATAACAATGAAATCCGTCTCTTACCGTCATCATCTCTGTCATCAGCCGTATTTCTAAGTTTTGCTTGAATCCATTCAAGTTGCTCGCTTAGCCCTAAAAACAAATCAGTTCATAGCTTAGTGCATTAAGTCCATAAATTGAGTTCGGGATACCAGATATTGAGGAAAAAAGGATTCTAAACTCGCTGTCTCGAGGTTTAAAGAAAACCATGAATAGATTGAGGATGTGATTTCTTTTTAAAATGAAGAAAGGAATCACGAAATTAGAATTATGTAACAACCTTTGTCTCTTATCTTTGCAACCAGTGTTGGCATGGGTACAAATAGGTAAGAATCGTCATCATCGGAATCACTTTCTGATGAACTGTTTAACTCTTCCTCGCTGCTCTTGCGACCCTCTTAACACAAAAACACAGAAAGATATCAGAAATTGTAGTACACGTACAAAAGTGTGAAAAAGCTCGACAACATTCTGCGAGCACCTCACTTTGCAACCAGCTTCTCTCCCTTTTAAAGCAGGTGTGCTCTAGACATTTGAGATAATAGGTAGGTGTTTGAGATTCCTTTGTCGTACGATTACAGTGGTTAACTTTCTACATGTAGCACTGATTCGCAAATTCCACAACACTGAAAAACAACAACAATAACAACAACAACAACAACAACAACAACGACAAACGAACGAACGACAAAAAGGCATATCATCTTCAACGCAAGCATCTTTAGAGAATCCTAAATCACCATCTTTACCACAACCATGCACTTCATCGTCCTCCGTATGTTATCTCTCTAAACTTTTACACACGCCACGAAATTATATCAGCACAATTATTGTAATTGTAAGTGTTGTAATCAAGAATGATAATGAATGTAGTGATATGAAATGCTTACCTTCATGCCAGCCTTCTTCTTCTTCTTCTTCCAAGTCATCACCCTAAAATATAAACAAAGTTTAGAAAATGTATTCAGTAAGCAATTTCACTAAAGCAATAAAAAAGCAAAATCCAAGTGTATTGCAATACTGCCAATTTGTATCCGATGAAACGTTGTGATGTTCAAAATACATTGAGATAATATCTAACACAAATTTGGTGAACGAATCGTTTCGGTATCGCAGTTTTCATGCCAATGCTAACGTACCTGTTTCTTCTTCCTTTTCTTCTTTTCTCCTGGTTTTCTTTTCTTCCTTAGAGATTTACGATCCTCAACGAGTCCCATTTTCACCAATTGATTGACCACCTTTTAAACATGAGAAAAAAACCGAACTGATGAACAGCCATGAAACATAAATAAACTAATATCAAGTTTATGAGTGTTCAACAAGTCGTTGCAAAAATAACCAACAAATACACAGAATCGATCAACTGCATGAATAAATGAACGAATGAACATCGGGACGAACCAAGGACGAACGAACGAATGAAGATATGAATGAATCAATAGATGAATGGGATGAATGAAAACAACGAAAAAATGAACTAGTTATGTTCCTAGTTCTAGTTCGACTCACCTGTCTTCTTGATCTTGAAGTGTTCGTTAAATGTTCCAAGATCTTCTCGACAACATCTAAATGAACGTTAACATATGGATAACTGTCACAAGTGAAAATCCAACAACAGCTTCACCATCATCAAACAATCAAAGAATATACAAGAATTCACGAAAATCTAAGTAGAACTTTTCGAATACAAGCGAATACCTCCATTAGTCGATTACCCTCTACTAAACGACCACTTTGTTAACATTTTGTTTTTCACTATAATTTTCAGGTAAACACTAAATGATTCCTCTATTATACAAATATATTCGTGTACTAAGAGTGGTCGCTTAATGGGAGTTCGACTTTATTAACGATTTTACATTGGGCGCTGTAAGTTGTGAGTATTAGTTAAATGCAATCAGGTTTTCAAGCGATTATGAAAACCGCTTTTCCCCGTGTTTATCAACGATCCTGTGGCTCCATTTATGACGAAGATGACACCGTAAAACATTGCATGTACACTAATTTTACCATCTTCACAGTGCTTGTATTCTTGATACAAAGCCTTGAGCTGTTCTTCCTCTGCTTCAGACCAGTGGCTCTTCTTTTCAGTTTTCCTGAAGAAGAAAAGTGGAAACAAATTCAAAACAGAAATGCACCAAAGAACAAAAACGATTGTAAATTACAGAGTGAATGATGGAGTTTTGTAAAATAACTCTTATATAAAGCGCGCTCTGATTGGCTGAAAACCCGTGTTTGATGAGAGTATCAAACACGCTCACTTCAATTTGTTTTTTTCGCCGGTGTTTTCTTTTTCCTTTTTTCGTCTATTTGCGTGTTAGTTAGTTTATAAAAGAAATAAAAAACGGTTTACCGTGTCCGATAGCCTGATCAAAACACTTGTGATGTTGGGAGAACACTCGAGAGCTGTGAAAGCTCTCGCCTACAGTTAGTTTTTACACTACGCTCTCTCGTGTTCTCCCAACATCACGCGTGTTTTGATCAGGTTATCAAACACGGGAAACCGTTTTTTATTCCTAAAATCAAAATATGGAATAAATATGAATGAATGGATGAATGGATGAATGAATGAATGGATGAATGAACGAACGAACGAACGAACGAACGTCGTGTGCGCTTAATGTATTTGAATTACTTTAGGGCTGAAACAAGTATTTAGTGTCCTTGTATATGCTTTTGCCCTTTTCAGAGAGGTTATGTTTCTCGAACAGTGTATAACGCTATTTATCATATAATTATTCATAAAATACCTATATTTCTTAAGTTCGAAAACTTGTTCTTTTCACTAGTGAAAATAACATGTTCTTTTCACTAGTGAAAAGATCGTTACCATGGTTAATTGAGCGCATCTACTCTAAAGATAGTTTGTTGTCTCTTGATTTGATAATTATATGATAAATAGAATATTACATGTTCGCTTGGAGATACGGATTTATCTTCTCGTGTTGAATCATCTCTCACTCGTTGGCTGCGCTCACTCGTGAGAGATCTTTTCAACACTCGAAGATAAAATCCGTATCTCCGCGCGCCCATGTAATATCCTCTATGTATTTCTCCTAAACTAGTGGAAAAACTATAATGATGCCGCATTAATTCAATAAGAATTTATCCTACGTATAGGACCTGATCCATTTGTCGACAGCTACAGTTGACCTCGAGAACACTTACTTTCGAAGAGTCTTTCTGTCTTCCACCAATTTCATGGCAACTAACTTGTTGACAATCTGTAAACAAAACAAAAAGTTTAACAATGTTATCTTTAGAACTATAATGGCGAAAAAGACCGGTTTAATTAATATAAAATGGTTAATGAATATAGATACCTGTCTTCTCGTCCTTGTGTCATCAGAAAAGTTGTCTAAAATCTTATCCACGATATCTAAAAAGGAAAGACCAAACACTTAAGCATTTGCAAATTGGCACAAAAAAGGCGATCAAAACAAAACCGTCCAGCGGTAAGGAGTGGCACGCGCATTGCCATTCGCGCTTAAAACTCGTACATGGCGTACAGAGAAGGTCACGCGCCCAAGTTGATCATTTTCTCTTCGTGCGTATTGTAACGACTGTACAAGTTGAATTCAAAAGTATTTTGATGCAAAAATCGAAAGAAATCTAGTGGCAAAGCTGGAGTTAGTAATGTTTTGCTTTGAAAATGCAAGAACGATCAAAACAAAACAAATACAGCAATATCAAAATGCAACATCAAAACAAACAAACAAACAAATACATTAAAAATAAAGGACTTGCTTACCTCCCTCTTCCTCCTGGAAGCGATGATACAGCTGTTTCAATTCTTCTTCCTCTTCAAAAGTAAATGTTCCCTTTGTCTTTGTCTTTGAACTGTCCCTACAAAAAGGAATATCATTTGTTAATCTTGACAAAGGACGATTTTTAGTGATAGCTGTATTTTCATTTATTATGTATTTTGCTGGCAACTTGGCAAAGTCAGGAAAACTGGAATTATTATTTTTTTAATTTAAAAACTTAGCGTTTCAAGTTTCAAGTTTTTTATCAAAAAATCACCTTATGCTGAGACGGATAAAGTACGAATTCTTTTGAAAATCTCCTTACATTAGAGGTTACATGATTTAATTAACAATTAGTTAAATGTGATATAAACTCATGGAAAAGAGTTTAGAGAAAACCGAAGAATACCATTTTTCTGCTAGAAATAATTCAAATTGAAGAAACGTCTGTTTTTAATAAATTACCGCACACTTTCAGCATTCACTGGGTTTCACGCTTGTTGGAGTTCGAAAACCATTTTTGAACTGATCATTTCAAGAAGGGTCTCACATAAAATTGACTTTCATTTAATTTACTTGTTAAGTTTACCTAAAAGCAAGAGTTCCATAGCCTTCCACAATCTCATAACAGGCGTCAGAGGTTTTCCATGCCACGAGCTCAGCACAAAGAACAGGATTTTTTGGCAACAGCGAGAAGAACTTGCCAACTATGTAGCGAGAAAACTTGACCAATTCCTGAAAAGGAAAAAGTGTTTACTTTTTGTAATTTCTTTCTCGACTCAAAACCTAGACCATACAGCATTCTGCAATTTCAACTTAAATTCCCCACTTTCCGGCCCACCAATCTGTATAACTGCCTGTTACCATGTTGATTTTCCCGCGTTTTTCTTGCTGAATCTTACCTGGAATTGATTTGCTGCTGTGTCGTGAAGAACTTTATTAAACACAGCGAAAAGCGAGAGTTGAAACAGCATTGGATGCATCTTTAAATCCACAGCAATTCTGTGAAGCATCTTGACAATGAAGTGGTTTGTTTTGGCGCTGTTTTCTTGGTAAAACTGAAGAAGCCAACAATATGGCTGTAGAATCGTAGGGTTGGCTAGCCTGTACAAAGGAAAAATCCAGTTTTACCTCATCAAAAAACTGAATAGGCGTAAACGGTTACTTGACAACAGCACTATAGACAGTACATCTGTATATGTTTAGCATTTATTACAGTAAACTCACTTGCTTAAGAATGCTTTAAAGTCAAATTCAGTCTCTCGAGTTACGATGGCCTGCAACTCTTCTTCCTCTGAAAAGAAAGCATTCACATGAAACCACAACTACAACTAGACACTTTCCTGTAGTAAACTAAAGTAAACAAAACTGAAACAAAAGGAGAACGAGATCTATGAAATAGAGGACTAACAGATACGAGACCTTGGTTATCTCTGTTTTCTTTTATGTCCATTTGCCTGACTATAGTACACTAGCTCGTTTCATGGGTTAAATAAAACAAATACGATTTGTTCGTTGAATGCTACTTGTGTTTCACGAGTTTGGTATTGTTTTGGAAACTAACAAAATAATGGAGAAGAAGTTCAACATTTACCACAGGCAAACTCAAAAGAGGTCTAAGTGTACCTGGTATTTCATCTTCATTTTCAGCAGGGTCTTCCTCAGGGATTGGTGTAATGTCTGTTGGGAGATGTGAAAGCGTAGTTACAAAATTAGTAACTTTTTGCACGATACAAATTGTTGTTATTTGAACACTAGTCTTTGCGTTTACAAATCAGGCAGTACAATACAAAGACATCCAAACACCCAAGTTCCCGCATCAGAAAAGCAAAACTGAGCAATTTGCAGTTTACCAATTTGTTCGCAAAGGCAAGACCTTGCTCGCAACTGCCTCACGCATAGAGCCAAACTCTATGTTTACCAGATGAAATCACAAAGTCTCAGTCATCGCCATTTCTTTGCTACATGCATAACCCAATTGGTGCAATTCTGTTCAGCGCGGTGTTACAAGAAAGAGCCGTACATGTGTCCTGCTTTTACTGTTCAATGTTTGAGCAGGATGTTCTCATCTTTGAGCAAGATGCCGCAATTTATCAATTAAGTGCATCAAGGTGTACAATATAATAACGTTTTTAGAGTCTCATACAAGTTTCCTTATAATAACGTTTTCATAAAAAGTTGGTTAAGGAAAAACCTGTACCTGTTACCAATTCAATGTCTTTAAAACTATTTTTTGTGAGAGAGCAAATGTGAATACTACCTTGTGGGAGGTCTTGCATCTTAAATATGTCATGAAGACACATAAATTCATCTTCTGCTTCAATGTCTGGAGTGCCAAATGAATCATTAGGCCACACTTCTCTGAAGTACAAAAGAAATCTTATAATTCGCTTCTCCGGAACTCAAGTATAGCGTTGAATCACGGGATGCATTTTCTAAAATTCGCTGTCTGAAGATATGGCACATTGCAAAAATGGAGAGAACTAAGCTAAGTAAAGATGCTGTAATACAGCAACAAGATCGCGGAACTTGTCGCGCAACATTGTTTGTTGCAAGTTGTAGAGCAATGTTGCTCGTATTACCGCCCTGCGCGAAACTTGTCACGCAACAAAAATCGATGTTGCTGGTTGCGGCTACTTGAAGGCGTTCCAAACTAAATTGCTAAATTTTGTGCTTTCTAAAATTAGAACATGTATTTTTGGGTATTCTTGATCAGTCGTGGTAAAAATTGCCATTTTCTATGAAAATCGCTAAACTAAGCTAAATCTTCCTCTAGTAAAATCGCCATATTTAGTAGTTGCTAAAAATAGAAACCTCATGCGTGATACCTGCCATTCAAGATCTATTACCTGGCTGCTCTTAGAAAAGCAACTGCATCTCCATACTGTCCATTCAGCAAATAAGTCTGAATCTTAGACAAGGCAGACATCCTTCAAGATGGAATAGGTACAAAATGGTTAGCAATGTTGTATGATCAAGAGGATTGCTTGGTTGCATGTGACGTCATGACTACCGCTTCACTGTCTTTTGATTCCCGAAAGAATGGATGAAACCCAGCAATTCAATAGTAATGCATTTACTATTAGCTTACCTTTGTTGATCCATAGTTACATCAGAAGCTGCATCAAATGGGATTACCGAGTCAGGAATTTCTCCACCATGGCCTTGCACAACTGATGACAAATCTGATGCTATATTTTGCCACATTTCATCAGCTTGTTCTTCTGTTAAATTGATTTTAGCATCTGAAGCGAAACGTTGGTAAATAAATTACAAACTCAGAAGAAGAATTATTGGTAAGATTTGAAATGAAAATACTGACTTTTCTTTTTTGAACTTTTCCTTTTCCTCCTTGCTTTCCTCTTTTGCTGTTAAACAAACAACAGAGTGTACAATATACGATTGGCAGGAAACTACATGTACGTTTGTATTACAGTATCTGCAAATCAATGACCACTTCCCTCATATGTACATTTGTAAGCCCTTTCTACTCTTTGCATGGATATTTGTTGTTTTCGGAATGGTACTTAATATAAAGCAACAGTTGTTCGACAACTTGCAATATGACAATATTATGTGTATATCACCTGACTATACTATATATTTAATACGTTCACATACCTGTACAATGACATGACTTTTGCCAGAACAAAATTGCTCAAGCATCTTTAGAAAAATGTGAAAAGTTTCAACAAGGTCACGCAAATATGTCCTGCAAATAAGAATGCAACAAGTTGGTCCACTGAACTATATATTGCAATTAAAAACTTAAAGTAAACCATGAAATTATTCTTTGACACCTAATATCCGATTTAATTCTAATTTCTAAATGTACAGTGAGTACCCTCAACATTTCTACATGGATGTTTCCTAGTTTGGTTCAAACTAGTGATGCAAGCATAAGCACAAGCAACATACGTAGTTGCAGTAATGTACTACTCATTAGCAGTTGTCTTTTTTTCACATGTAAAAAATGGGTTACTGTGTCTGCATATGCTTCTTGGACTTGTGCTTGTGCTGCTAGAGTGAATCAGGTTTATGAGGGTATCTGCTATAGTAAAACATAGCACAGTTTGGCATACTTTGACTGCTTGGACTTGTTGAACTTTCGAAGCAGCATCATAAATATTTCACGATATTCCACCACATAGAAGACATTGGCTAAGAAAAAGATTTCAGTTGTTAGTAATTAAACAAACAAGCAAAAAAGAAAAGGAAAAATACAAATAAGCAAAATGAACTGCATACTGTATGCACAGTCACAAAACTTAGTACCTTTTATAACTTTGGCATTTTCCCTCAAGTTTTCATCTTTGGAGGTATCCATGTACAACACATACATGAGCAGCTCTTTATAGGCTTGTACAGCAAGCCGAAGTCTAGAAAAAATGCATGTATGAGGCTAACTGGATTCCCTTGAAGCAATGCTGCATTTACAGTAAATGAAAACCTTTATAGGAAGGAAGGAAGGAAGGAAGGAAGGAAGGAAGGAAGGAAGGAAGGAAGGAAGGAAGGAAGGAAGGAAGGAAGGAAGGAAGGAAGGAAGGAAGGAAGGAAGGAAGGAAGGAAGGAAGGGAGGGAGGGAGGGAGGGAGGGAGGGAGGGAGGGAGGGAGGGAGGGAGGGAGGGAGGGAGGGAGGGAGGGAGGGAGGGAGGGAGGGAAGGAAGGAAGGAAGGAAGGAGGGAGGGAGGGAGGGAGGGAGGGAGGGAGGGAGGGAGGGAGGGAGGGAGAGAGGGAGGGAGGGAGGGAGGGAGGGAGGGAGGGAGGGAGGGAGGGAGGAATATATATGCAGGCAGGAATAACGAAAAGTAAAAGAAAAGAACCTATTTGCACCTTCTTCCCCATGTAATATAATCCTGCTTGGCCTCCACAAAGCTTTCATAATATTCCATCATAATTTTCAGAACATACTGGAAGTTTGACACACTCATAGTTTCCCTGTAAAACAATACATATACTGCATTTATAGCAGCCTGATTTCTAGATAGTCAGAGGTCATCCAGTTCCCTTCTTTACCCCACCTCCCTGACCCTCTGAAAATCAGGCTAAACAGTAAACTGTAATCCTGGCTGAATTGGATAGTTGTGCTTATTATCTTTGTTGGTTGGTTGGTTAGATGGTTGCTCTGATCAAAAGTTTATCTGCAACAAACACCTGAAATGTCCTTATTAAAGGGAGTCAACTGCATTTCCTTTCTTGCTAAACCCTTTAATTTCTTTCTTACAGTATCAGTTTGTATTGCAAAATAATATTCAAATAAGATGAAGGTCCATACTATTCAACAACTTTGCATGTACATTGCAGACAAGTCATTGAATTGGTTGGGTAGTTTTGGGACTAGCATTTAGTACTCTCTTGTAAGGCTGGTACATTTTACAGACTAGGTGTACATGTAACTGTGCTTACCCAACAAAGTCCACTCTAAAACTGTGATTTCTGGTGAACTCCATAAAAAACTTCATAGCCCAGAGAAAGTAGCTCTCATCATTCTCTTGTGCTTTTTCATGCATTATGTTGTCCTGTGTAAGGTGAAAATCATTCAAATGAAAAATTCAGAACATGGGACCTAAAATGACTTCAATTCAATAATCTTCTTTTGTTACAGGCAAAAAATAGATGAATGAATGAATGAATGAATTCTAATAATTAAGTAAGTAAGTAATTAAGTAATTAATTAATGAAACAAGCAAACAAAGGAACAAATAAGTTGATAAAGGATATGCTTACCCTAACAATGTAAAGCAGTGGATTGTAGCAGTGTTCTAAAAATTGCTTACAAAATTCTTTCAGAAACAACCTGGAAAATCAGAGCATCATTTGCTAAATAACAACCGATGACCTTTAGTGTAGCATGCTATCTGCATAATGCAATTTATAAAGGAAAAAGAAAGGTATTGACCAGGGCATATCAAACCTTTCCTTTTGTCAGCCTCCATGTCATTATTAAAACTAGTTAACTGCTGCTACATCTACTTTCTCAAATAGAGGTATATTGTACACATTGCCAAACACCTCACATTACAACATCACTGCACACCTTATGCTCAGAGTTGACTTTCTCTCTGGTGACATGTCTTTTACAGTCATCTGATTCTTCCTTTTCTTTCTGGCATTTTTGTCCAAGTCAAAGTCCATATTTTTGGCATCTTTAGGAGTGATATATAGATTTTGTTTTTAAGTGAAAAACTGCAATGGGTTTGGTGATTTGTGCAGCACTGTAATGGGTTTTGCCATTTGTTGAGCATTGCAATAGGTTTTGTCATTTGTGCTGCACTGCAATGGGTTTTGTCATTTGTGCAGCACTGTAATGGATTTTGCCATTTGTTGAGCATTGCAATGGGTTTTGTCATTTGTGCTGCACTGCAATGGGTTTTGTCATTTGTGCAGCACTGTAATGGATTTTGCCATTTGTTGAGCATTGCAATGGGTTTTGTCATTTGTGCTGCACTGCAATGGGTTTTGTCATTTGTGCAGCACTGTAATGGATTTTGCCATTTGTTGAGCATTGCAATGGGTTTTGTCATTTGTGCTGCACTGCAATGGGTTTTGTGATTTGTGCAGCACTGTAATGGATTTTGCCATTTGTTGAGCATTGCAATGGGTTTTGTCATTTGTGCTGCACTGCAATGGGTTTTGCCATTTGTGCAGCATTGTACATGTAATACATTTTGCCATTTGTGCAACACTGTAATGGGTTTGTCATTTGTATAGCACTGTAATGGGTTTAATCTACCATTTGCACAGCACTGAAATGTTTTTTGTGATTTATGCAGCATTGTAATTGGTTTTGTAATTTGTGTAGAACTGAAATGAATTTGCACTGCACTGAGTTTTGCCATTTCTGCAGCCCTGGAATTGGCAATGTTCCATTGTAGTTTTGCAGTAATGCAACAGCTATTTCCACCTTGAGGATTTGTTTATGTACATCTATACCTGCTAGACTCCTGTGATAGATTATTTCTCTGTTATCTGCTATAGACATCATGTTCTTGACAGTGAAACTACCACCAAATCTTGAATGTCTTAAAAACATATAACTAATAAGAATACCTAGTAATTTCAGTAGAAATATATCTTAATAAATTGAGATGGCAGTGCAGTGAGAACTGCACAGAATGATTAAGAGCAAGAAAACATTTCTGAATTGACTAGGAAATGTATTATTTCATACGACCCTGTTATTACATTGAAGTACACATTTGCCTGCAAATTTCATTTATTTATTTGTAGGACCTGCATACCTGCCAGAAAATTTTAGAGCATTTTTCCTTTTTTCAGCCATTTCTCTCTCCCTCAGCATTTCCAGTTGCCTAATAATATGCAGTAACAAACAGTTTAAGATTTGTATAATCATAAGCTTTTGAGTGCTATTTGGGATGAATTTGAATGAGTTTTTTTAATCCATTTTTGCTATCCACACCACAGCACTCAGCAAATGTTTCAAATTAATTCTAATCAATGTAAAGAACATTTTTTACAAGGTCCATCACTTAAAAAGTCCTAGTCAGTGGACAAAAGCCCACAGTATAGCAAAATACAGTTTAGACGAAATTTCAAATCTATCCAGATTAATGGGATGTAGCCTTAATCTTGATAACTAACTTGGAAACAATCCAATAAATTGCATCCCATGCACAAATTAATAGCAAACAGCTCCATAGGTCAGCTTTACACACCTTTCATCTTCACATTTTTCACTTTTTGATCTTTCTTCTCCAGCTTTTGCTAGACTCTCAGGGTTCTAACAAAGACAAGGATGATTTTAATAAAAAAATAGCAAATTAGTTATAATACATCCAGAGAACAGTTATACAATGTATATTCAAATTAAAGCATTCACTGTTTACCTGTTCCCTCAACATCAATGAGATGATTTCAAGAGTATGCATACACCATCGTCTCTGTAAAAATAGGTACACATACATTCCAAGTCAAAACACATCATACAAGAACAGATGCATACTAAAAGTGACCTATACCTCATCTGGAGAACTTCCAATGTAAATCAATAAATCATCAATGCCATTTTGATGCAAGCTCCTACAAAAAGAAACTTGATTTTGACATCACAAAAAATCAAAAATGTATTGCTTTAACTGACAATAAATGCAAGCCTTTTCTTATCATCACTATAACTGCAAATTATATAGCACAGGTCAACATGTACACAGTACTAAATACAGAGTATTTTTACAACCACCAAGGACAATACTCACCACAAAACTTGATCATGGATACTTGCATCATCATCAGTTCTCTACACATAAAATACATGGAAATAAATAAATGTGCCTACATGAAATTTAGGCAAAGCCCACACAATGCATGGTGCTAAACATTTTCTCCAGTCATGCTTGGGGAGATCTGTGGCATACTCAAGGGGGTACTTGCAGTGCTGGTAGCTATGCATATCAAGTTTTCCCCTACCCTTCCATGTCTGGGTAGCAAGGTTTCTCAATAGGTGAGCATTCACTCTACTGATTTTTCAGTGGCAGGTAACAGTGGTGAGCTGTGACCTGGTTGCTATGGTTACCTTCCTGTATGAGTACGGCCCAGTGCAACCTTTACTTACCCTGTTACATAATCCCAACTCATTTGAGAATGAGTTTCAAACATTAAGTGCAGTACTACATTTACAGGTCTGCCCAAAACAAATCAGATACATGTAGTACAATAACTAAGTAGTTCTTTAAATAATAAAGCTGTGAAGCTTTACCTTTTCTGCTTGAGGATTTGCAGGTACATGCAAAATATTTCTGATTAACAGCAAAATTCTTTCAATCAGCAAGTAGTCGTCTTCATCTCTGCTATCCCAGTCCTGAAAGTACAATTTTACAGAATGTACTGTCTTGATGTACACACTTTGACAATGCACACAATAATACCCACAATAAAAGAACCTGTGATTTTCTCTGACAGGCTGAAAATTTATGTCTGGTTCTTACATATTGTGTCCTTAATTGCTCAATTTTCAAATGGGAGATTCTTAATCCTTAACTCTCAATTATTTACTGCAGAACAAGCCCGTATATATATATGAACTGTACAGCCACCCGCAAACAATCCACAATCAGCAGACACCCTGTGATAAGTCTCAGATTTACTACAGTGTCTGCTACTATAGTTTCTGCTTGGGGTACCTGGGGTACCCTAATTTATAGATGTATATATTTCAAAACAAGCTGTAATTACCTTTTGTAAAAGCTTAGCAAGTTCTTTACCAATTGCTGCCATGACTTCAATATCAGTGAAGGCCTACACAGGTGAATAATGTACATATAAATTATAGGTATATAATACTGCTTAGAACAGAATTTGTTTTCAGTAATAAATATATTTACAATGTACACTGTACATAACACCTTACCAACAGTATATATGTATACATTTTGACACTTTATCACCCACTTACAGACAGAATACAGTTGTAACATTGACTTACTGACACTTTACCAAGCACCTACTGACACCTTCAACCATTTATTGACATCTTACCAAGCACTTACTGACACCTTAACAATCACCAACTGACACCTTAGCAACCACTTACTGACACCTTAACAATCACTTACTAACACCTTAAAAACCACTGACACCTTACCAATCACTTACTGACACCTTAACAACCACTTACTGACACCTTAGCAACCACTTACTTAAACCTTATCAACCACGTACTGACACCTTAGCAACCACTTACTAGCACTTTACCTATCACTTATAGGCACCTTACCATCTACTTAATGACACCTTACCAGTAACACTTGTTGTACATGAAATTACTACAGTATAATTCAGTCTTTATACAATAAAACACTGACATAATTTTGTATGGTTCACATGTTATACATGTATGTGTACCTCTTTGTAAGCCTGTAGGTGATTGATTAACTCTAAATGGTAATGTTGCCCTGTCTTGTCATCTGGTACTCTTTGTCCTTCCCAACACAAAACAGCTGGTTGGGTTAAGTTTACCATCAACCTTCATTTTTTGTAAAACAAAATATGTTAATTCCAATTTCATAGAGCTACAACGTAACTCAGAATGCAAATCAGTAATTTGGTCATTGCATTATGCAATATGCAACAAGCAAAATACAAAAAGATTTTTCTTTTTTGGAAATACAACTATAGGCACATTGTGTGTCTACATTATTTGTACATTGTACAGACTGCCACAATACAGTACATTTCATCAGGACTGTATATACAGTACATGTACAGAAGCTGTGAAATGTAGAGGAAATTTCTATATACCTAATAACCATGTTAAAAATATCTGTTTCTTTTGGGGAACAACTCTTGAGAATGGCCACAAGATCCTAGAGAAAATATAGAGTTTGTAATAATTAAGTCAATTAGGAATTACAATGAGAAGAGCATTTTAGGAATTATGGAACACCTTATAACCTCCTTGCTTTACATGAGTTTCACTCATGGAAAGCAGTGAATAAATGGTGCAAATTAGCAATCTTCCAATATGATTGGGGCAACATGTTTAGAATTGTACATAGCATGTTGAAATACAGATGTATGACTAATCAACAGAGAGACGGACACACACACACATACATACTCAAAGGAAGACAAATATTCAGGAAAAAAATGATTTTAGAAGGAATGGAACTAATTCTTCAACATTTGGTATTCTAATCAGATGTCCTAACCTTTGAGCTAGACTGAAAAGCCAATGATGAGCTGAGGTAAATGACGTATCTGTTGTGGTTTAATTTTCTCCACTGGTTTAAACTTCTCTGAAGGTTGTTTTGAGGTTAGGTTAAGAGTTTTATGGTGGGTAAGTATTTAAGTTAGTTTTAGAGGTTTCAAATATTATTGTAAGAAATGGATTAAGAAAGCAAAACAATGTCCTAAAAAATTTAAACTAGTAGAAAATTTCAAACCCTAACATATATATACTTTGTTCTAAAATATTTAATGATTTCCACAATGTAAACTGGTCTGAAGTATGTTTAAGGAACTCACATTTTGTAGGACTTTGGAATAACCCATTTGTCTTCTAATTTCACATGTTGAGTCATCACGACGTAAAAACTTAATAAGATCTTTCAAACTCTCTGGAAACGAGAAAAAGGTGAATGTAGTAAATAACCTTAGAATATAAATTTCATTTGCATTTTGCAACTGAAGTCATTTTTTTGTAGCAACCAGGCAGCCTTTAATGGGTAATAAAGCAGTCAGTTTTCAAATGACTGGGAAAAGACATTGTCAGACTACAGCATTGTTAATGCAGGAATAATAATAATATTGTAGATGTCTTTAGATGTCACAACACTGATAAAGACAAAGCACTGCATGGACCATTTCCAGTTATATATGAAAACAGCACCTAGTTCTATCCCTCAGTTGCACAAATTAAAGTACCACCATTTTATATTGGTACCTCAATAAAAAATGGTGGTACTTTAATTAACTAATTAACTTTGATTTTATATAACCACACCATCAGCTTACCCAAACAATCAGGACTTTTGTAGTATTCACTGCCTTCGGCATAACCTAAACCAGCTAATGTACAGACAATCTCTGTATTCAGGTATTGATTCATCTCTGTAAGATTCTCCATCTGAGAATAAAAAAGTAATGCAAGTTAGTGTGATATCAAGATTCAATCGCAGACATCTTCATGTAAAAACTTACAAGTAAATTACATATGTAACGAACGAAGCAATACGTTTTGCAAGAAAATACTAAGTGTAAAACGGTACATTGGAAATGACAACATCAGAATTTTGTCATTGATTGTACCGACAAACGAAGGCTGCAAGTCGTTGAAGATAGCAAGCTATTATTCACGACATAAAGCTGGCTAATAAGTGTTCAATCTCATATGATTTAAAACTCTACAAAAATGAGTCTCAATACTTTTCAAAACTGGAGATAAAATCTATTACGGTCAGAAAACAACGATCGATAAGAATGCCATCGATAACATCAAAACTTGCTCATTTCTCTTCGAATACAAACAAGGAGATTTTACCTTTCTTTCGCTCTTTTTCAAACTGATTACTTCAAAATTAGTCTCCAAAAGTTAAAGTTGATATTTCTCTCCTAGGCAGTCAGCGATCGAAGTAGTGTATTTAGAATAAAATGGATTTATCTAACGACTTTTCTGCCATATTGTGTTCTTTACCTTCTTTTGCCGCGAAAAGCCCGCCAATTTTTAATGACATGCGCATTTGTAAACTGATGACGTCACATCCGTTTTAGGACAACACAGGAAAACCGCACAGGTATTCAGCACTAGGTTATGGCGGTACAAAAACAAAAAAAAACAAAACAAACAAACAAACAAAATCTTTATTTAATGAGGATATAAACAACATTAACGGTGACCCGGTAGTTTACATATAAATGCCGGCCCTCACATAGAATCAAACTGGCAAGGAGGCGAACCAGTTGGCTATTCACAAGCATGGTCGAGCCAGCCTAGCTCAGCTCTTGGCCAGAGCGACTCGACCATGCTGCTTCCTCTGATTTTGTAAATAACGAAGACCTTTAGCGTAGCCTCAAGTATTATTGTACGCAACCCCGTATATGAAAAGTTGCCTTGCATCGTGTGCCACAGAGCCTTGCCATGTGTGGTGGTTTGTAGAAAACACAACTTAGGGCCCGCGTTCACATGATAGAAGTTGTCCCCGGTAGGTGGGGTGACCCTAGCTACCCGAACATGTAATTTGCAGCCTCGGGGGCTGGGGTTAGGTGTTCGATTACCATTGCGTAGTCGCTAAGTACTTACACAAACCAGCGGTAATCTGAGAACAACAAATCATAGGATAGCTCTACTCTTTCGTTTCACATGGACATATGTAAACAAAACTTGTCCCTACCATGTAGGGGCACCCTCCCTCACATGTGAAACGAACTACGTGAAACAAAAGAAAACGGAAACTCTACCACCTAGGGTAGCTCTACTACATAGTCATATAGGGACACCCTCCCTCATGTGAACAGGCCCTTACAAAACGAGAGGGCGTGGACAGCACTATTGGGGAGAGAGCCAAACTCAAATTCACTCGAGCTCATGATTTTCTAATTGATGTTTCCTTTGGAAAAGTGGCGCCTTCACCTCGGCTAAGAAATCTGTCGAATTACGAAAGAAGTTTTTAAAACCTTCACTGAAAAACAAGTGATCCTATAGTGAATCACGACACGGTGATGACGACAAAGCTCATTACCGATATGATAGATACTACAGGTAGCCCGTGTCATTTAATTAATCTAGTGTCATCGTGGTGGGTAGATTTTATAAGAGTATGCAGCGAAATAGTCCAGTTCCGAGATATGCTTCACCTGCCGCTGAAAGGATTTAGAACGAGGCTGCGTGCATGCTAAAACCTTTGTCTTGTTACGATTAATGGCTGAGCTTTATGCACGTTGCCTCACGTCTTGATACTTTTGTATGTGGCAAGTGAAGTGTATCTCGGAAGTCGGCTATTTTCTTAACATACTGGATAACAATGAACTCCGTCTTCTTAATTATTATATTTAAAGATCAATTTCTCTTGATCAGGCAAATATCACTCAATAGTGGAAATATTCAATTTCTGAAACATATATCAATTTCAAGTAGAGCAGTTCATCGAATGATGTATACCACATGCAGTTCACAAATAGGTAGTTTGACCTTGGTTTATGGTATATTTAGAAAAACAGCAAAATGCATGCTACACTTACCAGTTTCAAAAATGTATCGGACGAGAGGCCCGCCCAAAGCTCACGTGACTAGACCCGAAAAGCAGTATGGGTAAATTGAAAACTCGCTTAATTTTCAGGCTAAATTTGGTCTCGATTTTTAAGATAATGAAGTTTTAATGAGTTCTTTGGTGTATAAGGGTAAGGCACGTTAATCGTATACGTGTTGATATCCGTGTGTTTAGTAGCTTTTAGTAGTTTCTACCTAGATGGCCCAGTTCTCCCGAAACGTTTGCTCAACATGATATTTTAAAAAAGG
The DNA here is from genome assembly GCA_029948255.1 of Telmatactis stephensoni. Classification (NCBI taxonomy): domain Eukaryota; kingdom Metazoa; phylum Cnidaria; class Anthozoa; order Actiniaria; family Isophelliidae; genus Telmatactis; species Telmatactis stephensoni. Next base: position 433,073 of record JALIZF010001919.1, on the reverse strand, counting down.
TCTATACAATGATCCAGTAGCATATTAGCCTGTGTGTAAACAACAGACAACAGGCTAGACATGCGATCATAAATAAACTTGTTCGCAGATGATAGACATGGACGTGACTGCATGGACGTGACGTATAATCCGGGTGATGTCTAGACTCCCTACTGAGCCATAGGGCGTGGTTGCAAATCAATTTTTTTATTTCAAAAAATGGATTAAATTAATGAGAACGCTATCATTGTTTGTTTCGCTGCGATATCATAGTCTATGCGGAGTTGGTCAGTCAGTCAAGGTCACTGTCAGTCCTTGCAAAATCTTGAAGGTCATCAGGAGAGTTTTGTTTACATAGGGGTACGTGGCCAATGTATAAAACGAAGAAGGGAGAACAAAAATGTCCGTAGTTTACATTAATGCGATGGAAGTAATTTATCGGAATATATTCCTTTCCTTTAGTATTACTTTATTCCCTTTCAATGTAACTAAGAGAATGAAGAAAATATTTTAAAATACCAAAAGAATGAGAAAATATATGAATTAGGAGAAGAGAAGAGAAGACCGAAAGAAAAGGAGATCTACAAACAATCGACCTTAAGGTGGCTCGAAACAACGGCGATCGCGAGATATTTAAGAAAAACTGATTTCCGTGATCTTTGTTTATCGTTGCGAAGATAACGCCGATTAAGCAGAACTTCACATGCACCATTCGAAACTCATATAAGCCTGATAACTGAAACAAAAGGCGTTTCGTTTCGATATTTCCTAAAAATGAAAAAGTGAAAGTGTGTTTACTAGAAAACTATTTCGAGCCACCTTAAATCGCATCACACGGACTCAATAAAATAAGTCAAGACCATCATCGATTTCTATTGAGTTTCAGTAGATTGTAAAAAATAGTCTTTTAGACTTAAAGGTCCAGGTTCAGTGAGCAATAACAAAGGACCTAGACCTACCTTTTCCGTGGCCATGGAAGGTAACTGATTTTTGCGGTCGATCGGGGCGGTTGAGGTCAACAGGGTGTTAACTCAGAATTACTCATCATGCAATTAAATGCAATTAGTTGAAAAACATTCAAAGCCAAAGTTACAAAACGACATTTTGTCCATCGTTAGCGCACGCATATAAGGACTTAGTTATCAGCAATAAAAAGTTAACTAGACATGTAGTTCAAGTTTTAGAGGGAAACTAGCGAGCGAACCAGTTTGCACTGCGTTGGTGTATACAACGAAATGAATGAATGAATCAAATTAAAATTAGAGTACTTCAGTGCAATCTGGGCCCGGTTGTACGAAGGTTGGATAAAGTTATCCACCGGATAAAAATTATCCACTGTATAGATTTTATATAGATTTTATCTGCTGGATAAGGATTTATCCGCTTGATAGTGCTATTCACCCTTCGTACAACCGGCCCCTGACGCTTTAGAGTAAGAAGAAGATTCTGACGTTTAACTGAGCAAAAAGGAGATTATTTTGACGTTTAAAGTAAGAAGAAGAAGAAGAAGACGGAAGAAGAAGAAGAAGAAGAAGAAGAAGAAGAAGAAGAAGAAGAAGAAGAAGAAGAAGAAGAAGAAGAAGAAGAAGAAGAAGAAGAAGAAGAACAGAAGAACATGTACAAAAGAAGAACAAGAAGAACAAGAAGAACAAGAAGAACAAGAAGAACAAGAAGAACAAGAAGAACAAGAAGAACAAGAAGAACAAGAAGAACAAGATGATGATGACTGATGAAAACTGATGAGAAGGAATTAAAGCCAAAAGAAGAACAAGAGTGAAGAGATATCTTGATAAGTTATATTCGGCCATACTACTACTGCACACTGATCAGTATTTCTTGACACCACAACTGGCAGGGATCTACTCAAAATCCTCTCTCCAACACTAAACCCTCAATCATTACATAACTGTGACGTGACCAGCATCAGACAAGAGAGGAATGCGGTTACCGGAGTCTGCAACCACTTTCAGCCCACAGATTCCTGTCCCAGCGAAAATCTAGTCTTTAAATTGCATTGGCATCAAAGCCGCGAGCTGGACACGCCACTGTTTTGATAATTTATATGTAATACTTCCTTCTACAGCTCCTTTACAAAGGTTCCTCAGACTAAACAAAAAGTGATTTTTTCAGATTATTTGCAAATATTAATTGCATGATCGAGGTTGTGAGTTTAAAAGTGGAATCAAACTCTTAACCTCAGACTATCCGGAAAACTCAGATCCGGAAATCTTACTGACCGAGTCTAAGCCCACCCTAACTCCCAATACTATGCAGACTCAAGTGGTTATCATCAACAAATCTCACTTTTATCCCATGACATGTTTTTGGGCCAAACGTGTCCTTAGGAAAAGCCTCTAGTGAGAGACGAGAAATACGATCTACCTTGGGGACTGTCACGCATTGAGCTAGTAACACTGGTTGTCTGAGCTTTTGACAACAGAGCTGACGACTTGCTAAGCCATGGAAAGATTCTTTCTTGTGGCTTTAGCTCTTGTTTGGCTCATTCTACATGAAGTTGCCGAGGGACAAAGTAAGTGCCATATTACTCTTTTCCAGTTTGCAGTTTATAGTACAATTTTGTCAGTGTTGTCTAGCCATTTGATTTCACGGAGATAAACAAGTATGATTCATTCAAAAGTCTAGAGATTGCTCACCTTGATAAGGCTATTAAAACAGTGAGGTGACGAAGTAGCAATTTAATATCTTTGTAGACATAACAAAAATTCCGTCAACGAATGCCCATATATATTTTCAGAGTTTCTTGCTACGGAACAGATTGTGTGAGTTGAATTTCAATCATGCAATCAAATCAATTTCAACTTTTAATCGGCTATGTTATCTTGTGAATAAATAAAATAATTAGCTCATCTATCATTGATCCTTAGGCAGGGGAAAAGAGGGCAACTGGGGATTTGCCAGTTTTGTAGAATGCGTTTTACATTTGGCAGTGCACGGCACAAACTCATGCTCAGCTTGATTGCGTGAGCCGGCAACAATGTGATGTCTGTGATCATTCACTGATACTCGGAGAATACATCTGATCACAAAAACTAGTGTATTTAATAGCGTGACGGTGCTCTACATAGTTTTCATTTTTTTTCTTCTTGTTCTCATTTTAAACGAATCTCTCTTTTTATTTTTTTCAATGTTATCACATTTCTTTATATTTTCAGTGATCTCATTTTCTTTGTCTTTCGTCAGTCTTATACATTCTACAATTTCTCGCTACTTTTCTAGCAACTTTTTAAATCTTTTTGTTAAGAGTCAGTGAAGTCAGAGCGCTATAGTATTGTTGTTCTGATTGTTTGCTAATTTTTATAATGTATTTATTTTATTAGAGTTCTTCGCATACTTTGTATGCGCATTTTTTTCCCTTAAATTTTGGCATTTTTCCGAGTATCCGTTTTAGGCAGGCATAAGGTAAATGCGAAGTACAATGTGAAGGTCATTCTACATTTTGGACGGATTCAAAATTAGACCATTATTTCAACACTTCGCTCAGTAATCTGGAAGTTTTTGTTTTTATACAACAGAGATATTTATTAAATATTATCATGACTATCATTGGTCATCCTTAAACCAATCAACGAGTGTTTTATATCCGTAATTGTTTATTTTGACCAATAATGCGTTTCGCGTGTCTTGACATTTGAGACATGCACCAAATTCAAAATCAAAATGGCGGGCAAAGCGTTCCCAGCTTTTGCGATTCTTGTTGGTCACCGAAGTCTTACCTGCAACGCAAAAATACACATTCTTGTATTCTATGAGCTGGTTTCTGATAAAGTTGTTATAAAGCGCTGGAATATCAGTGTTCTTGGAACAAAGTTCAGGTACAGTTCTTGCCATTCCCGGGGTGCCATTCCATAGGTCAAGACTTAGTTCAAGTCCAGGCGTTTGATAATGATTGCTTCTTATCTTCAATACTGCATGTATATAACTTAGCTACCTATCTGTTCTTACAACTTCTTGTTCATTGGAGGGGGAGGAATGGAAGAGAAATATTTATCCCCTTGTAGTAATCTTTAAAGCTTGGGGTAAATAACACATTTTGCGTAAGTTAGTTATCTATTTTGAGAAGGAAATCATTGCATGGGGGCCATCATTCATGCTGATGACTTGAAAGAGCATCCATTCTTTTCTGCAACCCTTCTAAATGTCACTGCACCAAGAATATCTGGACGAGCAAAGAATGGGGGCGAGTAGAGGAGGGGAGAAGGGAGACACAATGCAAAATTCCCATTTATCACAAATGATCTCCATTAATACTATGAGTTATCAGTTCTTACTTTATTTGAAAATGTAAAGTAACCTAAACTCATATTAATTAAAAAATTCTGCAAAATCTTTCATTTCACATCTCCTGTGTGCCAGTAATTTAACACAAATTCATGCACAACATTCTCCCAATAACATACTGTTTCTCAATATTCCAGGAATTCGCCCAGGGCGGTGTGCTGTATATGAGAGGCGTACCAATTGTCCAGTCTATACATGGGACAGATGCTCATGTGATCAAGACTGCCCTTTGAATATGAAATGCTGTTTCACAGGCTGTAGATATATCTGTGTGTTTCCAGGTAAAAATTGAAAGGCTGTCTACTATAGCTTGGGATGTTGTTAAGAGCTTGACTGGTAGCTAACTGGCCATAACTAGCCATCTTGAGCTGTTGATGAAAAAGCTTTGGTGCTTGTTTAGCCACCTAATTTGTGAATCTAAGACCATTCCTGAACGCACGTGCACAATAGTTTTAAGTCGAGGCTGGACTTCCTAAATACATGAAAACTTCAAGTCCAACCTTGATTTGAAGCATAATGTATTATTGATTCAAGAAAAGTCTGTTTGAACAAGACATAGGATTTCACGTGAATCATTATTTTCACAATCTTCAAAAGTAAACTGCTGTGTTGAATGCAGTAAGAGTTGCACTTTATCAAACTTTTCTTTTCTTCGATTGCTACTATTAATTCATCTTTCACTCATTTTTATTGATTCATCCATCTATCCAGTTATTCATTTATTCAATCAACCTTTCATTTATTTATTTAATATTTATTCAATCAATCAATCAATCAACCAATTACTCACTCACTCAATCAATAAATCACTCACTCGCTCACTCAATCAATCACTCAATCAATCAATTAATCAATCAATCAATCAACCTTTCATTTATTTATTCAATCAATCACTCAATTACTCGCTCACTCACTCACTCACTCAATCAGTCAATTTATCTATCAATCAGTCAATCAATCAATCAACCTTTCATTTATTTATTCAATCAATCACTCAATTACTCTCACTCACTCACTCACTCAGTCATATGATTTATCTATCAATCAATCAGTCAATCAATCAATCAGTCAGTCATTCAATTAATCAATCAATCAGCCAGTCAATTAATCAATCATCCATTCATTCATTTGTCTATTTATTCAACCATTAAATATTCCGTTCATCAATTTCCATTTAGCATTTGAGTTTTGTGTGATTTCTGTTTGTAGACAAAACTGTCAGTATAACAACGAAAGCTGACGTAGTCTTTATAATGGACTCGTCTGGTAGCATTAGCATCGATGATTACAACAAAGAGAAAGAATTCGTCAAAGAGCTTGCTAACATCTTTGACATCTCCCAAGGCCAGGCCAGAGCTGGAGTTATCATTTATGACGACAAACCAAAACTCATCTTTGGTTTTGAGGACGAACTGGACAACCGTAATGTCAGTGCAGCGATCCAAAGTCTAGAGCATTTAAAAGGACGGACGCGAATCGACAAGGCGTTGGCTGTAGCAGAAAAGGTTTTTATAAACGCACGCCCTACTGTTCCTAGAATTGCTTTTATACTGACAGATGGGAAACAAACGCAAGACTTTGATGCTAAGCCCTTAGATGTTGCCTCTAAGCCTTTGAAAGACGGTGGAGTGAAGATATATGTTATTGGCGTTGGAGGACATGTTAGTCCAAGAGAATTAAATCTGCTGGCTGAGGCACCCGAGGACGTATTTACTGTTAAATCGTTTGGTGACTTGTTACGGAGACTCAAAGATATTATACAACGTGCCGATCAACCAGGTAAAACTTTAATTGTTCGAGATAGCGAGGGTTCGAGATGAGTGATACAACTCCTAGCTTATCTCGAACAACTCCTAAGCGAAATAAAATAAAATAAATCATTTATTTGTTAAGCAGGCTTGGCTAACTGGCAACCATTCGGTGGACCTCCTATCACTCACACACACACACACACTACTACTACATCCAACTATTCTACCACACGACATTCAACTCACATGTTGATTTTTACTTGAGTGAGAAATTTTACTTGAATCCCTCGTGGCAAGGAGGAGAGCAACACATCAAACAAACTCAACTCACATATGATCCAGCGCCCGAGCCGGGACTCGAACCCGGTACACAGCGGCCAAAGGCGAGCAACTTAACCACTGGCTGGAGATAGCGAGATTTGGAGATACTGATAAAAACTAATGAATAATGAATAACTTATAATAAAAATAGACCTGGGGCCCCTTTTCTCAAAAGACCCGATAACTTTACGGACCCGTTAACTTATTCAATTTATTTAGGTTAACGGGTCCATAAAGTTATCGGGTCTTTGAGAAAAGGGCCCCTGGAACTGCTATAAACCAAGAGGCCATAATACTAAGAGAGCGAAACTCAGTATTGATGTCTGTGCGATGTTCGCGGCGACTAAGGCTATTTTTAGTAACTTCGCCATCGCGCGCGCAAGGCCCTCAACCAATAGAATTTGCTTTTTGGCGTGCGCGCGGAAGGGACCGTTTGAATTCTATTGTTTAAGTGCCTTGCGCGCGCGATGGCGAAGTTACTAAAAATAGCCTTAGCCGCCACGAACATCGCACAAACATCAATGCTGAGTTTCGCTCTCTTAGTATTATGGTCTCTTGTATAAACACAAATTTTCAGAGGAGCGTCTGTGAATACGTTTACGCACAGCGGGTCCAGACTACATAAGATGATACATAGCTCGATTTGTTTTCTTAGTACTATGTTATATATGTAATTGTAATTATATTCTAGAAAAGGGCACTAGGTTTCTACATTGTTGCCCTTCTCCTAATCTATTATCATTTTATCAAAACATAATTGGAGAGAATCAAAAAAATTTTTTTTTACTATCTAATATTTATTTATGTAAAATTCAGAGTACGAATAAACAGTTGTCGTTGTTGTTGATGGGGCAAGAAGTATCACGAGTTTGAACACAAAATTCAGTTCGGAATTGGTTTATAGACATAATTTCCTCACTTTTAAAGCCAATTGGATTTGTCCTTTAAGGGAGAGCAATGTTAAGAGAGGAAAGATAGTAATCGACTCAAATGATTTTCATTCTCGCTATCTGTTTTCAGCTAGTGTCGTTTCGCACGCTGTGCGGAAACGTCGCTGCGAAGTCTGAGGCTTAAAGACTAATGGTAGCGGGGTTTCGACTATTACATGTAACTATTACACTAACAGAGAATCATAAGTTATTACTTAAAAATGAACCCACCAGGAAAATAGAAACAATAGCCCTCGCAAATCAGTGAAACCAGATAGTTTTGTTCTATTTCTCTTCTCATTTATTTTCAGATTCAGCTAAACCGGTCAACCTAACCACCGATCTCCTTTTCCTTGTCGATTCTTCATGGAGTGTCACCCAAGATGAGTTTAAGAAAGAAAAGCAACTGGTCAACAACCTTGCTAAATCGTTTAAAGTTTCTCCAGAGTATGCCAGGGCAGGCGCAATCGTTTACTCTGACACCGCTAAACTTGAGATTCCCTTTGCAAAACATTCAACTATTAAAAGCTTTAGTGCTGATGTTGATGGTCTACCTTACTTGGGAGGTCGAAAACGAATAGAAAATGCGTTACAGCTTGCTAGTGATACTTTTGATGACGCTCGACCTCAGGTCAGATTTGCTAGTCGAATTCAATCTTGTAACAGTTCTTCTTTCTTTCCTCGTGCACCGGATCATTGTTATATTAGCTCAATCGTACATTTTAATGGGAGAGGATTTATTGGTGATCTCCTTTATTTTTTGGTGACCTTATCGTTTTCTACCTCGTGAGATCTGCTCCTATGGTAACTCTCTTTACATCCTCTTGGTCCCCTTCCCTTCACTCCTCTTTCTCTAGCCTGACGCCATTGTTCTTTGAGGATGCCCCCACTGTACAACACAAATAATATCGTACCGTACTGTTGTAATTATTCCTGTACACTTTTCTAGGTACCAAAAATCCTGATAGTTCTTACCAAGGGAAACGAGCTCACCGGCCCAGGTTCCTATGCCCTGGAGAATGCTATTCGATCGTTACGTCAGCGTAATGTACATGTGTTTGTAATTGGAGTTGGCGAGTCACTGAATATAAACACCTTGGGAAGCATGGTGAACAACGTTAAGAACGTTATAACTGAGAGGTCGTTTGATCGATTGAATCACTATGCCCCGTCTGTAGCAAGATACATAGCCAAACACACAGGTGAAAATACTAGTCGCATATACTTTGACTCAATACTGTGACAATTAGTCTATTCGTCGTAATCAATTATGTCTGACTGTCTATTCGTCCGTCCGTTCGTCCTTCTGTCTGTCTGTCTTTCTGCCTGTCTATTTGTCTACTTCATCTGTCTGTCTGTCTGTGCGTTGCCTGCCTGTCTGTACGCCTTTCCTTATGTCCATTAACTGGTCTTTCAGTGCGTTCTATAATATTTCGTGCGTCGATAGTATCCGTTTTGGCTTTCATGTAAAGAAGTTAGTAAAACTTATACATTGACGGTATTAAAAAAGGTGCCTCATTCACTCTTACTGTCTATCTGTCCGTCCGTGCTTCCGTCCGGGCTTCCGTCCGCCCGTCCGTCCGTCCTTCTGTCTGTCTGTCCGTCCGTCCGTCCGTCTGCCTGTCTGTCTGTCTGTCTGTCTGTCCGTCCGTCTGTCTGTCTGTCTGTCTGTGTCGTTTTCTCTTTATCTATCTGCGTGTATGTTTATTCTATTTTCAAAGAGAATTTTTCACAGACGATTTCTTTCCGTATTTTTCTAGATATTTCAACGCCTCTAGACCCTAGCACCGACGTCGTCTTCCTGATTGACTCTTCAAAATCCGTCGGCGAAGAGAACTATCGTAGATTAAAAGAATTCGTTATCGCGCTGGCCAAGTCCTTCAAACCATCTCTCACTGGTCCCCGTATTGGCACAGTCGTATTCTCCCGTAACGCCTACACCGTTAACAACCTACAAGACTACACAGACCATCAAGACTTCGTCGATCGACTCACTAGGGCCGGATTTCTTCGCAGTTCTAGACGAATAGACCGAGCTATTGAAAGAACAGGCGATATGTTTGAGGAAGATAACCGAGGTGGCCCCAAGATCGGCATTCTGTTGGTCGCTGGGCCAAACGCTCAAGAACGCGATTCTGTACCTTTAACGCAAGCCATGAAAAAGATTCGAGAAATGGGAGGAAAGATGTATTCTGTTGCTGTTGGTCCTGATGTTGATGTTAGTGAAATAGGGAGCATCAGTCATCCCTACAATATTCTTAAGATGCCTGATTTTAGATCGCTTCAGACTAATGTGCAGAAAGTTGGGCTCCATATAAGCAGAACGTATGGTAAGATGTTTTACCATATTTGATAGTGATCGGTTAAGACTTCATGTTATATTATAATCAAGCCTGCTAATAACAAGTGCAGACTAAAGAAAATGGGAGCAGAGGACACTTACAAGAGGGGAGGGGAGGGCTAGAGAAAGAAATTTACAAGACGCGCTTGATGCGATTCTTCAATTTTTCCTCTCTCTTCTCACCCCTCACCATTTCCTATTGTTCCTTTCCCCGTTTCCTGTATGTGTGCACATGTTATTCCGACAGTATCTGGTGGGCATTTTTTACAGTCATCCAGTATTTTGCGAACCTCAAATTTTGTATATAAACATTAAAAAATGCTATTTGTTTGTTTATTTCAGGAAAGCAAGACCAACAGTCCACTCATGATTACGACGTTGTTTTCCTTATGGACTCAACTTCCGAAGTCTCACCAGCAAATTACCAATTACAGAAAGAATACGTCAAATCTTTAGCTAGATCACTCGGTCTTGCCTCGGACACAACTCGTGCAGCCTTGGTAATTTACAGCAATTATGCTATCGTGAAGTCGAAGCTGCGAGACTTTTTAACGATGCCGAGGTTCGAACAACACGTGGATGGAGTAGAACATATTGGTGGAAAGAGAAGGATCGACAAAGCGCTGGAAACAGCGGCATCGGTTCTCGCTGACAGCAGGTCTGGTGCGCAAAAAATAGCAATACTTCTTACAGCGGGAACACAAACTCAAAATGGCGCGAACGCTTTGAATGACGCTGTGCGCCCGCTGCGCACGATTGGCGCCAAAACGTATATCGTTGCCATTGGTGACCGTGTCAACACTGGAGAACTGCGCCCTGCTGTATTGAGACCTGATGACGTCATCAGAGTACCTTCATTTGCTGGATTGAGGGGACAAGCTCAGGATACGATAAATCATGTATTGGGAATTAAAGGTTGGTTCTGATTGTAAATCTTGAACTAGAGCAAGCATGGATAAAATTCTTGCTTTGCTATCCATGTTGTTTTTGAACTCCAATTGGATTTTAGTAGCTGTAATTCTACGTACGGTAACTGTAATGCTAAATAATAGTTTGGCCTTCCCTTCTGTAGACGGACTAGAGCAATAAATATTCTACGAATGTAGTCCAGTCAATTTTATACAATTTTGTTTGTGTTGCTACAATAGGTGCACCAAAAGACTACGAGGCCGACGTCCTGTTTATGATTGACTCTTCCAGTGACATTGCAGCACGTGACTTTGCCAGTCAAAAAGACTTTGTCAAGTACATTGCTAACCTGCTTAACATAAAATCCGGGCAATCACGAGCCGCGGTTGTCAACTACGGAGACAAACCCACCATTGTCTCGAGATTCGACGGTTACCGATCATTTACTGATTTCAGAAAACAAATTGATAATGCTCAACCTGTGCTTGGTGGCCGACGAGTAGACAATGCATTTGACATTGTTCCGCGTATTTTCAACAACGCCCGTCGGCATGTTCCAAAAGTTGTGATTCTGGTCAACGGTGGGAAGCAAGTACCAGGTGGGCGTGGGCTTCACGAGGCCGTTAAGGCAGCACGAAATATTGGCGCGAAGACTTTCGTTGTTGCTGCCGGTCCTAATGGTGATTACAGTCAGTTACGTCCAGTAGTTGAGAATCAAAGAGATCTTGTCAACGTTCCTTTATTTGACAAACTGAGACAGACTGCTCCAGAGTTGGCCAAACACATTACAGCAAGTAAGTTTTGAGGGAAACAGGGAGAGAAAGAGAGAGAGGACGTTAGTAAGGAAAGGAAGGAAGGAAGGAAGGAAGGAAGCAAAGAATGGAAGAGACAAAGTAGGGAGGACAGAAAGGATTGAAAGGACCTTCTTTTACTAGACTAGTTTTGCAAGCTACTGAGAGTGCAAGGAGAAAGGATTAACTTCTTTGATATTCGAGGTCATAACGATTATTCCAGTTGAAGTAATAATAACCTTAGACTGTAAATACAGCTACCAAAACAAATCTTACCGGCAAACTAAAGCTTTCTTTCATTTCAACAGACTCTCCTAAACCACAAGATTTCAAAGCAGACGTGGTGTTCATGATAGATTCCTCTAACTCAGTTACCCAACAAGACCTTCAAAGACAGAAAGAGTTTATCAAAAATGTTGCCAAGTCTATGAATATTCATCCTGGTCAGTCCAGAGCCGCAGTAGTGAACTATGGTTTCACTTCAACTCCAGTTGTACAATTTGGCAGCTATAAAACCATAGGTAAACTTCATTCAGCGTTAGACGGCAGTCCCATCCATTGGAGGTCCTCGTAGAATGGATCTTGCGTTAGACGGGGCATTAGCACAGCTTCGAAGAGCAAGACTCAATGTTCCCAAAGTTGCTGTCCTAATAACCTGGCGGGAAACATAGCGCTCAGTTAGGATCAAAGAACTTAGGCGCTTTAGCCAAAGCTATTGGTGATCTCGGGGCAAAGACCTACGTTGTAGGGGTCGGAAAGGATCCCGACAAAAAGGAGGTACTCCCTATTGTACATGCCCCTGGAGACGTGTTTAATGTGGAGAACTTTGATAGGTTGAAGTCGAAAGGTGCGGAGATCGGACGAATCATTATCAGCAAATCAGGTAGGGACACCGATTTCAATTCATTACGCTATTTCACTAATACTAATGTTCTTCCATTTGAAATAATCTGTACATGAATACCAGTTTGTGTTCGAATTGGCTGACCGTTTCCTTGCCGCTTTGTATGGTACTGAGACGAGAAACTCTTAATGCGGACTTCTTGTTACTTGCCTATTCGGCTATTGTAAAGAGACGACATTGGGAATGTGACTAAAGATTATAAGTATAGTCACAGTTAAACGCGGGACTCATGAACGTATGTCTGATTCAGTGACAACCCTTTCGACGTCTTTTCACCTGTTTTCAGAACTGTCATTGGTCATTTTAAACATTCGCCAGTGTAGTTCTCTTTCGAATCGCGTTGTGTTTACTAAATCTATAGCTACTTAATAGGGTGACACCATTATATCTGAAACGAAAACGACTTCCGGGTCAAATAGAATATTCATTCTAAATTTGATTCATTTTCTTTATTTATATATAATGGAATAACTTACAGTAATACAGGAATTTTCAGAAGTCACTTACTTCATTTGAGTCTCTTGTGTACGTTGTTGCACACGGAAATACCTCACATCTTTAAATGCGCTTTAGAGGTTACGGTTCAGCTACGTTTACGGTTCTGCAGTGGCTACGGTAAAATAGCAATGTTTTCCACTCGTTCGAGCTTTTTCTTCATATACACTGTACTCAACTACAAATTGCTTTGGACGTGACGACTAATGTATTTGATTACAAACTCATTTTAGGGGCTCCACCACATTTTTCTGCGGATGTCATTTTTCTGGTCGACTCCTCGACTGGTGTCAGTCACCCCGATTTCCTCAGCCAAAAGCACTTTGTAAAATACTTGGCTCGCTTGCTAAACGTTCAAAAAGGAGCTTCACGGGCAGCGCTTGTAACCTACTCCCAAAACCCAAGAATAGTGTACTCCTTCGCCGACTCTAGCTCTCTAGATAATTTTGAAAAAAGCGTCGACGATGCTCCTTTCGTTGGAGGTATACGACGAATGGATAACGCACTCAAAACAGCAGCACAGCTTGTAAAGCAAGGCCGTAGTGATGTCCCCAAACTTGTAGTACTCATGACTGCTGGTCGTCAGGGACCGGGAGCGACCCGCGTGGCTGAGGCAGTAAAACCTTTGAAAGAACTTGGTGCAAGGACTTTTGTTGTTGCCCTTGGTCCTCGTGTTGACCCAAGGCAGCTTTTACCAGCGGTGGAGACGTCTGAAGATCTAAAGGTTGTCAGTTCGTTTGCAAATCTGCGACCTCTAGCACCTTCTTTATCAAGGCATATGGCATCAGGTTGGTAATGATATGGTTTCCTTTCTTCTTTTGCCATCATCATCATCATCATCATCACCATCATCATTATCATCATTTCATCATCTTCATCATCATCAACGCATATTGTAACGCATATTGTAATCAACAATATACACAGTTGTAACGTGTTGTTAATCGTAATCATTTTCATCAGCTTTATAATGCATGGTCATCATCATTATTATGAACGTTAACATCCTTGACATACTCATGATCATCCACATTTTAGTTTTATTATGGCAATCAACTTTACATTTATATTGTCTAATATTCTTTTCTTTTAGAATCAGAATCGTGCAAGGCTGCTGCCGATGTTGCATTCATTGTTGACTCGTCAGGAAGTATCGGTCCAAACGACTACAAAACCATGAAATCATTCGTCTCAGAAATGGCTAAGAAGTTCAGGCTCTCTCTCACGGGATCTCGAGCTGCATTGATTCAATACAGCACAAACGCTATTAAAGAAATCGACTTCGATACGTATAAAAACGCAGCCGACTTTAGCAGTGCTGTTAAGGCCCTTACTCAACAACGCGGACAAACACGCATCGATAAGGCCTTGAAAATGGCTTACGACTTGTATTTTGGTCCTAGCGGTACCGCGCGTAAAAATGTTCAGCGCATCGCGTTCGTTCTTACTGACGGGCGACAAACTAAGGACCCTGACGCCGTTGAACTAGATGTTGCGTCCGAGCAGATTAGAAGATCTAATGTGTATGTGATTGCTGTGGGGATTGGACATGAAGTTGACAAAGCAGAACTCAGGCTTATGACTGAAAGAGACGAGGACGTCTACTTGACCACTTCGTTTGAAGAACTGTTTAAAAAAGCTGGTACTTTATCAAAGACGGCTTGTAAAGGTAAGACTAATATAGCTGTAAAGATGTATTATCATGTCTTACTGGAAGGGGAGGCAGGAGATATCATTCTGCAGATCATCCTTTAGAAAAAAGTAATGGGCTGCTATATAGCCGAAGAGATTTCAACGTAAGTTATGGAATTCCATCCACTTGTATAATCTCCCTTATGACGATTTAATACCCTGTTCCGCCATGGGAAAGTAGGTCACTTCAATTTTATATCCAAGAAAGGCGACACTTAGAATAATTTCTCTGGGATTCCTTATTATCTGAATGAATTCCTAAAGGTTTCAGTGATTCAATCATTTCTTTGTAGCTCCTCAGCGTCCCACTGATCTAAACGCTGATGTTGTTTTCCTGATGGATTCTTCTCGACAAGTCACCCGAAACATTTTTAAAGGAGAGAAAGAATTAGTCAAACACTTAGCCAGGCTGCTAAACGTCTCCCCTGGTAAATCTAGAGGTGCAGTAGTAACGTACGGATCAACCCCCAAAACAGTCATTTCATTTGATGAGTACCGATCTCTCTCCACCTTTGAGAGGGCTGTCGACCACGCCCTGTCCGTTGGAGGTGATAGGCGCATGGACAAAGCCCTTGAAAATGCAGCTTCTGTGCTAGCTCGTGGTAGGCCTTCCTCACCTAAAATTGCTGTGCTCTTGACAACTGGTAAACAGTTTCCCCCGGCGAATGATACGACGTTTGATGTGGGCAGTCTGTTGATGGATGGTCTCGGTGCAAAGACGTACGTTATTGCTATAGGTCAAGAACCTTCTAGAAGCGAACTCCTAAGCATTGTGTCGAAACCTTCAGAAATATTAAATGTGCCTGGATTTGACAACATTTTACCATATTTGCGACCAATTTCTCAAGAAATAGGACAAATGGGTAAGTGAGTTGATTGCTATTTCTTGTATTTTACAAAGAATGTTTCTTAATTGTATCTGTTGACATTGTTTTTGTCCTTTGCACCTGCTCCTCGTGATTACATCTTAAAAATCATTGTTTAATTTTCAATAATATTTAAGTTCATTTAAGTGTCTTCTAGCACTTACACATTAATGGGGGACACTGTAATCTCACTCACACTACCACTACATTCTAATATTCTATGTACACAACTCTCAGCTTATTTAGAATCCACGTTTAACTAACTGTCGATATCACTGTCTTAATATCGTTTGATATTGGGACAGAAGATCTTGATTCTAAATTGGCTAACTAACTTTAATGGATTAATATAATGCTATCCATCTTTTGTATAACCATGAGCCGGTATAATAGGGCTTGGGACTTTCAAATAACCACGACTAAAGTTCTTTGGATGAATGTATTTCTTTCTTTTCTGTAAAGGTGCCTCTCCAAGTTTTGTAGCTGATGTAATCTTCCTAATCGACACCTCCATTGACGTCACTCCATCCCAGTTTACTCGTGAAAAATCCTTTGTTAAACAACTAAGCAAGCAGTTAAATGTCCGACCAGGGTACTCTCGAGCCTCTCTGGTCCCATACGGAAACACGGTTAATGTCGCACTAAGATTCGACAGTTACAGCACTTCAGCTGAGTATGAGTCAGCTATAGACAATTTACGTCCCGTGGGCGGACCACGACGTGCTGATAAAGCACTCGAGACAGCAGCTCAGCTCATTCCAGACGGGCGGCGCGAAGTCCCAAAAGTCGTTGTTCTTCTGACTGCTGGAAAGCAAGACCCACAGGCACTTTCATTACCACGTGCTGTGGTCCCAGTCTCCAACCTTGGTGCTCATACATATGTGATAGGGATTGGTCCAGATAAGGAGGTTCATCAGCTTAAGTCTACTTTGATTCCTGGTGCTTTTGTTGGTGTACCTTCGTTCGGTCATCTTGTGGAGAATGCTCCTGGAGTAGCAAGGCAAATATCGTCAGGTACTGGAGCATAAAGAGAGCAAAAGACTGCAAGAGGGCGTTTTAAGGGGGGGGGGGGGGGGGGTGTTTGGAGGGGAGGGCGTATAGTTTGAGGGGTGGGGTGGGGTAAGGATATTTGCGTTACCATTTTGAGAAGGGTGTAAAAACGTATTGTTTATAGTAAAAAGCGTGTAGTTTGAGGAAAGAGGGAACTTAAAGATAACTGATATCAATTGTGTTAAAGCAAATATTATCTTTGTTGACTTGCTTTGGCTTGTAGGTACTCCCGCGTGCACTGTGCCTGTAGACCTGGCTTTCATTGTCGATTCATCAGGAAGCATCGGCCAAACCAATTACACTAAGATCAAAACGTTTGTATCCGCTCTAGCCAGCATATTTGGCGTATCACGTGGTGGATCACGTGCCGCTGTCATCTTATACAGTGACCATGCAAGCCTTGAAATAGACTTTGGTGATCATACCAATATTTATGACTTCAAAAAGAAAGTTGAAAGTCTTCCTCACCAACGGAGGAGAACCCGTATAGACCGAGCTCTTCAACTGGCACACGTTAAACTTTTTGGACCTGGTGGCTCTGCACGACGTGGAGTCCATAGACTTATCGTTCTCCTTACTGATGGAAAGCAGACGCGAGACCCAGACTCTGTAGCACTCGATAGGTTAGCTGCCACACTAAGAAGGGAGGGAGCTTACATCTTTGCAGTAGGGATAGGTTCTCATGTAAGCAGGAAAGAATTAAGGCTCATGACTGAGAAAGATTATGACGTCGTGATGGCTCCGTCATTCGATGATCTGTTAGGAAAGGTTGGAGCATTTGGTAGAACGGCTTGTGAAGGTGTGTATTCACATATTCATGAATGCGTGTTGTGTCTTAATTTGTTTTGGGAGTGAGAGGGAGAAGCACTTGGGGAGGTGGGTTGCACGATACATTCTTTAGAACACCGAATGAACTATATATGTCTCGAAAGGTTCTACCCGAAATTGAAGTATCGAGCCATAGAATCGGTACTTTTAATTTTACCGTTTGTCTTTATCATGCAAATTCTATATTTACCTATAACTCATGAGTTGAAATTTGTCTTTAAAGAACCCCAGACACCAACAAACGCAGACATGGATATCATCTTCGCCGTCGATTCATCTTCAACTGTAACGAAAAGCGATTTCGACAGAGAAAAAGATTTCGTTAAACATGCCGCGCGCACGCTTAACGTTGAACCTGGTAAATCACGAGCTGCTTTGGTTACCTATGGCAGCGAACCCAAACAAGTCTTCGCATTCGATAGCTACGGCACCAAGTTGCAATTTGACAGTAAAGTAGACGAGGCAACTCAACAAGGTGGTCAACGGCGTATCGACAAGATCTTAGAAGAAGCAGTTCGAATATTCAACCAGTCTTCACGTCCTGGAAAACCCAAATTGTTGGTGCTGCTGACAGGTGGAGGACAATACCCTGATTTCGGCGCACCAAATCTTGGACAAGCCGCCCAGCCGTTATATGAATTGGGTGCAAAAATCAATGTGGTTAATATTGGGAATCGTCCTGGTAGTCAGGATCTTGTAAAACTAGTAGAAAGACCTGAGGATGTAATTCCAGTGAAATCGTTTGACATTTTGTCTTTGTTATCAAGCTCTATTGCAAGGGAAATTGCTAGGGGTGCAAGTAAGTACTTCTAACTTCTAAGTACTATTCATAAAATGAATTTTTAAAGACATAATAAGCAGAACAATATGTGTCAACGTCAGCTCCATAGTTTATTAGTGTCGGATTCGTTTGGGTGGGAAACCTACGGCTGCAGTACTAAAAATATACTAATCAGAAGTCCATGGTTTTCCTGATCCATTCAAAATTCAAAGTTGGTTACGGTACGGAGAAAAAAATGTATCTTAACCATTTTCCATTCTTTTGGTCTGCTCCATCGATCACCGATTGATGTATCATCGTCAGTTCTGTCCTGAAAAAAAATTTAGCTCGTATAGATACGGCTTAACTATCTCTCCTTTCTCTGTAGTGTAGGCTAAAGAATGAAGTGACTTCGGACTGTCCCTTCCAGTTATCTCGGAGGGTAACATTTTTATATGGTTATATTTTAGTGATCGAAAAGTGTGAGGTTCCCATTGATATTGTCTTCATCGTCGATTCCTCTGGCAGTATACGTGTTGGAGACTACAGAAAAGTCAAATACTTCATCAATCGCCTAGCTGCTAGCTTCGACATCTCCCCCACTGCCACAAGACTTGGGTTGATTCTCTATAGTAACGACGCAGTCACTGAGATCGATTTCGGAGACTTTCCAGATGTAAACAGTTTCTCTATCGCTGTTGCTGCTTTGCCACATCAGAAAGGAAAGACCAGGATTGACCGCGCCCTGCTTAAGGCTTATAAGGATTTCTTTGGTCCCAAAGGAACTGTGCGTCGTGGAGTGGTGCATATTGCTATAATTATGACCGATGGACGACAGACCGTGACAGCCAGACGCCATTTCATTAGATAGGTGAGATATGTATCGAAACCACAGAACTCTTCTTCTTTAGTAAATCTGATGTGTGGATTTCTTTTGTCGGCATCATGTTCCTCCTCGTCACTCACATCATCCTGGTAACTCACTCACATCATCCTAGTAATCGCTACCACCACCACCATCATCCCCTTGTCTCTTGTTGAATCTGTTCATAACAAAGGCAACTGATCTCTGTCTGCAGAGGAGGCGAGAGTCTCCAGATACAGGAATCGTTTTAGCCCGCTAAGTAACGGTCGGAGACCTGACCGTCAGCGGAGCGGGCTACAACGAGTCCTGAGTCTGAACTAATGATAAACGAAATAGAAGCTTTTACGTTCTCACAAGTTAAAGCGTATTAAGCATTCTGCTTCTAGCTAGAGCCTGCAGCTTAACTAGTAACATTAATTGTATATTTTTGGGCTCACATCAGATCTTTCCTTTTTGCAAACCCCCCCCGTCTCTCATTTTTGTAAACCTTTGTTTGAGCTAAACTTTGGGGTATCTTATAACGTTTCTATCCGGTTTGATTTTTGTCCCTCTTTCGATTAAATAGACTAAATCATTTCTTTCAGTTTTCATATCAATTCTTTGTTATCGTAGAGCATCCGAGCCTTTAAAGCGGGCTGGTGTATACATGCTAGCCGTAGGTATTGGTCAGGACGCCAAACGTGAGGAATTGAGACTGATGACAACAACCGATGACAATGTGTATATGTTGCAGTCCTTTGATGCGCTATTGAGGAAAGTCAAGAACTTTGCTAAAACAGCATGTGAAGGTGAGAGAAAAGACATGCACAGGTTGTTTGAGCCTGTTTATGACTTAAAATTCTCTTGCGACAGTAGTGTGAAAATGTCTTTACCTGACACATTAACAGTAATGTTATAACCGGCTTCACTTTGTGTAAAACTGTACTGTGCGCTTCCATTCTTGTAACATTTATTGTCCTTTTTCCAGCTCCTAGTGTTTCTCATCTAGACGGCGATATAATTTTCTTGATGGACTCTTCGTCTCCAGTCGGAACCAGAGAATACCTTATCGAAAAAGGTTTCGTCAAATCGCTTGCTAAAGCTCTCAAAATAGGTACAGGTCATTCAAGAGCGGCTTTGATTACCTACGGTAACAGAGCATCACGCGTTGTGAACTTCGACGGAAGTGAAGACTTTGAAAGACTTTGAGTTGGCTGTAAACAGTGCTGGCAAGGTGGGAGGTCCACGACGAATTGATAGTGCATTGGATGCTGCTGGTACGATGCTGGACGAGTCTCGACCAAACGTTCCAAAGGTATGTGCAGTGAGCGGCATATACCAACCTTATACCTTCAGAATCAACTCTTACCATGAGCCAAAGAGAGGTCATAAATCTTACATCTTTCAAAAATTGGTGGAAAATATAAGACAGTGTATTAATGCTTGTTTTAGGAAGTTTAACTGAAAAAGCCGTTTTTACCATACCTGCATCTGTATAATACGTTATTCAGTATTTACAGCATTCGTGACTCTGAAAATAGTCTCCACCATATGTATCACCAATACTAGTAGTAGACAAGACCAGCAAGAAGAACGGTATCAATTAACTTGATCAATAACAACAACTTCAACAATAAAATTAAAAGCAATATACTTACGATGATGACAATACCAATAACATCATACCTTAATCATCGTCATCATCAACACCGTCTGGACAACAACATTAACAACACTAACAACAGAAACAACAGCAGCCTAATAGCATGGACATTCATTACTTGCACTCTCTCTCCTCTGATCTCTTTTTAATAGTTATTTCATTTATTTTATTTCAACTATTAATTTCCATGCAGATTGTGGTGCTCCTGACAGCTGGTCGAACATCTTTAACCGGTGATTACAAATCCCTCCAGGCTGCTGCAAAGCCTCTAAGAGACCGCGGAGCCAAAACCTATGTAATAGCTATAGGCTCAGAACCCAACCAGAACGAACTGTTACCAGTTGTCCAGAACCCGCGAGATATCTTCAGAATCCAGTCATTTGACCTCTTGCCAATAGAGATGCCATCTACGGCCAGGCAAATATCAAGAAACACAGGTAGGATGATTACTTAGAATCGTGTAGCTTATAAAAGGTTTAATTGATGAGTTCACATGGGTTTGTTCGTTTTTTACCATTAAGTGAAAAAAAAGGCTTTAACTTCGATTTTTCTTATTTTAGGAGCTCCACCCAATTATGGAGCAGACATCGTTTTTCTAGCAGACTCTTCGGTTGATATTAGCGAAGCTGACTTTACTAGACAGAAATCACTCGCGAAAGTAATCGCTGATTTACTTAATGTTCAGTCCAAGCAATCACGTGCAGCATTCATAACGTATGGCGATACTGCTAGGGTCGTGACGTCGTTTGTCAGTTACAAATCTACTTGCAGATTTCAACAGGTCAGTAGTTTATATGAAAGATTATGTTAATCTTAAGGGAAAACACAGCTCCTCCAGCGTTGGGGCAGGGAAGGGTCACAGGATGCCTCCAACAGTCGGCGTAGCTCCACGATGCATCAAAACTTGAGTTCTCTTTATCATCAGAGTCCTGGTGCCATCCCATGGTACCTCGTGAACGTCGGTCACCATTCTGGATCCACTTGAAAGCAACTGCATTTTAATAGTAGTCGACGTATTATGACATAACCCAAATACTGCAACAGATACTTCATCATGGATTTGGTCGTTCGTTAGTGAGTCAGAAAGATTACCAACTTGTTGTTAAGAGCTGAATCGGATTACCTATTTTTATTTGAGTTTGGAGTTACAATTAAGTTTGTTATTGGGACTTGATATCAGTATTTTTCAAAGTTTTCTCTTTTCAATCTTACAGACTAGTTGATAATGCTTCTCCGATCAATGGCATCGCGAAATATGGGCAATGCAATCGAAACCGCTGTACAACTAATGATACAGGCTCGTCCTTCCGTCCCAAAAATCGTTGTGCTTTTCACTGGTGGAAAGGATGGAATCCAAGCCAAACCCCTGCACTTGGCTGTCCAAAAAATGAAAGACTGGGGAATAAGATCGTATGTGGTTGCCTTTGGGAGCAAGCCAGAACTTGACAGTTTGCGCATAGCAGTAGATAAGCCAGAGAATCTTTTGTATTACCCTGAATCGAGAAGTCTGGGACCCAAAGGTCCTGAAGCTGCACGGCATATCGCTGCAAGTGAGTGAAATATAATATGCTATTGACAATGATGGGAATTAAGATTATAAAAAATGATAATGAAAATGATGATGATAGTTATGATAGGTGATGCTGAAGGCAACTTTTAGATAAAAAACCCTACCTCTCTGTAAGGACAATTAACTTTATATGTCACAATCATATTTGACAAGCTGCATAGGCGTGCTATTGGGTTTGGGTGAAATTGGGAGATGGTATTGTTTCATCTTTTGGGTCACCACTTATATCGGGTGGCTTCAGGCTGTAACTTTCATGTCTAAGTTACGAAAATCTTACCTCATTGGGTACATTTTTACACTCATTAGCGTCTCCAGTGTGTAACCAACCTGTTGACATCGCCTTTATCGTCGATTCATCTGGAAGCATCTCCATCTCAGACTTTATGAAAATCAAACAGTTCATTTCTCAAATGGCCAGCAAATTCCACATCTCTCCAGACGATTCTCGGGCTGCTGTGATACTTTATAGCAACGACGCTAAAACTGAAATCGACTTTGCGTCATACAATCGTTACATCTCATTCCGAGATGCGGTTTTAAGACTAGTTCACCACAGAGGTCTCACCCGGATTGATAGGGCTTTGCAGTTGGCGTACAAGGATCTGTTTGGGCCTACTGGATCATCTCGCAGGGGGGTTCAGAAGATAGCAGTAGTATTGACTGATGGCAAGCAAACTCGTGCTGCTGATACTGTTGATCTCGATAAGGTAACGCATTTTTCCGGTATAGAAGAAATTTATATAGCGCAAATATCTATATGTATATAACCAAATGCGCTTAGAGTTTGTTAGTAGTAATGGACAGACTGTTGTACCGGGCGACAATCCCCTACTCTTTGCGAACAGTACAATAGGATCTTTTACGTCCACTATACAAGCAGGGTTATAGAGTGAAAGCTATCGGCGGTTAAAGAAAGAAGGAAGGGGAGGGGAGGCTCCACATTTTCATGGCTATCGAAACTTACTAACTTGTACTTTAGAAGGAAAGTTGGTTAGGAACGTCAAATAGACTATATCGCTATTTTACCGTAGCAGTGTATCCTGGGACTGTTATCTTAATTAAATAACACCAAACAAAAGACGCCATGGTTTGTAAATCTTTTGTTCAGTATTATTTTACTGAATTAACTGACGATGATGATTCCGACGACCATGAAGATTCTCGGTAAACGGTTTAATATACGAGCAGGAGCGTTTTAAAACAAAATTTCGTTATTTTTTACTTTGTTTCTTTAGGCTGCCAAACCTCTGTGGGACAGTGGTGTTGATCTTATAGCTGTTGGAATTGGCCCGTCTGTGGACAGAAAAGAATTACGGCAAATGACTAAAAAAGATCAAGATGTCTTCATTACTAACGATTTCAATGATCTTTTGGCTAAAGTTAGTGTTTTCTCTTACAACGCCTGCAGCAGTAAGTGGAGTTAATACTAATATATAAACGAACGAAAAACATATTTGAAAGGATGGCTGAATCGAATTATGGGAAGAACGAATGAAATGTTATCATTAATACATAAAACATAACTTACTACAATTTTTTTCGTTTTCTCGAGCCTCATTTTGAGTAACCTGCGTCACATCCGGAAAAACCTTCGTTTGGTCTGTCCGCGTAACAGCGACACGAATCGTGTCCTAGACCCCCAACGGTCTTTCTAGTTTTGAAATGACGCCTGTGATTGGCTAAATTGTGAGGGTCGTTCTAATGACATTTTTTATTGGATGCTTTTTAGCGCGACGAAAGCGACTGTTGCTATGGAAATACCCAATAGGAAGCAGCGTTATTTTAACCAATCACAAGCGTCTTTTCGAAATAAGAAAGAAGTTAGAACACGATTTGTGTCGTTGTTACGCAGGCAGACTAAACAATATTTTTTGTCGGATGTGTCGCAAGCTACATTTTGAGCTGCATTCTTTGCGATCACTTAGAATTTTGCAAGTGAGCGGACTATTGTTCCGTTTCAAAGTGCTCCTATCCTCTAATTTGAAAATTTGATGAATGTTTCTTCACGAATGGAAAAGCTTTATGGTGTAATATTTCTGACATCTCCTTTCTGAGGTTTCAGCATATGATATCTGAAAATGCAAAGGGAGTGACGTCATCCCAGGAAATATTAAATATATGAAAAAACACTAGAGATATTTCTTATTAGTCTTCCATTTGCAAAGCATTTTCAATGCTAAAATTCCAAGTATGGTAAATGTTTTTGCTACTTCACTCAAGCGCCCTTGTTGCAAAATTAGAAACAAAATTAGGCAAATTCCGTGGGATGACGTCACGGCTCATTTGCATTTTGCGATTTCAAATGCTGATAACAAAAATTAGACATCCTCAGGGAAGAACATCAAACCATCCAGCGTTTGAATTCACGAAGAAATTATCATCACAATTTCACGCGCGGTCCGTTTATCACTCATACGAATGCTGCTTTAGTATACAATGTAGGTCAAAGCGTATTAGTCTGTTAAGAAATCTCAATCTTTCTTTCAGGGGACAAAAGGACAACAAGCACCAATGCTGATATCATATTCCTGATAGACTCGTCATATCACGTCGGACCCCAAGACTATCACACGGAAAAATCCTTTGTGCGTTCTCTTGCACAATACCTTAACGTAACTCCTGGCCAATCTCGTGCCGCTGTGGTGACTTACGGCAGCACAGCTCAAAAGGCCATTGGCTTCTTGGATTATAAATCAGTACAAGAATTTGAGGGGCTATTGCGCCGAATCCCTTCTGTCGGAGGAGTAAGAAGAATCGACTCCGCCCTTGAGTCTGCAAACGATTTGTTAGCTGACACAAGATCTGATGCTAAGAAGATAGTGATACTCCTTACAGCTGGACAACAAGCACGCCATGAGGATTCCAAAGCATTAGATATTGCTAGCCAGCCTTTACGAGATGCTGGAGCCAAAACCTTTGTGATCTCCATTAGGACTGATCCTAGGGATGGAGAACTGCGTAAAGTTGTAAGGGATCCAAGAGATATTTTTAAAGTTGGATCTTTTGATGTCCTTTATCCGAGAGCTTACCCTGTTGCCAGGGAAATATCTAGAGCTCCAGGTAAGCATTCTTGTAGATTAAGTGTATGTTTTATACTATTATAAACATCTGGCAGATTTGTATATTTCTTACATGTTGTCGAGGTATAGATAATAGCGAACTTCAGATGTGACTACGAGTACGAGATTGAGTACGAGTACGAGTTTTAAAATTGGCCTTGCGTGAGTTGTTGATACTGAACCGTAGTCCTGTACATAGATTGAAACATTAATTGTAAGAATTGGAAAATTGGCTATGATTCAGTATCAACATCCCACACAAGACGAATTTAAAAACTCGTACTCGTACTCAATCTCGTACTCGTTGTCAAATCTGAAGTTCACTAATGTGAATCAATTGATCGACAGAAGAACGTATTTCCTTTCAATATTCGTGATTGAAAGGCGTTTTTGCAAGCAAAGCCAACTTGGTTTAAAACGTTTACAAGGACAACGGCAGCACGAGCGACAAGCCACAGTCAAATCCTGACATAAAAGCGTTATAATTGCAGCAGCAACAACAACAACAACAACAACAACAACAACAAAAATAACGACAATTTAACATCGTTTTGGCTGTTGGCTGACATTCCAACTCGAAGCGGACAATACGCAATTACATAATTTAAAGGGACCGTCACCTACATGTTGGCGTTGATTTGAAAATCGAACTTAAATTCACAATGGATACAAATTTAAACCAGTAAATGAGAAATCACATTTTCTACTGAAGGCAGTGTGTTTCCTGTGATGACGTCTAGTCTTGGGGCTTGTTGTTTGCTTGTACATTTACATTTGTCGTTATAATTCTGCATGATTCGGGCAAGGAAGCTATCTATCTACTAAACAAAAATTATAATAAGAAATGTAGTCTTGCCTAAATCTGAAAAAATGTATGCACGCAAACAACCCGAACCACTACTTGACGCCATTACAGGTAACCCAATGCGTTTCAGTTGTAATATAACTTCTATTTGATTGACTTCAATTTTTTTTCCATTGTGAAATTAGTTTGATTTTCAAATTAGCGTCCTTTTGTACATAAAATCAGTCTCAATGTACATGCCATCTGATAGTCCCTATAAGCACAAAAATGTACATGCTTTTGCAAAACACGCATTGATGATTTTTATTTGCAGCTCCACCGAAACCAATAAAACCCGAAGATTTTAACGGTGATATTCTATTCCTCGTGGACTCGTCATCTCCTGTTGGCAAAGACGATTTTCAAAGACAAAAAGACTTCGTTTCTAGAATTGCCAAGCACCTCAATGTCGCACCTGGCTTTTCACGAGCCGCCCTTATGATCTACGGTGGTGATACCAAACAACCAATCAGATTTGGAACCTATAGAAACTATGAAGACTTCAAAAATCTAGTTCTTGTAGCTCCTTACTCTGTTGGGCCCAGAAGAATTGATCAAGCCTTGAAGGATGCTGTCAAGGCGTTTAGTAACGCCCGGCCAAATGTTCCAAAAATCATCGTACTTTTGACGACGGGGCCACAAACTCCAATTCAAGGGTCGAATCCTGTCAAAGAAGCGGTCAAGCCTTTGATAAATAATGGTATAAGACCTTATATTGTTGCCGTGGGGCGAGAACCCGAGCAGTGGGATCTAAGAGGTGCATTATCTAGACCTCAGGACATGTTCCCTGTGAGTACTTCAAGACAGCTTCTTCCCAACGCAGGTCCAATAGCTAAGGAAATAGTTGGCAGAACAGGTATTTACTTACTCTTCTGGCAAACTTATAAAAATTCCGTTAATTTCCGTTGAATCTGATGATTAGGTGACCAGTAGGTGGTTGCTTAACATAGGGGGCATTTACGTGGTTTTGCTTTACCAGACAAACGGAAAATGGACGCTTTAGTTTCAGGAACGTGCTTACCCCAAGTGTCCCTATATAATAAAAGATGACCCTAAGTCTAATTGAATGGCGCAAATTTCGACCAGATGTTTTAAAAAGTCCGCCAAAGTTCTAAATGTCACGAATAAATTATTTGCACTTTTCATAGGAGCCCCACCAGGATTCGTAGCAGATGTTATCTTTGTCATCGACTCCTCCTCGCAAATTGGCAACGTAAGCCATGAACGTGAGAAAGACTTTGTAAAGCTTATGGCTCAACTTCTGAACCTAGAGCCAGGCCAATCTCGTGGAGCTTTGATCACCTATGGGTCAAGCCCTCAAACGGTTATACGGTTTACTGATTACAAAGACGTGAGATTATTTAGTAAAGCTGTTGATACATCACCATTCGTTGGCGGAACTCGTAGAATGGATCTTGCTTTGAACTCTGTCAAGCAACTTCTTTCCCAAGCTCGTCCTCAAGTCAACAGAGTTGTAGTTTTCCTCACTGCTGGAAAGGAGGGTCCTGGAGCTCTGCCATTTGATGTTGATGCGCAAGAAATTCACGAATCAGGCGCAAAAGTATTTGTCGTTGCTATTGGCGACAGACCTGTGTTGGGAAATCTCCAACCCATGGTTCAAAACCCGTCTGACGTTCTACCTGTTACTACATTCAGACAATTACAACCGAGGGCTCCTCCCATTGCCAGGCATATTGCAAACAGTAAGTAGAAACCACAGGGAGCCCACAGCCACATGGATAGAGGTGTACATTGTATAGGGTTATTAAATCCGGGGATGTATTGAGATTTTTGCTGTCTATAGACGGTTCACCTTCAGACGAGTGATGAGGAACTAGCCATTGTACTTACCTTTATGGTCCCATCCAAATCGGATTTACAGGGTCCAGAGTCACCCCCAGAACGGTCTTGATGGATTCACGGCTTTTGGGTCTTATTGTCTCATTACAAGGTATCACTGCCCCTTTTATCATTTAAATAAGTAGATATATTTGTTTCTTTTTTGCAGGAGCACGGTCTTGCCAGCATCCAGTTGACATCGCTTTTATCGTAGATTCATCAGGCAGCATAAGCTCAAGAAATTACGTCAAAATCAAATCATTCGTATCTAATATTGCACGTAGATTTGACATCTCACCCTCGGGCTCAAGATGCGCAGTCATTCTCTACAGTAACGGCGCTGAGAGGTCCATTGACTTTAACCAACAAACAAATATCGAAGGTTTTACTCGTGCTGTTCAAAATCTTCCTCATCAAAAAGGAAAAACTCGAATTGACAGGGCACTTCAGTTGGCACATCAAACCTTATTTGGTCCTGGTGGTTCTGCGCGTAGGGGGGTCCAGAAAATTGCTGTTGTTCTAACCGATGGAAAACAAACTAAGACTCCAGATTCTATTGCGTTGGACAAAGCGTCGCGCCCTCTTAAGCGAGAGGGTGTTCACATGATTGCTGTGGGAATCGGTAAAAGTGCAAACAGAAATGAACTTAGGCTCTTGACGGATAGTGACGAAGATGTTGTTATGGCAACGTCGTTTGATGACTTACAGGCAAAAGTTAAAACCTTTGGAAATAAAGCATGTGCCGGTATGTTAGTTATCATTTTCCATCGGTCCAGTGGTCACGCACAAAGCATTGAAGCGAGGCTCCAGGGTAAACACAGAGGATTATTCCAATTGTACCCTGAAGCCTCGCTTGCATGTTTTCTGTGACCACTGAACCGATGTATGGAAATTGGTGTATTTGTAGTTCCTTTTGAAGAAAACCATCACAAACTACTTGACGCCATTTTTGTTAATTTGCATACTTGGAAACATCACTTTTCTTCTCATCTTAGGTCTCCTTAACACAACTAGCCTAGTGGCTTGCTTTTATCATATTTCCCATGGCAGTACACATGCTAGCCTTATTTCCATGCCATTTTGGTCACGTGACTAGCTTTGTAACTAGTCATAAAGCATCACATGACGCTGAAATAATTTTGTTTTATAGTGTGTGTGATTTTCTTGAAGTTAGGCTAAAAAGGAGTAAAGCTATAAAAAGTTTTATGCCTCAGCCTCGTTTCCATGCTGGTTCAATTACGTCATTATATAAAACACCCCCTTAAAAGGCGTCGGTGCGGGCAACAAGTTTGTAACATTTTTCTTGTTACTTGAGGT
This sequence comes from Telmatactis stephensoni, assembly GCA_029948255.1. Taxonomy (NCBI): domain Eukaryota; kingdom Metazoa; phylum Cnidaria; class Anthozoa; order Actiniaria; family Isophelliidae; genus Telmatactis; species Telmatactis stephensoni. The sequence goes on along the minus strand of JALIZF010001919.1, from coordinate 404,022 downwards.
ATCTCAACGATAAAACTGGTCGCTTGCTTTAAGCACCGATTTCTAACGTAACCCGAATTTCTGACATTTGTTCGATCCTGGACCATCGAGTATTTCGAATCGCCCTCGAAAGACTGTTACCAAGACGTATTCTGCAATCTTATACGTGTAAGACGTGTTTTGTGAATTGCTACAGTCATTTCATACTAACGGCTTTTTCATGTAATTCCAAAAGCTTCCAAACTTAAAAACAATTATCATGGCTGGAAAGAGCACATCAAAATCGGTAAAACTGTGAAGTTTGAAGGATATCAGTTGAAAAATCAAGGAGATATGAATTTTCAAGAATCGAAATTTGTTTGTATCTCTTGCATAACTGTAAGTGTTTTCATACAAAATTTCGTTTTTTAAAAATTTGTATCTCCTTGATTTTTCAACTGATATCCTTCAAACTTCACAGTTTTACTGATTTTGATATGCTCTTTCCAACCATGGTAGTTGTTTTTAAGTTTGGGAACTTTTGGAATTACATGAAAAAGCCGTTAGTATGAAATGACTGTAGCAATTCACAAAATACGTCATTTACACGTATAAGATTGCAGAATACGTCTTGGTAACAGCCATATTCGGATTCAACATGAAAAATTAGTTTAGAATAGTTATATTACCAGCCTCTACCCCAAAATGCCTTCTGCACATTTTGCGATCGACTTTTTCAATTTTGCGCCTTGTCTATTACTTTACTAGCTTGAAGTAATTGAATTAATCGTTTTTGAAATCAACAGGCCCAAGGAAACCAACTAACGCCAATGCAGACATCGTTTATCTAGTGGATTCATCATCAAGCGTCCCTCGTCTCAGCTACGAAAAAGAAAAGGAATTTGTCAAAAGACTGTCCAAGTATCTCAACGTTAAACCGGGAGCCTCTCGGGCGGCTTATATAACGTATGGTGACCAATCAAGGGTCGCATTTAAATTTCCTGACTATCAGTCCATTCCTGCGATGGAAGCCCTCATAGATGGAGCACCATACATAGGTGGAAACCGAAGAATGGATAGAGCAATGAATGACGCTTTAACCGTTTTAAATGAAGCTAGACCTTCAGTTCCAAAAATCGTAGTTCTTTTGACCGCAGGAAGACAATCCCCTGCTGTGAATAAACGAATTCTTGAAGATGCTGCTAAGCCATTGAGAGATGTTGGTGCCAGGACATATGTTATTGCCATTGGTTCGGAACCAGATATGGATGAGCTTATTAGGGCGGTCGATCGTCCAGAGAATATCATACCCGTGAAGTCGTTTGATAGACTGAGGCCAAAGGCGCCACCCATAGCCAAGGAAATAGCTAGTGGTACAGGTATGTTGTCATCGTTGTTGAATTCATCTGATTATTTCTTCCAGTTTCGACGGCATCCTCTTTGTAGTAAAGGTATTGCTCCATTATTGACCTTTCCCGAAATCACTTCAGTACACACGAACAATGACTTCAAGTCGAAACTTAATAGATATAAAAAGCCTCAATTTAAGTGTCATTCGAGAAAGGTCTATTATATTCAACTAGGATTTTTCTTTAACTTTACTTGCAGCTCCAACGAGGGACCGTCTGTGGAAGGCAGATGTTGTCTTTCTTGCTGACTCTTCAAACACTGTTTCGTTGGACGACTTTAGAAATGAAAAGTCGGCTGTCAAAAGAATGGCAAGATATTTCAATGTATCACCTGGGAAATCCAGAGCAGCTTTAATTTCTTACGGCAACAGCAACCAACGCGTAACAAGTTTTAATGGATATGCCGATCTTCAAGGTTTTGATAGTATAATAGACCGGGCACCAAGAGTTGGAGGGACTCGACGAATAGACCGTGCACTGGATGCCGCTGCACTAGAACTACGTCAGTCCACTCCAACGTCTCAAAAGATTGTCGTGTTGATGGTATCTGGTCGACATACTCCTGAACAGGACGCGAAGACCATCGATGATGCATCGGAACAACTTCGGCGTCAAGGCGTCTTGACTTACGTGATTGCAATTGGCCGCGATCCAGATAGCCACGAGCTTCGACCAATTGTTGATCATCCAGAAGATATATTTTTCATCAGAGACTTCGGAAGGTTGCCGGCTAGGTCGACTCACACTGCCGATGAAATACTTCAGCGAACAGGTGAGACATGACTAAAACTCGAAAAACTTATTTTTACCTTCACCATTTAAAATAAGTAGCTCAGTGGCGAACGACTTGCTGACCGCTGAACCGCGCTTCTTGATACGTAAACGCACAATAGTAAAACAAGGTCTGGGACAAACATTTTTAAAATTTAGCATGTGCTAATTATGACGAAAGAATGTTAGGTGCTGTTTGGTTCACTTTTTACATTAGGCAATATTAAGATTGTGCTGATGCTTACGTGATTTTCAAACTTTCATTAACATAAACGGTGGAATAGGAATTGGATAAAGCTGAACGGTGAATGTTTCTTTTACATTAATTTGGTGATTCCAATGTCACCCACTTATAAGAAACATTCACATTTCAGATATTTCCGTTTTTCCATTTTTATTTCACTTTTTTAGATTTCGGAAGGACAAATTTCAATGGCGATGTCATATTCCTAATGGATTCGTCTTCACCAATCACATCGAGAGAATTTGCCAACGAAAAGTACCTTGTGAAAACAATATCTAGAATGCTGAATGTTTCTCCAAACAACTCCCGGTCAGCTGTCATTACGCACGGCAGTGATCCCGAGCTTGTGGCAGACTTTGGAGGATATCGTTCTTTGGTGGACTATGAGAAATTAGTCGATAATGCAGTTTTGAAAGGTGGCCCTAGAAGAATTGACAAAGCTTTAAATGCAACGATTGAACTCGCCAAAAGAACCAGACCTGATCATCCAAAGATTGTTGTATTGTTGACGGCTGGACAGCACACTCCAGCTGATTTGCAGAATTTCGGAAAACAACTAAGGGACTTTGGTCTGAGGTCATTTGTCATAGCTATCACGCATGGAACCTGATAAGAGGATTCTTCGCCCTTTTGTACAAAGACCTGATGATATCTTCAGGGTGGACACTTTCGAATCGCTCCAACCTGTTGCACGACCAATAGCTCGAAAAATAGTTCGAAGGCTTGGTAAGTGAATAGGACTTTAATATCTCATAACTCCTTTTCCCTAGACAATTATTCTACCTCTCTGGAATTCTTCCGACATATGCATGTCTTGATTTGTATTTTTCTTTGGAGCCCCAGAGGGCTTGTTTGTAATGTTGAAACGACGTTTAGAATTTTATCGATTATGTAATATTTTCTTGACTAGCTCAAACATTTCTTCACTGTTACCATGCGCCATCTGTACTATTTGTTTTTATCTTTAACTATGAGCTGGACACATAGAGGACATCACCAATGTGTGATCACCAGCAACGATGTTGTCATATACCTGTTGCTTATCGAAGACCCTTCAGTCAGGGCACAGGGGACCTTGCAAATAAAGTTGCGTTAAGGTTAAGTTCCCAAATGAAATTGTATTGATAATGTGCTTTTTTTCAGGAGCACCTCAATCATTCTCAGCCGATCTGGTCTTTATAGCAGACACCTCAAACGAAATTTCTCAATCGGACTTTAAAAGAGAAAAACAAATAGTCAACTATTTAGCGCGACTGTTGAATGTCAAAGACGTATCAAGAGGAGCCTTGATCACCTTTGGCGATAGACCGAACATCAACATCAATTTTAACAGCTTTACCGACCTAAATAACTTCCAAAGACAGGTAGCAGATTCCCAACCCATAGGTGGATCGCGAAAGATTGATAAAGCTATTGAAACAGCCACTCAACTAATAAAACGGGCTCGTCCCGAAGCAGCAAAGATAGTAATTCTCCTAACTAATGGAAAACAGGATCCCCATAGCAAAACTCTAAAAGATTCTACCAAACCACTTCGAAATCTTGGAGCAAAAGTTCTTCGCCATTGCGGTTGGCCACAGACCGAATCTACGTAATCTCGAGGCCGCTGCCGAAAAACCGGAAGATGTGTTCAAGTTTGTTGATTTTGAGAGCGTCCTACCACAAGCACCGGAGGTTTCTCGTTATATTGCATCACGTAAGCGTTTCATGAAGAACTTTAATGATTAAGTCATTATTGTCACTGGTGTCCAAACAATACTTAATACGTATTATTGGGAGGGAACATGGATATAAGCAGTGTTATAGCTATGACGCAGTTTAGTATCCTAGAAACTTGCTTTAACTTTAAATGGATTTCAGATAAAGTGTTATTGTACCAATTCTTGGTACAAGGTAACTATATTTAGAGTTTTAATAGCTCCCTGGAATGAACTTTTACAAGGGTAACTTGGTGTCTGCAGTAAAATATCCATCTCGAAGCCATGATCACAAATGTGAAGCTTTGTAATTTAATAGATAACGTAACCGTCGTCTGGTCTTACTTTTCCGCAATCCGCACTTAGAGTGGCGTATACTCGTAAATGTTAAGTTTTGATGTTAGTTCTACAGTGCATCTCTTATATAACCTGTTTCAAAAAACGTTGGTCAATCTGAATTTGAGACGAAACATGAATAAATTGCTTTTTTGTTCCTCGACTAAAATACGAACAAAGTATAGTTCTAACTCAATCATCATAACTTATCCAATAATACAACAAATTGCATCATTCAACTTTGTATGCATCAAAATTTGCAGCTAGTTTCAGCAGATGTCAGATTCAGATATCCGACCGTCAACGTTTTTTGAAATAGGTATATCCTGTGAAAGTATCGACCCGTCATAACTGCTAGCTGAGCACATTGATTTTTTACAGGTATACCAAGGTGCAACGTTGTTGCCGACATGGTGTTCCTTGTTGACTCCTCTGGAAGCATTGGCCGCAAAGACTACGTGAAGATTAAGGACTTCGTTACTGAACTTGCTAAAACTTTCCATATTTCCCCTTCGGGTTCTCGCGCTGCCGTTATTCTCTATAGCAATGATGCCAAAACGGAGATATTTTTTGCTGACCACTCCGAATGGAGCAGCTTTAAGACGGCTGTCGATAATTTAGAGCACCAAAAAGGCCATACAAGAATTGACCTAGCCCTTCAGCGGGCGCACAGAGATTTGTTTGGCCCTGGTGGATCAGCTCGTCGAGGAGTTCAAAAGATTGCTTTTGTTCTAACAGATGGCAAACAGACCGCTGCGCCTGGATGCTCAAGCACTTGACCGAGTTTCGGAACCTTTGCGAAGAGAGGGTGTTTATATATTCGCAATTGGCATTGGAAAGAGTGTCGACCGAAAGGAACTTAGGTTGATGACTGAAAGAGATGAAGATGTTATCTTGGCAAAATCTTTTGAAGAAGCTGAGGAATCGAATTGATAAACTTGGACAAAGTTCCTGCGAAGGTAAGCGTTAAGTTTCATACCGGTACTACTGATATGGAATTTTTTATTCCTTATCACATCTTCCTCGTCCTCGATATTGTTTGTTGTTGTTGTTGTTGTTTTATTAACCTTAGCTTAAACAATGTAATTCATAAAGAAATGTTTTTGATCTTTTTCTCTAATAAAGATTTAGTTTTTCAGAACCGAGAAAACCAACCAATGCCGACCTTGATGTTGTTTTTGTGGTCGACTCTTCCACTAACGTCAGTAGCGTCAATTTTGCCATAGAAAAACAGTTTGTGTCGTCAATCGCCAGAACGCTAAATATCTCACCAGGAAAATCTCGAGGTGCAATGATAACATTCGGTCAAATTCCCAGAATCACCTTCAAGTTTGATTCATCTAGAACTAACGCACAATTCCATAGCCTCGTCAGTTCTGCGCCATACGTAGGTGGGCCAAGACGACTTGACAAAGCACTCGCTAGTGCTGCAGATATTTTAAAAGAAGCAAGACCAAATGTTCCAAAAGTTGCTGTTCTTCTCACTGCTGGAAGGCAATATCCAGAAGCTGATGCCAAATCAATGAATGAGGCCGCTAGACCGCTTCGCCAATTGGGTGCAAGAACATACGTTATTTCTCTTGGTCGTCCTGATGATCAACCTGAATTACGACCCTTAGTTAAGAGACCTGAAGACATAATACCTGTAGATGGCTTCAACAAACTTGGACCACTAAGTCCCTCCATAGGTAGAGAAATAGCGAAAAGCTCAGGTAATTAATATAGAATACCGGCTGTTTTCACGATGGTCATCGTGGATGTTCTCAAAATCAAATCTAACTTTAGAAAGATTTGCTCTGGGATTCACTGCCCTTTCTTGTGAATCCATGGTCTAAGGGGGAATGTAATACAGGATGTATACTGGTGAACGGACCCCTATAGGTCTTCGGGGATGTTTAATCTATGAAACCACAATGCTTATTTGAAATTCAAATATCATAGAAACACTAAGCTGGGATGGTATCTTTGTTTGCAGTTCCTAAAAAAAGAAAGCCAGTTATAGATCTTGTCGCTGATATTCTATTTTTGATGGACTCTTCTTATCTCACTGGTCCAAGCAACTTCAAGCTAGAAAAAGACCACGTAAAGTCATTAATTAATAAACTGAACGTCAGTCCTGGAAAATCAAGAGCAGCAATTGTATCATATGGAGATCAGCCGAGACTCGTCTCAAAATGTTCCGATTACAACACTGTTAAAGAACTTCATCAATTCATTGACACTGCCCCATTTATTGGAGGGCCAAGGCGAATAGACCGTGTCTTAGACTTTGCTTCTACTGTTCTTTCAGAAGGAAAGCGAGATGTCCCTAGAATTACAATACTTCTTGCTAGTGGAAGGCAAGCTCCATCTCCAGATGGAACCCCTCTGAATATTGCCGCGCAGCCTTTAAAAGATGTTGGCTCAAACACGTACATTATTGCAATCGGAGGAGATCACGATAGGACTGAGTTATATCCAGTAGTACAAAAACGTAGTGATATTACTTTTGTAGACAGATTTTCTCAACTTCCTAAAGATCCTGACTCGACTGCAACGCATATCGCAAAATATTCCGGTGAGTTTCAGTGACGAATGATTTTTATGCATCATATATACTCGAGAGAATTTTTTGTTACAGCGCCAATTAGGACCTTATTGTCCGGTGGAAAAAAATTCAAATCCCAGGTAAAGTCTCTGACTGTAACACATCAGTAGTTAATTACAAGACTCGGTTGCAAAACGTTTCAGACTTCATACAGCATAAATTTTTGCCAGTGCTATAAGTGCTTCTCTAATTAACGTCTAGGAAACGGCCATTTGGTCATATTTAATTCATGGCTTTTACTGTTGAAAAGTGGAATTCGTGGCAGAAGGTCGTAAAGATAGATTATTGCCTTCACAATGACTGAAATGCTGTGGGTAATTTATGCGCAGAATCACTAGGGTAGTATTCATCTAACCAGTTCAATTTTCACTTCTTTTCTCAGTTGTTCGTGATCGGAATCCATACTCAGCCGATGTTGTATTTATTGTGGACTCATCGAGCAACGTTGGGTCGGCTAGTTTCAAATTAGAGAAAAACTTTGTGAAATCAATTGTCCGTCTTCTTAATGTGTTCCCTGGGAAATCTCGTGCAGCGGTTGTAAACTATGGAAACACGGCGGTAAGACTGACTAGTTTCGGTTCTCCGAAAACAAGGCCAGAATTCGAACGTCAAATTGACGCTGCTCCGCCGGCTGGTGGTGCAAGAAGAATGGACAAAGGTATGGAAGTGGCGTCTCAAGTTCTTTCAGAAGCAAGACCAGATGTTCCAAAAATTACTGTATTATTTACTGCGGGTCGTCAATCTGACCAAGTTAATGTCAAAGATCTAGAACGAACTGCAAGTCGGCTTCGAGACCTTGGTTCTAATGTGTTTGTCGTCGCGATTGGAAGGGAACCGAGGTTTGATGAACTATCAAAAGTTACGGAAAAACGATATAATATCATCAACTTCGATACATTTGATGTCTTGAAGCGTCAAGCCCAGTCAACTGCCCGACAACTACAACAGAATTCAGGTAAGACTGAAATGTTTACAATTAATGTGAGCTTTAAGCCCCGTGCATTTCGAAGAACCATTGCTCACTGATAGATACTTTATTTCTAAGAAACTACGTGAGTTGCATTTACACTTAGAGGTTTTGTGCAAATTAGTCAAAGAATAGGCACAACTCAGTTATTTACCATTGCTCTGTGGTATTTCCTAAATCAGTGATTTTCCCTATTTCCGAAAGGCCAACGCATCGGGTTAAGGGTTAAGCTTCAGCTACTTTTGAACTTCTCAACCTTTACCGCATATTTTGAGGAAAATCGGATTCACGGGGGAGTTTTAGGAAAGCGTAATATTTGCGTTCACTGTAGTGCAAAAAGCCAGATTATCGTATTGTTGGTAATTTTTGCTTGCCATACTTGTCTAATAATAGGAAATGTCACACAGTTTTGATGATTAGGAGTCTGGATAATTGGAGAAAAAAATAGTTTCCATTTTGAATTGATTAAGAATGTTGACCGGTAACGCAATGGTATTGAATAGCTGTGATTTTAAAGTGTTCATTGCAATAAAACTTCAATCAATCGAGTACCAAAGACGTGTACTTCCATTTATTCACTTTCGTTATGTTGCTTTTACAGTTGTTTCACCAAATTTCGAAGCAGATGTCATTTTCCTGGTTGATTCTTCATTGAGAATCTCGCAGTCAAATTTCATTCGCCAAAAAGAGTTTGTAAAAGCCATCTCCAGACATCTTAATGTGGTCCCGGACAGAAGTCGTGGTGCACTGATTACCTATGGTAATACTGCTAGGACTTCATTTTCTTTTGAAGACTACAAAACAACCAACGATTTTGAACGAAAAGTTGAAAATACACAGTATATTGGTGGAAATAGAAGAATAGACAAAGCTTTAGAGGTCGCTAACCAACAAGTCTCAAAAGCACGCCCCCATTTTCCGACAATCATTGTATTACTTACTGGTGGGAAACAAGGATCTGGAGCTGACTCGCTTGCCAATGCTGTGCAACCACTTCGTAAGCCCGGTGTCTATACTTATGTTATACCAATTGGACCAGACGTAGATAACAACGAACTTCGACCAGTAGTTGTAAAGCCAGAGGACCTTATTGTTGTCAAAGAGTTTACAGACCTTCAGCCTAAAGGGCACGATATTGCAAGACGACTGTCACAAAGTAGGTAAACTGTGTAAGGAGTGTAATGTTTTTATTACTATTTTTATGTACATTTGTGTTTTGAGGGTGGGTATGGGAAGAGGGGGATGAATTAGGGAAGGAATTAAGGGAGGGAGGGAGGCAAGGGTGGCCGAGCGGTGAGTGTGCCTGTTTGTCACTTCTGTGGTCCCGGATTCGATTCCCGGACGGGACATTACATGTGGCTTGAGTTTATTGAGTTCTCTCCCTTGCTTCGAGGGTTTTTTCCGCCGGTACTCCGGTTTTTCCTCCCTCAGTAAAAATGAACTAGTTTCAATTTAAGTTGTGCTCCGTGGTGAGATATGGGTCGGTTGGTCGCTGCTACGTGTTGATATATGAATATTATTGCCTTCGTAACTGAAAGTGCCTTACTTTCGATTCGACCACGTTGAGCTGCGCCCTTCGTTATTCTGCACTTGTGCCGCAAGGAAGGAAGAGGAGCTACCCAAATAATGTATCCAGCCACCACAAAAAGGAAGCACCACCAACAACAGCAGCAGCAGCAGCAGCAGCAGCAGCAGCAGCAGCAGCAGCAGCAGCAGCAGCAGCAGCAGCAGCAGCAGCAGCAGCAGCAGCAGCAGCAACAACAACAACAACAACTAACAACAACAACAACTAACAACAACAATGGACTGTAATGGTTTAACCAATCCGCTAGAATCCAACCCGTTGTAGTGGATTCAACGTCAATCTGTAAGAGTAGTGGGCTCACAGTCCTTCCAATTTGGGCGCTCAACCATCACTAACGGTTTGACCAACCCGCCGCTAGAGCCCATCCCAGCGGGTTGGCCGTCAACCGGTTAGAGAGAGTACACTATCCAAGCAGATATATCCAAGCATTCTCAAACGGTTGCAGCAGGTTGACGGTGAACAGGTTGCACTTCAGCAGATTGGTCGACAAGATACGGTCAGTTCAGTCCCCCAGTTTATACTATAGAAGTCCAAGCATTCTCAACCGGTCGTATGTTGCAGTTTGATATAAATCCGCTTTAACGGCTTGGGTTGTTTCAGGTTGGTTAACCCGTTATAGTTGGTCGACAGTTTTGTCATTTTTTTAATTTCAGCAGATATTGTTATTCACTGTTACGCAACATAAAACAGAACCTTTATTAATTTGTCATTTATTAATTTTAGCTCCTGTATCATGTACCTCTGCTGTGGATATTGCCTTCTTACTCGACTCCTCAGCTAGCGTTACACCAAAGGACTACGCAAATATGAAAAACTTTGTTGGCATATTTGCCTCAAGGTTTCCACTCTCAACCCATTCACGTGCAGCCGTTGTATTGTATAGTACCAATGCTTTAACTGCGATCAATTTTAAAGACTATAGCAGAAAGGATGATTTCAAGGCAGCTGTGCAACGGCTACCCCATCAACGTGGGGTAACAAGAATCGATCTCGCTCTTAAAAAAGCACAAGAAGATCTGTTTGGTGCTGGTGGATCTGCTCGACGGGGCGTCCATAGAATGTTGATTGTTTTAACCAACGGAAAACAGGTTAAAATAAGCGGTGTCACTGCTCTTGACAAAGCCGCAGAGCCTCTGAAAAAGGAAGGAGTCCATGTTGTTGCTATTGGTGTTGGGCGAAATGTTGATAAAGGAGAACTTAGAGCAATTGCAGGTCAAGAAGATGACGCTATTCTGGTAACATCTCCCAATCAACTTCTGAACAGAGTTGGAGGACTTGCTCGAAGTGTATGTAAAGGTAGCGACTACTGATCTCTCTATATAGTTCTTTTGAAAATTAGGCACCTTTTCCGTGTACCGGATCGACACAGTTGATGTAATTCAGTAGACTCCAAGTGAGAAAAATAGAACGAAGCTAGCAAAGAATATATGTCCGTTCCGTTATACGGAGAAGGACCAAAAATGATCTAGGGTATGTTTTTATTGCATAATAATGTATATTGAACTGTAGATCCGAAAGGTGTTTTGTTCCCAAGTAAGAGTTAATTACCGAGAACCGAGGCTTTTAAAACCATTATGTTTGAATTCTTAATGCCTCCATGACACAAAAGGGAAGTTATAGAACACAAATCTTAAATGTACAGTTAACTAGAAGATAAGATAAATTACAGAAAAGCAGTAGAGCATTGATAAATGTCTATCTTTGAGAGTCGCCGTTTTACCATCATGGGATGAACAGCTTCTGTCACAAGATTGCGTTTTTGTTGATTATAGGTCTTAAAAGTTTTAATGAAAAAACTTCCACAACCTTTTGTTTGGTAGTCGCGTATTGTAATCATATCAGGAGACTGTAATCGTACTGAAAAGAACACGAAGAAACATACATGTCATTTCATCATGAAAACATTGCTTATTAAAAAAACTTATTTTCAAAAAAAAAAAAGGAAAAAAAAAGTTAACTTAAAACGAAATTGCCAAAATCGGACTCAAGGAGATAAAAAAATTGTTTTTTTCTGTCTGACTCAAGGAGATAAAAAAAATTGTTTTTTTTTTCTGTCTGACTCAAGGAGATAAAAAATTGTTTTTTTCTGTCTGATTTGTAACATCACTTCGCTATTTTAAATTTAACATAAAAACTGTATTTATTTTTAAACCTTAAGAGAAGGGCGTTAAATTTCTATTGGCAGGATAATTTGGGTTCATCTATTTCCATAGATCGTATGATAAAACATGTTACAGCCAAAATAAGTGTACTGCGACCTGTATTTTTTCCAACTTTGGCTCATCAATCATGCTTGAGTTGGAGCTTATAAGAATTAATTGGTACAAATCGTCAGTCTATTTGAATAAGCTCCGCCCTCAAGTATGGTTGACGGATCAGATAAAATCTACCCGAAGTAAGGAAAAATGCAGGCCGGGATGCAACGATTTTCGTTGTAACATGGTACATTTTATTTGTACGACTTATTCTTTTTTTCTTCATAGAACCAAGAGAGGCATTGGACACTGAAGCTGAAATTGTCTTTGTGGTAGATTCATCTTCTATGGTCAAAAAAGAAGATTTTCGTAAAGAAAAGGATTTTGTAAAAAGAATTGCACGCTCTTTAAATATCAAACCTAAAAAATCACGGGCCGCATTCATTGGCTATGGATCTGACTCTGTAATATCATTCAATCTTGGGCAATATGTTGACCTCAATGACTTCGATAATAAGGTTGACAAAGCCCCTTACCTAGGAGGGAATAGGCAGATTGTGAATGCACTACCAAAAGCAATAGAAGTTTTTCAAAATGGTAGACGAGGAGTTCAAAAAGTACTTATTGTGCTGACAGCAGGGACACAAACTCCAGCAATTGATGGCAATTCTCTTCGTCAAATCTCAAAACCTCTACGAGACTGGAAAACTAAGACTTTCATCATTGCAATTGGAAAAGACTCCAGGTCTCAAGAATTGATGCCACTAGTGGAAAGTCCAAAAAGTGTTTTACCAATTCAGTTGTTTGATTATCTACGACCTCATGAATATTCTATCGCAAAAGACATTGCACATTCTTTAGGTAAGTAGGTAACTCTTTAGGTCATCTGTATCAATGGGGTACAAGCTATCTTACAGTGCGACCTACGAAGTGAGATTTTAAGAAAACTGAAAATGCAAATTGTAAATGCAATGTAAAGACAAAACGAAAAAGCAGCTAAGTAAAGCACCTTGTTGCAACACACTTTGTAATAATTGACGCACTTTGAAATATAGCTAACGCAATTGTGATAATTTTGACGCACTTTGAAATAGCTGAGCACATCGAATGAAAATTTGACGCAACTTGGCGCTTCCTGTTCAGCAACGCGACCTAGGCCTGTCGAATTGGTAGTTCTGTGATATCAGTTGAATTATCTTCAACATTGTTCTTTTCAAGGAACTTATTATATATTGCGTTGGTGGTTATTACAAAGTGCGTTAGCTTTTGTTGTTTCAAAGTGCGTCAAAAATGATTACAAAGTGCGTTAGCTATTTCAAAATGCGTCAATTATTACAAAGTGAGTTGGAACACACTTCTTGATCCATGCGTTCTAAGCTTAAACTGTCGGAGACTCGTGAAATACCATTTGATCACTTCGACGTTATACCATTTTATCACTCATCTTTGGTAGCAATGAAATGCACTGTCAAATCACATGACAGGACAGTCATTTAATGTCATATCATTCCATAAAAGCCCACCTTTTGAGTGTACAACTACGTTTCAAGTATGGACTATTTTAGCCACCATTTGGAATTCCACCGGGAGTTAAAAAAGAGAAAACAGCCGTCCTTTCGGTCACTACCTTTGGTCTTCTGCGAAGGAGACGTCTGAGCAACAGCTGAAAATTCCGTACTGATGACGTAACGCTACCCAGATCTGGGTAGCGATTTTGATTGGAAAAATGATCCGAAATGGATCCGAATGCCTTTGTTTCTTAATCCGGGTCAATCACGTCATCTTACACAGTTTTTAACTCTGTTGCTCACAAGTCCCTTTCGCGGAAGACCAAGGAAAGTGAAAGAAAGGGCTGCTATTTTCTCAGGCTATGTCATGTTAATCAGTCATTGCGTTTAAATTGACGACTGAGAAATGGAAATGGAAATGGAGTACGATGTGTTGTTTGAAACATAAATATCAAGGAGTCTATCAAGAAGAGTTTGGAGCTACAGCTTCAGACAATTCTTTCGAACGCCCTCGTACCCATCTTCAATGTTGGATAATTACAGAACACAGCGGCGCTGCAGTTTGTGGCCCAACATTGCATTGGGGTGAAGAAGAGGGACAGTAAAGTGTTCGAGGACTATTATCCAAGCCTCTAGCGCACAACAGTATTTTTTATCAACGGTTTGCCATCATACAGGTTAACGTGTTTCTGCATAGCAGATCAAAGGTTTCGCCCTAAACCACCAAAAAAAACTATTTTTTTAAAGAGAGGAAGGAAATAAGGAAAACGGAAAATAATTATTAAGAGAAATTGCTATCAAAATTTATCAAATTCATGTCCCCGGAGAACCATTTTCACAAATTGAACTTTGGCAAAACAGTTTCATAATTTACCTTTTCATATACCATTCCGCAACCTACGCTTTGTTATTACCCTTTAGAAATTCTAGTTCTCTTAACTTATCGAGGCAATAATCCATTCTTATTCAGAACAAACACCAAAGAAGACAGTGGATCCGAATTTCAAAGCAGATATTGTATTTTTAGTGGACACGTCCCTCTCGGTGAGCCGACCAAACTTCCAACTCGAGAAGGACTTTGTGAAATCGATAGGTGATACATTAAACATCGACGCAGGAAAGTCAAGGTCAGCCCTCATTTCCTATAGTGCTAACCCCAGGACGCATTTTGTGTTCAACTTCTACAATACGAAATTGCAATTTGAACGGCTTGTGGACTCCACGCCTTACCTGGGTCAGTACAGGCGAATGGACAAGGCCATCGAGGAGGCTGGAAGAGTTTTGAAGCAAGCAAGGGATGATGTTCCAAAGGTGGTGGTTCTTCTAACAGCCGGTCGTGACGTGCCTGGAGGGGAAGTCCTTGGAGAAGCGGTCAAGCCTCTTCAAAGAGACGGAGTGAAAGTGTTCATTGTGGCCATCGGCGACCAAGCGGACATACCAGCTCTTACACGCGCTGTTGAGAAACCCGAAGACGTGATTAGGGTTCCGGGCTTTAAACAACTGCCTGACCATGGTGTTCCGGCCGGCAACCACGTGGCGTCCAGAGCTGGTAAGGAAAGAGTAGATTATGTTTTGCGGGGATTGTAGTGTTCGGAATTGACGAGATGTGCGTAGTTCACAAACGAACGCCCCAAAATGCCTCCACGTATCTGATTTGTCGAAAATACGCCTTGTCTATTTCGGGCTTGATTTGTTCATGGGCGATATAAGAGGGAGGAGAAAAAAGGAGAGAGATTGCATTTGGTTTTCAGTGGGATAGTTGGTCAGTTGAGAAAGGCGATCTTTTTGGGATAAGAGGTGTGTGGAGCGGGCACTTGTTACTGAAGTTGATGTTTGTGTGTTGGCCTTGACTTTCAGGCGAGAAGCCAAAGAAGAAGGTGGACCCCAATTTCAAAACTGACGTGGTGTTTTTGGTGGACTCGTCATTCTCTGTGAGCCGACCTAACTTCCAAGTGGAGAAGGACTTTGTGAAATCGATGGGCGATACATTGAACGTGGAGCCAGGAAAATCAAGAGGCTCGGTGGTGTCTTACGCTACCACTCCAAGGAGGCACTTTGGATTCCAGGACTACTCGACCAAGGTGCAATTTGAACGGCTTGTGGACTCCACGCCTTACCTGGGTCAGTACAGGCGAATGGACAAGGCCATCGAGGAGGCTGGAAGAGTTTTGAAGCAAGCAAGGGATGATGTTCCAAAGGTGGTGGTTCTTCTAACAGCCGGTCGTGACGTGCCTGGAGGGAAAGTCCTTGGAGAAGCGGTCAAGCCTCTTCAAAGAGACGGAGTCAAAGTGTTCATTGTGGCCATCGGCGACCAAGCGGACATACCAGCTCTTACACGCGCTGTTGAGAAACCCGAAGACGTGATTAGGGTTCCGGGCTTTAAACAACTGCCTGACCATGGTGTTCCGGCCGGCAACCACGTGGCGTCCAGAGCTGGTAAGGAAAGAGTAGATTATTTTTTGCGGGTATTGTAGTGTTCGGAATTGACGGGATGTGTGTAGTTCAAGAAGGAACGCCTGGTGGTGCTCTTTCGAAATGGTTGGGTTGGATGAGAGGATGCAATCGTGAATGTGCATTGTCAGGCATTTTTAGACAAGGCGCAAAACTGAAAAAGTCGATCGCAAAAAGTGCAGAAGACATTTTGGGGTAGAGGCTGGTAACATAACTATCCTAAACTAATTTTTCATGCTAAATCCGAATATGACTGTTACCAAGACGTAATCTGCAATCTGATACGTGTAAATGACGTATTTTGTGAATTGCAATAGTCATTTCATACTAATGGCTTTTTCATGTAATTCCAAACGTTTCCAAACTTAAAAGCAATTACCATGGCTGGAAAGAGCATATCAAAATCAGTAAAACTGTGAAATTTGAAGGATATCAGTTGAAAAATCAAGGCGATACGAATTTTAAAAAATCGAAATTTGTTTGTATCTCTTGTATAACTGTAAGTGTTTTAATACAAAATTTCGATTTTTTAAAATTCGTATCTCCTTGATTTTTCAACTGATATCCTTCAAACTTCACAGTTTTACTGATTTTGATGTGCTCTTACCAGCCATGGTAATTGTTTTTAAGTTTGAGAACTTTTGGAATTACACGAAAAAGCCGTTAGTATGAAATGACTGTAGCAAGCCACAAAATACGTCACTTACACGTATAAGATTGCAGAATACGTCTTGGTAACAGTCATATTCGCATTCAGCATGAAAAATCGGTTTAGAATAGTAATGTTGCCAGCCTCTACCCCAAAATGCCTCCACGTATCTGATTTGTCGAAAATGCGCCTTGTCTATTTCGGGCTTGATTTGTTCATGGGCGATATAAGAGGGAGGAGAAAAATGGAGAGGGATTGCATTTGGTTTTCAGTGGGATAGTTGGTCAGTTGAGAAAGGCGATCTTTTTGGGATAAGAGGTGTGTGGAGCGGGCAGTTGTTACTGAAGTTGATGTTTGTGTGTTGGCCTTGACTTTCAGGCGAGAAGCCAAAGAAGAAGGTGGACCCCAATTTCAAAACTGACGTGGTGTTTTTGGTGGACTCGTCATTCTCTGTGAGCCGACCTAACTTCCAAGTGGAGAAGGACTTTGTGAAATCGATGGGCGATACATTGAACGTGGAGCCAGGAAAATCAAGAGGCTCGGTGGTGTCTTACGCTACCACTCCAAGGAGGCACTTTGGATTCCAGGACTACTCGACCAAGGTGCAATTTGAACGGCTTGTGGACTCCACGCCTTACCTGGGTCAGTACAGGCGAATGGACAAGGCCATCGAGGAGGCTGGAAGAGTTTTGAAGCAAGCAAGGAATGATGTTCCAAAGGTGGTGGTTCTTCTAACAGCCGGTCGTGACGTGCCTAGAGGGGAAGTCCTTGGAGAAGCGGTCAAGCCTCTTCAAAGAGACGGAGTGAAAGTGTTCATTGTGGCCATCGGCGACCAAGCGGACATACCAGCTCTTACACGCGCTGTTGAGAAACCCGAAGACGTGATTAGGGT
Organism: Telmatactis stephensoni; assembly: GCA_029948255.1. NCBI lineage: Eukaryota > Metazoa > Cnidaria > Anthozoa > Actiniaria > Isophelliidae > Telmatactis > Telmatactis stephensoni. The sequence goes on along the minus strand of JALIZF010001919.1, from coordinate 386,773 downwards.
TCCGGGCTTTAAACAACTGCCTGACCATGGTGTTCCGGCCGGCAACCACGTGGCGTCCAGAGCTGGTAAGGAAAGAGTAGATTATGTTTTGCGGGTATTGTAGTATTCGGAATTGACGGGATGTGCGTAGTTCAAGAAGGAACGCCTGGTGGTGCTCTTTCGAAATGGTTGGGTTGGATGAGAGGATGCAATCGTGAATGTGCATTGTCAGGCATTTTCGGGCTTGATTTGTTCATGGGCTCTATAAGAGGGAGGAGAAAAATGGAGAGGGATTGCATTTGGTTTTCAGCGGGATAGTTGGTCAGTTGAGAAAGGCGATCTTTTTGGGATAAGAGGTGTGTGGAGCGGGCACTTGTTACTGAAGTTGATGTTTGTGTGTTGGCCTTGACTTTCAGGCGAGAAGCCAAAGAAGAAGGTGGACCCCAATTTCAAAACTGACGTGGTGTTTTTGGTGGACTCGTCATTCTCTGTGAGCCGACCTAACTTCCAAGTGGAGAAGGACTTTGTGAAATCGATGGGCGATACATTGAACGTGGAGCCAGGAAAATCAAGAGGCTCGGTGGTGTCTTACGCTACCACTCCAAGGAGGCACTTTGGATTCCAGGACTACTCGACCAAGGTGCAATTTGAACGGCTTGTGGACTCCACGCCTTACCTGGGTCAGTACAGGCGAATGGACAAGGCCATCGAGGAGGCTGGAAGAGTTTTGAAGCAAGCAAGGGATGATGTTCCAAAGGTGGTGGTTCTTCTAACAGCCGGTCGTGACGTGCCTGGAGGGAAAGTCCTTGGAGAAGCGGTCAAGCCTCTTCAAAGAGACGGAGTGCAAAGTGTTCATTGTGGCCATCGGCGACCAAGCGGACATACCAGCTCTTACACGCGCTGTTGAGAAACCCGAAGACGTGATTAGGGTTCCGGGCTTTAAACAACTGCCTGACCATGGTGTTCCGGCCGGCAACCACGTGGCGTCCAGAGCTGGTAAGGAAAGAGTAGATTATGTTTTGCGGGTACTTGTAGTATTCGGAATTGACGGGATGTGCGTAGTTCAAGAAGGAACGCCCTGGTGGTGCTCTTTCGAAATGGTTGGGTTGGATGAGAGGATGCAATCGTGAATGTGCATTGTCAGGCATTTTCGGGCTTGATTTGTTCATGGGCGATATAAGAGGGAGGAGAAAAATGGAGAGGGATTGCATTTGGTTTTCAGCTGGGATAGTTGGTCAGTTGAGAAAGGCGATTTGTTTTGGATAAGAGGTGTGTGGAGCAGGCACTTGTTACTGAAGTTGATGTTTGTGTGTTGGCCTTGACTTTCAGGCGAGAAGCCAAAGAAGAAGGTGGACCCCAATTTCAAAACTGACGTGGTGTTTTTGGTGGACTCGTCATTCTCTGTGAGCCGACCTAACTTCCAAGTGGAGAAGGACTTTGTGAAATCGATGGGCGATACATTGAACGTGGAGCCAGGAAAATCAAGAGGCTCGGTGGTGTCTTACGCTACCACTCCAAGGAGGCACTTTGGATTCCAGGACTACTCGACCAAGGTGCAATTTGAACGGCTTGTGGACTCCACGCCTTACCTGGGTCAGTACAGGCGAATGGACAAGGCCATCGAGGAGGCTGGAAGAGTTTTGAAGCAAGCAAGGGATGATGTTCCAAAGGTGGTGGTTCTTCTAACAGCCGGTCGTGACGTGCCTGGAGGGGAAGTCCTTGGAGAAGCGGTCAAGCCTCTTCAAAGAGACGGAGTCAAAGTGTTCATTGTGGCCATCGGCGACCAAGCGGACATACCAGCTCTTACACGCGCTGTTGAGAAACCCGAAGACGTGATTAGGGTTCCGGGCTTTAAACAACTGCCTGACCATGGTGTTCCGGCCGGCAACCACGTGGCGTCCAGAGCTGGTAAGGAAAGAGTAGATTATGTTTTGCGGGTATTGTAGTATTCGGAATTGACGGGATGTGCGTAGTTGAAGAAGGAACGCCTGGTGGTGCTCTTTCGAAATGGTTGGGTTGGATGAGAGGATGCAATCGTGAATGTGCATTGTCAGGCATTTTCGGGCTTGATTTGTTCATTGGCGATATAAGAGGGAGGAGAAAAATGGAGAGGGATTGCATTTGGTTTTCAGTGGGATAGTTGGTCAGTTGAGAAAGGCGATTTGTTTGGGATAAGAGGTGTGTGGAGCGGGCACTTGTTACTGAAGTTGATGTTTGTGTGTTGGCCTTGACTTTCAGGCGAGAAGCCAAAGAAGAAGGTGGACCCCAATTTCAAAACTGACGTGGTGTTTTTGGTGGACTCGTCATTCTCTGTGAGCCGACCTAACTTCCAAGTGGAGAAGGACTTTGTGAAATCGATGGGCGATACATTGAACGTGGAGCCAGGAAAATCAAGAGGCTCGGTGGTGTCTTACGCTACCACTCCAAGGAGGCACTTTGGATTCCAGGACTACTCGACCAAGGTGCAATTTGAACGGCTTGTGGACTCCACGCCTTACCTGGGTCAGTACAGGCGAATGGACAAGGCCATCGAGGAGGCTGGAAGAGTTTTGAAGCAAGCAAGGGATGATGTTCCAAAGGTGGTGGTTCTTCTAACAGCCGGTCGTGACGTGCCTGGAGGGGAAGTCCTTGCAGAAGCGGTCAAGCCTCTTCAAAGAGACGGAGTCAAAGTGTTCATTGTGGCCATCGGCGACCAAGCGGACATACCAGCTCTTACACGCGCTGTTGAGAAACCCGAAGACGTGATTAGGGTTCCGGGCTTTAAACAACTGCCTGACCATGGTGTTCCGGCCGGCAACCACGTGGCGTCCAGAGCTGGTAAGGAAAGAGTAGATTATGTTTTGCGGGTATTGTAGTGTTCGGAATTGACGGGATGTGCGTAGTTCAAGAAGGAACGCCTGGTGGTGCTCTTTCGAAATGGTTGGGTTGGATGAGAGGATGCAATCGTGAATGTGCATTGTCAGGCATTTTCGGGCTTGATTTGTTCATTGGCGATATAAGAGGGAGGAGAAAAATGGAGAGGGATTGCATTTGGTTTTCAGTGGGATAGTTGGTCAGTTGAGAAAGGCGATTTGTTTGGGATAAGAGGTGTGTGGAGCGGGCACTTGTTACTGAAGTTGATGTTTGTGTGTTGGCCTTGACTTTCAGGCGAGAAGCCAAAGAAGAAGGTGGACCCCAATTTCAAAACTGACGTGGTGTTTTTGGTGGACTCGTCATTCTCTGTGAGCCGACCTAACTTCCAAGTGGAGAAGGACTTTGTGAAATCGATGGGCGATACATTGAACGTGGAGCCAGGAAAATCAAGAGGCTCGGTGGTGTCTTACGCTACCACTCCAAGGAGGCACTTTGGATTCCAGGACTACTCGACCAAGGTGCAATTTGAACGGCTTGTGGACTCCACGCCTTACCTGGGTCAGTACAGGCGAATGGACAAGGCCATCGAGGAGGCTGGAAGAGTTTTGAAGCAAGCAAGGGATGATGTTCCAAAGGTGGTGGTTCTTCTAACAGCCGGTCGTGACGTGCCTGGAGGGGAAGTCCTTGCAGAAGCGGTCAAGCCTCTTCAAAGAGACGGAGTCAAAGTGTTCATTGTGGCCATCGGCGACCAAGCGGACATACCAGCTCTTACACGCGCTGTTGAGAAACCCGAAGACGTGATTAGGGTTCCGGGCTTTAAACAACTGCCTGACCATGGTGTTCCGGCCGGCAACCACGTGGCGTCCAGAGCTGGTAAGGAAAGAGTAGATTATGTTTTGCGGGTATTGTAGTGTTCGGAATTGACGGGATGTGCGTAGTTCAAGAAGGAACGCCCGGTGGTGCTCTTTCGAAATGGTTGGGTTGGATGAGAGGATGCAATCGTGAATGTGCATTGTCAGGCATTTTCGGGCTTGATTTGTTCATTGGCGATATAAGAGGGAGGAAGAAAAATGGAGAGGGATTGCATTTGGTTTTCAGTGGGATAGTTGGTCAGTTGAGAAAGGCGATTTGTTTGGGATAAGAGGTGTGTGGAGCGGGCACTTGTTACTGAAGTTGATGTTTGTGTGTTGGCCTTGACTTTCAGGCGAGAAGCCAAAGAAGAAGGTGGACCCCAATTTCAAAACTGACGTGGTGTTTTTGGTGGACTCGTCATTCTCTGTGAGCCGACCTAACTTCCAAGTGGAGAAGGACTTTGTGAAATCGATGGGCGATACATTGAACGTGGAGCCAGGAAAATCAAGAGGCTCGGTGGTGTCTTACGCTACCACTCCAAGGAGGCACTTTGGATTCCAGGACTACTCGACCAAGGTGCAATTTGAACGGCTTGTGGACTCCACGCCTTACCTGGGTCAGTACAGGCGAATGGACAAGGCCATCGAGGAGGCTGGAAGAGTTTTGAAGCAAGCAAGGGATGATGTTCCAAAGGTGGTGGTTCTTCTAACAGCCGGTCGTGACGTGCCTGGAGGGGAAGTCCTTGCAGAAGCGGTCAAGCCTCTTCAAAGAGACGGAGTCAAAGTGTTCATTGTGGCCATCGGCGACCAAGCGGACATACCAGCTCTTACACGCGCTGTTGAGAAACCCGAAGACGTGATTAGGGTTCCGGGCTTTAAACAACTGCCTGACCATGGTGTTCCGGCCGGCAACCACGTGGCGTCCAGAGCTGGTAAGGAAAGAGTAGATTATGTTTTGCGGGTATTGTAGTGTTCGGAATTGACGGGATGTGCGTAGTTCAAGAAGGAACGCCCGGTGGTGCTCTTTCGAAATGGTTGGGTTGGATGAGAGGATGCAATCGTGAATGTGCATTGTCAGGCATTTTCGGGCTTGATTTGTTCATTGGCGATATAAGAGGGAGGAGAAAAATGGAGAGGGATTGCATTTGGTTTTCAGTGGGATAGTTGGTCAGTTGAGAAAGGCGATTTGTTTGGGATAAGAGGTGTGTGGAGCGGGCACTTGTTACTGAAGTTGATGTTTGTGTGTTGGCCTTGACTTTCAGGCGAGAAGCCAAAGAAGAAGGTGGACCCCAATTTCAAAACTGACGTGGTGTTTTTGGTGGACTCGTCATTCTCTGTGAGCCGACCTAACTTCCAAGTGGAGAAGGACTTTGTGAAATCGATGGGCGATACATTGAACGTGGAGCCAGGAAAATCAAGAGGCTCGGTGGTGTCTTACGCTACCACTCCAAGGAGGCACTTTGGATTCCAGGACTACTCGACCAAGGTGCAATTTGAACGGCTTGTGGACTCCACGCCTTACCTGGGTCAGTACAGGCGAATGGACAAGGCCATCGAGGAGGCTGGAAGAGTTTTGAAGCAAGCAAGGAATGATGTTCCAAAGGTGGTGGTTCTTCTAACAGCCGGTCGTGACGTGCCTAGAGGGGAAGTCCTTGGAGAAGCGGTCAAGCCTCTTCAAAGAGACGGAGCGAAAGTGTTCATTGTGGCCATCGGCGACCAAGTGGACATACCAGCTCTTACACGCGCTGTTGAGAAACCCGAAGACGTGATTAGGGTTCCGGGCTTTAAACAACTGCCTGACCATGGTGTTCCGGCCGGCAACCACGTGGCGTCCAGAGCTGGTAAGGAAAGAGTTGATTATTTTTTGCGGGGATTGTAGTGTTCGGAATTGACGAGATGTGCGCAGTTCACAAAGGAATGCCTGGTGGTGCTCTTTCGCAAATGGTTGGGTTGGATGAGAGGATGCAATCGTGAATGTGCATTGTCAGGTATTTTCGGGCTTGATTTGTTCATGGGCGATATAAGAGGGAGGAGAAAAATGGAGAGGGATTGTATTTGGTTTTCAGTGGGATAGTTGGTCAGTTGAGAAAGGCGATCTTTTTTGGGATAAGAGGTGTGTGGAACAGACACTATTTACTAAAGTTGATGTTTCTGTGTTGGCCTTGACTTTCAGGCGAGAAACCAAAGAAGAAGGTGGACCCCAACTTCAAAGCTGAGGTGGTGTTTTTGGTGGACTCGTCATTCTCTGTGAGCCGACCTAACTTCCAAGTGGAGAAGGACTTTGTGAAATCGATGGGCGATACATTGAACGTGGAGCCAGGAAAATCAAGAGGCTCGGTGGTGTCTTACGCTACCACTCCAAGGAGGCACTTTGGATTCCAGGACTACTCGACCAAGGTGCAATTTGAACGGCTTGTGGACTCCACGCCTTACCTGGGTCAGTACAGGCGAATGGACAAGGCCATCGAGGAGGCTGGAAGAGTTTTGAAGCAAGCAAGGAATGATGTTCCAAAGGTGGTGGTTCTTCTAACAGCCGGTCGTGACGTGCCTGGAGGGGAAGTCCTTGGAGAAGCGGTCAAGCCTCTTCAAAGAGACGGAGTCAAAGTGTTCATTGTGGCCATCGGCGACCAAGCGGACATACCAGCTCTTACACGCGCTGTTGAGAAACCCGAAGACGTGATTAGGGTTCCGGGCTTTAAACAACTGCCTGACCATGGTGTTCCGGCCGGCAACCACGTGGCGTCCAGAGCTGGTAAGGAAAGAGTAGATTATGTTTTGCGGGTATTGTAGTGTTCGGAATTGACGGGATGTGTGTAGTTCAAGAAGGAACGCCTGGTGGTGCTCTTTCGAAATGGTTGGGTTGAAGAGAGGATGCAATCGTGAATGTGCATTGTCAGGCATTTTTAGACAAGGCGCAAAACTGAAAAAGTCCATCGCAAAAAGTGCAGAAGACATTTTGGGGTAGAGGCTGGTAACATAACTATCCTAAACTAATTTTTCATGCTAAATCCGAATATGACTGTTACCAAGACGTAATCTGCAATCTGATACGTGTAAATGACGTATTTTGTGAATTGCAATAGTCATTTCATACTAACGGCTTTTTCATGTAATTCCAAACGTTTCCAAACTTAAAAGCAATTACCATGGCTGGAAAGAGCATATCAAAATCAGTAAAACTGTGAAATTTGAAGGATATCAGTTGAAAAATCAAGGCGATACGAATTTTAAAAAATCGAAATTTGTTTGTATCTCTTGCATAACTGTAAGTGTTTTAATACAAAATTTCGATTTTTTTAAATTCGTATCTCCTTGATTTTTCAACTGATATCCTTCAAACTTCACAGTTTTACTGATTTTGATGTGCTCTTACCAGCCATGGTAATTGTTTTTAAGTTTGAGAACTTTTGGAATTACACGAAAAAGCCGTTAGTATGAAATGACTGTAGCAAGCCACAAAATACGTCACTTACACGTATAAGATTGCAGAATACGTCTTGGTAACAGTCATATTCGCATTCAGCATGAAAAATCGGTTTAGAATAGTAATGTTGCCAGCCTCTACCCCAAAATGCCTCCACGTATCTGATTTGTCGAAAATGCGCCTTGTCTATTTCGGGCTTGATTTGTTCATGGGCGATATAAGAGGGAGGAGAAAAATGGAGAGGGATTGCATTTGGTTTTCAGCGGGATAGTTGGTCAGTTGAGAAAGGCGATCTTTTTGGGATAAGAGGTGTGTGGAGCGGGCACTTGTTACTGAAGTGGATGTTTGTGTGTTGGCCTTGACTTTCAGGCGAGAAGCCAAAGAAGAAGGTGGACCCCAATTTCAAAACTGACGTGGTGTTTTTGGTGGACTCGTCATTCTCTGTGAGCCGACCTAACTTCCAAGTGGAGAAGGACTTTGTGAAATCGATGGGCGATACATTGAACGTGGAGCCAGGAAAATCAAGAGGCTCGGTGGTGTCTTACGCTACCACTCCAAGGAGGCACTTTGGATTCCAGGACTACTCGACCAAGGTGCAATTTGAACGGCTTGTGGACTCCACGCCTTACCTGGGTCAGTACAGGCGAATGGACAAGGCCATCGAGGAGGCTGGAAGAGTTTTGAAGCAAGCAAGGAATGATGTTCCAAAGGTGGTGGTTCTTCTAACAGCCGGTCGTGACGTGCCTAGAGGGGAAGTCCTTGGAGAAGCGGTCAAGCCTCTTCAAAGAGACGGAGTCAAAGTGTTCATTGTGGCCATCGGCGACCAAGCGGACATACCAGCTCTTACACGCGCTGTTGAGAAACCCGAAGACGTGATTAGGGTTCCGGGCTTTAAACAACTGCCTGACCATGGTGTTCCGGCCGGCAACCACGTGGCGTCCAGAGCTGGTAAGGAAAGAGTAGATTATGTTTTGCGGGTATTGTAGTGTTCGGAATTGACGGGATGTGCGTAGTTCAAGAAGGAACGCCTGGTGGTGCTCTTTCGCAAATGGTTGGGTTGGATGAGAGGATGCAATCGTGAATGTGCATTGTCAGGCATTTTCGGGCTTGATTTGTTCATGGGCGATATAAGAGGGAGGAGAAAAATGGAGAGGGATTGCATTTGGTTTTCAGTGGGATAGTTGGTCAGTTGAGAAAGGCGATCTTTTTGGGATAAGAGGTGTGTGGAAGCGGACACTATTTACTGAAGTTGATGTTTCTGTGTTGGCCTTGACTTTCAGGCGAGAAACCAAAGAAGAAGGTGGACCCCAACTTCAAAGCTGAGGTGGTGTTTTTGGTGGACTCGTCATTCTCTGTGAGCCGACCTAACTTCCAAGTGGAGAAGGACTTTGTGAAATCGATGGGCGATACATTGAACGTGGAGCCAGGAAAATCAAGAGGCTCGGTGGTGTCTTACGCTACCACTCCAAGGAGGCACTTTGGATTCCAGGACTACTCGACCAAGGTGCAATTTGAACGGCTTGTGGACTCCACGCCTTACCTGGGTCAGTACAGGCGAATGGACAAGGCCATCGAGGAGGCTGGAAGAGTTTTGAAGCAAGCAAGGGATGATGTTCCAAAGGTGGTGGTTCTTCTAACAGCCGGTCGTGACGTGCCTGGAGGGGAAGTCCTTGGAGAAGCGGTCAAGCCTCTTCAAAGAGACGGAGTCGAAAGTGTTCATTGTGGCCATCGGCGACCAAGCGGACATACCAGCTCTTACACGCGCTGTTGAGAAACCCGAAGACGTGATTAGGGTTCCGGGCTTTAAACAACTGCCTGACCATGGTGTTCCGGCCGGCAACCACGTGGCGTCCAGAGCTGGTAAGGAAAGAGTAGATTATGTTTTGCGGGTATTGTAGTATTCGGAATTGACGGGATGTGCGTAGTTCAAGAAGGAACGCCTGGTGGTGCTCTTTCGAAATGGTTGGGTTGGATGAGAGGATGCAATCGTAATGTGCATTGTCAGGCATTTTCGGGCTTGATTTGTTCATGGGCGATATAAGAGGGAGGAGAAAAATGGAGAGGGATTGCATTTGGTTTTCAGCGGGATAGTTGGTCAGTTGAGAAAGGCGATTTGTTTTGGATAAGAGGTGTGTGGAGCAGGCACTTGTTACTGAAGTTGATGTTTGTGTGTTGGCCTTGACTTTCAGGCGAGAAGCCAAAGAAGAAGGTGGACCCCAATTTCAAAACTGACGTGGTGTTTTTGGTGGACTCGTCATTCTCTGTGAGCCGACCTAACTTCCAAGTGGAGAAGGACTTTGTGAAATCGATGGGCGATACATTGAACGTGGAGCCAGGAAAATCAAGAGGCTCGGTGGTGTCTTACGCTACCACTCCAAGGAGGCACTTTGGATTCCAGGACTACTCGACCAAGGTGCAATTTGAACGGCTTGTGGACTCCACGCCTTACCTGGGTCAGTACAGGCGAATGGACAAGGCCATCGAGGAGGCTGGAAGAGTTTTGAAGCAAGCAAGGGATGATGTTCCAAAGGTGGTGGTTCTTCTAACAGCCGGTCGTGACGTGCCTGGAGGGAAAGTCCTTGGAGAAGCGGTCAAGCCTCTTCAAAGAGACGGAGTGAAAGTGTTCATTGTGGCCATCGGCGACCAAGCGGACATACCAGCTCTTACACGCGCTGTTGAGAAACCCGAAGACGTGATTAGGGTTCCGGGCTTTAAACAACTGCCTGACCATGGTGTTCCGGCCGGCAACCACGTGGCGTCCAGAGCTGGTAAGGAAAGAGTAGATTATGTTTTGCGGGTATTGTAGTATTCGGAATTGACGGGATGTGCGTAGTTCAAGAAGGAACGCCTGGTGGTGCTCTTTCGAAATGGTTGGGTTGGATGAGAGGATGCAATCGTGAATGTGCATTGTCAGGCATTTTCGGGCTTGATTTGTTCATGGGCGATATAAGAGGGAGGAGAAAAATGGAGAGGGATTGCATTTGATTTTCAGCGGGATAGTTGGTCAGTCGAGAAAGGCGATCTTTTTGGGATAAGAGGTGTGTGGAGCGGGCACTTGTTACTGAAGTTGATGTTTGTGTGTTGGCCTTGACTTTCAGGCGAGAAGCCAAAGAAGAAGGTGGACCCCAATTTCAAAACTGACGTGGTGTTTTTGGTGGACTCGTCATTCTCTGTGAGCCGACCTAACTTCCAAGTGGAGAAGGACTTTGTGAAATCGATGGGCGATACATTGAACGTGGAGCCAGGAAAATCAAGAGGCTCGGTGGTGTCTTACGCTACCACTCCAAGGAGGCACTTTGGATTCCAGGACTACTCGACCAAGGTGCAATTTGAACGGCTTGTGGACTCCACGCCTTACCTGGGTCAGTACAGGCGAATGGACAAGGCCATCGAGGAGGCTGGAAGAGTTTTGAAGCAAGCAAGGAATGATGTTCCAAAGGTGGTGGTTCTTCTAACAGCCGGTCGTGACGTGCCTGGAGGGAAAGTCCTTGGAGAAGCGGTCAAGCCTCTTCAAAGAGACGGAGTGAAAGTGTTCATTGTGGCCATCGGCGACCAAGCGGACATACCAGCTCTTACACGCGCTGTTGAGAAACCCGAAGACGTGATTAGGGTTCCGGGCTTTAAACAACTGCCTGACCATGGTGTTCCGGCCGGCAACCACGTGGCGTCCAGAGCTGGTAAGGAAAGAGTAGATTATGTTTTGCGGGTATTGTAGTATTCGGAATTGACGGGATGTGCGTAGTTGAAGAAGGAACGCCTGGTGGTGCTCTTTCGAAATGGTTGGGTTGGATGAGAGGATGCAATCGTGAATGTGCATTGTAAGGCATTTTCGGGCTTGATTTGTTCATGAGCGATATAAGAGGGAGGAGAAAAATGGAGAGGGATTGCATTTGGTTTTCAGTGGGATAGTTGGTCAGTTGAGAAAGGCGATCTTTTTGGGATAAGAGGTGTGTGGAGCGGGCACTTGTTACTGAAGTTGATGTTTGTGTGTTGGCCTTGACTTTCAGGCGAGAAGCCAAAGAAGAAGGTGGACCCCAATTTCAAAACTGACGTGGTGTTTTTGGTGGACTCGTCATTCTCTGTGAGCCGACCTAACTTCCAAGTGGAGAAGGACTTTGTGAAATCGATGGGCGATACATTGAACGTGGAGCCAGGAAAATCAAGAGGCTCGGTGGTGTCTTACGCTACCACTCCAAGGAGGCACTTTGGATTCCAGGACTACTCGACCAAGGTGCAATTTGAACGGCTTGTGGACTCCACGCCTTACCTGGGTCAGTACAGGCGAATGGACAAGGCCATCGAGGAGGCTGGAAGAGTTTTGAAGCAAGCAAGGGATGATGTTCCAAAGGTGGTGGTTCTTCTAACAGCCGGTCGTGACGTGCCTGGAGGGAAAGTCCTTGGAGAAGCGGTCAAGCCTCTTCAAAGAGACGGAGTGAAAGTGTTCATTGTGGCCATCGGCGACCAAGCGGACATACCAGCTCTTACACGCGCTGTTGAGAAACCCGAAGACGTGATTAGGGTTCCGGGCTTTAAACAACTGCCTGACCATGGTGTTCCGGCCGGCAACCACGTGGCGTCCAGAGCTGGTGAGGAAAGAGTAGATTATGTTTTGCGGGTATTGTAGTATTCGGAATTGACGGGATGTTCGTAGTTCAAGAAGGAACGCCTGGTGGTGCTCTTTCGAAATGGTTGGGTTGGATGAGAGGATGCAATCGTGAATGTGCATTGTCAGGCATTTTCGGGCTTGATTTGTTCATGGGCGATATAAGAGGGAGGAGAAAAATGGAGAGGGATTGCATTTGATTTTCAGCGGGATAGTTGGTCAGTCGAGAAAGGCGATCTTTTTGGGATAAGAGGTGTGTGGAGCGGGCACTTGTTACTGAAGTTGATGTTTGTGTGTTGGCCTTGACTTTCAGGCGAGAAGCCAAAGAAGAAGGTGGACCCCAATTTCAAAACTGACGTGGTGTTTTTGGTGGACTCGTCATTCTCTGTGAGCCGACCTAACTTCCAAGTGGAGAAGGACTTTGTGAAATCGATGGGCGATACATTGAACGTGGAGCCAGGAAAATCAAGAGGCTCGGTGGTGTCTTACGCTACCACTCCAAGGAGGCACTTTGGATTCCAGGACTACTCGACCAAGGTGCAATTTGAACGGCTTGTGGACTCCACGCCTTACCTGGGTCAGTACAGGCGAATGGACAAGGCCATCGAGGAGGCTGGAAGAGTTTTGAAGCAAGCAAGGAATGATGTTCCAAAGGTGGTGGTTCTTCTAACAGCCGGTCGTGACGTGTCTAGAGGGGAAGTCCTTGGAGAAGCGGTCAAGCCTCTTCAAAGAGACGGAGTGAAAGTGTTCATTGTGGCCATCGGCGACCAAGCGGACATACCAGCTCTTACACGCGCTGTTGAGAAACCCGAAGACGTGATTAGGGTTCCGGGCTTTAAACAACTGCCTGACCATGGTGTTCCGGCCGGCAACCACGTGGCGTCCAGAGCTGGTAAGGAAAGAGTAGATTATGTTTTGCGGGTATTGTAGTGTTCGGAATTGACGGGATGTGCGTAGTTGAAGAAGGAACGCCTGGTGGTGCTCTTTCGAAATGGTTGGGTTGGATGAGAGGATGCAATCGTGAATGTGCATTGTCAGGCATTTTCGGGCTTGATTTGTTCATGGGCGATATAAGAGGGAGGAGAAAAATGGAGAGGGATTGCATTTGATTTTCAGCGGGATAGTTGGTCAGTTGAGAAAGGCGATCTTTTTGGGATAAGAGGTGTGTGGAGCGGGCACTTGTTACTGAAGTTGATGTTTGTGTGTTGGCCTTGACTTTCAGGCGAGAAGCCAAAGAAGAAGGTGGACCCCAATTTCAAAACTGACGTGGTGTTTTTGGTGGACTCGTCATTCTCTGTGAGCCGACCTAACTTCCAAGTGGAGAAGGACTTTGTGAAATCGATGGGCGATACATTGAACGTGGAGCCAGGAAAATCAAGAGGCTCGGTGGTGTCTTACGCTACCACTCCAAGGAGGCACTTTGGATTCCAGGACTACTCGACCAAGGTGCAATTTGAACGGCTTGTGGACTCTACGCCTTACCTGGGTCAGTACAGGCGAATGGACAAGGCCATCGAGGAGGCTGGAAGAGTTTTGAAGCAAGCAAGGAATGATGTTCCAAAGGTGGTGGTTCTTCTAACAGCCGGTCGTGACGTGTCTAGAGGGGAAGTCCTTGGAGAAGCGGTCAAGCCTCTTCAAAGAGACGGAGTGAAAGTGTTCATTGTGGCCATCGGCGACCAAGTGGACATACCAGCTCTTACACGCGCTGTTGAGAAACCCGAAGACGTGATTAGGGTTCCGGGCTTTAAACAACTGCCTGACCATGGTGTTCCGGCCGGCAACCACGTGGCGTCCAGAGCTGGTAAGGAAAGAGTTGATTATTTTTTGCGGGGATTGTAGTGTTCGGAATTGAGGAGATGTGCGCAGTTCACAAAGGAATGCCTGGTGGTGCTCTTTCGCAAATGGTTGGGTTGGATGAGAGGATGCAATCGTGAATGTGCATTGTCAGGTATTTTCGGGCTTGATTTGTTCATTGGCGATATAAGAGGGAGGAGAAAAATGGAGAGGGATTGTATTTGGTTTTCAGCGGGATAGTTGGTCAGTTGAGAAAGGCGATCTTTTTTGGGATAAGAGGTGTGTGGAACAGACACTATTTACTAAAGTTGATGTTTCTGTGTTGGCCTTGACTTTCAGGCGAGAAACCAAAGAAGAAGGTGGACCCCAACTTCAAAGCTGACGTGGTGTTTTTGGTGGACTCGTCATTCTCTGTGAGCCGACCTAACTTCCAAGTGGAGAAGGACTTTGTGAAATCGATGGGCGATACATTGAACGTGGAGCCAGGAAAATCAAGAGGCTCGGTGGTGTCTTACGCTACCACTCCAAGGAGGCACTTTGGATTCCAGGACTACTCGACCAAGGTGCAATTTGAACGGCTTGTGGACTCCACGCCTTACCTGGGTCAGTACAGGCGAATGGACAAGGCCATCGAGGAGGCTGGAAGAGTTTTGAAGCAAGCAAGGAATGATGTTCCAAAGGTGGTGGTTCTTCTAACAGCCGGTCGTGACGTGCCTGGAGGGGAAGTCCTTGGAGAAGCGGTCAAGCCTCTTCAAAGAGACGGAGTGAAAGTGTTCATTGTGGCCATCGGCGACCAAGCGGACATACCAGCTCTTACACGCGCTGTTGAGAAACCCGAAGACGTGATTAGGGTTCCGGGCTTTAAACAACTGCCTGATCATGGTGTTCCCGGAGGCAACCACGTGGCGTCGAGAGCAGGTAAGGAAAATGCTCAGTTATTTTGAGTTTTGACTTTTCTCCTAAGTAAGTGAAGAAGTGCCTCTGCTGTGCTGATTGTTGAGACAATGTAGAAGAAATATTGAGATAGTTGAGTTAATGTATAAAATTGTATCGTTTTGAAATTTTGTGAAAGTATTTTGAGGTGAGGAACCTCGTACAGGGGGATATTTGCCTTGAAAACGTAAGGTTTTAGGTTTACATATTTAATTTGGAAAGCTCTATTTATTTTTGTTTTTGGTTATGATCGAAAGTTTAGTCATTAATATTTCCGACTGTATGTACAGCATCGCATGTTTTGGGGTATTTTCATAGGTGGTTGTGAAAAATATGTCAAAATTTGTATTTTCAAAAATTGTTCATTCTGAAGTTTTGTCACAATTAAAAAGTCATATATGGGGATGTGCAAACGGTTTCGCTTTTTCAAGCATATACAGCTATTTCAAAAAACGTTGAATACTGTATTCCGCATTCTGCATACTGCATTGCTATATTTTAGCGCGTTTTGAGTTCAAACAAGAAGCCAATTTCAAGTCCTTATAAAATAACTCTCCCGTAAAAGGTATTCACTACACAGAAATGACATAATAAAAATCTCCTAGCGGCGAAAAAGCAAATAAGTGTCAAGAAGATAATGCATTTCGGTCTTGGAATGCAGTATTCAGTAGACAACCTTTTTTGAAATAGCTATATACATATATAGAGGATATTAAACGGTGGCGCGAAGATATGAAGTTTATGTTCTCGTGGTAAAAAATATTTCACGATTGAGCGCATATCTTCTAAGCAACGTAATTTTCTTCTTTTTTTATAGACACACAAAAATATACTAGAATAACAGATTCAAAGCTGACTTTTGTTTTAAAAATGAATTTATTCGCAAAAATGTTTTGTTTTCATTACATGTGCCAGAACATTTGTAATTTTAAAGTGTTTACAATTTTATACAAACTTTAACGAAACTGAATCGAAACCACTGACATTATTACAACTAAAAGGCTTACTTGCTTCAGCGAAGGTCAAACTCAATCTGCTAGCTAATTCTTGTAGCTCTTTTGGAGGAATTTTCTTATTGATCTTTCTTTTCTCCTCTTCACCTGCAGGGAGTGGATTGAATGTTCTGTAAGTTAAATTGAGTTTTTTGTGTGATTTCCAGTTCCTTGTTTATCGCAGAATGTTTTTTTGCATGAATATTGTTCTTTGAACTTTTATAAACTTCGCCATTTCAAAACTGACTGGAATTTGGGAACGAACGCGCCGAAAGAGCGCCAAAACAACAGTAACTGACGTCATCGATATCTTTACTAGTGAGGATATGGAAAATATCAACAGAAAATAGACACTATTAGATTACTTTCTTTTTTTTTCGTTGTGTGCATTTATTGTTTGCGAATTACAATCTAGATTGTTTTTGAAGTAACGTAATTATTTTCTTTCTAGTTTCCATTGGTGATTTTTTCTCTGCCGATATCGTCTTCCTCTTGGACTCATCATCTGGTGTCACCTCTATCGACCACAGAAAAGAAAAGGAATTTATTCAAAATTTAGCTCAGTTGTTGAATGTCATTCCTGGTAAATCAAGAGCGGCTGTGATTTCATATGGTGGCATTGCAGCACCTGTTGTCAGCCTTGGAAGCTATCGTTCGTCCAG
Organism: Telmatactis stephensoni; assembly: GCA_029948255.1. Classification (NCBI taxonomy): domain Eukaryota; kingdom Metazoa; phylum Cnidaria; class Anthozoa; order Actiniaria; family Isophelliidae; genus Telmatactis; species Telmatactis stephensoni. Next base: position 370,682 of record JALIZF010001919.1, on the reverse strand, counting down.
GGAATTCAATAATGTAGTTGATTCTATACCAATTATTGGAGGCTCCAGAAGAATCGATAAAGCACTTTCTGAAGCTACAAGAGAGTTAAGAAACGCTCGTCGAGGTACCTCAAAAATAGTTGTTCTTCTTGCAACTGGTGATCAGCCATCGTGGGCCACTGACCTTGGAACAGCGTCTAAACCACTGAGAGATCTTGGTGCAAATATTTTAGCCGTTATAATTGGTCAACAACCCGATGATCGAGAGCTCTCGCCTGCAGTAGAGCGAACTGAGGATATATTTCGAATTCCATCATCCTCTTCTTTGCCATCCATAATACGGGAAGTTGGAAAGCAAGCATCTAAAAAACCCGGTAAGTGTTCCTATTGACGTACTTTTTGGGAATTTGTCCTTAGTGAAAATACAGTGAGACCTTGGACGTGCCTTAGATTGCAAGTACACTTATAGGTGTAATGAGATAGAAAAAGAGGTAATATATATGTAAGGTATTTTTCCGTGCTTCTATACACCAATAATCTAATAGATGTACAAATGATGTCAAAAAATGGAAGGAACAAAAACCCTGCAACATTTTCATGGTTTTTCACAGGTGCCGTGGTTCTATCAGACTTCTCTACCGATCTTCTTTTCTTAATTGATGCCTCATACACTGTAACCAAAAGAATTTTCAATACGGAGAAGGATTTTGTACAATCCATGGCAGAAATTCTCAACTTGTCACCCAAACAATCTAGAGCCGGAGTTATTACCTACAGTTCTCTTCCTAAAACCGTCAGTCAACTTCGTGGATATACCCCTAAAGAATTCGAAAGAGTTTTGGCAAGAGCTAAACTTCATGGAGATTTAAGGAGCTCTAGAATAGATCTTGCAATTGAAAGGGCTGCAAAAGAGTTGGGAATACCCGGACGGAACCAAAAGAAAATAGTCGTGCTACTTACTGCAGGACGCCAAGGTCGGGATACTAAATCATTGAGAGATAGTGTGCAACCTCTTCGAGATGAAGGTGCAGATGTGTTTGTAATTACCATTGGCTCTGATCCAAACATTGAAGAGTTGTTGCCTTTAGTTATTCAACCAGATGACATCTTCAAAGTTCCATCTTACGAAGAATTACCAAAGAAGAATAGGCCTATATCTACAGAGATATCCAGGAGAACAGGTATGTACATTTAATCTGGCTGCTGTCATTCGAAATCGGATTTGTCTTACATAGACTAAAAAGGAACAAGTGTTATAAAGCTCATCAATTCATCCTTTCTTCCATCGATTCATTCTCTTCTCTTTACTCAAATTACATCTTTCCTTTTAATAAAATATAGTTTTGTGTCTTTGCTGCAGGGAGAAGGCCTCTAGTACCGGATGATCTCACAGCCGAAGTTGTATTTTTGGTGGACGCTTCTTTCACCGTCACTCAATCTAACCTCGACCTCGAGAAACGGTTTGTCAAAGCGGCATCCGAGAAACTCAAAGTCTCTTTAGACAAGATTCGTGCAGCTGTGATTACATATAGCTCCGATTCCCAGATTATTGTCGACTTGGGAGTCTATCGAGATTTAAATGACTTCAAGTCTAGAGTTGATAGGGCACAACTTCTTGGTGGGCTTCGACGCATCGACAAGGCACTACAAAGTGCCGCAGATATTCTTTCAAGATCACGACCTGGCGTTCCTCGCTTGGTTGTCTTGTTGACCGCAGGAAATCAGATTCCTGGTGCAGAATCCATTGACAAAGCAATACTGCCGTTAAAGCGTCTTGGCGCCAAGACGTTTGTGGTTGCCATTGGTGACAAACCTAATACCAAGGAACTAGAAAAAGCCGTGTTGACACCTAAAGACTTATTCAAAGTACCTGGATTTGAGGAGCTTATTGGGAGCACAAACCCAATCGTGATAACTTTGTCAAAGAGAGCTTGTGAGTAAACAAACTGTGTATTATTTGGATTTGAACGAGGTTGGAGTCAGTAGTCCAGGAAAATGGTGCAGAATTTATGTAGAATTGTGCAAATCTGTGTAACAAGCATGAAATTTGGCACACTGATAGAGGTTCACGTCCTGAGTAATTCTGGAGGTGGAGCCACGCCCAGAAATCGTTTACTTACATATCGATAATTTGTAATTAATTATCTCAGAAACAAAGATAAAGAGCATCTAATGCTAATACAAAAAGGTGTAATGAAGGATAGTGATAAGGTAGAGTATGCTGGGTAATTTTTGATTGAGAGCCACGCCCCCTAAATGCTACTTGGAGAACTATAGCTATGGAATACATTATACATGAAATTGATACAAAAGGTTTTCCTCTTGGGGTGTCCATATGAAATCTTGCATAATGATAAAGGCTTAGTCCCAAAGTAATCCTAGATATGGAGCCACGCCTATAAACAAGAACTTCCAGTTTTATAGCAATGGAATATATCATTAAAAATTCAAGCAAAATATACCTTTAATTCTAATTTATAAGCCAGGAAATATAATTCAAAATGTAGCAAGCATAAAGTCACGCCCTAACAGAGTACTTACAGAATTTTAGTTATGGTATAATGTATATCAATTCATATAAAAAAGTCGATTACTTAAACGAAAAGTGGCGGCAGAAAGGGACTGCAACTATTAAAATGTAAGTACTTGTATAGGGCGTAGCTCTATGCTAATCATATCTTGAATTCATTTACTTTATTACTGCTTTCACTATTACGGTTATATACTAAAACTAAAGGTATATCTTGCTGATTTTATATAATGATATATTCCATTACTATAAAACTGGAAGTACTTGTTTTTAGGCGTGGCTCCATATCTAGGATTACTTTGGGACTAAGCCTTTATCATTATGCAAGATTTCATATGGACACCCCAAGAGGAAAACCTTGTTTCAATTAACATTTATAATGTATTCCATAGCTATAGTTCTCCAAGGAGCATTTAAGGGGGGTGGCTTTCAATCAAAAATCACTCAGCATACTCTACCTTATCACTATCCTTAATTGCACCCTTTTGCATTAACATTTGATACTGTTTATCTTTGTTTCTGATATAATTAATTCCAAGAATATCGATATGTAAGTAATTGATTTCTGGGCGTGGCTCCACCTCTAAAATTACTCAGGACATGAACCTCTATCCGTATGCCAAATTTCATGCTTGTTACACAAATTTGCACAATTCTGCACCATTTTACTGTACTACAGGTTTTACATTAATTTGAAATTAGTATTGGAAATTTTCCTATACACCATAGAGGAATTTCGACTGCTTTTACTTATGTCTTTGCCTTTTTTACAGCTAAACCTGAAGTGACAGGATTTACAGCGGACATCGTCTTCCTAGCAGACTCCTCGTCATCTGTCACTCAAGATGAATTTAAAACTGAAAAGGACTTTGTGAAGACCATCTCCAGGCTGCTAAACGTTTCTCCTGGGAAATCAAGAGGATCCTTTGTTATTTATAGTAACTACCCTCGAAAGATCTTCGACCTCGATGGTTACAAAGATCAACGAGATTACGACAGGCAAATCAATTTTGCCCCCTTGACAGGTGGATCAAGACGAATGGACAAAGCCCTTGAGGAAGCGAGAAATATTTTGCGAAATGGACGAAAAGATGTATCAAAAGTTGTTGTTCTCATGACAACAGGGAGACAAACACCAGCAAGAGATGCGCTATCGCTGGAGAAAAATGCTGCAGATTTAGGCGCTATTGGCGCTAAAATATACGTCATTGCCATGGGGAAGAGACCTGACACACGGGAACTCAGTCTTGCTGTCAAGGAATCCGACGATATTGTGAGGATATATTCAATCCGAGACGCCCTCTCACAGGCTAAACCTACCGCTGAAAAAATTATTAAGGACAGTCGTAAGTTTGATAGCTGAATAGATCACTAAAGATTACATATTCATTTGAATCACATCACGAATGCTTTATAACACCTGACACCAGTAGAAATACTGGCAGAACCACCTTACCATCAACTTAAGCCATGGCTACACGAACGATTTTTTGCTTTTGACATCACCAACGTTGCAATTTCGTGCACTATATTTTTTATGAAAACCAGTCCTTCATGTCATGCTGCCTTTATCTTCAGCATTTGTCGTTCGTGTAGCTACGCGTTGGTGATTTCAAAAAGTCGCCTCGTCTGTGCGAGCAAAAATCACTCATGTAGCCGCGACTTTACTCACATCAACTTACCAAAAAGTCATCCTTTCCATACACATACTGATACGCTAAACCAACGTCTCATTTGCACCATAACAACCACCTACTGACGACTAACTGTAGAGCAATCTTAACCTGCGAAATAGCAAGAATGCTAATGTGTGTCACGTACATAAGTATAGACCTTATTCCAATTCCAATGTTTTCCTTTTTCAAAACTACTACAAAGCTACTACTACTACTACTACTACTACTACTACTACGAGGACGACGACGACGACGATACACGACCACTCTTCCTTCTAAATGAGCTCACTTCTTTAGATTACCTAAGTTATTCACCTTTTTTGCCACCATTACTTCTTATTGCTTGCATTATGCTATTATACTATACATCTATGTTTTGTTTCGCTTTATTTCACGCATAATGACATGACCTACATTCCTTCCCTCACCCCGCTACATCCATTGCCACAACCCCACCCCACTCCTATTCTAGACCAACCCTCCCCCCTCACTCTCTTAAAATTCACTTTTTTCTATTTTATCATTTTATAAATCCATTTCATTTTTCATATCCATATACCCTATTCAATCATATATCCTCTATTTACATTATTTTATTCATTAAAAAATATTTTAAACTCCTATTTTTATTTCATTTAACATTCTTATCATTTCACTTCATAAGTTCCATATTTTTCATCGTTTATTTGTTTCGCATTTAAACCCCATTCAAATATATTAATTATTAATTATTAATTTTTATTTTTTATTTTTTGTTTAATCCTTTTATGTTTTTATAGTTATATATATCCATTTGCCGCATTCAATCATACGCCCTTTATTCACAATCCTTCTAAAATGTCTATACTTATTCTCAATTTGTTATTTTTCCATTTGCTCGTTCATAATCTATCACCATTTTCCCCTTTCTATCTCCCCCTTTTTACCCCAAGTGTACTATAGAATTGCATTATCCTTCCTCAAAAATTTCCCCAACTCAGTTTTAGAGGATTTTATAATTTTTGCTCATCTTTGCAGAATTTGTGGTTCCGCAGCCCGTTGCTGCTGATATCGTATTCTTAATGGACTCCTCCGCTTCTGTTACGCCAAGCAATTTCCAAAAAGAAAGAGATTTCGTCAAATCCCTCGCTAGATTTTTGGGTGTTTTCTCTGGTAAATCACGATCTTCTGTAGTGTCTTACGGTTCAGATCCTCAAACATTAAAAGCTTTCAATGATTATCTGTCCCAGAGAGAATTTAACAATTCTGTTGATCGGGCTCCATACATAGCTGGAAAGCGACGCATTGATCTAGCGTTGGGTGAAGCCAGTGATGTCTTCCAAAAATCCCGACCAAACGCTGCTAGAATCTTAGTACTTTTAATCGCCGGTTCTCAGAGTCCAGTAAAAGGAGAAAAGGACCTCAAGACCATGTTTGAACCACTACGTCAGTTAGGTGTGAAGAATTATGTTTTTACTATCGGTAGTGGTGTTGATGGTAAAGAGTACAAAGACATTGTTGATAAACCAAAAGATATTATAAACATGCCAGCTTTCGTGGAATTACCACTAAAAGGAAAGAGCTCAAGTGACAAAATCACCATGAGTAAGTCATTTTCTTTAGAAATGTTGCCCTAATTTGAAACGTGAGACGATTAAATGAGGTCTACTTGGCCTAGCCCCATGTCAGGATATGGTTTTTGTTTCCCTTTATCACTTCTAGAACGACATATGAATGAATATGTTGGCCAAAATATATTTAAAACAATTTCATTTTTTATAAGCAGGGAGGCCAAGTTGTTGATTCTATCCCTATCGTTATAACTTGATTCTGACTTGTTATGACTGCACTGTTATTTCTGTTGCCCTACCGTTAGAGTTCCTTGAGGATAGATTACTGATAAAGGGAGAGCAGACCTCTTTCTTGGTGTATGAGCACACCTAAATCAGTAGAACAAAAATAGCTAGGCATTAGCCACGTAGAATAAATTTAGATCTAAATATATACCCTGTAAAGGCCCTTAACGGAGAATACAGAACATCCGGCCGTAATACCAAGAAGGAGCAAAACCATTTTGACTCCTGGGAGAGCACTTTGATAAATGGTTACTGATATCACATAATATCCTTTACCTGTTTTAGGTATAAAGGAACCAGTGGACCTGTCAGCAGATATCATATTTGTAGTAGATTCATCTTCTTCAGTAACACGGCCAGCGTACAAGAAAGAAAGAGATTTCGTCAAAGGCTTGGCACGCCATTTGAATGTCGCTCCTGGCAAATCCCGTGCCAGCATGATAACGTATGGAAGAAACTCGCGTATTGAAACCAAATTTGACGAGTATAGAACAACATCAGAATTTGAACAAATTGTCGAGGAGGCCTTGTACATGGGAGGTGCCAGTAGAATGGACCGAGCCTTAGATACAACTACGGATATGCTATCCTACGCTAGAGCCCAAGCAAAAAAGATCGTAGTGTTTTTCACGGCTAGTAGAGGTGGGCGTGAGGCAAAGCCTTTAGAAACAGCTGTCAGACCGGTTCATGATCGAGGAGCCAAGGTTTTTGTTGTAGCATTTGGAAAGGAACCTAATTTGAGAGATCTACAGTCAATGGTTGACCAGCCTGAAGATATCTTTAGAATCCCCTCATTTGATGGCTTGAACCCATGGGTGATTCCTACCAGCAGAATTATAGCTGCTCGTGCAGGTTTGTCTACTTGATATTAAAACTACGCTTTATCATCTTATTTATAATTCCCACCCTTTGAGAGTAAGAAAAGTGCGGTTGTGACACGTGATACACGTGATACTCGTAACCTGGGGTGACTTCAATGACACTTGCAATTTACAAGCGTCGCTATTGTACTTGGCAGCTAAAACAATAGTTACAATTGTAAATTACAAGTGTAGATGTTGCATGGGAGTCACCCCTGTTTATACGTATTTATTTCTTTTTATGTGTTGTACAGGAGTAGTTAGCAAGCCAAAGAAACCAAGTGCCGACATCGTTATCCTTGGGGACTCCTCTTCAGACGTTCAAAGGTGGCAGTTCTTAGAGCAAAAAGACTTCGTCATAAAACTCACAAACGGTCTCAACATCTCTCCCGACGGTTCCCGTGCGGCCTTTATCTCCTATGGTCGAACACAAATCGAAGTTGGTGGATTCCACGATGCCAAGCCTGCTTTTGACAACGCCGTGAAAGCAACCGTATACATCGGTGGAGATAGAAGACTGGATCTAGCTATTAATGCCGCTTTAAAACTATTTAAGCAATCTCGTCCTGGTAAACCAAAGATCTTGATTTTGATAACCGCTGGCCGACAAGGACCGGGATCTGCGTCTTTGGATACTTTTACTCAAAGCTTGACTGGCCTGGGTATTAATACATATGTAATTACCATAGGAAGAGTCCCGGATGCTAACTTGTTACTTCCCCTTGTAAAGAAAAAGGGCGACGTTGTTGATGTGCCAGACTATGATAAGTTGCCGTCCAAAATCGATGATATTCTACTCTTGGTTGTGAACAATGTCGGTGAGTAAATGGAAATCATCTGTACAAATTCACTTATTTTGCTCATCTTTGAATTCTTTTTTCGTCTGTGATAGGACCCGTACAGCCGTTGGATATGTCTGCTGACATAATCTTCATGATTGATACATCGTCCGACGTCAGTCGAAAGAGTATCGACCTTGAAAAGGCTTTTGTAAAAACCTTGTCTAAACATTTCAACATCGCACCTGAAAAGTCACGAATAGCATTAATTGTTTATGGAAATAGAGGCGAAGCGTTTGCCAAGGTAAGAAACATTTATGAACAAGAGTAACACAATATAAGTACAAAGGCGTTTCGCGATCTAATTTTCATTGTCATGATTCTCAAATGCATCCTTATATCCATTTTCTCTGATAGATAAATACATCTTTAGATATCCATAGGAAGATTATAAGAAAGAGCACTGATAGAGACCAAAGGTTTAGTGTCCGCTCTAGTCGTTAGATATCATGAAGACTAGTATTTTGCTTATATCACAACATTTTCTGCATTGCAATTTGAACTTGAAATCGCGCATTAATATTTCATGTGAAATCCCTGTTTAATGATTGAGGTTTTCCTTTTCTGTAGATATTTTGTGAACATTTATAAAATAACTCTTATATAACGCGCGCTCTGATTGGCTGAAAATCCGTGTTTGATGAGAGTATCAAACACGCTCACGTCAATTTGTTTTTTCGCCGGTGTTTTCTTTTACCTATTTTCGTCTATTTGCGTGTTAGTTATTTTATAAAAGAATACGCCTACGGCTCGTGCTTCCACTACGCTCTCTCGTGTTCTCCCAACATCACGCGTGTTTTGATCAGGCTATCAAACACGGGAAACCGTTTTTTATTCCTTAAATAAATCAATATTGTGGTTACTGTTTTATCACATTTCTAAACGTACGCATTCACTAATTTGTCTTTTCTTGTGGAGTCAGTTTAACTTTTGCATGTTCCATTTCTATAGCTTGATACTGCTAGCACTAATGCAGACTTTGTGTCCTTGGTCGACCGCGCACCAACCATTGGAGGACAACGACGTATGGACAAAGCACTGGAAACCGCATCTTTTGTACTAACGGGATCAAGACCAAAAGTTCCCAAAATTGCCTTTTTACTGACTGCTGGCTCCCAGGCTCCTGGAACTCCCGAACAAGATCTTAACTCAGCTGCACAAGTATTACGAAACATGGGAACTAGAGCATATGTTATTGCTATTGGCAACCAAGTAAAGGACCAAGAACTGAACACTGTTACAGAGAATCCTAAGGATATTATTAGAGTTTTATCGTATGGTGGTTTACCATCACATGTTATTCCTGTTTTTAATGTCATCTACAAAGTATATGGTAAGTTAGTACTGGAGCAGAACCACTGCAATTTCAAACTGCTTCGGGATGAACAAAAAGATACTCGAAATACATTCAGAGAGAGTTCGAAGTAATACATAGTAATAAGCTGAAATGATACAAGTGAAATGAGTTTGAAGTAGTAGGCTATTCTAAATAACCAATCGCGCTAGTTTGAAACAGTCGGTTCTACTGTATTCCACTGTATACATCATGTTATGTCAACTTGTCACCGCGTGATTGCCCTGCCCTTTTTTAATACCCTGTAACGGAAAACAGTAGTGATAAAGTCGTGGAGTCTCTTCTGAAACAACACTGACCGATCAGATGACACCAGACGAAAACAATTAAATTCTAACAAAATTGTCTGCCTAATCAGAGCGCCCTTATAAAAACGGAATTCAAGCAAAAGTTGTTTGTGATAATTAGCGTTTTCACTTTATCTCATTGAATAGTTTGTCCAAGTGGTCCTGGTTACTGTGTCCCTACTGTAAAACTCCAGTAAAAAAGTAGGCTTAACTAAAAATATTTTCTAATAGCAGCACTTATTTAATTTCCTTGATTTGACAGGAAAACTAGATTCCACAAGAAACAACTTCGACGTCGTTTTTGTAGTTGACTCGTCTGATGACGTCGATCGACCGGATTTTGAAAGACAAAAACAGTTTGTTAAGTCTTTTGCCCGCCAATTTGACATTGCTCCTGACAAATCACGTGGTGCACTGGTAACATATGGTAGCTATGGTAACCTTGATGTTCGTTTTGATGGCTACAGAAGTATAAATGAGTTTAACGCTGGTGTTGACCAAGCCAGTCGTATTGGCGGAGAAAGGAGACTGGATCGAGCTTTGAATACGGCCACGAGAGTACTAAGTGAGGGAAGACCTAATTCTTACAAAGTCGCTGTTCTGTTCACAGCTGGTCGACAAAGCCAGGCCGCTGGTGATTGGCTATTAAACGTAGCCTCACAGAGGATGAAAAATCTTGGTGCCAAGACCTACGTCGTTGCCATTGGTAGCAAACCAGATATACGGGAACTCAGACCCATCGTTGATCGAGACATTGACATCTTGAGAATCCCTTCACTCGTGGACGTCAATGGCCTTACTAAAAAGACCGTAACCTTGGTTACGGATGGCTCGGGTAATTGGTCTTAATGTCGATCGGATTCAAAAGCAGAGAAAAGCTTGCTGATTTTAGATTTTTAATTTTTCAGGACCTCTGAAACCACAAAAGGTAATCGCTGACATCGTTTTTCTCGCGGACTCATCTTCTGAAGTCACTGCTCAAAATTTCGCTTTGGAAAAGACATTCATCAAAAACTTTGCAAGAAGAATGGGAGTCGCTCCGAGTCGCTCTCACGGGGCGCTTATTAGCTATGCCTCGTCTCCACAAACTGTGTTTGGATTTAATGACTACCAAAGCATAGATGAGTTTGAAAGTAATGTTGATAAGGCTCCTTACTTAGGAGGAAGCAGACGTATTGATAGTGCTTTAACATCTGCAAAAACAATTCTAGATGGTGGTAGACCACGAGCCATCAAGGTACGTTTATTCCTCCAAATGAAGCCTAACCACTCCCCTTCCACTTCCCTTTCCTTACTTTTCACGACAGACCTACCTCAGTGGCTTTTTACGTCATGTAACTTTTAACGAGAAGCAGACCGTGTACATTCAAGGTATGTTGTCCTCCAAGGTCAAGTTTCTTCCTTTTCATGTCATGACTGACCTGCATGCCCTAGTTCAACTAGGTGCGTTTTATGAGTTGTTAATTAGTTAAGAATAAGATGCACACCACGGACTATCAAGGCAAGCTAATCCCCTGACTAGTTCCACGTCGCATATGTTGTGTATATATACATGATAAACATGTATATTTAATGATGCTGCATATCATTATCTATCAAGACAAGTTCATTCTTCTACGCTTCCTTCCCTCCCCTTTCCACTGAGAAACTTATTTTTATTTCCCTTGCTGTTTGTCTGTCTGGTGAATGCGGTAAATATACTCGACTGACTTATCCCACAAGGTCTGTCGCTTATTGTCATTGTGCTAATGTAAGTTTGATTTCTATAGATTGTGGTCCTGTTAACTGCAGGAGTACAAGTCTCAGATGTTGTGAAACAACAGTTGAATGAAGCCACCAAAGGCCTACGATCCTCTGGCATCCTGACGTACATCATTGCTATTGGTAAACACTCCAATGTTAAAGACCTTACACCAGTTGTTGACAGGCCTGAGGATCTTATGATGGTGAAAACATTTTCTGATTTAGCTCCCTTCGTAAAAGATGCCCTACGACGTGTAATGAGTGGTAAGCACGAAGAAAATATAGTTTATCCGCACGTCTATGATTCACCTGCATTTGATGCATGAAAATGTGGATCTTTTTGATCTTGAGGATCTGGACTTAACACCTTTGCTATCATTGAGGGGCTGTTTATATGGAGGCCCCAAGGATAAACAAAACAAAAGAATTCAGCCCGCTTACCGGGCTCGCCTGGCTCGCTGGCTCGCCTCCACCTCCATATAAACAGCTCCTCAATGTGTTTAACTGACTATCAAATATTCAAAAAAAAAATTGTCATTTACTGGAGAACAATTGCTGATAGTAAGTTCCTTCATTGATATTCCACTAGTGGCCACACTAGTAATTTAAATAACATTTTGTTGAGCAATTTCATATTGATTAATCACCTCTCGCTTATTATGTTTCTTTTTCACTCTTATAATCTTTTTCTATCTAGATCTGTGTTACGCTCCTCTCATGTTCTTGTTTCCACACCCCAACACCGTAACACTACCAGGGATCGTGAGTTCAAATTCCCACCGAAACACAGATTGTTTACACTGCTTTCTCAAGGGACATTGCCCTGAAAGTTTCCTTGCAGGAGTTCCCTTTCCAGTATTACATCTTTTACTCTTATCATCTGTTTACTCATTCTCTGAAGCCTACGTAGGCGGCCTAGTTTCACAAGCGACCGAAGCAGAAGCGGAAGCAACATACGAAGACTATTAAGTGTTACATTTCGTGAAAGAAAACAATGAGCATTACTGAACCTAGTATGTTGCTTCTACTTCTGCTTTTGTCGCTCGGGAAAACCAGGCCTAAGAGCTCCGGTACTTGAAGTTTATGATAGTAGCTTTGTGGGGTACCCACTTGAAGATCCACACATTCACTCCCTATACCGGCCACTACTCCTTTCTTCAGTTCCCTTGTTCTATTACAACAGTGATATTTTTGTTGTTACGTAACACCATGATATAATTTCCCCTAATACATGAAATACACCGATCTATTCAGGTATCACCTCGCGGCTTCAGTTTAAATCGGACATTGTTTTCATGATTGATGGATCTAATGACGTCACCAGCAGTACCTTTAATCGTCTAAAACTCCTCGTCAAATCCTTAGCTCGGTACTTCAACATCCAACCCGGAGCCTCGCGAGCTGGTGTCTTAGTCTTCGGTTCTTCTTCGAATGTAATTCTTCGACTTGGCGGAGACCAGTCTCTTGCAACGTTCGACTACGCCCTTGATCGTGCTACAGCAGTCGGTGGTTCACGCAGATTAGATCGTGCGCTTGAAGATGGTGCACGGCTTCTTCTCGATGCCCGCCCAAATATTCCGAAGATTGCTGTTTTACTAACAACTGGACGACAAGCTGAGGAACTTGGCGCAAAACCACTGGGCGTTGCTAGACAGCATCTAAGAGATCTTATGGCAAGGATTTATGTGATTGGTGTTGGTAAGGGCGCTGATGTTAAACAGTTAAGAGAGATTGCGTCCACACCCAAAGATGTGTTCTTGTTACCTAATATTGGTGATTTGTTGTCCAGAGTTACTTTGATATCACAACACACTAAGAATACAGCTAAACAAGGTGAGTTTCAAAATGATATGTCAGCTTTATGGTGATGAGGGAGGGAGGGAGGGAGGGAGGGAGGAAGGGAGGAAGGAAGGAAGGAAAGGTTCATAAATCACTATTTATTAGTATTCAACTCCTATGTACTCGAAGAAGCAAAAAGAGATAATAAATCTTGTTGTTGTTGTTACTTAATCCGACTATTAAAAACATTATTGAAAATAATGATGTTGCTCAATATGATACTAAAATAAATAACTGTTTATTTAAGTGTCCTAGTCTTATAGCGCTCGCGCACTAATTGGGGGACACTATACTCTCACACTCACTACCTCTACCTTGAATATTTTGCAAGTAATCACTCGACTCACCAGTTCGTTTTTGATGGAGGGAGGAAAACCGGAGGACCCGGAGAAAAGCCCTCGAAGCAAGGGAGAGAACGAACTAACAAACTCAACTCACATGAATTGCCCCGTCTGGGAATCGAACCAGGGACCACAGCGGTGAGAGGCAAGCGGTCTAACCACTCGGCCACCCTTGCTCCCCGAAAAAGATAAAGATTCCTCCCTTTTTCCTCTATCTCTGTTTTCTATATGTGTAATTATTACTCAAAACATCAATTTATTGTTTTTTTGCATGCAATCTTTTTAGAGAAACCTCGTGAGCCACATCCACCAACAGATCTCATTTTCCTGATCGACTCTTCTGACGAAGTCACTAGTGATGCCTATGAGCGGCAGAAAGAAATCATCAAATCTATTTCAAGATCATTTGATATAGGCTCTGCAAAGACCCGAGTAGCTGTAGCTGCTTATAGTGATCGTGGAAGGGTTGTCATAAATTTTAACTCGTATGGTAACATTATCGATCTTCATAGAGGAATTGAGACCATACCGTATATTGGAGGGAAGAGAAGGCTCGACCAGGCTGCTCAGCAGGCGGAAGTTCTAGTTGCCAGAGCTCGTCCTAAGGTAGAGTATCTTGATTTTTGCTGTATAATGTTGCCTCCTTTAAATTTGTTGTATTAAAAGTTGTTTAGGTTGTCTCATCCCCGAAATGAAACCTGATGGTAGGGTTGCATTGGTTGGGTCTGCTTCCCTGGTTGCTAATTTTCTGTACAATGTTAATACTTTTAATGTTTTTAATATGATCTTGAATATTCCGTGGTTACCAATTTCTGTATTGCAGTGAAGTAGTGCAGGATATTTGTAGTTCAGCTTTATGGAGCACATGCGTATACCAAATACTCTTACTCGTATTAAATCAGTGCTTATCGTTAGTTTCTGGACATAGTATAAGCTCGGCACTCGATCAGTTGCAGGCTGGTCCTTTCGTATCCACATACAAAAATAAGGAAAAATACGCGAGTGGTCGTACAAATCAGCATGGATCAGGTAGCATGAAAGCAACGCAATTTATCTTTTACAAGGATTTTGTTGCATAGCACAACTTTGCTTGCCAAGGGCTTTAGAATTGTATCAATTAACATGTCTTCTTCCCTCATTTTCATATCACTCGATCCTTTGAGTTGACTAGACTGTGTTCTCTTTCTCAGGCCAACAAAGTGATCTTTTTCCTAACTACTGGTCGCCATCAACCAGGAGTTGGATCGATTCCCCTTCGAACCGCAGCCTTACCTCTCCACGAAAATAAGGCTCAAGTGTTTGCAATTGGTATTGGCTCTCGTCCTGATATCAAGGAACTGCGTCAGCTCACACAGCAAGAGGGAAACGTGTACATGATTCCTTCTTCTGGAAAGGTTATGCCTGACGTTCGTTTTATAATTGAACATGTGGCTATAGGAACCGGTAAGAGTTGTTAAATGATAATATATACAATTAAAGTTACAAAACTACTTCTATTTTTGCAACGTTTGACGCAATGAGAAGTAGCGCCACCTGAAAATTATCATTCTGGTAATGGTGCTTCCTGACTACTAAAGTTGTTATCATAACCTTACATGCTTTATTCGTTCATTATTTGTAGTGATGTTATTAAGGAATCTTGGCTTTCACAAACGATAAACTTGAACCTCTCTGCTTCTTGTACCTCTTTATCTTTTGTGGAAGTCAAGTTTTTTACGAAGACAATGCTGGTTCTTCGTTATTGTTTTACATCGTCTTCACGACTACCAAGCAGCGAACTTGAAGCAAACTTTGTCGCGCACGTGACATCGGCTTTAACGCCGCATCGTTTTTATGAAACCACCACACCAAAGATGTATTTCCTCGCTGACGCATACTGTATTGAAATATGCATTTTGTTGTGATAGACGGCGAAAAGAAAGTCCATGACCAAAAAACCGATTTACTATTTGTGGTGGACTCCTCAGACAGCGTAGGAAAACCAAATTTTGTCAAATCTAAAGCCTTCGTCAAAGCTTTCTCAAGGGCCTTCAACATCGCACCCGAGAAAACTCACGTTGCGTTCATCAGCTTTGGCGACACTCCCGACTTAAGCATTCGGTTCGGTGAGCACACAAGCACGTCTGACTTTTTAAGAGCGGTAGATAATGTGGCGTATGTTGGTGGAATCAAAAGACTCGACAAAGCTCTTGTCTTGGCCGCGCGCATTTTACAGAAGGGTCGCCCAAGCTCTAAGAAAATTGCCGTTATAATCTCTGACGGAAAGCAAAGCTTAAGACCTGGGGTAGAGCCGTTGGACTTGGCCGCGCAGCCACTTCATGGATTGGGTGCTAAAGTTTACGTTATTGGAACTGGTGATAATGTAGACGTTGATAAGCTACGATTGATTGCACAGAAACCTGGAGATTTGTTTATCAGTAGATTTTATGATTATCTACTGAGGCAGATTAGATACGTTTTGAGCCAAATGACAATTGGTAAGTCTCCGCTTAATATATATCTTCAAACCGACTTAACGATTTCTTTTGACAATTGCGTTGCTCATTTGCCTCGATGTTTTGTATCTTTCTAGGCCCTACAAGGGTTGGTCCTTCAGGTTATGTCGCGGACATCATGTTCTTAGTGGACTCATCCAACGAATTAACTAACCAAGAGTTTGACCAACAAATCGACTTCCTTAAAGCCATCTCAAGACGGCTCAACGTCTCTCCTGTCGGCACGCGCGCTGCCTTTATTACATACGGTGACAACGCCCAACTAAACATTAACTTCAACTCCTACAACACAACCGCGGAGTTTTATTCCAAGCTCTCTCAGCTTCAAAAGAGGGGTGGTGGCCAGAGACTTGACAAAGCCATCGAGCTAGCTGGACAGACATTCTATGGTATTAGACGAAATGCAGCCAAAGTGCTTATAATATTAGCTAAAGGAAAGCCAATTACTGATCCCGATTCCAAGTCCTTGGTGGAGGTGATAAAGCCCCTGAAGAACCAAGGCATTATTACTAACGTTCTGGCAATCGGCCCTGGTCTTGATATCGTGGAGCTCACTAGTGTGGCTAGAGGGCCAGAAAACATCTTGTTTGTGAATAGTTTGGGTGCCATGAGGTTACAGATTGAGCGAATTTGGAAACACATCGGTAGGTTGCTTCACTTTTATTCATTACTAATTTCGCATCATTTATTGTAAATCGGCATTGGATAATTCTCACCTTTTCTTTTTGGTCAACGTTAGTCTCGATTGCGCTTAATGCATTCTTTATAAACAGCCAGTGGAAAAGCAACAAATGAAATGAATGAACAAATAAAATACTTTCAAATCCCACGGGTTATTGCTCACGTAGATTCGAGGCTAATCGACACAACTCGAAAATAGAGTATTAAAGAAATATTGCTATGTAGATCGCTTATGTTGATGCTGATGATGAACAAACTCCTATGTGTTCCAGTTTTGTGTTAGCTGCACGTAATATTTCAAAGGTAGTCCCATTATTATATTATTAACCTTCCACAGCAGTGTTACAAAGGCAAAACACTGGTTGTTTGTGTGATGTGTTACGTTTTGTAAGGTTTTGTTACACTGAGCAATAGACGATTCCAAAAATGGCGAGCTCATTGTTCACGAGAGCGCCGGAGGCCAGAAAGGTCTCCAAAATCATCATGGCATCAAATGAGTCTAAGTATATCCTGTAATATGCACAGAAAACAGTTATTCAAAAGGAAGAAGAACAACACATCGTCTTTGATAACAATAGAACTCTGGTGTCGCCACGCTTATTTTCTGGTAACAAGGCCTTTGTGGCCTCGTTCTAATGTTTTCGGTACAAAATACAGCGACACATGGGAGAGCGACAGATGCATAAGAGACATCTGGTCGCTACAACAGAATTTTAATGTTTTTCATGATTTTGCTCATCATTGCACGCGGACACAATACAAAATTTTGCTGTTGGCCTTGCGTGTATGTCGTAATGTCTTTTGCGACCTGTTATTTTAAATACCTCTTATGGGTGCATATGGTGCAGGGGCAGAGGTGCAGAAGCGTATTGCTGTGACTTTCCAAACACATTCTATTTCATTGTAGTTGGAACAACCGTCGTAAGCTGCAACCAAACACTGGATGTTGGCATCGTGATGGACTCGTCTGGTAGCCTGGGAAATTGCATTATTCCAAAGAGCGTGACTTTATCAAATCTATCATTCGAGAACTTGTCACCGCGTCCCCGCGTAGTCGCGTTGGAATTGTACCATTCAGTGACTACGCAGAGGTAGCAATCGACTTTAATGACTTTGAAACCATGTCATCGTCTGCTCTTGATGCGAGCATAGATGGTCTGCCGTACGAACAGGGCAGGACACGAATAGACAGAGCACTTGATGTGGCAAACAGAGGTCTGTTCACAAAGAAACGTGTCGGGGTACCTCAGGTAAAATAAAACGTTTCTCATAACCCGAAATGTTTAATTTTAGATGGATGTGGTCTGCTGCTTTTTCCGAACGTAATAAGCCCCTAGCGTGATGACTTTGTGACCCCCACTAGTTAAAACTATAATTGTGTTTGTATTGAATATGAAATGCTCTTGAAAAGGATTCTGGTATAGAGGGGACAAAAACCTCATCATCTAGGGGCTTATTAGCCGCGACATATCTTAACAACATTTCAACGTGTAATCTTTGTTGCTGCAGTTGTAAAAGTTATCGTCGAGAGGAGGGGACAGGAAGAGAGCGACAGACTAAGATTATATTTTATAGGGAAAATCATTTTTTTTACGATTGGCTCTATTTTCTGTAAATTTTAAGTTACCTCTCTTGGACTTTTGGTTAGTCCAGGCTGAGAGATATCGCACAAACGAATTTCTTCCCAACATTCAACTATTGGCAAGAGGTTTACTAAATTTCTCGACTCAGTGATGATGAGAGTTCTCTCTTCCATTTTTCCTCTTACAATGATTACGTCACAATACATTTTGTATAGGAAATAATATGGTTACGAGTGCAATTTAGAATAAATTTGCACGAGTGAGTTTTCAAAGAGTTCAAAATTGCACGAGCCCGTAGGGCGAGTGCAATTTGTGCTCTTTGAAAACTCACGAGTCAAATTTATTCTACATTGCACGAGTAAACCATATTATTTCCTTTTAATAATATACATGCAAAAATTCAAGCAAAATTTTCAAGTTTTCTCTAGCTTTTCAGTTGAAAAATCAGGTTAGCGCGCGCCCAGTGTTCGAAAGCGACCTGACGATGTCGTCACCAAGCGCGCGCTCAAGGAAAAAATTCAAAACTTTTCACCCGAAACTTGGGCACTTTGTGACATTTTTCTTGCATATTTACGACAATTTTGGCAACAAATCCCGCTAAAAGTGTTTTATAAATTGTTTCTTTGATGAATAAAAAGAAGAATTTGACGTTTTAGTGCATTTTGACTGTTTTCTGCCAAAAGAAATTTGCACTAAATTTCCTTTTTTTGGCACTAAATTTCCTTTTTTCTGCACTAAATGTCCTCGAAACAGCACTGCTCTTAGCCAATCAGCATCGAGAAATTTTTGCATGTATATTATTAGGAATGCAATACGACACCTGTTACGAAAGTTGCTAGACATTAGTTAGTAATAAATATTACGGCTCTTAACTGCTGAAGGACAAGCTCAAAACCTAGACGAGTTAATCCTGAGAAAGGACCCATGTCGTTGCTCTAATCATTAGGCACAGAAAGTCACGCCAAATTATTTTTCAGGTCCTTATATTGATAACAGATGGTAGACAGTCCAAAGACCCAGGTTACATACCAGTCAACCAAGCCATAATTCCACTAAGAATCAAAGGAATTGAAATACTAACTGTGGGTATTGGCAAAGATATTGACCTCAAAGAACTCAAACTCATTACCGCTGACAACAAAAATGTGTTTATTGTTGGCGCTTTTGATGAATTAGAAGGAATTGTTAGAGGACTGGTAACCAGATCTTGTTCCTTATAAGGTAATTCAGTTGTTGTTGTTGTTGTTGTAACGTGACTTAAGTTTATTTTCCTTTAATGTACAGCGAACTATCTAACAGTTTTATAATTCGGACAATTCGTGGTAATCTACCTTATAATTTCCAGTCATTTCATAACAAGTTACTTTAATACTTTCTGAAAAATTGGCCCCCTGCGTCGAAAAATAGATAGATGTTGG
The DNA here is from genome assembly GCA_029948255.1 of Telmatactis stephensoni. Lineage (NCBI taxonomy): Eukaryota > Metazoa > Cnidaria > Anthozoa > Actiniaria > Isophelliidae > Telmatactis > Telmatactis stephensoni. Next base: position 351,222 of record JALIZF010001919.1, on the reverse strand, counting down.
TGTCGAATATGTCGGGATCATAAACCGTCAAAATATAATCATTTTTTAAATAGCTTATAAAAGAATGGGTCACAAAAATCGGCAAGTAAAAGGAAGGGTTTTAGAGTGGGCGAATTTATTATGATCGCGATGAACATCGCTTCTCAGAAATGTAAGGGAATATTTCTATTGCTTGACAGCTTTCACGGTACATGTTTGTTCAAGCCTTTCGATTAATTCTGGAATATAATTTGATTTGAATACATTTGATTTCTTTCTATTTCAGAGCAGCTCCAGCCTCGAAATAAAGAATTTGACTGCACGATGCATCTACGTATATATATTAAGTTCTAAAAATTTGTTACGCCGTTGCGAGACTTGCCATTGCTCAGAGGGAAGGAGTAAATTTTTTTTCGGACAAGGAATTTCATATATGGAAACAAAGGTGGACAAGATTCATGCTCAGAAACGGAAGGACATGTGAAAGAGGCACTTCCAGTACCCTCCTCTCTCCCTTTGATTAATGACTTTTCCTCCCTAAAATGCATCAGAATGACAATCTGTCCGAGAACACTCTGTGATTGCTCTCAAAAAGGGTGGTTAAGGGTAACAATGATTCTCATCAGGTCAAACCATTGTATAACATTGTAACTCATTACTCTACTCATTTTTCATTGAGTCACAAAAATTGGGCGCAACTTATGAACTTCTGAAAGTATGTTTTAAAAATAGGTGTTTCAAACTAGTAATTAAGACAAGTATATGTCAAGTCATTATTTTTTCAAAGTTTAAAAAGTTAGTTTTTTCTTTTCTTTTTGGTCCTGGTTTCATATCAACAAAGTTAGTAGTCTGAGGTAGTTTTGCTCAATTATCTCAGTCAGCGCTGGATATCTGAATTTTATATTTTGTATCAATAAAATCATATTTTGTTTTCCTTTGTGACATACTTTATTTGTGTCCTGGAATTGTAAAGTAGGCTTCAACTTGTGTTTTTATTATCCTCAAAGAAACCTTTCCACAGATCACGAACCACCACCATCATCATCAACAACAATAACAACAAACAGTCACTTTACACATACTTTATCCAAAGACAATTTTAATTAAAACCACCATTGTGATTTCTGTCTATAATATCATAGCACCATTTTCTTGACAGCTGGCAAACATCACGTTAAATTGTTTTGTCGTATATTTTGTAAGCGTTGTCTTATCCCATCATCACACGCTTTGACACTTCAAGGTCAAAAAAACCCTTAAGCGCCTTGACTTTATATCTATTCTTTTCCAATAAAGTTTACATGGACTCAAATTACCAGATTAAATCTGCAGAGGAAGGAAAGTAGTTGCTTTTTCCAGCAAGATCAAGGAATAGGATGCTTTGGCTTACTTAGAGATGAACAGATATATCGTTTGCATTGCTCTGGCAAGTGCGGCTGCACTCTTATCCATTGGGAACGGCAAATCTGGTGATCAAGGTATGACTAACATAAAAACTAACTTTCAGAATTACTATCCAAGATAAGCCAAATACCTCGATTAAGTGACTTTTATTTAACCCAAGACAGAAAAGATGACTATTTAGTGCGAACTACTTAATAAAGAGCAAAAGAAAATAATGAATTTAAAGTCTACCTAGAGTGATTTTACCCGCGAAAGAAAGATGCGGACTATTTAGTTTGTACTAGATGATAAGAACAAAAGTAAACAATAGGTTTAGAGTCTACTGCTAACTACTATGCGTACTATTTTTTCATGGTTTGAATTAAATCACTCGATCTACTCACTGTTAGGCAACGTTTTCATGGGTTGAATACAACCAGTATTATGCCAAGCATTAAGAGTGGTCGGTACAAATAATATATCTTGAATCCTTACTGGCGACGTGGGCTTCGGAAAGAAGTTAGAAAAAATAGAGCTGCATACGTTGAAGTTAAATCCTAGAGGAGTATATATTTGGAATTTCTAAAATTGCTCATGTTGGGATCATCTTTAAGATTTGGCTATTTAATCTCTAAAATGATCTTTCAGGCACTCGTGGTTGAATAGGGTTCATTTTGACACTATACACTGACAAGTGACAGGTCCATAGAATCGAAGTTGGTCTCGTAATCAAACGTCTTGTGTACCCCAGCTTTTCGGATAGGATGATAATGGTATTTTTGTATATATTTGGGCGAAAGTATACTTTAGCCGTTCGGTCACTTTTCTGGAAAAGAACAACATTGATGCGAAAAAGTTCAACAGAGTTCCCAAACAAGCTATTTACCAATTAGTTTCATGTTGATAATATGTGTATACAGTTAGGTTCGTTTGTTCGTACCTTTGTGTTTGGCTATCAACTTCTTTTAGTTGTGATCTCCGTCCTCGGTATTCTTCTGATTATCACTTTATATTATAATTATTTTATTTTTTCATTCAGTCCCAGTGTTATCACCTTAATATCAAATTCAATATTCAGGTCAACCTCCAAAGCATGCATGCATGCAGTAGACGAGACTCCGCAAAAAGTACGGAGCTTGTTTAAGCGCTGCCGCCGATTAAGCGCCGCCTTCGATTTAGCGTCGCATCTGAGGGCAAAATTATTAAGCGCCGCCCTCGAATTCGCACTATGCGGAATAATTGAAGCGCTTGTCAGACTATAATCTTCCAGATCAATAACGAAAAAATACAGTATGGTAAAATTCAACGTTGAATATTTTTTGTAAGAATAAGGTTTGGATGCGTTTATTTTGTTTTCGCCATTTGCTAAACGTATTAAATCGTTTATAAATATGATTCTTTTTAAAGTGCCGTCCAGGAATAAGCACCTTATCTGAAATCCCAAAAATTTAATTTAATACGTGCCGCGGCGCTTAATTAAAACGAGTAAATAAGTAATCGTTTTTACGCGAATACCGTTTCTAACCAAATTGTGCACTTTGTCGCACAACTGCAATATCGAAAGAGGCCTATTTCCTCCAGTTGAGCTATCCCTACCTTATATTAAATTAGAATCATCCTCTGGGACTTACAAACACAAATAATACCAACCAGGTTCACTCGAACAGAATTTTTACTAACTAGTTAGAAAACTTCTGGGCTGTGTGGGATTTGAACCCACGACCTTCGGAGACCTAGCCCGATATACTTTACCAACTGAACAATTTGAAATTCTTTGATGAGGTAGACATAATCATTAGTACCCTAGATGATCTCACACGCCGGCTGGCCTGTATGTGCAAATCCCAGTTCTACAGTGATGATCTTTCTTTCGTTTTTTTAATTGTTCAAGAATCAATTAAAAATTAATGTAAGTCAAGAATTTAGGTTCCAGAGTTTCAAGTTCCTTTTGTTTATTGCGTTGTTCAAGAATTAATTAACATGTAAGTTAAGAATGTGGGTTTCTGCAAAAAGTCCGTTTTCATTTATTATCTCTGGTCCTCTTTTGAACTTTTTGTCTTGCTTCGCCATCATTGATCAAATCCATTACCAATGTTTGACTTTTTCCACGACCTTTTGACATTACACATTTGACAAACAATGTATGCAGAATGGTTGCCACCGAGCTCTTATTTTCAAGTAGTTTATCTGTCAATGAAAAGCATCCCTACCGCATGGATTTCTGACCCCAGTGTGGGAGACAAAAAAACAGACAAGTACCCATCGTAACTAGTGCCAACTGCCTTCCATGCCAACATGTACCACTAATATGTGAGGAATGTATAATGGGCGTTTGGGAAAAGTCTGAGCTCTGGATCCGCCCCTGTACAAAGTGCTGGGCCCATTAGACATCAAGTAAATCTTCAAACGGATGATTTTATGCCTTTTCGATCATGAAAAGACTTAAATATTGTCACTTGTAATAATAAACTTCAAAATGGCGTTATAAGCCCGACCACTATAGTAACGACACCTCCAATACGGACATCTTTCTCCCGCCCTTCGGTGTCCGCATTTGAGAGGTTACACGGTAACTTGTTCGATGTGTTTTTCTTAAATCCATCAGATTGACCTTGGCATAGTTGGCACCGGTGCCTACTAGACGGAGAACGATCTTCCTATCAGTCATGTCCTCTTTAGATGCATGTAAGCTATTTCCGATCCGCTATTTCAGTTTAAACGTTTCTCCTTTAAATTAAAAGTAGATCTCTCATTGGATCACCTCATTCTCTTAAATATTAGATTCTGTATTTGAGGTGCATCCAAATTTTCATATGTATCCAAACTAAAGAGGTCTGATTTCGACCATCCATATTTTCAGTCGTATCCACTTTGTTTAACATCGATTACAATTGTCACCGCATCATTTTTATTTTATTTACTGGTAAAATTTGAGTGGAAGCACTTGAAAAACTACTAGGGTTTAAGATATTTCCCAGACGATGTCAAGTGCCATAATGAGCTACTACAACTTTGGAGATCTACAGATGTATTTTGGGTCTGATTGTTTCAATATAATGGACAAGTTCAGCTCGCTGGACACACTCTAAATGATAAGGGGATATATAATCACCGGTGATCGACACGCTCGATTGCATTGTCGATTGTTAATGTTACTGTTATTTTTATTATTTTCCTTTACAAAATAGCAATTCTACATTTATTTCTTTCATCATTTCTCTTTATTATTTTCTGTTTTCATTAGCCCCAAGTGAATGCTTCCTGCCAGTCAACCTTGCCATCCTCGTCGACGTTACATACTTCAAAGCAAACTACCACCCTCATGGTTTCCGTAAAGTGAAGACATTTATCAAACAGTTGTCCAAGTTCCTTGGGATGTACCATAGTCAGTTGGGCGTGGTCGAATATGACGAGTTTGCCGCTTATTTGATAGCTGTTCGCAGTGACGGGAGCCATAGCAACGGCTTTACTAGTGCCATTAAGAACCTTCCTTATCCGTCATCTCAGGTTTGGACATTTCGAACAAATAATTTTCTAGTCAGCTTGCAGCCGGAAAAACGGTTTTCGAGCGACCTGGAGAGATGAGAGAATCTTTTCCCAACCTTTTACTATGTCTAGACTATGTCTATGTCTTAGGCTATGTCTCGAGGTTAATAATTTGTGATTCTTTTTAGTCCATGGAGCCTGCCAGAATTGACATTGCAATCCACCTAGCCATGTCAAGGATCTTTTCAAGGCATTCAGAACTCCCTAAAGTACTCCTGTTACTAGCCACAGGGCAGCAAGCAAGTCACAGGCATGGCGACAACCTAAAGCCTTTCTTAAGGAAACTTTCTCGACAGTCTATACATACTCTGATAGTAAGTCTTGGTCGAGCTACAGATGAACAGCAATTGAGAGATTTTGTAGTGGTGAATAGTGATTTGATTGTGCTAAGTGGATTCAAGACCCTGCTCCCATCAGCACTTGATACCAGCAGGCATATTTGTAGTCTATCAGGTATGCCTGAAAATAATTTTCTTTGCTTGTCTACGATTCATGTTTACATTAAATAAAGCGACACCTAATATTTAATTTTGATCCTATGAATGACTGATCCATCCAATCTATCGTCAGAAACTTGAATTACTTGAACGCTGTACTGAGTTTTAAAGAGATGATCAGTGAATAAGTGATTGATGGATTGACAGCTCAGATGATTCAAGGCTGATTGGCCCTTGATTGGACTGTTGGTTGATTGATGCTGGATAGTTTGATGATTGCTTAATTAACCGATTAAACTGTCTTACATATTAAGTGCACTGCTATTATAAATACACTGATGATTGACTGAATGGAGCAAGGGTGATTTACTTACGGAGTGTGCGCTTGACTATAGTCATGTGCTCATGTCTCAGTTTGGAATGTTGATATATTTATCCGCAAAATGAGTACACGAGCGCGGGACGTTATTTGATACATGTAATAACTTCAAGCATCCCCCTTTCCATTTATCAATCACATTATGCCTTTATGTACTTAGTCACTTATAACATCAATTTATTAAGTGATTTCCAAATACGCATTTACTTTAGTTATTTACTTTGTTTCTTAAGGCCGATTTACATGGTACGATTTTGCCTACAACTTGTCGCATACAACCTGCCTACGACATGTCTTAAGCACCATTCACACGCTCACGACTATCACGCCATTTTCATACGACTGTCGTAGGATTTTAAATCATGATTCAAAATGCTACGACAAATGTTAGGCCGCATGCGACTGTCTTAGAGGAGTCGCAGGGGCATTCACACGGCACGACTTTGTTCTAAGATGTGTTGTATACGTCAAGTTGCGTGCGACAATCGTACCGTGTAAATCAGCCTTTATACATCTTTGTTCTACAGCTCCAACAACATGTTTGAACAAAGCAGATATCGTCTTCCTGGTCCAAACTAATGAGAACCTACAAAGCCGAAATGGTAATTACATCAAAGATTTTATCATCGCCCTTGCACGTGGCCTCAATGTTGGACGTCATGGTTCACGTGCAGCAATCATAGGTTTTCGTGAAGAATCCAAGCTTTCGGTCTGCTTCAATGATACATGGACAATTAATGATTTCAGTGCCGCGGTTCGTAACCTTCGTGATGTGAGAAGACTTTATGGACGATACTCATTTGTAAGACTCGATAGAGCGATTTCACTTGCTTTCAAAGAGTTCACGGATGACCATCATTCAGAAAATTCAAGGTTTTCGAAAGTTCTTCTCGTCATCTCAGACCAGAAACACTTTGGTAGTAGTTATGCACCTCTTTATCGTGCGATCGAGCCCCTGCGACAAGCTGGAGTCGTTGCGTATGGTGTTGGTGTTGGTGAAAGAAGGAGAGGTGATTTAAAGGTGTTGGCAAAGAGGAAAAATTTGTTTTTTCGTCATTCATTTCATGACTTGACAGGACTAACTGGAAATGTTGTAAAGACTGTTTGTGCGAGTATCGGTAAGATTTATGTGTTTTTATGTGTCTTTGGATCATAGGACATAAGTATAAGCATAATTACAGGCAAAATGGCTAATGAACATGTACAGTTGAACTACCTTGGTTTCTTTGCAGCTCCAAGTCCTTGCGCCAAATCAGTAGACATTGTCTTTATTCTCGAATCTTCATCTTCGACAAGTGAAGGCTTGTTCTATCTAATGAAGGAGTTCATCAAGAGGTTCGCCAGCAATTTCCTTGTCTCGGGCCACCATGTCCAATTTGGAGTTATCGATTTCGATGAAAAACCCTTATTTAGTATAAAACTTGGCCAGTACCCAACAATCGATGGTTTCGTTAAAAAAATTGAAAGGTATGTGATTGCTAAATTGTTGAATGATTTATGCATTTAAATTGTATCTGGTTTGTTCGTTTGTTTGTTTGTTTGGTTGGTTGGTTGGTTGGTTGGTTGGTTGGTTGGTTGGTTGTTTGTTTGGTTGGTTGGTTGGCTGGTTGGTTGGTTGTTGGTTGGTTAGTCAATTGGTTAGTTGGTTGCCGGGTTGATTGGTTACTTGTTTGTTCGTTCGTTCATTCATTTGTTTGTTTGCTTTAGTAGAATTTTCATCGTGCACTACATTTCCACTTTTTTCCTTTTATTCTTAGCTTCAAAATTCAGTTAAGTTCGAACTGGAGGGCATCTTCAGCGGTCCGTCTGGCAATCGAAGATCTCTTTTCTCTTCACTCTGGATCGAGACCGGGAGTAAAGAAAGTTGCACTGTTACTGGTAACAAGTGGAATTACTTCGATGGTGAGGTCAACATTACCCAAGTCTGATCTTCTAAAATTATATATAGTTGCTTTTGGCCACCACAGAACTAATCCTGCTTTAGGAGACTTTGTAGAAGAAGAAAGAGATTTGGCAGTTATTGAGAATATGGATCAAGTTCAGTCACAAGCACAGCAACTTAGTCAACTGGTTTGTGAAACTGCGGGTACGAAAGATGAAACGCACGTACGTGCGTTAGTGTCAAATTCTATATGCTTCCCTGCTTACATGCATGGTTCAGTTAAAACACGAGAGAAGAGTTTGGAGAAGCACGGCAGACAATGAACGTTTTTGACTCCTCACTTTCAGCTCTCCTTACGACAACTTTTTTTCACGTACTATTCGATTTGCAACGAGCGATCTGAGATAACCTTAAACGAAATTTTTGTTCGGAATGATTGTGTTTTCTGGCTAAATTGGAAGTCCTTAGTCAAACGTCATAACTTTTGTACCAAAACTGTATAGTTTAGCTGTGAATATATCGGAATTCATAGTCAGTTTCTCGGTCGAATGTTTAATTTACTCCTACTGATGCCAGTGTTCCTTTTATTTCAGACTTCCCAGTTATTCCCACCCCAGTTGATTTAATCTTTGTAATTGATTCCTCTCGCAAGATCGGCAAATCGAATTACCAAAAGCAAAAAGATTTCTTCAAGTCCTTCCTCGCCAAACTCCCAATTGGGCCTCACGAAACCCGCATCGGTGTTGTCGTCTACAGCTACACGGCTTCGGTCGCAGTAAAACTGAATGACCACTACAAGACCAAAGACCTTTGGAAGGAAATTGATAATTTACCATTTCAAGGAAGATCGGCAAAAGTTTCCGAAGCCTTTGTGGCAATCAAACGAGAGCTCTTGGAGGAATCAAATGGAAGAAGAAAACATATTCCCGCGGTTGTCGTTTTCGCTGGTGAAACGAAAAATCTGGAATCACAACAGTTTTTGCTCAAGGCAAGTCGATATTTTTGTCATGGTACACATTAAACAAAGAGTGTTTGGACATTTGTGGTTACTGAGTTTGAGGTAGCAAAAAGTCTATTGCTTAACTTGCAATTACAACTTGCCATTACCTGTTGGGCCTTATATAGTATGTCTGCGTTTTCCGTATCAGGAGTTCAAGGCAATGGTAGCGAAGTTTGGCGAAGTATTTAGCTCCAACCGACTCAGTCGTTTTTCATATATTTCATTCAATAAAAATATTCTTTTTACAGAATTTCTCTTCTTCTATGAGAAAGAAAAACTTGGAGGTAATCCCAATTAACTATAGGCCGTCAAGTAAAGAAGCATTCCTTTGTTGCAAATTTTGGACAAAATGTACTAAAAGCGACATCGTTTGCAAGACTGGGTGACATATTACATTCATTGTCTGTGAAGGTAGCAAAGATTATCACAAGTAAGGAATATACAAATAGAGCCTCTATGATCTATGTGATTCTTCTTGTTGCGTGCTTCTTCTTTTTACGTGCTTCTTCTTCTTGTTACGCGTGCTTCTTCTTCTTCTTCTTCTTCTTCTTCTTCTTCTTCTTCTTCTTCTTCTTCTTCTTCTTCTTCTTCTTCTTCTTCTTTTTCTTCTTCCTTATTCTTCTTCTTCATCGTCTCATCATCTTCTCTCTTCTTCTTCTTTTACTACTACTTCTTCTTCTCCTTCTTCTTCTACTACTACTACTACTACTACTACTACTACTACTACTACTACTACTACTACTACTACTACTACTACTACTACTACTACTACTACTACTACTACTACTACTACTACTACTACTACTACTACTACTACTACTACTACTACTACTACTACTACTACTACTACTACTTCTTCTTCTTCTCCTCCTCTCTTCTTCTCTCTTGTTCTTCTTCGTCGTCGCGTGCACACATGACATCGTCCCCGTCGTGACGTCATAGAGCTTTGGATAGCTGACAACTAGAGGTGAACGGATACTCATCATTTTAACGTGAAAATACGTCATGATATACTGTTTTATCTTGGCTTAAACGGGATTATCCTATAATCCACTCCACTGCTGTGAAGAATGAGGATTAAGAGGGATTAGAAGCATACCTAGCACTTTTCATCTTCAAATTTCAAAGTTGTTTACAAACCAAAGGTTATATTTGGTACCTTGCTCTTTGTTGTAGTGTCCCCAATATAGGCTAGAAGTCACTGACACTTTAATAAAGTTATTGATTGATTGATTACGCGGGATAGTCCGACTCTTAAGCCGCGGCTGGTTTTCATAAACAAATATGGTGCACGAAGTTGTAACATTGGTGTTGTCAAAAAATCGTGTCGCCTGTGCAAGCAAAAATCGCTTGTGCAGCCACGGCTTTCCTAGTGTTGTACATGCGTACTTGTTCACGTGCGATCACAACGGTTCAACACTGAAGAAGGGCTATGCCCGAAATGTCTGTTAGTTTACCAGTTTGACACTCAATTGCATGCAAAAAACTCTTGTTAATGTTTCAGTATCATTTAAAGTGTCAAGAATCAATTTGAACCTTGCTATCCTTTGTCACCTTTAAGTGGGCTTCCTGTCCCTTAGCTCCAGGTCGTCCAGTTTTACCAAAACAGGGAACGGTCGATCAAATATATGCAGCTGCAATGATGTTTCAGCTAGTGTGATGCATTAGCTTATGGCTTAGTTCAATTTGCTTTTTTCATTGCGTTGAATAAATTTCTTGTTACTATTTTTCAGGGCGTCCACCTTGTAGTCTTCCAATTCAACTGCTATTCGTAGTCGATTCATCTGGTTTATTTTCTGAACCTGAGTATTACAGTGTCAAACATTTCCTGAAAACTGTGGCTAGAGTATTAAATATCGGTATCAACATCCAAGTTGGTGTGATCTCCTATGGAAAGGATGCTTCGAATGAAGTTCCATTGGGACAACATAAAAACGCCTTTGAATTCTCTGAAAATTTAGGCGAAATCGTTAACCAGCATGCTGCAAACGCATCTCTTGTGCAAGCCTTAAGGAAGGTACCAAAAGCATTTGAGTTGAACGGCAACAAACAATCGCCATTCAAATCAAGAAAAATTTGTGTGATAATTAACAAGGGGATCCAGAAATACGACGCAGGCTCTGTAGGTGGTGCTATTAAAGCTCTAACGAACCACAAAATTAAAGTATTAGCTATTGTGGTAGGAAAAACTCAGAATGCTGTGGAACAATTCAAAATAATCCTTAACAATCCTAGTGACGTCATCATGACCGATTCGATTGCTGGACTGGACTCACTTATTTATCCGCTGACCAGAAGAGTTTGCAAATCAGAGGACACAGGTACTGAAACTAAATATGTTGTTGTTGTTGTTGTTGTTGTTGTTGGTTTTGGCTTTTCTTGTGTGCCGTAAATGTGAAGACATAAATTAACCGCCTTATCCGTAGATTGTGTTGCTTTACAGATTTCATGATATGGAATGAGTTTCGACTAGCAAGCTCGTTAAAGATCTTTGATTTATAACCAGTCGGCTCTGCACATTATATGCATAGACAGAAAATATTGATTAAGTATAAAGTACGTTCGTACTGCGCACTCTAGCTAGGCTTGTATAATAACTTTGACCTTAAGTCAGGATGAGGAGGTTGTTGGATTGACTACGACTTGTGCGCGACCATGCTTGCTTGTGCGTAAGAAATAGTCTTAACATTATTTTGATTTCCATATTTTTCTTTGCAGTTGTATTAGAAAATAATCACTGTGATGGTTTGGCAGACGTAGCTTTTCTGGTAGATTCTACAGTCAATTACGACGATTACCAAAAACAACTTGCATTTCTCAAACGACTGGCAGTACGTTTAAACGTTTCGCCCTTACTTACTCGGGCTGCACTTGTTGCATATTCGGATTATGGTCGACTTTTAATGGGTCTAAAGAACAGTCAATCTTACACGAACTTTGAAAAAGCAGTTGATCGACTTCGTTATGAGAGAGGAAGACAAAGACGCCTCGATAGGGCATTTAAATTGGTTAAAATGAGAGTCTTCAACAAGAGACATGGAGAAAGGAAGTCTGCTCCAAAGGTTGGTCAAAAATCACGAAAAGAACTATTTCAGTCTTATCTTTTTGAGTTAGTAGAAGACTGCTAATTCTCAGTTTTAATCGATACTTAGGAATCAAAGGCCATTGCCGTAACTAAGTTCTAGAGCCAAGACTAGCTCGGGTATATGGTCTCGGTCTAGTTATTCCCGAAGGCTGGTCGAAACCCATTGAATATAGAATCAAAAATCTCAATTTCCAATTGTTCGTGCGATTTATCAATCATGTAGAATGCATTTTGTTTTGTGCTTTAGGTTGTCGTTGCGATCATTGCCGGACGGTTGTCTGGGTCGAAAACTAGTTTGAGATTGTTAGTCAAGCAGCTCGACGAGGCAGGAATTCACGTATTCTTTGCTGGATTTAGCAAGAGTACAAGTGTTAAAGATCTCCATGCCATAGCTAAGAGCCCAAGCCGTGTTATAATGATAGAAACGTGGTTTGATGTTCTGGGTTCTTACGCAGACAAAACCGGTGCTCATATCTGTAAAGTTATAAGTGAGTATCTACGGCAAAACTTTGGTTTATTAATAGCTAGAACATTGCAGGAATCAGTTAATCCTGTAGTGCAGTCTCGCAAAAGAAGAAATCCTTGTAAAAATATCCAACTTCATGACTTCTCAATTTAATGTAACGGTACGTTTTAATTGTGATGTAGTCTTCAGGGAGTTCAAAGTATGGACTCGAGAATCGAATTTGGTTTCAAAGCTACAAATATGGTTTCGTTACCAAATTTGGTATTGGGGCCAAAAGCTCATGGATTTCAAAGCATTTCAGTAGAATGCAGATTTAAAATTTTGTTTTAAAGTTGGTATTTAAGACAAAACATTAATTTGCATTGCCTTTTTCAGGAGTCTTGCCATTTTTTTATTTTATTTTTGAATTATCCAAGATGCGCCTTTTAAAATGCGACTGACTTCGTCAAAGTAAATTGATATATATTTCTTTTGTGTGTGTGTCATTTATGCTTCAAGAGCCTAAGGTGTGTCCTCGTCCAATGGATGTCGTCTTTTTAATGGATTCATCAGGAAGCGTTGGACAACACAACTTTGAGACAGAGAAAATGACAGTTAACATGTTGGCGCGATCATTGAACATGGTCAGCGGTGCTGCGCAAGCCGCTGTGGTCACCTTCAGCAATACAGCTCAGGTAAACAAAATTTCGTGAAAAAGACGTTTCAGTCATACGAGAATACAGCCAGTTAATACAATACAATACATCTAGCGACTCCTTGCAGGGGTTTCGGCACTAATTTACAAATTATTTACAAAGAAATTACAAGAAACATTGAAAAAACAAATGACCAGTGAGAATTTTTACATATTTGTTTTGGTATTCTCATCACCCATCTGTGTTTTGTCGGTTTTTTTTAATGGTAACACGGCATTACGTTGCTAGCACAACCTCCTTTTCTTGTCTTGGAAGCACTGGATTAAAGAAGGTTCTGCTATTTGGGCAATAGCCTGCGTTGCTGGCGGTTTGCGGTTTTGGGGCGGAGAAAGACCACCTGCGGTCTTTCATTTATTCCTCCGCCCCAAAACCGCAGACCGCAAGCAACGCAGGCTAATGGGGCAATACAGCGCTTGCCGAAAAGTGAGACCGGAACGACTTTCTCAGTCAAAATGCTTTTAAAGAATAAAACTCTTTTTATTTATTACCACAAAAGTCATGCTTGCCGATATCAAATCAGTTCTATCAAATGAAAAAAGTTTGAATCTGGTTTAGGACTATTGCTTGTTGTTTTTGATCCGTTAGACTTCTATGTTGTACTGAATCAATAACCTGTTTGCCTGCTCTGTTAAAATTAATCCAAACTTGATTCGCTACTCTTTTTATTAATTTATTAGCTATTACCTCATGACCACTTAATACGTAAACGCGTCGATTAATAAGTTAATCAAATCTAGAATGTACTACGAAAAACCAGGGGTGGTTAAACAAGGCCTTTCTATTGTTTTCTCGTCTGCTTGTACGATTGAATTAAAGTGAAAGGTTGACCAACCGCTGTCAACTAAGGCGTAAGTTGCATCTGATCCCTGACACGTGCGTAACAGATCCCGTCGAGCACATGGACTTCTAGTGACTTCTACACGAGCTTTTAATTGTACTGTAAGCCATTGTTTAAAGATATGAAAGAGGCGCACTTGACTAATTGATTAAACATCTTGTTTTTATTTTATTTTATTTTGTATTTGGAGAAATCGTACAACAGATCCGAAATTGCGTAATTATTTCAATGCGTTCGTTGGAATGAAGGTTATATCTGCTAAAAAGCATAAAAAGCAAAAGGAAATGCAATTTAAAACGTATAGAGTGCATTCAATATAAGCGTAGAAAAGCACAAACTAAATTGTGCAAAATTGCACAAAATATAGCACCAATTAAACAACAGAAATCAAAGAATTTTGTACTTTTTATTACTGTTTTTCAGTACAATTTCATGCTTACAGAGTTAATGCATTTGACCCGTGAAAAAGTACAAACTCTAAATAGTACCAAATAGCAAAAAATCCTTTGTTTTCCATTGTTTAACAGTGCTATTTAACATTATTTAGCTAGCACAATTTCACGGATTAAGTGCGATCACTCTAGTGCAATCACTCTACTGAAAGCACTGAGCTGATTACTCTCAAAATAAAGCAATTTCTTCACTTTGGTGCATATTCTCTTTATTTATAAATATTTTTAGGTCCATGTTCCTTTCACAAAGTCTATCTTACCAAGACAGTGGGAGGAAAGTACAAGACGCATACGATACTCAGGCTTTACGACGTATATTGACCTCGCACTTCACACCCTCGAAGATCGTGTCTTCAAGGAGAGGCATGGTTCACGCCCATATGTTCCTCGTACAATTCTACTCCTTACAGATGATAAACAGACTCTCTACTCAGACCATGTAACCCTTAAGGGTCCATTTAGAGACCTACGACGGAAGAATATTAACCTTATTATTGTGGAAATTGGTTATCGTCAGAATATGCATGTGCCATTACAGTTTGCAGACAGTCAAGATGTGTTCAGCATTAGCAACTTCGATGGCCTTCTTCCATCTGTATATCCTTTGTCGAGCAGATTGTGTCAATTAGCTGGTAAGTGGATTTTGATTGTATTAATTCCAAAACGAGCAGTTAACTTCCCATCGTTAGTTTTCAATCCCTTGAGATAAGATAAGGCGAAATCACCGACAGACAAACAGATTTGTAAGTGTATGCTAAGAGTTTCAGCATTATGATTAGCTGGTAAGTGCCAATAGATTACTTTTAAAGTAATTCTAGTAAAACGAGCCACTAATTCCGGATCAGTAGTGGTTGAATCCGCCCTGGATATGAGATATGACTAGATAGCAAACAGATTCCCAAGCCAAGTTTCAGCTAAGCTGATGTAAACGCTCACGTCTGATGCCCCCTAGTGTAAGTTCTTTCTGGATAAATGCCATTAATCATTTCTGGCGAAACTAATAGAAAACATTTTCTTCAAGAATTTAATTATATAAGATGTCACTGAGAAACCATTGCCTTGATTGGAAGAAAATATGTCAGTGGCACTGTTTTTAATTGACGATTTTCGATTTTTGAATTTCGATATTTCCAGATCTTAAATTCTTTTTGAGACTGATCTTACTGTATTGCATAGCCTAATTGAAAATACTAGCCTTTCAGCATGTGTCCTACACCACAAAGCCTACAGATGACCATGGATACAAAAATATTAAAGCCCTTTCAGCTCGGCACACACACTAAGGGACTTGTTGCAGGTACAATTCCCTTCGTGTATACCTTATTAAAAAGATTGTGTTGTGGGATTAAAATTTTTGTCCCCGGATCCAATGGATCCAATCTGGCTTCAGGTTTTTTGAGACAAGAAGCGGGAACAATTTGACCCAAATATTATTTGTCGCATCGTGTGCACTGTTCTTGGGACCTGTCCCCGCTACAAAATAAAATCCAGCAAATAAACAAATTAAAAGGTCATCTAAAAATAGACTCCTTGTGTGAATGAAGGAAACTTGTTATCTTGAAACACTGCACATACATGAGTACGGACTAGTGCACAGGATAGGACATATCCTCGTTTTGTGTCCCCTGGTGTATGCCAAGCTTTAGCAACTACTGGGGTCAAAATCGCAAAATTTTTGAAGCGTACAAATCTTAAAATTGAAAAAAAATTGAAAAAAAAAAATTAAAGCAAATTGAAATGTATCATCATCCTCTACGTTTTAACAGTTTCAAACTATATACAATTTGTTTTTATAACGTGAATTCTGAGGAAATGCGAGCTGTTTTTAAGAGGTGACACCGCGAACCTAGGAAAACCGTAAGGGTCAAAATCACGGATGCATTTAAACCGGTAGTCACGGTTAGACGCTGGTACTTTTGAGAAATCGGTATGGAATGGAATGGCTTAATGGTTGAGCTAAGACATATTGCAAGCCTTGGTGTTAGATACAAGTAGTAGTTCGTCTGTTAGTACAAAGGTCTTTTAGCTTGTACAGAAAAGACTGTCGTAAAAAAGATAGTCATTTATATTATTGTCATAATTCTTCAATTTTCAATGCGTTTTTACCTTTATTGAAAGTAGTACATTTAGAAATATAACAGTAGTGAGGCCTGAGGCTTTTGCGTGGATGAAATATTAATGCTTGTCCATAGCTGTTGTTGCCACAGAAGTGCAACAATCAACACCTTATCTTTGTTTCTTGTGAATTTTTCATTTTATAGCCGATGATGTCGGTGACGCATTTCGTACCATTTAGCCTTAGGCATCACACGAATCCTTTCCAGTGCATGCAAATGGCATGTCATCGTAACATCTAATACCCCTCCAACTATTTTATTTCCAGCTGTTCAAAGATGTCCCTTTCCAGTGCAACTCACCTTCGTCATTAGTTCCTCGGGGATCATTAGTAAACATACATTCTTTGACATAAAGGAGTTTATTAAAGATGTTACCAGTAAGTTCACCATTTCTCGATTGGAGTCGACTGCAAATGTGAACATCCACTCTGCAACCAAGTCTATTATATTTAACGCTGATCTGTTCTCATCAAATCAAGACTTTTATACTGCTGTAGATGGAATCCCCTATATTGCTGAGCAGTTACAACTTGAGGAATCCCTTTTCTCTGTGACTGGTTTTTTGACGGAAGGCTTTGGATCGAGTTCTGGAATACCAAAAGTTGTTGTATTACTAGTTCATGGCCTCCCTGCTAAATCACGTGACCCATTGATGTTGAAAGATGTAGTTAGTCCTCTTCTAGGAAACAGCGTAAGAGTCTTGGTTATTGGTATTGGCAGTGAAGTAAATTATCAAGTTCTGAAGCCACTTGTGCTGAAAGAGTCGGACGTTATAATTGCAAGGACATATCAGGAGCTTTATTGGAGGCCAGGGCAAGTATCTCGTTCAGTATGTAAGGCCTTGGGTAAGTATATGTATATCGCTTTAAACTTTACTAGTAAATGTCCTGCATTTATTGTTCATGTTACATAGGAGGGGGCTCCATGGGCGTGGTTTAGAAATTGTAACCCCTAAAAGTTACCAATTATTAACGATAGAATAATTTTATTCTTACGTTTACTGTCTAAACTCGGTTTTTGCTTCAACCTTTTCCACCAGTGATGGTTTTGAAACATTGCCGAAGAATTTCTTCCTAAACAACCAAAAAGATATCAATCTGAGACCGAGATTCCAGATTCTAGATTCCAATTCAATACTCTAAAAGATACCAAATTGCTTATTTTGACTCCAAAATATACCTCCTGGACACCTTATAATTTATTACATGATATTGCTTATTTTTCTCTATATGAGATGTCACTAATGCATTGTCTATGACTGTAGATGGAGAACCATGCCGAGATAAAGTTTTCGATATTGGGTTCCTTATTGATGCCTCAAATCATGTTACTCCGTCAGAATTCATCAAAGCCAAGTCTTTCGTGAAACTTATCGCAAGTCTATTCATAATTGAATACTACCCAACACGCATTGCTTTAATATATTACAGCTCCAAAGCTTCGCTTGTCTTCAAATTTAACAACAACCTCAATGTAAATTCTCTTGAAAAGATCCTCGATAAACTGCCCTTTAAAGGAGACTCGGCTCGTTTGGATAAGGCATTAGACGTAGCGTTAGCAGAGTTCATTAGAGTCGATGAAGTGGAAAGGAGGAACGTTGAAAAGATTTTGGTATCTGTTGTGAATGGTAATGAAACATTGTCACAAGGAACTAGCACTATAGTTGAAGCTGTATCTCCTTTGATGTCTCTTGGTGTTCGTTCCTTTGTTGTTGGCGTTAAGGGAACTGACACGACGGATAGGAAGTTAGCGTCGATGTTGTCTGGAGTGAACGGTGGATTCTATTCCGTCTCTAATTACGAACAAATCAACTCTAAAGTGCCCGTTGTTGCAAAGGATATCTGTGAAGCCGCAGGTAGGCATGCTTCGCTACAAAGCGCTATAACGTATCACCCCGCCCAACTCTCACTACGTAATAATACTCTTACTTAAATTGTACCTCAAGATTACACACCTCACTATATTGAACAAAATCCTGGCATATCAAAATCCACCAACCTCATGTTGTGACATTACTGACACTAAAGGCTGTTTTATGAAGACAAGTTGTTCATGGTACCCTTGATAACTCTTTTGTTTTTACTTTCCCTAGCCTAGGGAAAAGAAAAGCCAACCCGATTCTATTTTGTACCCCATTACAACTCATTGAAATAAATCGCACTACACCATGGCCATATATATATATATATCATGTTGGCAACACTCATGCACGCTAGTGTAGAATATCCTAGCTGTCGATCATCGCTTCATCTGCCACTATGCACCAGGCCTAAGCCCCTACAGCGTTTTCTGTTATTACGTAGGTAACAAATCAAGACGTGAAAATATTTGAGAGACCACGTTCAGTATTTATCTCTGTTGGCATTAGCAAGGGAAGGCCAATTAGATACCTAGTTGGATACGTCCACCAAGGCCACCTATATAGAAAAAAGTAACAGTCAAATGATCTTCGCTGACTTCCTCTTTTTGATCTCTTAGAGTTTTCACCGTGTTGGAGAATAGCAGACTTGTGCTTCCTGCTCGACTCTTCCGGGAGTGTAGGCACCCGAAATTTCCAACGACTTAAAAACTTAGTCAAAAGGCTTGTCAAGACATTTCAAGTTTCTAGGCAAGATACACATGTTAGTGTCATTACATTCAGCAGCGAGGCGCGACTGGATATCAAGCTAACAGACGATTACGGTTCCTCAACTGACCTTGAAAAAGCCATTGATGGAATTTCATACATGGGTTATGTCACAAGGATAGACAAAGCATTGCAGCTTGCGTACCACGAGGTCTTCAGCTATCGTGGGGGACACCGCCCAGCTCTGCCCCAGATAGCCGTCCTTTTTATCGACGGACATCAGACAGTAGCAAGTGATTCAATCACTTTATGGGACGCTGTAAGGCCCCTTAAAGAGCTTGGAATTGAAATCTATGTTGTTGGTATAGGCGTGAATATTGAGAAAGGAGAATTGGAATTAGCATCTTCGCCGCATAATCAAGTGCTGGTAGATTCATTTGATGACTTGATGGTTCACGCCAAAACCCTTAGTCGTCTCATATGTGTCGAGGAAATTAAAGGGAAGCACAAGATCTAGAAATAACAAAGACTAATATAGCTTGCGCATTTATATGTATGTTTGTGGTCGAAGTAAGCTTGGAGCTTCCAACAACATGCAAGAAACGAATCAGTCTTCAATGAATTCGAAATCAAGAAGACCAGTGGCCCAGTTGGGACTGATGAAAGAGGCAATTACTTTTTTGTATGTAAATGTATATATAACAAAGAAAAGAGGTGTAATTTTCTAAAGAATTTTACACCGCATTATTCGTGCTTTAATATTATCTTATTATCGCTTTCAAATCATGAAATGTAAAATGAACCTGACCGTTCTTTAATAGTTTATATCACGAACTGAAATTCTTGGCTTTCATTTAAAACTTCAGTCCGTTTCAAAGCATTAATACAATAAAATTGCTTGTACATGAAAAAGATATGCATCTGTGAATTTTGAGTTAAAATGAATCTACGTTGTTGCAAAGATATAAACGATTTGATATGCATACTCTTTATAAACTGAAAAATATAACGAGCCGCCATATTGGTGGAAAGGAAAGACTTTTTTCGAGAATATAAAGAAAATACCAGAAATTCATACTTACTTTAGAATTAGCTTTTTGATGACGTCACATGAAATCCAAGAATTTCGAACAAGGCAAATTAAAGAAATTATGGCATGCCTCGCATTCTACCCATTGTTAGGGAAGTAGAAAATATCATTGAAGCCATCCATAGCTTCTTGTACACTGTTTTTACCAAAGTTCTCCAAAAAATAGTCGCCAAGAAAAGAAGGTAAGAACAGTATCCCAGTAATGTTTTCAGGGTGTATTGCCCCCTGACCTTATCAGCCCTTATCCACTCCACTGAACATTCCAGGAATCTCCTCTTTTGTGAATTATGTACATTCCTGGACTTATTTGAAAATGAGAGCAACATAATTTAGGGCCTCTACCGACTAGGGCATAGTTATCGATAGGATAGCAACTCTATTAGTTGTCGATGACTAGTCCACACACTGGAAAACTAGTAGTTGTACGTCGATAAAAAACGAGAACAATGCGATTTTCATTAAGTTGTCGATAAGTTATAGTTATCGATCACAACTACACTAGAACCTCGCTTTCTCGAACTGGGTTATCTCGATTTCCCTGCTATCTCGAACTTTTCCCTTGGGCCATTTTTTTCAGTCAATTACCATCGGTTATCTGGAACTCCCGCTATCTCGAACAATGTTTAGCTTCCCTGGGAGATCGAGATAGCGGAGGTTCTACTGTAGTTATCGACAACAATTTCCCCTAGTCTGTGAAGACTCTCAAATAAGAGAGTGTTATTTTATTGCTAGTGTTTCATTTGATTCATCGATGTTAGCCTCGATCATAAAAATAACGCAAGGTTATCATGGTCAATAAGTGGACATTCATAATGATTTTGGCAACACGATCGACCAATTTGTGATAGCTTGTGATCCCCGCGGGCTTGTGATGCTTAACATTTGCAGCTTTAAACAGTTGTTACTTTTCCCTATTTCTCACTTCTTTTCGTTGTATTATATAATTTGTTTGCGTAAAAAAGTGAATCGATTTTCATCCATGTGTTGAAGGAAATGACTATCTGAACGCATCTAAAAGATTCAAAGCAATTTGAATAATGAAAGTTGTGCGATGAAATCAATTTTATCACTTTGACCTTGATACCGTGATTTCTTAAACATTTCCAAAATGTTAAACACTTATTGAGATAATTATCTGGCGTCGATAGTTTATACAGGTCTACTTTAAGATACTTCTGAAGGTCAATATGTTCTGTATGTTTTGATTGACTCTTGGTATAGGGTATATATCTGTATTTTACTTTTAATTAATAAGGCTTACAAGGCTCTCGGATAATATTTTACAGATGAATAAATTATTTGCCTTATATTTTGGCAAAGAATTAGGAGATTCTCGTAAGCATTGACTTCTGATTTTCATTTTTTATTGAATTCCATTCAAAACGGGTCAAAATCACTGGTATGCATCTTGTCTGATTAAAATGCTAATGAATTTGAAAAATGATAAAAGTCGGCCTTCATTTTTCATAAGAAAAGACATCAGTAAAAATTCATTAACAACCGCCTTGATATCAAACGCGTTAGTTAATATGATGTTGACGACTTTTCCAAACAAAGTGTCGATCCCAGAGATAATACCCGACGTACAGGTAGGTCCGGCTTGAGTGGGGATACTGGCAGAACAACGAAATATTCGTAAAATGCACAAATGCAAAGACACAGTCTCAATAAAATTATGATGCGTTCTTGCAAATTCTAACATTTCCCTTTAAAGAAGTCCCACTGATCGATCGAGGTTTTCCAGGTCTTTCTGCCGTGGCTATCGGTCATCTTTAATTAAGGAGGATTAGTGTACGTTTAGCTATTTTGTTAGCCGGCATAGTCGCATCATAGTTTACATACTTTTGAGCTAATTACAATTTTAGTAACAACTTAGCAACCAATCTTTCTTTACGTCTGGAATGTAAAGCAAGACAGAGAGAACTACGGGCTGGGCTTCAGTGTGTGTCTGAGGTCACAGTTTTTCCATGCAACTCAGTTTGAATATTCCATCAACGCTTGAATTGGAAACGCCCCTAGCTCCCCTACTCAATGACGAAAGCAAATATCAAAAATTACATTCAGAATACATGCATTTACATGATTCCATTCTGAATGAAGAACATTTTCAATTTAATTTGCCCGGCGCTGATGATGTCAGTTAACGAGAAAAGTTAATTAAGATAACGAGAAAAGTTAAGATAATATCAGGAGCTAATGATTGTATATATTTGGCAGTAGTCTTGGCTTACTGATCGAGCTACCTTATGCGCTTATAATTAATTTTATGCTTTACATGCCGTGCTGACTACTCAATCCGATTCCGAGCATTTCTTTTTTTTATTTTGTTTTCACTGCTTGGTGAGTAATAAGTAGTCTTAGTGTTTTTGTTTGTGTGTTTGTTTGTTGCTGGTTTGTTTGTTTTGTTTTTACTTTCATTTGAATTAATCCTTTTATTAAATGCTTTAGGAATACGTATTCATGAGCTAATTATATAGTTTTGACGTGAAAAAGAAATATCACACTAATACACCATTCGCCTCGGGATTTACCCTAAGCTGGCCCGATCACTAGAGCGTCTGATATTAGGATAACGATTAACAAATACGTTTCAGTAGTTTATCAATATGTTTGCACTGATGTAATCTCAACTATTATGCGATGAAACCTATTTTACAGCTTCGGGTACGATGTGTCCTTCGCGCCCAGGCTTTTTCGTTTTTATCGATACTTTTTAACGACAGAAAAGAGTGCTGAAAGAGGTATGCCCTCCTAGTGTTGTACGTGCAAATAATAAATACTATATATATGCTTGACGGCATACGCATGCTTGCAGCAAGGTCAATTATATACAAGGCATATATACTACCGGCATATACAAGGAACATAGCACAAACATAACATAGTTTCTGACATCGAGGCCTATTCTCTAGCTTGGAGCCATGCATAGGTTTTGGGTTTGAGAGTAAGTTTATTTTCAATAAATGAGTTTTGTTTAAAGGTGAAAGTGTTTTCATGACTTGATTTTATCGGTGCCTCTGGCCAGAACGCCCACATATTTACGGCAGCCAAGATTCTACCAATGCAACATTTCCTATTTAAGATATACTCCCACGCATACATTTGCCTTATGGTAAACCTTCCGCTAGTATTTGAACACATGCTCTTTTGAAGCTAAAGCTGGATTTTTTTGCTGCTGTATCAGCAATGAAACGGTGTTTTGAAAATGTCACTCATTTGGTTTGCCCATTGCCCTTATATTATCAAATACTATCACCACTTTATTCACTAAAGTCATGAACTCTCTAAAGCTGTTTTTTGCTATTATGAAAAACCTTGTTAGTATATGAACACTCATTCTGTTTTGAAGCTACAAAGCTGAATGCTTAGTCGGCATTGGAAGATGGCTGCTGTTGACTTATTAGAAAATGGCTACTGTATCATTGAAAGTGATTTGAAATTGTCATTCATTTAAGCCTGCCCATTGCCCTCATTTTATAAATACCATCAGCACTTGATTCACAAGAGTCATGAACTCTTTAGAGCTGTTTTAGTTCACTCAATTTTTGGACCAACCCAAAGACCAGCCAAACCCTTAAAAATTCCATCATTTAACTCAACGCCAAACCACCAATTAATGTTGGTCAAGGAGCGTCTCTTGTTCTTTGATTTGTTCATCAGGAGAAAAGAAGTAAAAGAAAAGTAACGATCAAAGATATTCATTACGAAGTCTTCTCCAAGAAAATTTCCTCACTGAAGCACGATATCCCGTATTTGCAGAAGTTGTTTTTAATTAAAGGGAATTAGTTTTAAGGATTTGGTAGGGAAAATTGGTAGAAATCCTTGATAGGATACTGCGCAAGCTGATCTGCCTCCATATTGAAATGTCATACGGTACGTGATAAGCTAACCATGTAGTGAGAGAGTACTACTAATTCACGTCTTTGACATTAATTCGAATTAAATTTTGTGAGCATGCCTGAGCAGTAGGCACGTAAGTAATTGCTGTTTTGTTTCTCGTTTTTTTTTTTTTTTTTACTGCTGTCGATGAAAGCATGATCACTCTTAGGAAATGTATTTTAGCGTTAGTCTTCCCCTTCCGGACAGACAATTCAATTTACAAGGAAGACATTTCCTCTTTTAAGAAGTGTACGTGATGTTTTTAGTGCCTCCCCTAACGTTTAATTATGTATTCTTAAACTATGAGTATTCCCGGTATTTATTTGATTAGTTCAATTTACTGGTCAGTTGTGAGCATTTTTCCTAGATTTAACACGTGTGTTGACGTAGAGAAATGAGACAAACGTCTTGTTCTCCGGTTCCTGATCGGGGACTGGCTTGGCGGTTTAGTTTTTACTTTTTAACACATTTTTAAATTTTCGTAACATATAAATTATTTGTTCTTTTTTTAAATAGTCTGATTTTGCATATAACTTTGCATTATTTTCTTCTGTTTTAAATATAGTAAAGTGGAGTCGATTTACTGACAAAGGCAGGCACTATAAGTAGCATCAACCTAATAGATTACTCCCACACAGTTGGCAGTGATCCCAGCTTGTTAGTATAACTGGAACACAAGCTCGTCAACCAGCCCTACGGTTGTGCATGTGGGCACGAATCTCATTTATGTTTTGCACTTTTTCCAACTTTAATTATTTGTTAGCTTTGCGCATCGTGAAAGGGTCTTAATCTTATTCTCTCCACACCCAGGATGTTTTGCGATCTGTCATTATATCGATTAACAAAAAATTTATTTGATAGTTTGACCTCTTGGAAGTCTTTATCTCTGATGTATCCCTCCCAATTTCCTGTATGGAGAAGTACGTTGTAGCACTGCTAAATAAACAAATTAACCGCCGAATAAACACTACGTGCACGTTTCGCAGTAAAGTTAATTAATGACGTGACCGCTTTCATCGTCGAAGTTATCACAAATTCGATCAAAAGAGCGTTATACATGTCAATTTTTCTGCATAAGGAGTTCTTCAAAAAGGTACCTTCTGTTTTGTACTTCTTGTATATTTAGACAAGGCATCGGTAACGCATTACATAACTGTGATAGCTGAACACGTAAATCTTCCAGGGTGTACAGTTACAGCAGCATGACATCAAACCCAGGGCCAAGCTGACCGCAGATCGCATTGAAACCACTCCTGCAGATGGCACTCACTTAACTAGTGATCGACGGTGAAAAACTCATCATTTAGACCACATCATGGAGCTCAAAGCGTTTCTTGTCGTGCTTGTCCTACAGGTGATTCCTGTACTTACACAAGGTAAGTACATCTTTTTAATGCTTTGGTACAAGAAGTATAACACCATTTTGTGTTGTTATTATTATTATCGTACAGTAAAATACCTGGACATGCTGTCGTAAACAATTAAGACCCTGCTAAACTCAAACAGATAAACAGTACTTCTTCGTTGCGTTATTCTCAGCCCGAGGGTAGGATTAGAAAACTTTTGATCAGCACTCCACTGAAGGGGTAGGACTTTATTTCAACAGCTGAGGATTTGCAATTAATTTTTTTGCGACCTTCAGTTGATGTTTATGATCACTGCCTTAGAGTAGTAAAGTCTCAAGTCTAAAGATTGTATCGAGGACGGCAGATTTTCCTTATTATAAAAAATTGGCCAACAGCAATTATTCTAGTGATTCGCTGATCCTATCGTGCAGCCGTGATCAAGCTAAGGTGACAGTAATTTCATCAAAACTAATTTTCACGTCAAAGATTTCCATCACATTTCACGACAAAAAAAAAACAAAACCAAAAAAAAATGAAAAAATGAAAAACAAAAAAACAAAAACCCAAACACGTTATCTTCCATTTCCTTTATATCGCTTTTGAACCAACGTCCGTATGATTTGAAGAACAACTAAATAAAAATGAAGGAGTTTTCAGTCAAACAATTTTTTTAGTGTTATTGTTTCATCTGGGCTTTGAGTTCCCTGACATTGCCTTTTTGCTCACAAGTGGTCGTAGATTACGAGCTATTCAATTTCAACATGCATCCCTATAATTGTTTATGAGTTCGTGTCGTGCCTCATGACAGACCATGGGCACCACCAACTGTAATATCTACATCATCTGCAATTAGCCATTGAGGTATTGAGCTTCAAATTCAGCGCTGAAGCTTTCCAATTAAGCACAAAACAAAAATTAACATTTTATTTGATTATGGAATTATTTCAGCCGGATATGGGAAGTATTGCTACTTGAGGCGATTTAATTTACTTGAGTAAGATTGAGTGGGATGATCTATATAAGCTTGACCGTTGGAATCAAATTCTGATTTCCTAAATATGTTATTACTTTCTATTAGTTATCTAAATAGCTTTTGAGAGCACAGAGTATGAGAGTGCACATCCCTTTATTTAGAGTGAGATTGTATAAACTTGATAATAATCAAAATGCCTGCAGTGATCGGTGATGATAAAATATTTTCGTGTATGAGAATTGCATCCAAAAAATTGTTGAGCCTTTGACATTTGGCATCGTTGAACTGCATCTCATTCCTAGAGAGGAAATGCCACGAGTATGAAACATTATTTCTCTCAGTTTTTTTCATCGACAAAGTAGATCCCATTTCAAGACACGAAAAACGACAGACGATAAAAAATCATCGAAATCATCTTCCTCTTAGTATCGTGATGATTTAGTGCAATTAACTCCAATCATATTTCTTTATACGTTTGTCGTCTTACCTAGATTGAAATGACGCCTTGCTATTTCAAGATAGGCAAAGGTCACTTAGGCAGCTTGATGTTAGGCAAGATTTTCCACCCTTAAGCCAAGTTTAAATGGACATCTGTGTCGATAAACAATGCTGAATAAACATGTGTTCAGGGTAGATCTTCTCAAAACAGTCAATTAACTATGGATTTAAATTAATTTAGACACATAAAGATCGTATTTCTCAACAAGAGGGGGAAAGATAACCGTGTCAGCCAAATTTTTTCCCGTAGTTGTAAAAAACTGATTGCAGTTAATTATCTATCGCATTTCCGAGAAATAATTCAGTGTTCTTTTTTTATTTCGTTAAAAAGGGCAAAAAAAAACATATTCTTATTTAAGTATGTTCTTCCGGGGTGACGTGTGCCTTTGTAATCCATCCACGCGAGCTGCATACTTCACGAAAAGTTGCAAGGGAGGGGAGGTATGGTGATCTCCCTACTTGTGACTTAGATAGGCCGTCTTGAGTGACATACAAAAACAATTTTGCAGCGTTTCAAGTTAAAATATGATGACACAGTCGGTTTCACTCATACATTTCACTTGATCGAACAGAGAAATTTTTCTAGGAAGGGGATTCTCAGTTCAGGTTCGGCACAATTTAGTTACAATGGCTGGCTGGACTTTTTGAAGCAAGACCATGCAACGTCACAGAGGCGTTTCCACATTACAGGAGCGTCTTCATACTTAAAATCAAGATTTTTAAGGTTCTTCTCGTGAATTTCTGCGGTTTTGAAGTAACATTGTAATATACATTGTTGCCAACTCAATTTAAATGTGTGGTCGCTGTGCACTAGCCAGAGTGCTAGCTTGGTTAACTTAAGTTATTTGATGTTTTCAGCACGTAACGCTCTAAACTACGTAAACCGCTATTTTTACCACGTTAAAGCTAAAAATAACTTGACTATTAGAACCAGTTCCTGCAAGCTCTGTTTCAACTCAAGCTTCCGATTGTGTGGTCTGGTGTGGCAGCGATTGTGGGATAAACCACCTCAAACTGGACCGTTCAAATAATCAAGATTAGTTAAGGAGAAAACTCTCATGCATTCATTTTTTCCTAATAATATTTATACACGTTTTTAGAAAAAGCGCAAAAGTAGTTTATCATGCAATTATCTCGATACCAGCATTCTGATTGGCTGAAATCTGTGCTCCCTAGATAGCAAAACACAGCACGGTCTGATAAAAATAAATGGAATTTTTTTTCCAAATCAAAATCACCTGAATAGGAGTTGCTTCTACATACAAGGGAATCGTAAACATGAAAATCCTAAAGTTTACGGTTCATATCCTGATCGGGAAGAACAATTCCCAGGAACTAGGGGCGCTATGAAGTAAAAAACTGACCCAAAACGGAACGATTTCAAAGATCGGTGCACGGCATAGAAAAGCAAGTACTAGTGTGTGTATTAGTTCTACTGAAATTCGAACCAGTACTAATTGAAATTGTGTGCGACCTGTTGTGGGACAAAATTCTGTTGAAGCACAAAGATTTTTCTTGACAGGAGCGATCTCAACATCCAGCTACTGATCACCTATGGTACGACCTGCCTGTTGCTTTCTA
This sequence comes from Telmatactis stephensoni, assembly GCA_029948255.1. Lineage (NCBI taxonomy): Eukaryota > Metazoa > Cnidaria > Anthozoa > Actiniaria > Isophelliidae > Telmatactis > Telmatactis stephensoni. Next base: position 323,030 of record JALIZF010001919.1, on the reverse strand, counting down.
AGTCCAGGCCCGTACGTACTTGCGCATGCTCTTTAAAACGGGAAGCTGTCCATCATCCTTTAATCTTGTTCCCGCAGGACCTTTAGATTCTAAATCTTCGGAAGATCGATCCAAAAAGGATCAATCAAGAAACTCCTTGAGCTTTCCTTTCCATTCCTTCCGCCGGCAAGACCCATCCTCTGAGGTCAAATGCCTTAACCAACTTTGGCTAACCGCCTGTTTGTTTTGCTTCAGTAAACATTTCACTAAAGCATGACGTAGGTAGACCCAGTAGGTCTAGTATACGTTTGTGGGGCAATTACACATGCAGCGTGCAACAAAGTTACCTTATGTCTTGCACAGTCTGTGGACCAAATGTCTGAAATTTCAGAACTCTAGAATTTTCTAGAAACCTTTTTTGGCTCGATCTTAATGGTTTTGGTAAATTTTTTACGCGTATTTCAATGGTGTTATTGAGAGAGAGATCAATGGAATAAGGCTTGGTGACCGTTGATCTTGCGGTTTTCCAAAGCTCATCATTTAAAACAAAAAAAGGTGTAAAACCAAAAATTCGAAAATTCGAGATTTTAAGGTCAAGTTCATGGCGTCCATTGGAGAAGAATAGTGTAAAACATATTCTATATAGTATACACACTGTGTCAATAGCAGAGTGTAAGTGAGCGCACCAGTTGCTATTTCTGCTGACACTCCTCCTGAGTGATGATAGCCTGCGTTGCTGGCGGTCTGCGGTTTTTGGGGCGGAGGAAGAAATGAACCGCCAAAAATCGCAGACCGCCAGTAAAATAATAATAATAATGAACATTTATATAGCGCCTATCCAGAATCTGCTCTAGGCGCTTTACAAAAACATATAACATGCATGGTAAACTGTGAACATAGGATGGCGCCTTCGGGCTGCCGCTACACAGTCTGTACCATGAAAATTAATTTTGAAATACACTACAAATTACTGTACAACAAATTACAGTTTAAAATTACAACTAACACACAATAAAATAAAAGTTCACTGATGCATGATGGCCGTTGGCTCAGTCGAGCTCATCCACCCTTTGATGATAACGATTTTCCGCGCAACACTTAGTCAGGTTGATAATATTGCGCTAAAAGTTTTTAAAATTTCTATCAAATATTTGCAACTTGTTCACTAAGCAAAAATATTGCTAAAAATAGTTGCGTTTTGTATTTTCCACGGCATAAACTCTACGGCAACATTTGTTGCGCGGAAAATCGTTGTTGCCAATCGACCCGTGTAACATCACCTTAACGCAGGCTAGAGTGATGAAAGATGTAGAAAGCGGTGTGGCGGGAAATATGCGGTAGATCAGCTAGTGTCTTTAATAACGACATGCGGGAAATACGTGTCTAACCACGTGGTGGCTATCAACCAGCTTGTGGAAAAATTGTGTGAAATTAAAGTGAATTGCAGAGATAAATTAATTGCAGAGGTATTCTGCATACGATTCTTTGGCGGGCTTAAACCCATGGTCATATTATAATTATCTTCTCAGTCACTTAAGCCCTGTAAGCAAAAGGTAGAAATTTCTAACATCAATGATCAACCAGCGAGCTTGTAATCGCAGTCGAGTAGTACTTAATATCAACTTGCCAAATTTTTCATCATTACATCACACCTTTAGGAGCGTATCGCTTGGGTGTGTACCTGAGGTCAGCTGAACGAAAAACCGTGACTTTCATTTGCTTTATCAACAAAGGTTCCTTTAAATCAATTGTTAATATAACGTTTTTATAAATATCTTAGTACTTTGTGTGTGTGGTATTTTGATTTTTCAATCAAATAGAGTTCCTCATTGTCAGCAATCAAAATCCTTTTTCATATCAATGTTGTTAGCATGTGCATTTCTTGGGTTACGTCCATCCTAATCCCGATAAATTTGAAACGCATGCATCTTTTTTCATACAAAAAAGTTTACTGATTATACTATTATGGCTTAGACTAATAATTATTTTACGGGATAAATAATACTACTCTAGAGGTCCGGACACACGATGCAACTTTTCCTGTAACGTTGCGCGCAACAGTTGCAACGGTAGACTCGCGACCCAACTCTGCGTTTGCGCGCAATGTCGCAAGAAAATTTACATCGTGTGTACTGGCCTTAATATTTCACTCAAAACCTGTCTTTCAAAATACTAATTAATTCTATACTTTTTCCCCAGACGATTTTGTAGATGACGGCCGTTGTCGAAGAAATGTTGATATTGGATTCGTGCTCGATTCATCGAAAAGCATGTCTGAAGATGATTATGAAAAACAGAAGCAATTCGTTAAGGCTCTTGCCGGGTCTTTTACACTCTCTCCTCGAGACACTCAAGCAGCAGCTATCGTCTACAGCGATGATGCCGAAATTACAGCCCAATTTGGCCAATATCCTTATATTGAATACTTTGACAAAGCGGTGGACAGATTCCGTTACATGGGAAAAAGAACTCGGATTGATAAGGCACTGAAGTTGGCCTCTGAAGAGCTTTTTACAAAAGGGGCAGGCGCGCGACCTGATAAAGACGATATCATGGTAATTTTAACAGGTAACTTGAAATGATATGAATAACACGACAAGTAAGGTAGTAATCACGTGACGGCAGCAATGTCACGTGGTTTTACATTTGAAAAACTCCAAATCCGCAGGGGAAAGAGATTCTTTTATTCCTGTCATCCAACATGGCGGCAGGAAAGTGTCACAATGAGAAACCTGAAAAATGGACAAGATGTGGAGAGAAAAAAAGAAACGAGTAAAGTTCGATCAAGCTCATTGCTACGCTAGAAAAATATCCGGATATTAAAAAAGACGATCGTAGCCAAATAAACTTTCAAAAATACAAATATGCAAAGGCACAAATTAAAATGAAAAACAGCCAGCTCTCAATTCAATTAAGACTCCCATGTCTATCAGTATATCTATGTTCAACGTCAGATCGTTAATGCCACAAGATATCAATTAGCTTTCAGATCTAAGGCTCGAATTAGAACCCGATTATCACTCAAATACTTAGTAACCTACTGAGTAGCCACACACACACACACACACACACACATGGACGATGATGACTCTCATTAACCTTGTTAACAAAAAGCATATCTTTGTAGACAACATGTTTAACGCATTACAAACGGCAGCTGAAATACTTCATATCCGGAGCTGTAAAGCTAGTTGCCTAAAACTACCTTATAATTACTCCTGGTATTACTCACAAGGGTAGATTTGCAAATTCAATGTTTTCTCAGAGAAATGGTTTAAGACACTATATTCTTTAAACCCCATGTGTAGTTATGATTTTTTTCTTGAACATATTACAGCAGTACTGTTACACTTTACAAACATGCACTGGACATTTTTGCTCATTTCATAGCAAATGGGCAAAAAAGGCTAGTGAAACTGAGATGGGAAGCGAGTTGCCTCAAGAGAATTACTGTACTTATCCTTATTACTGTACTTAAACCATTGCATTTCTCTCAAGTGTAGATTTGCAATTCCATTTTTCAGGTAAATGGTTCAATTAGACACTACATCTGTAGACTCTGTGCATTTTAGTCGATATTTTCCTGCTTGTAAAATTGCACTGATTTTCTTAAAAAATGTGCTTTGCTATTTCTAAGATATAAGGGACTTCTGGTACATATATAATATTACAGTACATGATTTTAGAGCCTAGGACGGAGAGCTAAGTTCACATTCCTTATATTGCATCTTTCATTTAGGTATGCATATGATTGATAATATTTCATATAATTAATATCATCAACATCTTAAAGGCATTTCTGTGCATTTGTCATGTTTTGATGGCCATGTCACACAGGTGGCAGGTCTGAAAATCTTGCTGCATCGTTTAACTAAAAACACTTGTGTGCACATTCTGAAAAAACTTCATTAATCAACTACACATGTAATTTTAAGCAACCGCTATATACTTGACACGTGCATTTATCAAATCGGTTCCTTACTCTACGAGGATGAAAAGTTCAAAAAATATGGCATAAATATATGCCACAAAGATGCCTTAGTGGACTCTGACTCCCGAACAATTTTGTTCTTCATTGCATCGTCAAAAACTTTAAGTTGTTTGGTGGCACTCGGGTGTTCGTAATTGATCTATACGGCGCAACATCTCAGAAACGAATACGGTGACCCCCATTTTTTCCTTCTTAATATAAAATTTGTCAAAATGAGCAGGGGAACGAATTACGCAAAATTTTCTTGAAAAAGAACGCAACAACAACAAAAACCAGCACCTCCACATTGATTCGAATCCCATACAATTTAGTTGCATTGCGCGGAGTAAAAGTTTCATACAATAGTTCATACTTAATTCTAGCTTCGCTAATTTTATCCAGAATGTTAGGGATAAAACTATTCGTGTTTTGATGGGCTTTATTTTTAATTGCAATTTGTTCATTTTTACTAATTTTCCGATACGTTTATTTCATGCTTTATCATGTTTCGCTGACGCCTGCGTCCTTTCTTCTTGGGATGCCTTATTTTGTGAGTGTATAGCAAAGGAACGAATACAATGATCTCTGTTTTTCATTTTATTTCTTTTGAACGAGAATATGATGCAGTATTTCCAGAAAAATCAGAGAAATCTAGGTGTAACGTCTTTAAATGGCACATGTCAGTTCTTAGTATTAGCAGGAACCAGTCCTAAGAAACGAGGCGTACCATTTAAGAAGTAGCCACGCTGGCTGGCTGGCTGGCTGGTTCCAATGAATGAAAAATGCCCTAAGTTTCACTACTTTCAAGTTTTCGAGACCATCTTTTTCTGTTGTGGTTCGTGGTACTATTTCGCAAAGGCTGCGCATAAGAACAAACATACTGCTAGTATTATGCCTCTCGTAGAACAAGATAATGTACGGATGAAGACATTAATCTTCCATCCTTCCAAGATGACATTTTCAAGTGAAAATCAATAATCATCATTATTGATTCAGTGTTTGCGTATTTTCTGTCTACTGAGTGCACATTGTCTTTTTAGTAGTGATATTAATTCAAAAGTCATGCAAACTTAAAATATATTTTCTTTTTTATTATGTAGATGGTCAACAAACTCCAGATCCAGATGCCGTACCACTCATACACGCCTCACAACCATTACATGATGCAGGCGTTCGCGTTTTTGCAATTGGAGTTGGGTCCCACTACAGACGGAGTGAATTGCTAGACCTCGTGCAACGAGACGGTAGCCGGGTATTTGAAGCTGAGAATTTTGACGCACTTTTGAAAAAGGTGAAAACAATTGCAAGAGGGACCTGTGCTCCTGCACCAGGTAATGAAATATCATCACCATTATTATTGCTTTTGTTATTCTTATTCTTATACTTTTGTTGTAGTGCTTAACACTCATTTACTGGGACCGAGGGAAAAAGTATGTTTTGTGAAGCAGAGAGGTCGAGGAACCAAGAACCATATTGTTTTCCCGAGGTTACAGTAAATGAGGGTTTCGTTATATACCAACTGTCAAAGAACAAAGCAAAACTTAATTTGCTACAACGAATGTTTTCATTCACAATTTCCTCAAAACTTTAATTTCAACAAATTAACTTTTTTTCGCAAAAAAAATTCTGAGGATTTTTACAACTTGTTTGGTGGCATGTTTGGTTCATTTAAAATCTTTAGCTTGAAGTAAGTTTTGTATACTCGTCTTTAGTTTTACTAAAATATTTTTGTTTTATGTCTGAATGAATGAGTTGCAAACGCAATTAGTGCAGTTCGACTTCTAAAAACGCGCCTTCAAAGCTCATTTAAGGCTGCATTTCTGGTTATGTTGCTTCCGGTTTTGGTATTGCCGTTCATTAAATTCTATTGTTATATACCAACTGTCAAAGTTCAATTTTCCTCAATTTCTATTGGTCGAGAGTGTATCACGTGAACGTGAAGAAATTCGACTGTCTCCCTGGCGACAAGTCTGGGAGGGCAATAATATGTTGTGGACCGGGAATAACAAAACCGGAAGTTGATTGAGCTTTGATGGCGCGTTTTTGGCAGCGCGCGTTTACAAATTCATTCATTCGGACATGCATGTGGCAAAACTCGTGTTTATTGTCAAACTTTTAAGACCAATATACAACATTTATTCCGAGAAAAAGATGATAACCAACCAGGAATGTCACCAAAAGAGCTGCAACAATTCTCCGAAAAACTATATGTGAAAAAGGTCAGTTTTGTGTGAATTTTGAATAAAAACTTTAACTGTAGGCAGCGACGTTTTGCTTTTTATTTTGTTCTTTGACAGTTGGTATGATAATAAAGCACTTATTTACTGGGACCTATCGGGAAAGCAGTATGTTTTGTGGTCCCTCGACCAGCTGATGTTTCCCTCAGCTCCGCTTCGGAAACATCAGCTGTCTTCGGGACCACAAAACATACTGTTTCCCTCGGTCTCAGTCAATAAGTGTTAACTGTTCCTTCTTGCTGCAATCATGCATGCTTAATTATTGTTTTACGTCAGTTTGAATGAATTATTGAAAGCATGACTGCAAGTGACATACACTACATGAATGTAGGGGCAGATCCAAGGGGGTGTCTATAGGTGCACCTAACCCCCCCCCCCCCCCCCCCCCCAGCGCAGTACGAGATGACGTCATCAAATTCCATTGTTAAGAGGCCGCCATCTTGGATGTGAAGTCATCTCTCAAGAGGCCTATTTGGGACACCCCCTTTGCCAAATCCTTGATCCGCCCCTGCATGGAATGGACTCATTTATTTCCTTAAATGAGTACCGAATACGTTACCTAGCTGATGTGTTACTTGTGCTTGTTACTTGAGGAAGGTTTAACTTGTACCTTTATATATTCACATGTTAAGCGGATATAAATTGCAAGTGCATGATTATAAATTAACTGCATGAACTATTTAGTTATTGTCCGTAAGTGTCGCTACAAAGCTGATATTGGCTTCGTCATGGATGCTTCTAACAGCATCGGTGTGGAGGACTTTCAAAAGGAACGCGACTTTGTCAAATCCTTAGCGTCAGCGTTCATATTTGGTTACCAGGAAACCGCTGCTGCTGTCATCACGTACAGCGATGAGGCACGGCTTGTTATACCTCTTGGCTGGCACACCTCGGTCGAGACGTTTCGCGATGCCGTTGATCATGTGCCCTATACTTTGGGAAGGACGCGAATTGACAAGGCGTTAAAGTTGGCAAACACTGCCATATTCTCTGCCAGAGGAGGGATCCGCCCTGGAATTCCAAAGTTAATGGTCATACTGACTGATGGAAGGCAAACACCAGACCCTGACGCTATCCCCCTGGACGAAGCTGTAAGTCCCTTGCATGAAAAGGGAGTGACCGTATTGGCTGTTGGAGTTGGTGGTAGGGTCGATGTCAATGAATTGAGGCAGTTGGTGAAACATGAACGAAGTGATAACGTTTTTAAAGCAAAAGACTTTGATGATTTATTGCAAAAAGTCTATCAAATATCCGAGAAGACCTGTGAAGACGTGGAGAAACAAGTCGCTCCGATAGGTTTGTATACCAGGATTAAGTCAGCTGATCAAACCATTGTATAACAACAACATAATCTGTTCAGTGAGAACTATATATTCCGACGTCACGACAACAGAAACAACGAAAAAGACAATCAATCTAACCTGGATGACAAGACAACTGAATCCTGGAAACATTATAACAAGGCTTATAGCCCTGTTCAAACGAGAACATTCTGCAATTCAGTGACTTTTGACAATATTCCAGTGTTGCTCAAAAAGATATCCTAAGTACAGAGGACTGTTTTACGACAAATGATTACATAGTCATGTAATTATGGTATAATCCGACGACGCCCTGATGTTGCTTAACAGCACGTTTACCTGGTTGTTTACTTAACAATTATCCTAACTCCTGAAAACCATTTATTACAAAACTACGACACGTGACGTCATGTTGTTTTCAAAATGGCTGTCAGTCAACTAATTACTGAAATCTCATAAAATCTTCAAAATTCATTGGAAAAATTAAGGCCCATTTCAGCCGCTGTATTTTCCATGTGCCGTCCCCCCAAATCAAAATGTAGTTAAAATTATTCGGCTGCAACTAGGCCATTCTAAATCGAACCAGCGAATCCAAATTTCTTTATAGAAGCTGAACTTCCCTTTTATTTCGTTACAACAATTTTAGTGGTACCGCACATGGCTCATACGGCGCCACTGAACTAGGCCTAACTCTCTTAACTTGATTTCCTCTCAAGTTCTATTGTACAAAAACACCAAACGAATAATCCAAATACATAATAGTCTAACACTGTATTCCATGCAAAATAAAAGTGAACTAAAGTAATCTGACTTTTTGACATTTTGACTAAAATGATTAGGTTGAGCCAGATTTGTCACCAGGAAAAACAAACTTGATATAGACAGCCAACACATGAATTCCTAATTAAATTTAACAGCCTAATTTCGCCCCATGCAAGGGACTCCAGAAACCGGAATTCACGAAAAATTTGATTTTGAAATCCGTAATCCAGCGTTTGGAATCCCGAATCCAGTCCTTGGAATCCGTAATCCAGCCCTTGGAATCCGGAATCCAGCCCTTGGAATCCGTAATCCAGCCCTTGGAATCCGTAATCCAGCCCTTGGAATCCGTAATCCAGCCCTTAGAACCCGGAATCCGGCCATTTGAATCTATAAGACAGCTCATCTAGGAATTCGGAATCTTGCATCATTCCGGATTCCCTTACATGGGACGACTAATTAAATTTAGACAGCCAACACATGAATTCATAATTTTAATTTATTTCGATTTGTACTAGGCTTGAACTGGAACTGCTGCAAACAGTTAACTTATCTGTGACATTGCAACAATTCTCTATAACATTTCTGATTCTTCAAAAAGCTAGAACTACTGTCATAAGAACTAGCTGCTTCTCTTCAACTGTCTACAACGACAAGTCAAGAGACCATAATATTAAGAGAGCGAAGCTCAGTATTGATGTCTGTGCCATGTTCGTGGCGGCTAAGGCTATTTTTAGTAACTTCGCCATCGCGCGCGCAAGTCCCTCAACCAATAGAATTTGATTTTTGACGTGCGCGCGGACGGGACCGTTTGAATTCTGTTGTTTAGGAGCCTTGCGCGCGCGATGGCGAAGTTGCTAAAAATAGCCTTAGCCACCACGAACATCGCACAGACATCAATACTGAGCTTCGCTCTCTTAGTATCAAGGTCTCTTGGACAAGTCTTTCACCGCTTGAACTGATACAGCGGGACATTTCTTCACTGGACTGGTTCACATTATAATTCACTGTGACAACTACCAAAACGCACCAGTCAAGAGGAAACAGTAACATATAATATATTAACAACTTGGAATTTTAACAATTGACACCTCTAACTCAGTATTATTAACGTGAAGTATTAAGACCGATTGAAGCATGGAGTATAAACATTCTTTTTAAGGTAGTTCCGGAGCCTTAGATTTCATCAATGAATTTCCTTTAAAATTTTGTCATTTAAAAATACTTGTTCGGCAAGTTAAAAACCGAGGGAACAAAGTGAGGGTCGCCGTACTGGTTACTGAGCGTTTTCAATCGCTCGCTTACTAATGCGCAGGTGTTGAGATAGTTGTTAATGTAGTTTTTAGTGAGTTGTTAATCTGGTGTTTAGTCTGTTGTTAATCTGGTGTTTAGTCTGTCGCTTAATCTGGTGTTGAGTCAGTTGTCAATCTGTTGTTGAGTCTGTCGTTAATCTGTTGTTGAGACAGTTGTTAATAATTTGGTGTTGAGTGCGCGCGATTGATTACGCGCGGGAGATGCGCAGTAGCAAGGGTCCGAAACTTCCTGAAATTGATAACAATGTGATGTTTAATAGTCAAGCCCTGTTTAAATGCAATTACCTATTAACGAAACTAACGTATAATGATCTTTGGAATCGTGAGCTAAAGACAACTGATTTTCTACAAGGTGTGCATCGTGCTCTAAACCTGAAAGCTACCATCCATAAACGTGTACTTTTGTTTTTCTGCAGTTGTTATTGACGGAGGCTGGTCGTCATGGCAAGAATGGGATACCTGTGTACCCGAATGTGGTGGTGGAGTGCAGACCAGAGTGCGATTCTGTGACAACCCTTCACCAGTTTCAGGTGGAAGGCCATGTGAAGGCCAGAATAGGCAATCACGAGCATGTAACCAACAGCCATGCGAAGGTATGCTTGCATGTTATATGCTCAGGATCATGGAGGCTCCTGATATGCGCTGATGGAAAATGGGTAGCAATTTATATTGTTTGCTTTTATTCCATTTTTTGTGCTATTTTGCTTCGAGCATTTCAATTCTCACTTCATCATCACCAACATATTCCAACGTAGAGAAGTGCCAGTTTTATAGTCAATGCACAATACAAATGATGAGCAGCAACATATTCCAACGTAGAGAAGTGCCAATTTTATAGTCAATGCACAATAGAGATGATGGAAAATTCTTTAAGTTTTGGCCTGGGAAGCCGGCTATGAATGGAAAGAATGTGTGTTTACAGAAATATTATAAGCAAAGAATTTATGTTAAATAACATTTACTCTACTCTAGGTCAAGTTCAATGCACAGCAAGAGCAGATATTGGTTTTGTCATGGACGCATCTACAAGTATAGGTCCATATGATTTCCAAAAGGAAAGAGATTTCGTCAAGGGTGTGGCTGGATCGTTTGTGTTTGCCCCTAATCAAGCTATTGCTGGTGTGATCACCTACAATTCGAACGCTTCACTTGATATACCTCTTGGACAGCACATGTCAGCAGAACACTTCAAGAATGCTATTGATAACATAAGATATACCAAGGGACAAACGAGGATAGACAAAGCTCTTAAACTTGCTCGTACTGATTTGTTTAGTAGAAGAGGAGGAAGCCGGCATGGTTTTCCTAAAGTCATGATTATTTTAACTGATGGAATACAAACTACAGATTACGATGCCATTCCCCTGGATGTCGCAGCGAAACCTCTGCATCGATTGGGAGTAAGGGTGTTTGCAGTTGGGGTTGGCGGACACACAAGCGTTAAAGAACTTGAATTGATGGTACAAAATAAAGATGATGTCTTCCTGGCGAAAGACTTTGATGACCTTTTACAAAAGACTTACCAAATTGCACAAAGAACATGTCCAGCCGGTAAGGACCGTTTTCATTATTTGCGTATATTAAACCTAATTAATTGCAGCAATAGGAAATTGTTATATCAATAAGACGCATTAGGATATTGTTAGATTACCACTGGCAAACAGCAGCCAGTTCATCTCATTTTTAGAAACATAAAAATCGTTAACAACATGCTTTTATTTACCAATTAAGATATATATTATAAGAAAGGTAAATGTTACCTAGACTGATGAACTGAAAGCTCATCGGTGGACTAAGTGTCGCTCGAAAGAGAACTTTACACTACTTGACCGACACTAATGCATCTATCTTCATAATTTTGTAAAAAAATATTTGTACATGCAAAATAGTTAACAAAATTAAAACAGTTTTTTTTTAATTTCATTTTCCAATTTCAGTTCATGGTGGTTGGTCGTCGTGGGCCCGATGGGATAAATGCACTCGAACATGTGGTGGAGGAACGCAATCTCGTTTAAGAGCTTGCAACAATCCAACTCCAGAAAATGGCGGCAGACCGTGTCCAGGATCAAGACGAGAGACTCGTTATTGTAATGAACAGTCCTGTAAAAGTGAGTAGCGCTAGTTTTGCTTTTCTTTTTCATTTGAAAAAAAAGTTCAATTAAATGATTGAGTCGGTTTTCAATGTTCTTTGCACGGCTTTAGATCCTATATTTCCCTGGTCAATACGAATTCAAGGGATTATATCCCTAGTACATTACGAATTCATACAATAATTCATGATAATCATTTTTTTAGTTGATGGCAACTGGGGTAGGTGGGGACGTTGGGACAGATGTGATCAAACGTGTGGAGGAGGTAGACAACTACGCAAACGTGTCTGCGATAATCCCCCTCCTCGCTTTGGTGGACGCCCTTGTTTTGGACAAGACATCGAGTCCCGTCCCTGCAACGAGCAGCCTTGCCAAGGTTTGTAGTTCTAGCGGTGTTGTGCAAACTATGTCCTACAATTACATGCATGCAGTAATTCATAATTGTCGTTTCTTTTTAGTTGATGGCAACTGGGGTAGGTGGGGACGTTGGGACGAATGTGATCAAGAGTGTGGAGGAGGCAGACAACTACGCAAACGTGCATGCAATAATCCCCCTCCGCGTTTTGGTGGACGCCCTTGCTTTGGACAAGACATCGATTCCCAATCCTGCAACGAGCAGCCTTGCCCAGGTTTGTGTGCGAAATTGAACTGTACATGTTCTTTCTCAGGAACTTGTTTTCAGATGACTACTCTTATCTTGTAACAACACTGTTTTATTTCAAACATTTCACAGATACGACATATGTTCAAATTTCTGTGGCCTTTTAATTGAAAACTTATAGGCAAAAAAAGGTTTAATAATTCTTTCCAACATGCAACAGAGTTTCGCGTTATTTGTTCGTTTCAAAAACTGGTGATGTATTGACTAACTCTCTGATTGTGGACTGCATGACTGACTGACTGACTGACTGACTGACTGACTGACTGACTGACTGACTGACTGACTGACTGACTGACTGACTGACTGACTGACTGACTGACTGACTGACTGACTGACTGACTGACTGACTGACTGACTGACTGACTGACTGACTGACTGACTGACTGACTGACTGACTGACTGACTGACTGACTGACTGACTGACTGACTGACTGACTGACTGACTGACTGACTGACTGACTGACTGACTGACTGACTGACTGACTGACTGACTGACTGACTGACTGACTGACTGACTGACTGACTGACTGACTGACTGACTGACTGACTGACTGACTGACTGACTGACTGACTGACTGACTGACTGACTGACTGACTGACTGACTGACTGACTGACTGACTGACTGACTGACTGACTGACTGACTGACTGACTGACTGACTGACTGACTGACTGACTGACTGACTGACAGACAGACAGACAGACAGACAGACAGATGGATGACAGATTGAAAGATTGACTTTTTTAGTTCAAGGTGCATGGTCTTCATGGGGTTCGTATAGCATCTGTATTCCCGAATGTGGTGGAGGTAAACAAACTCGTGAGCGAATATGCGATAGTCCAATTCCACGCTATGGTGGTAAATATTGTCCTGGATCGATCACCGAGTCACGCTCATGTAACGAACAGCCATGTCCAGGTATCTGTCATTCATCTAACATAAGTACTTTTTGTACATTCGCTCACTCTCTCGGTCTCTTCTCCATCGCTAGGCCAATCCCACTCCCTTTGGATCGTTTTAGTTTTCCCAGAGTTCTGCTCGTTCAAATTAAAGCCAAATGTGAAGGAACAAGAGAAGTTAGGATAATGATGGATTTGTTAGCTTATCACTGTCCTCTGCAGAAATCCCCAACCCTAGTAGCTGTGAGAGTTCTAAATGGAATGGAAAGCACTTAATAAAAATCTTTGAGAGTTCGAGATGACATGGGAAACATATTTGCCAAGTTTCACTATGTTCAAAGTAATGGTTATTTTAATAAGGGATTTTTTTTTTCAGTTAAATGCACTGCGAGAGCAGACTTTGGTTTTGTCATGGATGCGTCGACAAGTATTGGACCACTAGATTTCCAGAAGGAAAGAGACTTTGTCAAAGCTATGGCAGGTTCATACACATTCGCTCCTGATCAAGCTATTGCTGGTGTTATCACTTACAGTACAAATGCTACAGTTAATATTCCTCTTGGCATGTACTTGTCATCAGAACAATTCAAAGCGGCCATCGACAATATAAAATATACCCAGGGACAAACGAGGATAGACAAAGCTCTTAAGCTTGCTCATAATTACATGTTTAGTAGAAGAGGAAGAAGCCGTCCTGGTTTTCCCAAAGTTATGATTATTTTAACTGATGGAATACAAACTACAGATCCCGATGCCATTGCCCTAGATGTAGCAGCGAAACCTTTGCATGAATCGGGAGTACGGGTGTTTGCAGTTGGGGTTGGCGGACACACAAGCGTTAAAGAACTTGAATTGATGGTACAAAATAAAGATGATGTCTTCCTGGCGAAAGACTTTGATGACCTTTTACAAAAAACGTACAAAATTGCTCAAAGAACTTGTGAACAAGTAGGTAAGGTAACAATGCAGTCCATGGAAAATGTTTCAAGTGGATAGCGACAACATAGACTAAATGAATGTAATTTTCATCAAATATTACTCAACATCCAAAATAACCATCAATCATAACTCAACAGGTTCGTTGATGTGCACGTAATACAAATACTGAATAATAGAACATTGAAATCAGTATTTGGAAGGAATTTTAATACAATATTTTTCAGATAAGTTTTTCTTATATTAATTAAGGGATGTCTATTAAGAAGGGCTAAACATCTCAGATAAGTGTGAATCACGGCGATCCACTCAGTCTGTCTATCTGATTGCTTTGCAAATATAATGAGATGTTTGTCTTATTAAGGGTTGTCTGTTTAGATGTGCTAAACATCTCAGTTACGTTGAGCCTTAATTCGATCTATTTAGTCTGTCTAACTGATTCAGGTGAATCCATTTAAAGTCGTATTACTATTCAATTTATGTAATCAAATATAATTTTCGTGTAAACACATTTGTATTCTTTATAGCCAAAAACGTCGATGGAGGGTGGTCGCAGTGGACAAAATGGGACAAATGCACTCCAGAATGTGGAGGAGGTAGACAAATGCGTCGACGCACATGCAACAATCCCCCACCTGCCGGCAGAGGACTCCGTTGTCTTGGTGATGGTAGAGAGAGCCGAGCATGCAATCAACAGCCTTGTAAACGTATGTTACATTTATTCATTTGAAAACAATGCGCCTTTCTTTAAAATCTTTCGCAATAAAACGTTGTTTCTTTACACTTATAATCACTGGCATTTAATTATGTGCTATAAAATATCATAATTAACCTCGATCAAAAATATACTATACAATTCATCTATCTATTGTAAGATCATTGAGATTTATGTAATGCGCTAGAACTAAATTATTATTATTATTATTATTATCTTTTCACAGCAAGCAACCTGCAACAGTGTTCTGCTAGGACCGACATTGGATTTGTCATGGACGCATCCAACAGTATCGCAGAGATTAATTTCCAGAAGCAAAAAGATTTTGTCAAGGGTGTGGCTAGCTCCTTCAACTTCGCTCGGGATCAAGCTCTGGCGGGGGTCATCAGTTACAGTACAAATGCTAAAGTCCATATTCCAATGGGACAATACAAGTCAGTAGAACAGTTTAAAGATGCTGTTGATCAAATACGATACATTCTCGGACAAACAAGGATTGACAAGGCGCTTAAACTTGCCTATACTGATTTGTTTAGTAGAAGAGGAGGAAGCCGTCATGGTTTTCCCAAAATCATGATTATTTTGACGGATGGAGTACAAACCAAAGACCATGATGCCATTGATTTAGACAAGGCGGTAAAACCTCTTCTTAATTCTGGCGTCAAAGTGTTTGCGATTGGAGTGGGTCCTTATGTTCGAATCGGACAACTTCGGTTACTGGTTAAGGATAAAAAAGATGATGTGTTCACTGTTGATGACTTCGATGACCTTCTACAGAAGACATATACCATTGCACAAAGGGCTTGCAAACAGGTAGCCGATCCACCAGAGCCACCAGGTAACTTCAGCGACCCTATCATATCATATCAAAATGTACCCTTAAAATAAATAACACTGCGGTCGCCAACACTAACCAGCCGTGCTTGCTAACACAAGCAAAACTTGCAAGGTTACAAGTCAAATTTAAGACGTTTGGCAAAAGAGATACTAAAACTTTAGGCAAATAGGAAGACAATAGAATACAAAAAATTCACCTTAAAGGGGTTAAAAATATTTCAAATGTCCTTACTCATTGAAGCAGCCAGGAAGAATGGCCGATACCAACGCGTCCCTCACGTGACTAACAAAACACTCTCGAGGGGTAGGGTACCATGCCCCCATCACCTTGTCCTACTACAATAATTATTAGCTCACGCGTATAAAATTCTATCAATGAATCAATTGAAATCAATTCTGAGTTGAAAACATAAAAATCATATTTGTAAACAGCTATATTTCATATAATGGACTCATAACCAACAATTTGAAGCCCTTTGCAAGTTTACGCTCTCAGCAACATCCAACATTGTTGGCCAACACTTCCTAACAGTGTTGCCTCCAACATTTTGGATATGTTAGAACACCCTTGTGCCGGGTGTTGTTGGCAGTTGCATTGTTGATCAGTTTCAAACTTCGCTCAACTACTGTCAACGCCGCATCCAACATACTGTTGACAAACAATGCTGGATGTTGCTGGGAGCATTTGCCGGCACAGGGCTTTACAACTTCATTTTGGAGACCACAAAAATTACTTCAATCACCAGACGGGAATTCTCGATGGAAGAGCTCTCGTAGTATGATCTCCAGAAATACATGTAAACGTCTATTCTATTTAGTCTTGTATCATGCGTGTCGTTTTCTTTTCTTTTTATTATTAAGGAATAAAATCTAGAGTTGATGGAGGGTGGTCATCATGGCAGGACTGGGAAAAATGTGAACCTGAGTGTGGTGGAGGACAGCAGACACGAAGGCGTCGATGCGACAATCCCGCGCCAGCTAATGGTGGCCGAACTTGTGCGGGAGACAGTACTGAGACTCGTGCATGCAACCAACAACCGTGTATCGGTAATACTTCTGTGCTAGATTTCATTTTACCAGTTTTCGTTTGGTTGCACTAAGGCTGAATATTAATTCCAGTGGATAGAATAATTTTAATCAATGAAACAATCACTTGGTTCAGAAGATGTTGCAGTCAAACAACGGATTATGCAATATAGTTTATTAGAATTATAAATACTGTACGGATGGTCAGTCATGATATAAATGAGTATGCGGAACTTTATCTGACCTTGTTTTCTCTTGTTTGAATTTTCGGCTGACAAAGTTCTACCGCCTTGGTCAAGGCAGAAGGATGAAGGGTGTAGTTGTCAGCCGAAATTCAAACAAGAGAAAACAAAGTCCGATAAAACGGCTCCCCATACTTATCTTTTTGGAAATGATTGCTTTGATTTACAACTTAACAATTTTTCCTGGCATTACTTCATTTCAGGCAAAATCAGATGTACCGAAAGGGTTGATCTGGCATTCCTTATGGATGGGTCTGGTAGTATTGGTGCACGGGACTTCCAAAAAGAAAGAGACTTCGTCAAGGCAATGGCAGCCTCATTTACCTTTGCTCGTGATCAAACTCTGGCTTCGGTTATCAAATATAACCAAAAAGCCACTCTTGACATTCCCTTGGGTCGTCATCTCAGTGTAGACTCATTCCGCCTGAGAGTTGATCAAATTCGTTATACACTGGGACAGACTCGTATAGATAAAGCTCTCAATATGGCCGCCAAGAGGATTTTTACAACCGAAGGAGGCAGTCGGCTGGGATATCCTAGAATACTTGTAATTATAACAGACGGTGTACAAACCAAGGATCCTGATACCGTACCACTTAAGGAGGCTGTGAAACCTTTACAAAGGGCTGGTGTTCATGTGATTGCTGTTGGTATTGGAGGACATGTCGATCGTGATGAACTGCGTGAAATGGTCCAGCGCGACAGTGATGTTCACATTGTGACGGATTTTGATGATCTCCTGAAAAAAGCTTATCAGATCGCGCAGCGAGCTTGTGACAGCCTAAAAAGACCTAGAGGTAGGTATATTATAGACTAAGAAATGAATGCAAGACCTGCATGTATACAAAGGGTACTTACATTACTGTCGTTTCCAAATTAGCCCTAGCTTCGTCGGGGGTCGGATTCATAGGTGGGTTTATATAAAAGTCGGAGAAGTAACAAGCCAATAGGAAAGTGGGAAATAGCAGTGTTATCATTGATGTTATTTCGCTCGAATGTGATGGTTACATTAATTACGTTTATTGAATACAATAAACATTAGATGATACGCAATTAAAATGGTTTCTTATGCGGTACGAAGGGCGAATTAAGGCTCGAAACGCCATAAAGCTCTGTTGATATTAGAATATATTTAGACGAGTTGTCCCTGGGTAGCCGGAGTAACCCCTTCTTTTCACTGGGGACACTAAAACAAAAGAGTTACCCCGGCTACTTAGGGACAACGCGGCTTCATATTTTTAGAGCGGATTTCTAGGGATCGTGCTGCTCTGTCAACTAGCTAGTTTATTGCACTTTGTAAAGCAGGTAATTGCAAGCTAGGCGAGAGTTCGTACTACAAGCTGAGGTAGACCAAGGCCAACCAGAGAAGAAAGACTTCCTCTAGTCGGTGTGCTTGTCACGGAACGAGTTCCTTACTCGAATACTTTCCTTACTTAAGTCTGTACTTTCCAATTGAACTTGAGTCGTATCCCAAACTTGCCTCGCTAGTTTGTACAAAGACTATGATCACATTTGTATACAAAGTGAAACCCTACGTTGGTCCTATGTTTGGGTTATAGTGAACGAGGGCGTGTCACAGAGGAAACTATACACAAATCCTATCAAACAAGACGGTCAAGGAATGTTTAACTAGCAAAATAGCTAAAAATTACATTCAGGGTAATAAATATGCAATTACTGAAAATCTGTAGCGTAACAATATAAAAATGTCTTAGGCTTGTAATCAAGATTGAGGAAATGTTAGTACTTTTGTAGTTCTTTAAATTCAATTGGCTGATTTTTTTTGTAGTGAATGGTGCTTGGTCATCATGGTCAAACTGGGAAATCTGCAGCGCAAGCTGTGATCGAGGAGTTCAGACTCGTACACGTGCATGTGACAGACCCTTCCCAGCCAATGGTGGTTACCCTTGCCAAGGGAGCGACACTGATAAAAAATCGTGCTTTTTAAGACCATGTTTGGGTAAGACGTTTTTGGAAATCAGGACGTGCATTTACGATGTACAAAGTAAAAATGGACTGATTGAAGCATTTATTTGTTAGGACAAGTTTCTTTGTTTTGGGTCCAACTAGCGTTGTGTAAGATTTATATGTAAAAATATTACAGCATTTCATCGGAACCATGGCTTCCAACCTTTTAAATCCCATAATAATGGATGTCACTTCCTTATAAGTCTACCATTTACAGAATTTTGAATATTGTTGTATCACCTTTAGAGCCATGCAGAACTTGGTATTTGTCTTTTTTAACATTCGAGATATAGTGCGTGCACTTATTGGTAGGCTACCATGTTCATATCAGAGGACAGACATAGCTCGCACTAAAACCTCGAAAATTATTTTATAAAAGCTATATAAAACGCTCGCTTATGTTTTTGAACTGTGATACGAATACTCTGGAAGATGTACACGTGGAGCATTCAAAAGCACGAGGAACACCTGTCGTCTCCACGTCGAGTTCCTAACCTTGGAACTCCTTGTGCTCTACACCTTCCATCGTGCTTACATGACAGTACAGCACGTGCGCAAGCGTTTTATATCACTTAAATAAGGAGCATGTTGCAGTGAAAACACTTCAATTCTTTCGAATTGAAGCTAAGTGATTTTTAATTTCCCATGAGTACAGCTAATTTCTTAACGATGTCTAACGACCTATACGGTATAGGGGATCGAAGTAAGCTAATTGTACATTTTAATCCATTGTCATTTCAGGTGGAGCCGTTGATGGTCGATGGTCGGCATGGTCTCAATGGCAACGATGTTCGAGAACTTGTGGAGGAGGAAGACAATATCGACGTCGATATTGTGACAATCCTCGACCAGCCAATGGTGGAAGAAATTGTTATGGAGAGCCACAACAAACGCGAGTTTGCTCAACCTCTCCATGCTATGGTGAGCTATAATAAGAACTTACAATTCTGGTAAAAACAAACACCGAACAAGCAAACGTTAAACAGAGTGGTCTCCTCCGAACAGCAAACAAGTTACGCGCAAATTCCATCATATATATATATTTTTCTTAACTTCCAATAAGGAGCGGTTTTGAGAACATACACATGCACAACTGATGTTTGACGAATTCAAAACGTATTCCTCATTTCCATTTCTAATATTATTATTGACACACAGCTCGAGTTGATGGGCGATGGACAAAGTGGAGTAAGTGGCGAGCCTGTTCGAGAACATGTGGGGGAGGAATACAGTTTCGCTTGCGCTATTGCACAAACCCTGCCCCAGCCAATGGCGGAAAATATTGTGTTGGAAAATCTCAAGAGACGCAAAGTTGCGGTAATACTCCCTGTCGTGGTAAGTTCATTTGTTACTTTGCGAATCATGAAATGCACTTCTTTTCTACTAAACCTGCAAAGTAAAGGCGAGGTTGGGATCGGTACCGCTTCATCAAAGATATGCCCTGAGGTGCTATGCTGTAGCAAATGGTAGAAACATTCAACATTATTTCAGAAGTTTTAGTTATACTGCAGTAAAACATTCTGGTCTTTGAGTATGCATGTGAACATTGAAATGACATTTAGGCATTTGTATAATTCGATTGTACTTTTACATAATTAGACTGCTAACAAATAAAGCTCGCGCAAATATTATTGATTTTGCCTTGAATTTTCACTTTATCTAATTTTTTTAAAAATTTGCAGTTCCAGTCGATGGGCAGTGGTCATCCTGGCTTGACTGGCAACGATGCACTGCTACTTGTGGTGGTGGGCGGCAACAACGAGTTCGCTATTGTTCCAACCCTAGACCATCCAATGGTGGCCGACCTTGTCAAGGGAAATCACGCGAGATTAGGTTTTGCGCTCTCAATGCATGCTATGGTAATAGTAATGAGGAATTTTTATGTAGATGAACCACGTTACATGAAAGTTAATATATATAAAAATACTTTAGCTGATCGTATACTAGAGGTTGACCTGATAGAGATAGTCGCTCGTAGAAATTCCACTGTATTTGTTATATTTCTTGATGTTTTGAGAAAATTCAACTGTATATTTACAGGGCGAATCGATGGACGTTGGACAACATGGAGCGATTGGCAAACGTGTTCAGCAACCTGCGGCGGAGGAAGACAATATCGAGTGCGTCAGTGTTCCAACCCTCCTCCCACCAATGGCGGAAGATATTGTTTCGGAAAATCTCGAGAGAGTCGGACTTGCTCTACAGCTCCTTGCCAAGGTGAAGGAATATAAAAAGAAATGAGAGTAGCAGTATTGATATGCAAGTTTAAAGCAAGTGCTTACCATACAGTACAGTGTTGCAGGGGTTCAATTTCAGGGAGAATTTACCACTACCTTGCATAATCTAAAAGAAATATTTGTATATTGTCGTTAATTATATTGCTGAATAGTTTTGTTCCTCTGAAATGCAATTTGGACATATATCTATGCAATAGGACTTTCAAAATACTTCATTTTATTCTTCCTATCAGTTCCAATACGTGGGTTTAACTGTCGGAACCTTAATGGAGAGGTTGTTTTCATCTTGACTTCCTCGAAAAGTGTTGGGGCCACGAATTTCCAGAAGCAAAGAGACATCGTGAAGCAAATGGCTGCGACTTTTGGTGTGTCTGATGAAGGGACAAGAGCCGGGATCATTGCATATGGCAACAACGCTAAAGTGTATGCCACTTTTGGAGAGTATCCAAACCTTAGAAGCTTTAGTAGAGCAGTGGATGGAGTCAAGTACGAGCCTGGATATAGCAGGATTGACAAAGCGCTGAGAATTGCATCAAGTCGATTCTTCCCTTCCAGCGGTATGCCATTACTTGTCGTCACCACTTCCAAAAACAAACAAACAAACAAACAAACAAACAAACAAACAAACAAACAAACAAACAAACAAACAAACTTACTAACTGACTAACTAATTCAGTAATTAACAAACAAACAAACAGTAAAACAAGCACAAATAAACCCTCTTCAGCGTCACATAACAATGGATCAGTAGTAAATTGCAGTACTTTTATAATTATACACAAATAAATTCCATCCATTTTTTTACCCTTAAGGTCTGGTTTCTTACAATGTGCCAAGATTTATCATCTTACTTACGGATGATCGCCAAACACGAGACTACGATAGCATTCCTCTTTCAAAAGCAGTGACACCATTAAGAATCGCAAAGGTCAAAATTTTTCCCGTTGGAATTGGACAAAGAGTCAGTGCGCAAGAACTTCAAGCTTTGGCAAAGGAAAATGGAAACATTTTCCGCGTTCAAGACTTTGATGATCTGTTACGACGAACTAACGAAATTTCAAGACGAACATGCTCACAATTCTTTCCCAGTAAGTAGTTTGGGATTTTTCAGTACAAAAAGTTAGTATCATAGCTCACATTTCCTTTCCAAAGGAAGTGGCGTTAATTTTTTATACCTTGGAGGAGACTGGATGAGGTTGTAGGGCAGACTGATTGTGAGGGGATAGGCCAGGTTAGGGTTAGGGGAGAATCTCTCTATTAGACACTACTTGATAGTTTTACCTAGGGCGCAATTGAACTTTTGCATACTTTGCAGAGCCTCGTCCACCTTGCCTGGGCAAGACAGATCTTGGATTCATTTTGGACTCTTCATCAAGTATTGGCTACGTAAACTTTGAAAAACAACGCCAGTTTGTCAAGGCCATGAGTTCGTCATTTACCGTCGGCGCGTTGTCCACACACGTTGGTGTCATGGCGTATAGCAGCTTTGCTTACGTTTACGTAAGGTTTTCGGACTACTACTCAATCAATGAAATCCGTCGCGCCCTTAGTAGAATTCCATACAACCAAGGGCAATCCCGCTTAGACATGGCAATGCGGTTGGCGATAAACGACTTGTTCACAGCCAGCGGAGGGGCCAGGTGGGGTGTTCCAAAAGTCGCCGTGATTCTAACAGATGGTATACAGACAGACCAATCTGTGTTGCAAGAAGCCAGCAAAACCATGCGCCGAGCTGGTATTAAGGTACTTGCCATTGGCATTGGTGGTAGCATCGACCCTAACAAATTACGGGGCTTGGTTGAATCGGATAATGAGATGGTTATTGTCAGTGATTTTGACAGTCTTTTGACGAGAGCTCATGAAATTGCACTGAGAACATGTCATGATGTCCGTGGTCCTTTTCCAGTGACAGCAACTCTCTCACCAGGTTAGTAACAACCTGCTTGAATAGCATTGTACTACAACCAGATCTCTATTCAATTCCAAAGCTGTATGCATGGGAAAGAAGTCGCTATAAAATAGAGCTTGGAGGTTAAAAACAGGTCCCGCTTGTTCGAAGGATGATTAATCCGGCCTGGATTAAGATATGGATGGGTTAAGATGAATGTTTTTATGATTTAATCCTAGATTAGTGCTAATCGTCGTGCGAACTGTACAACTCGGCCCTGGCTGACATGATATGATATCAGTGTTGAAGAAACAAATGCGCGCAAGGTTTTGCGAAGTTTAGAGCACGCTGTGATGCCAATAAGCAAGTGAAGCACTTCTCAAGGTCTATCCACTCGAGTACAAGTGTTCTGCGCATTCCCCGTTTCCCCAAAAATAGCAAGCCCTCGATCGGTTATCAAACTGATTTTATTCAACCCTTCATCTATTTCACTATTGAATGCTGGACCTCAAACAAACGCGCCCATGAAAATCGACAAGACAATGCTACTGATAATGACGATGGGTATGAAATTAATTGTAATGATGCAGATAATGTCCGTGATAGTATATAATGATATGATGATGATGATATTGATAACTTAATCTATTATGAATCTCATTATATTCTAGGACATTCCTCGGGTTGCCCTAACATCATGGACTTAGGTTTTGCACTGGATTCTTCATCAGAAGTAACACTAAAGAATTATCGAAAACAAAAGGAATTCGTCAAAAACATTGCGGCTCACATAGGGTTTTCACGATATGGTAGTCGTATGGGCGTTGTTCTCTATGGGGATACTTCTCTTATAGAAATACGACTGAATCACCATCCTGATGCTGCGGTATTTGGAAAGTACGTCGACCGACTGCCTTACTATAGCCAGAGAAGGAGAATTGACAAAGCTTTGACTACAGGAAAATACCTATTCGAATTTGCCACTGAAAATTTGCGTAATCCTAAGGTTTTGGTCCTTGTGGCAACAGGCAGACGTACCTTGACAAAGGATGGTTTGCCCTTGTTTCAAGTAGCTCAGTCTTTAAAAAGAGCGGGTATCAGAATTATTGTCATTGGTATTGGTAAAGATATCATTCTTCAGAACCAGCTACGATCCTTTGCAGACCCAAATGACGTCTTTATGATTCCAAATTTTGATGTATTATTGCGACAAACAAGAAACTTTAAAAAGATTATCTGTGACGGTAAGCAATATGCTTCATCAAACTAGTATGTATCGGGGTAAGGTGGGAGAGGAAGGTAAGGGAGTAAGATGTGGTGACGCGGGTAGGGGAACAAAAGACGAATTTTCCATCCATCCTAAACTCTCTTTGTCAAGTGTCCTTGCTTCTTTCTTAGTGGTAATAAGCTTGATGGTAGATGAAATTTGGAGGTATATGAACCCGCGAGTAACGATTAGAGGTTTCATCCTTTAAAATTAATTGAAATTAATAACAAAAAATTAATAACAAAATAACAATTAATAACAACACTGAATCGAAAGGGCAAATGGAATTTAATTGCCTGCAACATAACTAACATATAATACATATTATAATATATTATTATAATTATTATAATATATTGTTCATATTAATATATAATAGATAATAAGTATATGTAATATCTTTTACAGATATCCAATCCTAAAAGATTATTAAAATCTACCTTACTTTGACTGAGAACATGGAATTGCAACCGCTATTTACATTTACTATTTGCATTTCTTATTTCAGCTGGAGCACGGAGGCGTGGTTGAATATTCCATGAAAAAAAAAATGCTGATCAGTATTGGTTAAAGAAAATAATTCAAAACAGTTTTCAGTTCCATAGAGACTTAATCTATCAGTAATAATGCAAAGTACACTTGCTATGTAAGAAAGGTACAGCAACTGCTGCGTTCATATATTCTATGATAAATAAACTGTTAATGTAAATTAGATATAAATATCTTTTGTGACAGTATTGTCGATAGAACTAGTTATTTTCCCCAATGTAGAGCAAAAGGAAAGGTTAAAAACCCTTCGAGGGATAAAGGAACCGTAGTTCGCTTGGTGAGACACACTAGTCTGGTGAAAGTGTTTTCAACGACTTGTGAAAAGAAGAGATAGTGATGTCAGAGTCTGTTACGTTTGTGATAGATCCAAACAGATCAAAACAGAGGTGTTACGAACAACGCAACTCTTCAGTTGATCTATTGAAGACAAGTTTCTCCAAGTTACATTTCATTGTATCACCAGCCTCCTTTCCTTGTGCTATTTCTGTTTCTTTTCAAGAAGCGACATTTCAATTCCTAAGAAGGGTGTGGGCACAAATGAGTAGTATTCTGGTAAGGGACGAACCATTAGATTTTTGAGATGGGGGATGTTAATAATGGCGGTGCAGGAACATGCACGATTTTTTTTCTTCCTAAGGCTGTGCTCGAATTTACTTTTGGATATTGCCAAACCTTCCCCCCACTCCCCCCCCCCCCCCCCCCCTCTCAAAACTCTAATGGTCCGTCCCTAATCTTATTGCTTTAATCTGATATCATTTATAGCTCTTCCATATTAATTAAGCAGTTAAAACTAATGTGTATTTTAAGATTAAATTACATTGCCAAAGTTTTGGATTTTTATCTAAAAAATAAACATTATGGTATCATTTGTAATCAATAAATTAGTTAACATGTTAAAGGTGTTACTATTCTAATTGTTTTTTAATTAATTTAGAATTTGAAACTAGCTTAACACTAGACTGCGAGGGAGAGGTTATTTTTTTCTCTCCCAGTGTCCAGATATTCTAAACCTTTACTATACTGAATCTGGAGGAAAAAGTGGGACTAGCTACTTCAAGTCAGATTTTATCATTTGTAGAAAAACCAAAACTGGAAAATCACATTTTCGTCAGGTACGTAGATTTAACGTAAACGCTACTCGCGACGTGAAAGAGGACGGCCTGCGCACTTAAGAATAACGATGATATCACCACTGAATTCTGAAGAGGAAAGAAAAAACAGGTGAGGGGACGTCACGTCATGTTTGCCACAGAAGTCACGCAATGAACAAATGGGAAACATTTGTCATCTCACGTCCCGTTCTCACATCGCGTTGTGTTTGCTAAGCCTACATACAGTGGTACATTCATTAAAGGAGAAGAAGAAAGTAAAAACGGGTGACGAAGCCTCACGTCACGACGTTTGTCACAGAAGTCACGCAATGAACGAATGGGAAACATTTGTCATCTCACGTCCCGTTCTCACATCGCGTTGTGTTTGCTAAGCCTACATACAGTGGTACATTCATTAAAGGAGAAGAAGGAATTGAAGAAGAAAGTAAAAACAGGTGAATAAGCCTCACGTCACGACGTTTATCACAGAAGTCACGCAATGAACGAATGGGAAACATTTGTCATCTTGCGTCCTGTTCTCACGTCGCGCGCGTTGTGTTTCTTGCTAAACCTAAATACAGTGGTACCTACACTAAAGGAACCCTAACTCAAGCGGACACTATTTATTAAGTGGATACTAACACGAGTCTCGAAATTTCATCACCGATATTTACTGTAAACTCAATCTGACTATAAAGCCCGCCGCACACGTTGAGAAAGTGCGTGAGGAAACTTCCACGCAAGGCACTTAGCTCAGGCGATTTTTCGCCGCAAACGTTGCACCTTTGGCTACGCGCGCGAGACCAAAAATAAAGCAGGTAAAAGAGCACACGGTGAGAAAAGTGCCCCGCGTGGCAGTTTCCTCACACAGTTTCTCAGCGTGTTCGGCGGGCTTTAGCTCTTCATTCTATATTTCAAGCTTCCTCTCCTTGAATTGAATTTTCTTATGTTTAAAAGTATGTACTTAATGGAATTTAACCACAAAAAGGCCTAAAGCTTTTCACTATAAGCCTCAATTGATGCATATCTTTCTTTCCCCTAGTTCCTTCCTACCATAGGCAGGGGGACCGAGCTCATTATTTTCCTTCAAAAATCGACAAATACATGGACAAAGCCAGGGGAAAAACATAAAGATATTTTTGTATCTAAAATCCTATCTTTTTCGACCTAAAATCACAAAATAAATAATTTCATTTGCCTGGAAAATGTTTAGACTCGAGAATAAAGCTATATTTCAAGGGTTTTAATTGTCCATCCCTTCCCTACAAAAAATGGGAATTCATATGCTGACTTTAAAACATGGTGCGTTCGACTGCTATGTAAGTGTATACCATCCGAGTCATCCAACAAATAACGCTTTTACGTTTTTTTCTTATTTTTATAAATACGAATTAGACGTTTTGGTTGGTCAACAAAGTCATGAATTATTAATGCTTCGAAAATGTTTGTACAAAATTCAAAGCGGAACATCTGTAACAAATTCTTTTTCAATAAAGCGGTTTGACCATCCTTCTAGCAAATGGTTTTAAAGGGTAGAAAATGTAATGGGGAAAATTATCCTCGACTTAATACTGGGAAATGTTGTGTTTTCGAACTTTTGTTATTAGTTGGTCAGTCGGAAGACCTGGTTGAAAAAATAATAGCTTTAAATACCTGTTAAATCCTCGTTAAATGAAGGGTTATTATGATTATTATTTGAAAATACTTTCACAATTTGGCACGTCTGGGTGAAAATAAATCGAGTACTAGGGAAATAAAACTTAACATGTGTTGTCTAATTTCACTGTTTCGTACAAACTAGTTCTAGTGGATAGCACTGAAGCAGAACAGTGCAAACAAAAATAGCAACGTATAGAGTGATTTTCATAAACCCGTGAAATACATTTTAGTGTATTTAGTACTATTAGTCTCTAATTTCTTTGTTTTCTATTGTTTGAATCTGGCTATTACTAGCTAATAATTAACTTTTGTTTCACAGGTTTATGAAAACCACTCTATATATCTAGCCGTCTTTGCGTACCTAGTTCAGGCCTCAAGAATTCTTAGTTTGTCCATAACTAAATAGTTGATAACTGAATACTAACTATTACGCACTAAATAGTTAGTAGTTGTTTCACGGATATATTGCGTGCACGCTTGTGATAAACAAAACTTTTTCTTATTATTATTATGATTCAAAAAATAAAAATAAATCATATTTCGCGTTTTAGAATTACAACAGAATCCAGGAATTTAATTAATACTAAACATGTCAAATCAATCTAATAATAATAAAATGTAAAGCAACAACCGTAATTTAGTTTGGATCACACACGAAACTAGCTTGAGCTACATTGACGAGGTTTCCTCTCTGACTACTGATCAACTAGTTAAAAAAAATCATGTATGGTTTAAGTGTTTTGGTGCCCCTGGTCTTGGCCTTAGCAAACAGTAACAATGCATTACTAACACCAAAGCTGATGGCTAGAATGGACAAACTGGAACAAAAGATAGACCAATTGATGGACAAAGTCAGTGGGAAATGCCCTACAGGTAAAGAAACGGATAAGTCAAAATCAGATGAAAATAACGTTAATACAAACGTTGCCGATGAAACATTAATTAACGCTTAATTCTCAGATACTTTCTAACCAAATAATTTTGAGCAAAATCGTCAATCTTTAAAGTTATTATATATTTTCTAATGATGACGATAAATTGTTAGCTTTAAGGGTCGATTATATAAATGTTTAAACCTCGACGGCCAATCATATGTATTTCGATTGTCCGGAACACTAGACACTGTCTTAGATCAGCACAGCATATATACCTAGAGGACCGATACTTCGACCACGCCCCAATAGAACGTTAGGCAGCTAAATTTGACGCGTTACAACCCCACAAATAATTAAGCTCTCTTTAGAACTCAATTCGAAAGAATTCAGATGGCGCTGAAATTAAAGCGAATCCACTGCAAAATCTTAAAAATTTTCAGTGTGCGCAAGTTGCTAGCTGCATGGTCTGTACTAAGACTTACTTTAACATCGTTTCCATAATCGGCCCTAAATGTATGCGTACATCTCTTCATCGCTCATAATTTCTATATTATAAACAGTAAAGAAACTGTAAAACAAGTTTTGAAAGACCTTTTTGGCACCTGCTCTAAGTGACATACTGTGATATACGATTGACTGAGCAAGAATGAATAACGTCTGGTGCCATGGGCTCAAGAGCACGGACATGTCCTCTAGACAAGTCGTCACAGCTTTGTTTCCATTTTTATCCTTGTCTTTCCTAAAACAAACGAAAAATAGGAAAAAAACTGATAAAAACAAACAAACAACAACAAAGCACGTTAACTTACAAACCACTTATTTCATGTCCACAAAACATTAAAAACTCACAACGTATCCCATTTAAATGCTTTTAGTCACCTTTCGAACATTATGTACACTTCCTTGCTCCAAATTGGAACGGATTTAAAGAACTGATTCGTTGCTAAGGGTCCTAAGCAACCAGAACCTACTAGCATCCAGAATATGTCATTATACCATTAGCAGCAGCAGCATTAAAATCGTTTGTCATTATCTTATTTTTAGCACAGCCAACCTGTCCGACAAATCCATCCCCTGCAAAAAATCTAACTTGTCCACAAGGGTGGAAGTCTTTTCAAGATTCTTGCTTCATTGTGTCCCTGGTCAAACAGAACTGGGACAAAGCACGGAGCAGCTGCAAAGACCTAGGAGCTGACCTAGTGACCATAGCTTCAGATCCAGAAAACGATTTTGTCGCATCGCTAGCAAAGGCCGACTTATGGATAGGATTACGTAAAGGTAATATCTCGGCTGTTTCTTTCACTGATTGATTGATTGCCCGGGGGGCTCCATTGTAAAAAGATCGGGTATGCTCGTCGGAAATTTTTAAAAATACCCCTAAAAGCCGGATATCGGAAGTCGTTTAAGGAGGGCGTGGCTGGCCGATTTTTAACCCCTAAGAGATACCAGCCTCGCTTTTATTTTCAAGATGCGAGGGACAATAGTAGCTAAGGGTGCTAAGTAATAGGAGAGAGTAAGTACACACACACACACATTCTACGCGAGTAGAACGCGCTTCCTGTGTTAGGGACTTAGCTGTGCGCGGAGAGAGTTACCCTGTAACCCGTTAGTGGGGCTACGAAATAGCCTCATTCATTTGGCTTTCCTACTTTTCCTCACTCGCTTGCAATTGTTTGGTTGACTGATTATTTGGTTCATTGTTTTCTAGACTCAGGTAGTTTCAAGTGGGTAGACGGCTCAGCTCCTACTTGCTACAACAAGTGGTCCACCTCTATTGAGCCTAAAAACGCTGATAAAAAGTGCGTTATCCTAACGTTGAACAAATCCTGGAAAGATGTGCCCTGTTCCTCAAAGCAAAATATAGTTTGTGAAAAGCCTAAAAAATAATTTCTCAAATTTGTTAATCTCCTTTTTACTATAAAATGCTGATATGACATTAAAAGGAGACCAAATGGTTTATAATTGCTCAAGTTTTTGGTTTTGATAAATTAGCTATACCTCCTTGCCCCTCCTCCCACACAAACACACACAATTTCAAACGAATAGGCTGATGTATTTCTTTTCAAGTTTTACTATGACAACCTTCGTCCGTTTTTACATATTCGATTATGATGTATTCAAGTCCTTCTCCTCTTCAGTCTCATTTCGCAATGAGACTTCTGTCGAAACTGCAATTGTAGTCGATTTTTTTCTAATTTATAACTAAGTCAGTGCTAAGTGCTAGTGTCTCACTGTCTATAAACTGTACCGTCTATAAATCATTCGAAATTCCTGTCGTGATTAACTACGCCGTCTTCCAAGTCATGCATATAAAGCTACTCTATTAATAATATTGTAAATATTAATATCTGTACATAGCAGTAGAACTGTACATATAAATAAACCTCTCCAATCAACCTTCATTTACAATAAATACCGTCTCCTCCTAAAATTATTACGTTTATACAGTATGTAAACATCGCTCAGTTTGGAACTGCTTCCCATAGTTCTTGTAGAGTAAAACCATCCTTGAGCTTCTCGATAGCCAATCCAAGTTGTTCAGAGAACTCTGGCTCTCGATCACTAGTCTACAAATAAAAACATTATTCATTATTGTCGAGCTTGGGCTCCCTGTGCTTCGCCCTTTAAACGCAGAAGGCGAGAAGGGGAAAGTCGAATTGAATAAACTATGTGGGCAATGATGATGATGATGATGATGACGAATTAAAGTAATTATGGTGACAAAGTTACCTTGTTTCCATCAGCAAAATAAGCCTGAAAGAAAACAAAAGAAGTATTACTGTATAATTGTTAAATCAAAAGCACTCACAAGTTCAGTAATTACTCACAGCAAAGGCGTCAGTAGTTCCTTCATTGACAATCTCGATGTCATCTTGTACAGGATCCACTGTTACTTCCTCTAGGTTTGGAGGCTTCAAAGGAATAACAATACCATTCCGTTATAACAGTGTTCTCTTATATTATGCTTGTAACTATTTTAGACTAGATTTTGGGTGGCAAATAAACTAAAATCTTAAGCGCGCCTTTACCTTTTCTTCTGTCTCGAACTCGACACCAAAGATTGGGCTTGCTGTGTACACCTAGAAATAAAAACACCATTGAGACAATTGCTGCCTAGTGTTTATCAAAGAGAAACTGGGTTAGAGGAAGAAATTAACAATGTGAATAAATTGTGTACCTTTTGTAAACTTTGTATTTCTTTTACAGCCTCTTGTAACTTCTCGACTGGGTCAATACGGAAACCTAACACATAACCTCCACTCTAAAAGCATAAACACATAATCCCATTATCGTGAGCTCTATTATTTCTAAGTAAACTCCTGTGTCCTCAAAATACGCCCCAAAAGCATCAAATGTTTCACGTCCGAGAACGCTCACCATCACGTCCGAAAACGCTCACCTTATTGACAAAAACGTATCGATTTGAAAACGCTCCCAAAGTGGAGACAGTGCCCTATCGTATTAGTGTGGACAGCGAAATTGGAACTGTTCAAAAACCCTGACGTCATTCGCATTACGTTAGCCCTGATTGAGGATACATCCACACTTAGTATAAATTTGAAGGGGCATTTTTAGGCAGTGTGAAAGCAATTTGAAACCGTATCAAAATTCGTCCGTTTTCAAGCCCAAAACGCATTTGTTTGGACAAGTTTGCTACATGTAAGTCATTCACTTTAGAGTAGATTTCGTATTACTGTGAAAACGGCACGGTTACTGCACGGTTACGGCATGACACGGTTACGGATGTTTTATAGACAACATGGCACTGATATGGTCACGGCACGGTGCGGTCCGTTTCAAACTCACACGAAATCTGTTCTAATATACACACGTACAATTTACCTGCTGAGACGTTTCGACTACTAAAGCCAGCCCAAACTTGGAATCACGAATTCGAACAGTTTTCTGAAATTCAAGAAAGATTTTCATTTTATATAATTAGCGTAGGTGCACTATTGTTCAGATAACATTCTAAGTTGATGGACAACACTATACTTTGAACTATTTCTATATCTGGGGGTACTTACCATCTGCAAGTAAGGGATACTGACATTGAATGTGTCATTCATGTTGGCATGCCAAACCAAACGAACATTTGTGATATAAAAAGTACCAAGATTACCCTGAAACAAACAAAGTAAGTTAAAACAAAAAAATCAATAAATGACAGCATGAAACATTTGAAAGGAACGAACAAAGAGAAAAGGAAACGCATGAAAAAGAAATGCGGGGAAATGGGGGAAAACATAATAAAGGAAAATAAATATAAAAAGAAAGAGGGAAGGGAAGGAAGAGTGAGAGAGGGGAAAAAAGGGAAGATAGTAAGAAATAAACAAAAAGAAAGAAAGGAAAGGAAAAAGGGAAGGAAGTAAGGAAGTAAGGGACAAAGGAGCAACAAGACAGAAAGAGAGGACAGAAGGAAGGAATGAAAGTTTTGAATGAATGAAACAAACAAAGCATAGGAAACTCAATATTCAATGACATGAAATCAGAGGGTATGGATGTGCCTGCTTGAATTAATTAAGAAGAACTGATGCACACTGGCAAATGTACATGTACCTGGTCACTTGAAAGATTCCAAACACCATTTATCTTTAGAAAACAAACAAAAAATTCACTTGTTATAAAGAAGATATATATTAATTCATGGACATATTACTTATTTTCTCAAAATTTTGCAGTTCTTACTGTAGACATATGGTTTAAATAATGAATTTTTTTTGAAAACTTATAATAAAAACCTTACTTTGTCATAGACTTGCTCCAGTGGAAGCATTCTTAGCTGTTTGTTCAGGATAAGTGCACCTCTTAGTTTTAAATCTCTGTATAGCTTAGAAGACTCATAAGCTCTGAAAAGTTGCAAATATAGGCATGGCTACTTTTAGTACTTCGATCTTTGAAGTACATGTAGAAACAATAACATGAAGTGATTGCAGTCATGCCAATAGTTAAAAATCATGTACAAGTCATATACTGTACATGTACATATATTTGTACTACACCCTGTAATCAAATTGAAGCCCATTCATTGTCTAAGCTGTAAATAATCATGCAATAGGATAAAATACTACTGTTGTACAAATGCATTATACAAAGTGTATGTTCAGCATAGTTTAATCCCATATTGCTTTTCCCTTAAAACTAATCTAAGGTCTAGCCTGCGAATTGTGTTAGCATTCATGATAAATCATATAACTGTTTCAGTCACCATGAAGGGTACTATTCTGCTTCTTTTTAAAATGCCCCAGAGCATGACTTCCAGAATTTACCTGTAAACTGAAATCACTGTGGTAAAAAGCCTTGGACTTCCAGAAACCTGTTCACATTGGACAGATAATGAGACCATTGATCAAATGGACATATATATTAAAGTCCTTATGACGGATAATTTTTTATTTTCAAACTCAGTTCTTGATAGAAAGCATAGTAAAGATCTTTAATTTAATCTTGTTTTTCCTCACTCCATATTTTCTGAGATATAAAGGTTTCAAATTTCAAAATGCAAATGTGATGACGTAAGAGGAGTAATCATTTATTATATAAAAACAAGAGAATTTAGATTACTCGTATTTTTCCGTTTGTAACTCATTACCATTGGCAAAGCCTGTTGTTTAGTGAAAAATCTGGCTCTCGATTTGAAGACTTCTTTTTGTAAAACCCATGAGAAGTTTGCAGTGTTGCCTCCTCTGACGTCATCA
Source organism: Telmatactis stephensoni (assembly GCA_029948255.1). NCBI lineage: Eukaryota > Metazoa > Cnidaria > Anthozoa > Actiniaria > Isophelliidae > Telmatactis > Telmatactis stephensoni. The sequence continues at coordinate 288,832 of JALIZF010001919.1, read as the reverse complement.
AATTTGCATTTTGACATTTGAAACCTTCATATCTCAGAAAATATGGGGTAAGGAAAACCAGGATAAAAAGATCTTCACTATGTTCTCTAAAAAGAACTAAGTTTGAAAATAAAAAAAATATGCGTCATAGGGACTGGGACGTGATACTGACAGTAACTACAGTTATAATAATCACATTGATAGTACAGATGTTAATGTGTACTATATGATTATTATAAACTACAGTATTAATAATAATATATATATGTGTGTGTGTGTACACGAACCATACAACGTACAACTGCATATCATGTACTACATGTACATTCAAGTATTCCTTGGAACATCTTGGAACATCCATCGTTGGATGGTGGCAGTGGCAAACAGACTGACGAGTAATTAGTCTTGTACAGCTGTATGATATCAGTACATGAAGTTCAGGAATCTCATTTTCAACATTGATGTTCTCTTTTTTCAAGCTAAGTACAGTAGGTTTGTTAATAATAATTTAATGTAAAATCTTTAATTAATTAAATTTAATCAAAATTACCAGGTTTGTAAAGATAAACTCAAATCTTGTGTTATTACATCTTGTCAACAGATATAGTGCTTCAGTTTGGCCTCTAAGTTTCTGTAAAGTAATGTCAAACAGTTTTAAATGAAATAGCATGTAAATATATTTAATCACAGTGTGCAACAGGACTGCACAGTGTTTGGAGTCTGGTAGATTGGTATTTAATTCAGTGCAATTTAATATTCAGCAATATTTATATATAATATATATACATAGTACAAGCATCTGGTATCCCTATTTGGAAACAACAGGGTATTCCACAAGAGTATCACTTTTATTTTTTATACAGCCTATTGCTATAATTATATCAATATTTTATGGTCAGTGCATCAAATTCATGATTACTACAGGTACATTGTGTAGAAGATGATTTTATCATATCAAAGACATCAATCTTGAAACCACTTCTAAATCAACTTACAGAATGAGCAGTTCTTGTAGAAATATTGACAATAGCACCATATCCAACAGCTAAAACAAAAAGTACACACAGCAAGTTTACTTAGTGTTTAGCACAATGTAACCATTACACATAACATATTAAGAACTAGTTTGCCATGGAATCAAATTCAAATGCACTAGTTGTTCAACAAAAGCTGAAAAAGTTCAACATTTACAACTTATGGACAAAAGAAATGTTGATCAGAAGTATTGTTGACATTTTCAGCTGACTGGTATTCAACAAAGTTGAAAAATGTTATTAAAGAAAGTATTGAAACTGTGTATACATACTACTTACATGTAGGCTTATTTACAAAATTAAGTACTAAGTAAGTAAGACAGGCTGTGCTCTCACCAGAACATTTTTAAACAGTTATCTCACTCTTAACGTCAATGGTCGTAAGAATGTAACCATGCCAAGTTTGCTTGTGCACAGTATTCATTCAGTTGTGAAGAATTCATGTAGTACACATATAAGCAACTATAATTGTTAAAGTTGAGTTAACTAATGTATATAAATGATCTCATGAGAGTACTGCAACTACAGTATACTCACAAAGGTTGACTCTTGGCATACTTTGTGAATGCCATATTAGTCTTAAATTTGTAACCATTAACCTTCCTGTTTTAATAACAAAACAGTACAACATAAATTTTTACTTCATAACTTATAGATTAAGACCCTGTTACATGAGGCAAATTTTTCTTACAACTTGCAATGCAATGCCATTGCAATTAACATGCTGAAGAAGTGAATGCCTAACACCCCCCTCTCTGCAACTTGCATCAGTACATTACAAAAAAAGTTAAACAAACTTGTACATTTTTTGCACCAATGAAAAGCAAGTTGCATTGTGTAACATCTGTGCAGCAACTTGCAGTGCAATCACCATCACAAATGGCCAATCAGAGTGCAGCTCCTGTACATCCCCAACAAATCTAATCTGAAATATCTGATTTTATTGCAGACAAAGAAAGAGTTGTATTGTGAGTTCTGGGGAACTGCACTCATCTGATATGTCACTTAAGCAACTTGCACTGTTCTGCTTTTGTCAGCACTGTATTGCAAGTTGCAAGAACAATAATTGCATTATGTAATGGGGCTTTAACTATTTCAGTCACAAGTTTTTGGATGTTTAATACATGTAATTCCTGCCCCCACCCTCCCCCCACTTTAAAATTTTATATAAAAATTTCTATCAACCAATCCAGTGAGAAATGAGCTAATTATTCACCTTACTAGCCTAAATGATCAAGTAGCATCATTTATCGGAGAGGGATGGGGATGACAAATCCTCAGTGGGGGAGGGGGAGGGGGATTTACAGTGTTTACGAAATGTAACGTCATGTTAAAGCTAGATCTATATTGAAATGCATATGTACTGAACACACCTCTGTCCCCATTGTTGCCTTTTGTATCTTCTACTGAATCAAGCTTATCGATTAAAATCTGGGAACACAAATTTTAAAATCTTCTTTGAGTTGTTGAGTAAAAAATTGACAAAGATCAGTTTCGTCGAAAGTGGAATGGTATAACGATATGAAAAGGCAGGATAAATAGAATGAAATAGTGGAAATATTTATAAAATGTCGAAAGAATTCATATATAATATGCTTGTGTAGGTATAAATGTGAGATGATAAAAATTGTAGTTGTTGCTAAGGAGAACCAAGCAACTCACCTCACCGGGTCGTAACTGCATCTGCCTGCAATAAAACAATATCGATGTCAACAAATACTTTCAAATGCTTCACATTTAGTTTTTAAAGGACATCTAACTTACTGTAACGTGATATCGAAGCGAACATCGCGATCTTCCCACAAATTACACTCCGCCATTTTGATCTTCTTTCCAAAATGAAATTAAACCCAGTCTTCCTCGCCATGTGTGTATGACGAGAACTGGACACGAAAATAAGTTACCAATTAAAAATTGACACTTTAGACCGGAAGACACTGAGTTGCTGAATATTTCACATGATTGTTGTAGGTCATCCTACTTGTGAGTCGACAATGTTTCGTGTTTTTCTAGCGTTCCTTTTACTGTCTTTGGTATCGGTAAATTGTGAGGAGAATCCAACGCAAAGGTCAGATGAAGCTCCAAATCAATCGGACCAAAAGAAGACATCTAGTGATGGCGTTCCTCTAGAATCTCCTCCGAAAGAAGAGGAGAAATACCAGCTAGGTTCTCTTTGTAATTATTGTACTTACTGTAAGGTAGGTGGCCCTCTTCTCTTCGTGTAGTTCAATCGTTTATTTTATTTTTTTCTGAACTCTTGGTAACAAATAAATATGAATTTACAAAGATGTATAAAGCGCAAAGGTCACTCTCCACGCGGGCTGGAAGCCAGCTCATGGTTTCTTTCTCATTACTTCCGGTTTATGTGTACATCAGTCAAAGTCCACAAACTTTTAGAATTTTAGACAAATCTAGGTGTATGTATTTGTCAAGATAAAATAGCATGCCTATCGAGAAACATCAGGAGTGGGCTCCTGGAAACATACATTTGTATTTACATTCTATCTGTATGCATAATTTATTTCATTCAGTTATGCAAGCTGTGTGACAAAGACTGTCCTTGTAAAACTAGCAAGTCAAAGCCAAACTGTCACTTGTGCAAGGTAAGAAATGGAATGTCGAGTTACCATTTAAGGCACATGTGCAGTGCATTAATAGCAGAGCCTTCTTGGTCTTACTTAGTAAAATCCAGAAATTAAAATTCCTTGTACTTCCTAAGTAGCTGGGACCTGTAGGTAGCCTGTGTACTATCCATTGAGGAAGAGGACATAATTAACAGATAGCCTGCCTACATCCATTCACTTACCCTATCCTGGTTTTCTTGTGCTTACTATGCAAATGGTTTTAGCGGGGATGGGGTAAGGGTGTGGCCAGGGTAGATAAAGTACAGCTGCTAGTTGACTCCCTTTGATCATTAATTATGTGAATAAATCAACAGTCAATACGTTTGAATTGTCAAAACTAAAATATTCCCATTTACGTTCTTTCAGTATTGCAAGTACTGTTTTCTATGTAGCACTTGTGATATAGCTTGTAAACCAGGTAAGATTTTTTCTAAGTTTCTTCCCATATTTTCAGTAATGCACATAAATGTATATCTATCTACATTTGTAAATTTGTACTGATGTACTATCATAAAAGCTTCTCTAATTCTGAGTGAATTTATTTATATCCATTTATTTTATTAAAGGAGGAATTTTGGATACCCTTACTTCTGCCATCTATAGGTAAGTTTAAGAGTTTAAAGATTATACTGTAAAATTGACTGCAGTCTGTATTATTCTAAAACCAACTTAAAAGTCAAATTAATTATGTATTTTTCTCTTTCAGTTCTCTTCCATCATTTACGAAAAAAGAGAAAGATGAGGTAGACAAAGATATTAAGAAAGCTAAAGACTGGATCAAAGAATATCTATGATAAGAAGCTTGTAAATTTTACAAATATTGCTTTTCTATAGCAAAGAACTCTTCAAATCAGCCTTTTGCTCTGACTAGATTTCCTTCATACATGTAGAATGAATCCGAAAAATACACTGAACATGAAGCTATCCACTTCACATTATTAGCCTGCTTGTGACTTCATCTTTATTTGTACACTAATTATCTAATGGGAATTTTTTTTAAATAAAGTTAAAAATGTGAATAAATCACATTATGTGCTTGCATGCTTCCAGATATTGGCAGTGAATTATCATTTTGCAATATGCTTTGTGTAATGATTGTAAGTCCATTAGTACATCTATTATTGCCTCTGCACTTTATTCATTGTCAGAAACAAGTTCATTACACTTGTCGAATTGGTACACTGTATGCCATTATTGCAGAGATTTTACCACTGTGTGTCCATTATTGCACAAAAGAAATGGCCAACTCTGAATGAATGATATGTATGCACTAAGTAAATGTGTGTAGTGCTTTACAAGGTCTTACAAAAAGGTTGTACTGAGAAACGCACCATGGTACTGAACTTTTCTCTCATAGTTTCTAATATATTTTGTAGCTATTTTAAAAATGATTCATATTATCTTGTTGCAATAAACTTGCATCTAACTACTGAAGTTTTAGTATTTTAAGTTATAAAAATTTTATGTTTAATGTTGTTGTCAGGCAGATGATTAACCAATATAGTAATTTAGTAGAATAACATACAGTAGTTTTCATCTTTTGTAGGGAAAGAGGTGGTCTTGTTTTCAGGGGAAGGTAATGAATGATTATCTGGGCCATAGCCAGACTGAAATGTTTACCATAGCAATCACTTTCACACAATGTTTGTTTTTTATTAGAGTGATTTTCATCGGACTGTGAAACAATTACTAATAGTCAGTGTTTAGTAGTGTCTAATAGTTGTATTGCAATGTCTCTAAATCTTGTCTTACATTTTCCATCCAGCATTTTCTTGGTCTTCCTCAAGGTCTTTTTTCCACAAACTTCCCTTTTTCAGGTCCTCTTCACCTCATTGCAATCACTCATCCTCACTAGGGTGCCATACCACTTCATATGTACGACTCTAACTTTGTTCAGTATGCTGTCGACACCCAGTTTACAGCATAATAGAAATATGTCTTATAAAAAATAATAGAAGTTTTGTGTTGTGTCATGTTGTTATAGCTTGGTTTTGATGCTACCAGTTATATACACAGTTGGGTTTAAGAAACGGAACCCCCCTTTGAAAAATCTTGGATCTGCTACTGTATTATACATGTATTGATCTACATTACACAAATGTTTTTATCCTATGGTACAAGTTGTTCTTTAATAAATAACATAATTGTTAGGTTTTATTAAGTAAAAAGGTATTTCTGTTCTGCTGTATATTATTTTCTGATTTCAAAATTGCGATACTTCAGGCTTGTAATAGTATTTTCATTTGTAAACATGCATCTTTCTATACGTGATGAAGGACTTCCAGTGTGTTTTAACCACTCTTTCCTAAAAATTAAGCACCAAAAATCATTTTTTAAATATATCTTTGCATTGTGATGAAAAAGAAACTATGGCAGATTAATCTGGAATAACTTACATGGTATCAACAGAGGTAGCTTCGCCTTGCACTTGACCAATAACCGTGTTTCTTCTTGTGTTTTTAACCCAACCAACTAGGTGAAGCTCTTTGGCCTTTAACCTTGTGTACTGATAAAGAAAACAAAATATAAATGTACACAGTACTATACAGGAGAGCACAACCAGGACACAGACGCTCCATACTGCTCTTAATAAAAATCTTTGGCATCCAAATTTAACGTGTTGTCATGCATTGGACTATTTTTAGACCTTGAATGAGCTATGTGACATTGTAGATCCACACGTTTAAATTCAGCCAACACTGGTAAAGGAAAGCATGGGAAATATAATAATATAAATATTACAATTATATAATAATAATATTATTACAATTATATTTCACCTGTCACATCACATGATGCACATCTCTCAGCCTCCATGTACATCTAAATATAACAATGTTGCCATGGTAATAAATATTTAATGGGCCACTAGGTAATCAACTGTCATAATTAAGCTACATGTACCCTACTCATGCAGTATAAACTATAATATTTGTTCTATATTTTTGGTCGTAGAGATACTTTGTTGTACAAAATATTGTTCCAAAAACATATCTAAGCATCATATCAAACAATTGTCAATAAAAAGTTGTCATTCGCTCGGCAGTCAACTCTATTCCATATTTGGGCAGGCATTACCTTATTTGGAAGTCGCGTTGATCCATTTTTGCTGATTTTTCGGCAAAACAGTCGAAAATTTGACCAAAACTTGCAGAAATTGCAGCTATGAAGCACATCACATTGTCCACCATCTTGAAAATTACTTAGAAACCTCGCTTTTCAATAAACAGGAAACCCAATGGTAAATACACAGGGAGCCCGCGAAAGGCAACAATTGTTTGATATGGCATGCACTTTTATTGATAGAAAAAACTACGACAGTGTATAAAGGTATAAGATCTGCAAACATAACGTGAATGTGTGGATCTACAAATGTTGCACAGCTCATTACTTCTTATTGTCAACCGATTTTAGATTTTTTCGCTGTATTCATTTCTGCATTGATTGGTATAAAAGGAATTCAACATGAAAAAAACAATTGCGTTAATGTCAAGTGATGGGTCTCCCGTGTTTTTTTTCTTCTTACCTTTCGAAAAAATACACCTGAAATAAAAACAAAACGTTAACAATCATTGCACTTAAAAATACAAACTAATCTAAAGACCTTCGCAGTCATCTATATACCTTGAACACGTCCAAACACCTCATAATCAACGGACAGAAGTCGTTTTGCTGCCGCCATGTTTGATAATAACTAAAATAACTATGGGGGGTAAGGCAGAGTACATACTCGACGATCTTGGCTGGCCGCCGACGGGGAAAAACAAAGCAGCATTCCTTTCCACATGTATGGTTTCTTGTTTTATAAAATCTATTATTATTCCTTATAAAACTGGATTTTTTCTTCTTCGGTAGAAAACTACTTTCCTTAGAATCTTATCAGTTGAATGTAATTACACAGGTAGCCCAAGCTATTACACCCAATTTCAAAATTACGCGACTTAGTGGCGATGGCTTGTCTGGATTTTAAGCGTCTATCAAATTGTAACGACTAGAATTTGTAAAATTTTAGCTTTCTAAATTGAGAAACAAAACAAACTTGAATTTATTGACAAGACATTTAGTATTTTCCGACTTTTGATGTAAATTTAAGCTTGCTTCAGGGAGAACGAATAGTCGGAAATTTGATTGACGGCTGTAGTCAAAACACTGAAAAAGCCATATTCAAGTGTCGTCTGCAAAGGTCGCGTAATTTTGAAAATAGGTGTAATACTACAGAGAATGTATGCGAGATCGAAAATATAAATTGTATCAGTTACCTGCGTTTCATGATTTCATAGCGATACTTTGTGTAACAAAGGAATTGTAATGCTAATATACCAACCATTCAAGAGACCATAATACTAAGAGAGCGAAGCTCAGTATTGATGTCTGTGCCATGTTCGTGGCGGCTAAGGCTATTTTTAGTAACTTCGCCAGTCGCGCGCGCAAGGCCCTCAACCAATAGAATTTGCTTTTTGGCGTGCGCGCGGAAGGGACCGTTTGAATTCTATTGTTTAAGTGCCTTGCGCGCGCGATGGCGAAGTTACTAAAAATAGCCTTAGCCGCCACGAACATGGCACACACATCAATACTGAGCTTCGCTCTCTTAGTATTATGGTCTCTTGAACCATTTTAATTTCACAATAGCTTTTCCCAAGTTTCTTTGAAAAAAAGCCAATCACTCTCTGGTTGGCACATGAATGCTAAACTAGAGGCTTACGTCACACGAAGTATCACTTTTTTTTTTGCTTTGTAGTTTTCTTGAGGTTTGATTGGATTTTAAGGTGATTTTAGGAGTTTTAATAATAATAGAGTTAATAGAGGGAACTATCTATTAACTCTGATTTTAAAGTGTGATCTCGAGCTCTTAACGAGAGAAACTCTGTAAGTTGTGTTTCCCATCAGCGATTCCATTACTGATGATATACATGTTTCACAAAAACGTAGACGGTCTGACATCTGAATCTAAATCTGAATCTGGATCTGAATCTGCGACCGAATAAGATTGTGAGAATGACTCTTATCATTAAATATGCGTGTAATATCATCCATTCATACTCTTATCACTTTATAATGTAATTGATTCCAAGTTCCTACCAAGAATTTCCTTCCTTCTCGCTCAGATATAGATTCAGATTCAGATTTCAGACCGTCTACATTTTTCGTAACAGGTGTATACGGTATGTATGAGCACCGAGGTCCGTTTCGGCACAGGCAGCCCAGGCTCATTTTCTGTGGCTGAGAGACAAGTAGCAAAGTTTATAAAAATCTCATGAATTTACTAATAACTGTCCACAAACCTAAATACGTCCCTCATGAAGCGATTTATGCCGTTATTTTGCCTTTTCCTGATATAGCCCCTCCCCCTCCTACTAAAGAAATCAGGAAAAGGCAAAATAACGGCATAAATCGCTTCATGAGGGACGCATTTAAGGTTTGTGGACATTTATTAGTAAATTCATGAGATATTTATAAACTTTGCTACTTTTCTCTTAGCCACAGAAAATGAGCCTGGGCTGCCTATGCCGAAACGGAGATGGGGAAACACACTGAACTTACAGAGAATCTCTCGTTAAGAGATCACCCGTTAAAACCAGAGTTAATAGATAGCTCCCTCTATTAACTCTATTAAAATTAAAGCTCCTAAAACCACCTGCCTGTGGTTTCGGGGGATCATTTTGGGTAAGGGATAATTTCACATGTACAGTACACTAAAAAAACAGTCATTTGCATTTGGCTTGCATTTGATGCGTCCGAGAATGATTTTCAAGCTAAGTTTTAGCTACGTAATGGCACAGCGTAATGTTACAAGGCTTTTTTTTTTAACGTTTTTTGGGCATGTCCGGCACGGTCCCCATTCCCATCCCTCCTAGAAACTTGCGCCTTTGATTACAGAAACAGCAAACTTGCGATGATGACTGCAATATATCGACAATTGACCAAAAGAATGCCGCAAACCTGAATAAATTAACGACATAAAATAAGCCCATGTACAGTTATAAATAAGTGGGTGTACAGTTGTTACCATCTTACTATAGAGAGAAAAGGAAGAAAAGAAAAAAGAAAAAGGAAAAAAAAAAAAATTCTGGCATCGACGAGGCTTGAACCTATGACTCCTAAAAAGGCACCCCCCGGACACCTAGTAACAAAATGAATACCAAAAAAACTGAAAAATATGAGGAAAACGTAAATTTTGGGACGATTCTCCCTAGACATTCAAAGAAGCTGAGACATCGAATCGACTTACGTTACGGATGAAGATTTCGGCCCCATCCACGCTATCCCGGTGCTACATATTACAGTTGTCTTAGCCCGAAGGCCAGGGAGGGAGACGATATCCGGACCCTAATCCATACCTTTAGATATCACCTTAGACCACTACGCTACCTAGACACTTAATGATTTTAATGACTAATCGGGGTAGTCTATTCGGCGAAGTTTCATTGTAATGCTAATGTTTTGTCTCAAGTCCTTAGGGAAATAACAGGACCAATCAAAGTCCATGCCAGTTATCTAAAGAATAATTCTACCCATAAATGGAAGTAAATTTGCCATATATTATTCAGTGCATGAAGCTGCTTTGAACGCAAAAATGAAACTAATGATTGCTGGATGATCATATCACTATTTAAATTTCCCAGATAATCCCGTGAAGCATTATCAGCGAAGGCTAAAGGCAAGTTATATACTTTTAACGTGTTTTAAAATTTGGATTTTCTTATCACATTGTTGATTTTACATCGATGAAAGCCTTTCGCCGGGCCATTCTCAACTTTCATGTACGTCATTTATCAAAAAGTATCTTTACAAATATCTTAAATCTTAAACAGTAAGATTTACATTAATTACCAAATGGTCTGAGGTTAAGAGACAACACGACCCTTTAGTGAAGTTTTTGCATCACGTAAATCTAAAGCCATTCTCACAAATTACTATTGCAGTCATTTCATGTAGGTAATTTTGCGAAATTAAAGTTCACAAGAAATATTTCTCAGGACTTAATTTTTGCGGCGATATGTGAAAATAATTTGTTAAAATAAACCAAAATTTCTCAAATTTTGGTCAGCAAAAATAGCCTACATATCAAAATTTAAATGGCAAGTTTTGCATGCACAATAACCGTTGCTATTGTATTTTATATAATAATTGTTACAGTACCCGCGCTCTGATTGGTCGAGCCGAGTCAAATTAAAACCTCTGGCCTCGATCGAGGAGAAACTCAAGGCCTTCGTCTGGAAACGAATCTTTTTTCAATAAGTATGAGCGAGGTCCGTTTCATTTAGAATACGAGATCATTTCAGATATGTACAGTATACTAAAAAGCGCAGTCATTTACACTTGGCTTGCACTTGATGCGTCCAGAACATATTGACTAGCTGTATGGTAATATATAGTTTGGTATTTAGTAATTCGATATCCGCCTATGGTAGTGTATAACCGTTCGCGCGCCCCACTGAACAACCTTTATAAATTAGTTTTTGAAATAAAACCCAAAGCCCATAAATGACATGAATGAGTGTGGATTTTAGTAAAAGTCAAACAATTAAAACTCTCAATGAATTGTTTTTGTTGAGTCTTTTATTGTAACCAAGTGGACAAATGTGATTTGCTTACAGTTATAATAAAGTTCATCAGACATCGCAATGATAGTAAATACCAGCTAAATTAAACCCGAGACTAAAGAAATATTGATAAAACTAATCAGTAGAACTGACAAAAGTGCAATTATGTACCAGCGTATGAGCTGGGATAAAGATAAATTAAATGGGATAACGAGTCCACGCGTAACTTGAGTACGTTTATCCCTCGTATGATTTTCATATATATCGCCCGCTATTGCCACGACTACTACGTACTAAGCAAAGCAAATACGATATACTTGTGGAATCCACCCAATCAAAAAAAACATTATAAATATCAAAAATATTTACGTTGGTATACAGTACAAGAAATGCAAGAGAACGTCCTTAGTTCCGTTTATAAATATACATTTCTATAAAGTATCATCCCCGAAAATGATAGAACGGTAGGAAACTTACATACTTTTAGTTCGGTAATATCTTCAAATACGGAAAATCCTATTTAAGCAGTATAAAAGTTAAAGGACATTAGTCCACACACAAACACCCCCTCTCCCCAAAAAGTCCAAATGAACCTCCATCATCACCATATGATGTCTATTCTTGTGGAGACTCATGGATTTCCTCAGCTGTTGTTGCGACATTCACCCGTTCACAAACAACCATCTTGGAACAGTTTCGGACTTTAGGAGGATGATAGGGTAAGAAGGGTACAAACTTAGAACATCTGAGCTTGCTTAAGAGGTTCAGCCCAAAAGGCAAGTCGTAGATATGGGTAGTGATAGTTTTTTTGCCTTCCTCCATGCCTTCGGTTTGTTTTCCTTGGCTTTGCCAGATAAGAAGGCCACGCTCTGCAGCAGTTCCAGGGGCCAGATTGTCCAAAACCAAGGCAACGATGCCTCCTACAGCCATACTGGTCTTTAAAAGAACCGTTATGATTTGATCAAGTTCGTTGACACCTGGGAATTAAGAAAACAAATGATAACAACGTTTGATAACATTTATTTGATAATAACATATATTGATAATTATAATGCGCAAATTCAACATAGCCTTTTCAAATGCGCGCCACAGCAACAATGATACCTGTCTTGATGGCACCAGGGTGGGTGTTCATGTAGTGAGGTACACCGAGACCCATCAACAAGGCAAGTCCGACAATAAAGATATTTCTTGAAGAATTCATGTCTGCATACTGTAAATTGGAAATCCCAACAGAGCAAATCATCCCAAACATGGCAAAGAACATTCCTCCAACGATAGGGTCTGGGATGGTTGTGAATAAAGCGCCAAATTTGCCAACAGCTCCGAGTACCATCATGAGTAGACCAGCATACTGAATCACACGTAAACTGCCAACCTGGGAAAAGAACGATCGACAGAAGATAAATGGGCAGCATTTGAAAAAAAGGAACCAAATAATATAATAATAAAATAGGGAGAATTACAATTAGTGGACAAATTAACGGGTTGATGAGGGAGATTTTCTAAGACCTGTCAGTGAATGCACGAAAAGACAGCTCCAAGATCTTAGAATTATCAATGCAATAATTAGTATAACCGAAAAGCATAGAGTCGTTTTTGTATGAGTGGGAAACTTACCGCGCCGAACCGTGACCGTGTCAGTGCCGTAATGTCTTTAGAGTGGTTTTCATATGAGTGGGAAACGGTACAGTCCGTACCGTGACCGTGTCAGTACCGTAATTTCTATAAAAACATTCGAAAATTCTGCCGTAACCATGCCGTAACCGTACGTACCGTGCGGTGACCGTACTGTTTCCCAGTCATAGAGTCGTTTTCGTATGAGTGCATGGAAACTTACCGCGCCGTACCGTGACCGTAGAGCGGTTTTCGTATGAGTGGGAAACTGACCGTACCAGTTACGGTCAATGCACGGTACGGTTACGGCATGAATTTCGAATGTTTTTATAGTCATTACGGTACTGACATGGTCACGGTACGGTACGGTCAGTTTCCCACTCATACGAAAACCGCTCTATCACAAAAAATTCATGCCGTAACCGTATCCGGGTATCGTATCGTAACCGTACAGTGTTCCCACTCATACGAAAACAACTCTATATTGAAAAGACTCGACTGACACCGCGCGCGCCGTTATTGCGTCTTGTTGACCCGCGTTCGAGAACTCGTTCTCCTGTCTCATTCGGTTATTTCGGTAAATATTTTTAAAACTGGAGGTGAAATCGCTATTCACCGACAGTGAAGAGAATAATTGTTTTAGTATACCAACTCCACAACCCAACATTATAGGATTCATTATTCTTAAAATTTTAACTTATTTTTCAAAAAATAAAAAGAAAGAAAAAAAGAAGAAGAAGAAGAAGAAGCAGCAGCAGCAGCAGCGTGACAAAGCGTGACAAAGCGCACGAAAGTAAGCCTCGTTTGCAGAGACTGCCGGAGCACGTTTGGTCTCTACAAACACCTGCAGTCTTTACCTATTTTAGCATGTTTCTTAGTGATTTTACTGGTGTGAATGGCCCCTAAAACACATTCTCGATGATTAGAGGACAACTGTAATCCTTGCAAACAACTGTTTCAGAACGAAAGGCGATTTTGGAGTCAAAAACATTGGAGTCAAACTTTCTCTCGAGAGACCGTCGAAGGTCAGTTCTACAACTTTTTAAAGTTTGCTTCAAGTCTTATCTTAAAATGCTGTGTTTGGTGGACAAACTTTTTCCAGGCCTTTTGAGGTCCTTTTGAGACATCTCAAGATGATTATTGGCCTCGGTAAATTCTGGAAAACTTGTGTTTATTATGGAAAGAAGCTTCTCTTGGTCATAATCTTGTTCAATGCACCAGCCGCTCGGTGAAACAACTGAAGGTGAGCCGCCAATTATTATAAAATTGATTCCGTCTTTTTTTCGTCTAAATGTTCTCTAAATTGTCACAAATTTCTAATTATCTTTTATTTCTAAGTCTGCATGTGTTGCTAAAAGACACTATTTATGCAATGGCAATGAAAATGCCAGTAAATTTAACAGAAAATTTGCATTTTACTGACTGATGACAACATGTGCAGCTCTTCCCTGCTAGCTAGCACAGTCTCTCTCGTCAGTGCAGCTCGTTTCTCTCTCAGTACACTTCAAATTCCCTTCAAACCGGATAAATGTCGAAGCTTCCTTTAGTTTTAGAAGACTGGTATGATTTTGTTGTAGCTTGTTTAATTTTTTGTCCCTTAAAGAAGACCATTTTGTTTAAAAGTTAATTATCCCGAGCTTGGGATATAGATATGGGTCGATATGAGTGGGAAACTTACCGCGCCATACCGCGACCGCGTCAGCCCGTAATTTCTATAAAAACATTCGAAATTCCTGACGTAACCGTGCCGTTTCGAGGCTGTGCCATTTTCTCAGTCATACGAAATCTGCTCTATGCTTGCGCCGTCTTACAACGTTGATATCTCACGTACTGTCGTCGCATCGCGTTTGTTGATCTGTCTATAGAATTTAGACAACATATCGTCTCGCCAGCAGGATTCTTTTCTTACCTTTGTGATTCCAATTGCTCCTATATTTTCACTATAGGAAGTCGTTCCAGTGCCAGTTCCAAAAGCCCCGGCAAAGAGGCATCCTATCCCCTCTACCCCTATTCCCCGATTGATAGCATGTTTTGGAGGACGGGGAGCACCCGAGAGTCTTGCGCATGCGTAGTAGTCACCAATAGATTCAATGATGGATGCTAAGACACCAGCTAGCATTCCGAACACACCGGCAGCACTGACAGTTGGAGTTCCCCACTGACCTTAAAGATGATAAAATGTACACTTATTTCATAAAAGGTTGTCTTAAAGGAGCTAGAGGTCACCACAGGCAGCCCAGCCACTTCTCCTGGCGATGTTTATTTTAATAATTTATTTACTATTTTATTGATACGCTAAAAAGACAAAAAATGCGCGCGCTCGTTTTAATTTGCTTGGCACGCGCGCTCTTGTTTAGTCCAGAACTGGACCCACTTTATCTTCGCGCGCGCGGCCAAAATTTAAAATTGGAGCGAGCGATGTAACGCTAACGGACTCGATAAAGGGGGTCCAGGGAAATTTGCCTGCGCATGCGTCAGTTCACATCCCGTTTTCGGGATGTGAGTATTGAGCAATGATTGACACACCCTCTTGGTTTACTTTTCGCGCCAAATAAAAATGGCAGCTGTCTGCGATTCGTCGCGTGAAGAAATGTTCGGAAAATTTCGTAATGATTACTCAGATTCTTTTATCGAAGCGGCTTGTCAATCGCAGGAGAAGTGTCACCTAAACTTTGTTCTGAAGCCAGAGCAAATGCAAGTTTTGCATACTTTTCTCAAAGATAAATTACTTTTGACTTCCGTAACAAGTCTTGACAGGAGTGGTCTGACAGTGGTATATCACAAAAACCTACTGAAAATCAATTCAAAATTGAGTAGCAAATATAAAACAACTTTTCAGATAATATCCGTGATAAAATGACCGAAAAGAATGACATACTTTGATAAAAAATAGCCGCTAAGTTGAATTACAGCTACACGACTATTGCGAAAAGTAAACTGAACTGGAATCTGTTGGTCTAAACTACCAGTAGATAAAATAACTACACAATAATCACGAAAAAAAGTAAAAAGAAATCTTCCTAAGTAAAAAAAAATCATGTCTGATGAGTAAAATCGGTAATTTCGTTTACGTTTTTGGCTTCAATGAGTTCAAAGTCACAGCAAAAGTGAATTTTCAGCAAAGCAAACAAATTGTCCTTTATGAAGACAAAAACGGTATTGTTTAAACAAAGATGAAACAAATAACTTTTTAAATAAAATAAACAGGGAATACACAAGTGCAGACTACCCTTTTTAATACCTTTCAATAACTTTTCAGCATCATTCCTTTAGGTTGAAGCTATATTTTGACAAACTTTCACTTTCACATGCCGGTCAGCTCGATCGTTTTTCGCCAGTTTTGAAAAAACAGCAAAAAGAAATCTTCAAAAGCATCAAATGACCCGTACTTCTTTCATTTTGTGAGCTTTTGGACTTGATTCTATAATTAAATCACCTCTTTTAAGCGTGAGAAAGTTTCCCGAGTCTGGCCGCCATTTCCTTTTTGGCTTTCTTCTTGCAAAGAAAGAAAAGTTGCCATGGAAACTGTAATTCCTACAACTTTGCAGGTAAAGAGAATCTCGCGTTCAATCAATCAAAAACGATAACTTTTCTCTTTTTTCTTCGCAAGAAATAGTTAGAATCGCGCTGGGAGAAAACTCCGCCAACACCGAATATGTTTTCTCCCAACTAGCCGTCATTATAAACCGATAATGCCGTCTCAAAATCGCGTTTAGTTTATAGTAACATCTGTAAGTAAAATTTGACAAACACGCCATTTTTCGTAGTTCGGCCGCTATAAATGATGAGTGTGGGCTCGTGGTGACTTGTGATTGGATGTAGAGACGCATGCGCAGGCAAATTTCCCTGGACCCACTTTTCTCAATTTTCTTTCGAATGCGCGCGCGCTTCTTTTATTTCTTCGTCCACTGTTTATTGTATATAATTGTTATTGAGGAAAGTGGGTCCAGTTCTGGACTAGCTCTTGTTATGCATGGGTTTCCTGTGGTAATATCCTCCCGATATCTTCCAGGTTATCCACGGGACGAGCGCGCGCTTGCTGTGAATGGGTTTCCTATGGCGATCCCGCGGGATAAAGCTACTTTGTGACAAACTACGCTTTGTCCCGCGGGATGGCCACAGGAAACCCATTCACAACAAGCGCGCGATATTACCACAGGAAACCCATGCATAACAAGGCGCGCGCGCCAAGCAAATTTAAAAAACAAACGCGCGCATTATTTTTGTCTTTTTAATAAATTATTAAAATAAACATCCATTGTCAGGAGAAGTGGCTGGGCTGCCTGTGGAGGTCACAAGTTGCCCCGCTTTTGATATACTTTTAGAACTTCCTTTCGAGCGCTAGCCACTTAAACGCGCAATAAGTTTTACCTGTCAAAGGTTTTATAAGGGCGCTCGAAGTCTACTGGCTATCTTCCCCTGTCTCTAACTTATAGTAACCTACCTATAAAGTAATATAAATAGCTGACCTGGGTAAGGAAAACGGAACCATTTAGCTTCTCGTAGCACAGCTGTTCTAGCATCAGTTCTTGCAAGATAATTTGGGTTCTTAGGATCTGTAGGGAACCCACCAGCTGCTGTGACAATACCACAAATTGCCCACGCAACTGCTATGGCTAGAATAATCTGTAATTGTTAAAAATTGTTGAAATAAGACTGAACGAATTCGTCTGTTCGGTTCTGCTTTAATTTCTTAAGTGTAGATGGGGGAGGGGATTAAAATCCTACGAAATAGCTTACAATATATATAGAACCTTGTCATTTTGAACTCTAAATAAAAAAAGAGGCTTAAAAATTAATTAAAAGGGCGGGGGATTGGAAAACCCGATAATAGCTCGATCTTAAATCAATCAAAGATTTCAAAGAGGTAAATGCTATGTAAACAAGCTCAATGCACGTAAATTTATGTAACATTTTTATCATTAGGTTTGTGATGATGATGATATTGTATTGATTTGTCAATTCAAACTTACAGGAAATAGCTTGAATATTGGATATCTCTTCATCTGGAATCCGCGACCTCTTTCATAAATTGGAAAAGGAAGTTTGTAGTTTGAAATTAACTGAGAAAACAAAATTATCAACGCCAGTGTCCTAGAGATAAAGTGATGTAGGGTAAGTCAAATTCCTTTATGCGGGTAAAATATTTGCATGTGCGCATGCGCGCTTATACATTTACATACATATACATTTATATACATTTTTGTATATATTTTTTTCCAGATGCAATAGCATAGGCTTTTACAAGAAATTCCCAGCATGCAAAGCCTCAATTAATTTCGTGCACCGGCTGTCTATAAATTTTGTTATCATATAAACTATACTTAGTAACTATAATTAGTAAATTACAGCTGCTTTATTATCAAATCATGCTCATTGTGAGTACACGTTTAGAAAGTGAGGCTTTGGATAGTACAGCGCTCACTGTATCTTGGAAAACGACCGAAGTACTTACATCATTGAAATCCCCCAGTGATTCCCTGGAATTAAATAAGAAGGTCAGCCTGTTCAATTACAAAATGAACAGAGGTACACGACTCGATGCCGTTTTTGTAATAAACTTGTTAAGTAAATTCCTCAAGCAGAGGCTACTTTTATAAACCCTCCGCCAAGCAAGGGGAGTAACCTCCACAATTCTGGATGTAAAAAAATCATGATCATTCAACAATATAATTTGTTCAAATTACTAAATTTAAGTCCAAAAAAACGTGGAATCAATTTACTCGTGAGATTACTCGGTTACCTGCGTGTTCCGCAGCAACGTGAAACAAGGCTAGCCCAATAAGGCAAACTGTAGGAGCGATTGTGATTGGCCCGATAAATTTCATAAGGAAGCCTATCACTCCAGAGAAGCCAATGACAATTTGAAATACTGATGATACCATGATTGCTCCTTGGATCTAGAAAGACAAGGGAGTAAGAGAGAAAGAACTTTAACTTGCTTCAACAAAATTCCAGTTTGGACTGAACATGTGTTAACAGTATATTTGCAGCTTCTCATGAAAGACTTTTTGTTGTTAGAGACTGGGGTAATACTTGCAATATCGCACTGTATCTTGTACTCAATAAAATGATGCAATGTTATAATGGAACGATTGGGAGTGGTGGGGATATTTTGCTCATAGTTAACCCGAAAATCTTAAGCTCTTAAAAATGGATGGATACCTCTCGCATTCGCATCTGCCACACTTCCTGTTTATCTATGCTTGTAAAATTAGAAGTGAAATTTGTTGAGCCTAGAAAAGAATTAAATGAATAAATCAACCAATCAATCGATCAAAACAAACGATGCACAATAGAAATGAAAACGAACAAACAACAAACGAACAAACAAAACAAAACAAAAAATAAGAACAACATACTAGGACTCCTGAGAACAGAGATAGTATCTTAATTTAAACTCTGGCTACTGTCCAATGAATCAGCAAAACTGTGGAACGCATCTTTAATTTTTTTGCTACAGAAAGGCACCTCTCTGTTTTATGCAGCGTTAGTAAAACCGACACACATAGCCAAAACGAAGAAAAAGTGATACATTATGAAATTTATCTGCATTAGGGCACATTTTTTGTCTCTGTCTTATTTTCTAACTAAAAATAGTACCTTTGATGGGAATTGTCGGACATTTCCATTTAGGAAGCGATAGAATTGCAAATATTGGCGCGAAAAAAGAGAACGTTCCACCTTGTATGATTGGCAATCTGTCAGAAAATGCAAATTTACTCATAAGATCACTGGCCCGTCACTATAAATTGCCCTGAATATGTGGATTCGGTAAGTACCTGGTGTATGCAACACCAAGTGTATCAAATAAATTGTATATCAATGGATATATCATCTAGGGATACAATTGGTGTTACATACACCAAGTACTTACCATGGATTCGGATTGTGTGTATATAAGGGAACGGAAAAAGAAGGGAAAGTGACGGCGTTACTTGATTAACGCGAGTCTCTCCGGTGCCCTCCCGCTAGGTTGTGTACTGTGAATTAAAACGATTTTTTTATTTTATCGTTAACAAAATTTATTTCATGGAATGCCCACTTTGATACCTGACACCAAAAGTAGTCTGCAAGACGGTTATCACTCCAGATACAAACACCAAAGTGCTTAATATTTCAGAAAGAACCAGAGGATTGTTGGCAAAGCACATGGCACCACTTATTATAAAAGGTTGAGATAAAGTACCACCAATCATCGTCATAAATTGCTGAAAACGAAAACTGTATTATTCAGAGATACACAACAAAAACAATAGTAATAACAACAGCACCACCATCACCCATAACAACAACAGCCAAAACAACAATAACAATAACATCAACGACAACTTGAACAAGATGAGCTTACCTGGAAGCCCAACGTAAGACACACGTACCAGGGGGGATTTTCATCGATGGTATAAACCAACCCAAGAGCCTCCTTTCTTTCCTTCGCATCGTTAGTGTTACTTTGTTCGTTATCCTCGCGATCATCGAGTGCATTCACCTGCAAGAAAAATAAGTTGGACGTATGCGTGAGCTCTGCGGAGATGTACTCTACCACTGTTTATATAATTACGTGCTGCGTCAGAAAAAAAGTCTCAAACGCATAAATGCCTACAGTCAATTCAATCCATCACATTTTTCAGCCAGAGAAAGTCATGTCCAAAGATTACCGGTAGACCTATTTGAAGTCGAGATGTTATACGATAGTTATTACAAACATTCTGTTGGAAGGCACTGACGAAACTGATATTAGGGAGCTTAAGCAGGAGACGTTTTGGTCAACACGGACGTCACACGGACGTTTTCGTTCATCCGTTCGCCGTCATAGATGACGTTGCTGTTCTTGGCAGTAGGTGAAAAAGTCTTAACTGACCTTCTGCTTAACGAAAACGGACACATCTTTGATGGCGAACGCATGAAGAAGAGTGCACACTGCGGTGACGTCTGCGTTGAAAAAAGTCTCCTGCTTAAGCTCTCTATTTACAAACCTTGGATAAAGAAATAGATGTTGATGGTTCCATGGGGACTCCCTACACCAAGGCTTCTGAGTGCTGGTGACTTCTGTGAAAGAAGAACAATCTCAACAAAACAAAAGTCACAAAGGTTTTCTGACTGTGAATATATTTTATCATTATACATACATTTAATCACTATCTTCGGATCTAATTAGCCGAGAGCTTATTTACGGCTAATAATAATTCTCATTGGCTTGTGAACCCAATATACGTAGCGTATATAGTTTTGTCTTTTCCTTTCATCTTTTTCCATTTCTTTCCTTAATTAATACTTGTTTCATTCTTTAGCCTAAATTATATATGCCCACTAATAAGCGTCCTTGTTCTATACGCAAATTTCCTGTGCATAAATAATAACATCCCTCATTCTCATATTTCTCATACTGAACACTGATGAAGGTAAAGTGAAACCGCCGAAATATCTCTGCCTTCTTATTATTTTGCTCTGAGTCCAGGATTTCAGAATTTTATTCACTTTCTTAACTCATTCTAATGATTTCTTTCTTTCTCCCACATCACCATCAGAAGTGTTCTCTGTTATTTCTTCATTCTCTAATAGCCGTAGTGATGGTGGTCACGGGTCTGTGCATTTTGCCTTTAAAACTGGTATTGATAGTACTAGCCTCTCCATTATCTCACATCTGTAATTTGTCTTTTTCTACTGGGGGTTTCCCCGACAATCTTAAAATTGCTACAGTAAGTCTTAACTGTTTTCAAAAATGATGATGAATCTGAATTTCTCTAATTACAGACCAATTTCTATTTTGACGTGTTTATCTAAAGTTTTTGAAATCGACGCTCTGACTTCCTTAGCAAATAAATTTTACATCCTAGCTTAACCATACATCACCAATGTGGTTCTCGATAGCACTATTCTACACATGTGGCTGACCTCTTGTTAGTCACATATTTAAAGGCTTTGAAAACAAGTTAACTACTGAACACTGTTGAACAAAATTATTAATTATCGCGACTTTTATGGTACTCCAGACACACCACTGATTGCATGGCTATCCAGTTATATACTTATCTAAAAATATAACAAAAAGCAGTATGTCCAAATATCTCGCACCATTAAGAGTGGTGATCTACAAGGCCCAGTCCTTGGCCCAGTCCTTTTTCTCATTTACGTACGTAAATGATGACCTATTTCAATTCTCTAAGTCAGTTGTCTTTTATTCTTTTACCGATGTTACCAATATTTTCTTTAAACTTGGAATAAATGTACTCTCATTAATACTGTCAATTCTGAACTCAGTTTAATACCTTCTTGGTTTAATGCTAATGAACTTAATGAATTACATTAATTTTCCGATAGTAAGCAAGCAAAAAAGCCTTCAAAACTCACTTCCTCCTATCTAGGCTTCGTAAAAATGGTGTTTTTGACTTGTTTGGCACCGAATTGTTTTGGGTATTTCCGGTCTCTAGTCTGAGTCGCGGCGGCGCACATATAACCAACCATTTTCTGACCAAGTGCCTTCCCCGTGCACAATCAATGGTTGCACACAATCTTTAGAGTTACAAATAAACCTGAGCAAAGTGAAAAGTGAATCATATTGTGAGCTAGGAATACATGGACTTAATAAGATATTAAATAACAGTACATTTACACGGGCGATTTCGTCTCCGGCTGAGATCATCACCGGGAGAGTTCCGCATGATTTTCGGGTGAGATGATTGCATGCAGGAGACTGGTAAAACTAACTGCATTCTTTGCCATTAGCTTGCACAGTTCTTACTCGGAGCATTACTTAAAACCGATCGTCTCATATTCAACCATGAATTACCAAATCGCTTGTATTGGTTAATCAGGACGTTGATCAAACGCAAGAGACTTAATGAACTATAGGTACAACGTAGGAAACGCATTTAACAACAAGCACATTTATACCTGGAAATGTGAGAAATTTTGAGATAAATAGACGAATTCTAGCTTTTCCTTGTAGGGTAACGTACATGTATTTCTTCAGGTAGGCAAAGGTACAAACGGGCACCTTTTAGACGCACTTACGAAGCGATGCTGGTCGAATCAAAGATCACCGCACGCAGTATGAAAGGAGAATGTACGTTCACTAGCCAAAATTATATTTTCCAGGATGTACCGAAAATCAAGAGTCGAGTTGACACAATAAATTGAAGATAAATTAGCCATTGGACGGATTTTAGAACCGACGTTTGTGCGAGATTTGAAGCAAATTTAAGGGAATTTGTGCTGAGATCTACCACGGGGGGGATTCTGAAAGTTGCCGACCTTGTATAGAAATGCGATTTTCGAAGTGGCTCTAACTTCGAAGTTGTCTTCTTAAGATTTCAGGTTTACTTAATATGACATTCTCTTAATTTTGTGCGCAGAATAAAGTGCGATTTACAATCATTTATGCTAATGAGCGAAAAACTGCAATTATTTCAGCTTAAAAAAAGCACAAACGTCACGTTGATAGAAGGAAAAAACCCCAGGGTTATATAAACGGTTCTTTTTAATACACAAATCCGTCACAGTGTCTGGCCAGACGAAAAACTTCAGGAACACTCCTAATCTGAGAATACAGCCGCCATTGCGCGCCAAAATTGAGGCTCATCTTATGGCGCGGTTTGGCGCGCGCGCGATATTAGAAACCTTAAGCAACCATGGCGACGACTGCTATATTTTTGTGCTTATTCATTTTACATACATACATACATACTTTATTTAATGTGGAAATACACTTAGCTACAAGCTAGTTTCCAGGTACTTCACAACAAAATAAGATGAAATAAATCTGTAATCAAAAATTACATAAACTATAAATAATATGAATTAGATTTAAAAGTTAAAATATAAAATTCTAAAAATGTTAAAAATGATTTAAAACCTAGAAATAGAAATAGAAGTAATTTTCAATTGCCATTAAGACCCAGAGTTTTGATATGAATGACAAAGAAAGAGACATTTTCTGGTCAAACGGAAAATAAACTGGTTTACGTCCTCAAGCTCCCGTTATCTACAGAGCGTGCAATCCGCGGCTAGACTTTTCCACATTGTACTATAGTTTTGCAGAAAATGGTTGGTTGCTTTACAGCTCTGCTCATCTGCAACAGCAGCTATTGTTTTTTTTTTGTAATTAAGGTCGTTGTCTTAAGCCGTTGTCGTCCTCGTTGTAGTCTTGGTTGCTTAGGCCTCCATTAGTGAGCTGAGCACTGACAAGGCGGCTGTCGGTCGATGCAAGCTGATATTTATCAGAGTTGAAGAGACCGAAAGGAACAAAGATGAATGAACTTGACTTGAGATAAAACTAGTGTTCAAAACTCAATATTTTTAACGAGAAAATTTTGGTACTTGATATAAAAAGAAACTTTAGGAAAAGCACCGCTTCTTGAATTTGTATCGGGGATAGCAAGGTGAAAACACAAAAACTAAACTAAAAGAAAACCTAAATGTAAAAGAAGACAATGATAGAACTAAGTGATACTATTCTAAAACTAAGCCATGCCACTGTCAACGACGTCAACCAATGAGCTAGATTAAGGAAAATTGCCATGAATCGTGGCTGCATTTTTTGGCTAACCTCAGTGTAAAAACCACTAGTGACGTCACTTTAAATTTAGTTTGTTTATATTTGTAATTCCTATATACCATTTTGGTGTCTTGTATGGAATATAGATTATTACAATAGCCAAAAAGGTAAAACATCGCGCCGTATATGTTAAATATAGATAAAATTGATATTCAACCAACGATTGTACATGAGTTTTATCTATAAAGCACTTATTCAAACTAAGAAATGAAATGTTAGAATAGAACGAAACAGTGGAGGTTTGTACAGCGAGGTCAACCCCATTTTTTACATTTTCAACGACTGCCGTTGTTTTCCAAAAAGAAAAAGAAAAAAAAATGAAGAAGAAGAAGAAAATAAGAAATGGAAAAGAGAGGGAAAAATCGAAGCTATAGCTGAAGAGAACAGATAGCTAAAGTAGTAGCTAACATCAATATTCACGTACCTTACCGGTTCCTTACTAGCGGAGGATAATTCACTTGACCAAGTGACACAGTTTTTGAAATCGTCCAGACACTAATAGTAAGCAATCCGCGAACAAATTTTGGTACCTAATGTTTTATGATGTTCCCGGAGTTAACCTCATTAATATGCACATGAAGGAGCGCCAAAATGTGACCCCTTAACTACGTCATTGGCTATCAATGATGTTTGGTTGCCGCCTTTGTCTGTTTTTATCAATTTTACTTGGATTAATGAATTTACATATGCAATATTTATTTTTATTTTATTGATGTTCTTAGTTTTCTGCATTAATACTCTACGTTTCCATATTTCCAAATATCTAATAAATAACTGAAGTAATGTAATATATACGGATTAATGTATGACATGCAGCCACATGTGCTAATTAAGTTGCATGGTTTTAATTTTATTCTTCTCTAACCGTAGCGTTTGAGTTCATTAACTACCAAAACAATAGATTCTGAGTTTATATGATTCTTAACTGGAAAAATTACTACTCGTTTGAGTTATATGTTTCAGTAGCAAGTGTAGCTCAGTTGGTTAGTGCGCGGCTTTCTGATGCGAGAGGTCCCGAGTTCGACTCCGGCCCAGTGACCTCATGCTCGTTTCGACTTCTTTCCATCTTTACCCTTAAAACAGAGCATTGATGGAGATAGGGCGGTAAAAGGCGCACCGTCGGTTTCCTTGGAGATCAGCATAATTCTAGCTGAAGGAACGTCCAACGCTAAATATAGTCAGCTTTACCTTAAGAATGATAATAAGTTGCCTTGAGTTTACTAAGAGACTCTCCTGTCTTGTCCGTACTGCAGTATTCACTGGCATTTACAAGACAGCATTTAATTTTTTTTGGATATACAGCTGTATACACCTTTCACAAAACGAAATGGGAGTCTGAGAAGAAACGGGATTTTTTGGGTGGCACGGGTGGCGTAGTGCACTCGTTTCTCACCGCTGTGGTTCGGGTTCAAAAATCAACATGCGCGGTTCAGAGTGTCGTATGCAAAATAATTAATGTAAAGGTGGTGAGTGTGGAGAAAACTAGATATTAGCACGTATTTGCTACTTTGAAATAAATAAAAGGTTATTATTATATCAAACTTTAATTTTGTGCTTTCCTGCTAAAAAATGTAAAATAACTGTTCTTACTAACACATTGTTAAATTACTAGAAAACTGTGCTGATTATAGCTCTTAATATATTAATATTTATAGTTATTCGGTCACATAAAGGTAAAGATTTAGTTTCTCCATTCTTTGACAGTTAAGGGCATAACGATAACACGATGTATCATATCGTAAAACTAAGAACCGGGCCACTTAAAAGTTATACTTTTATCGTGAATCGTGATTGAAGCTATAATTGTCTTTTAATTTGCTTTAATAGTCGTGATTCGTAATTCTTTAGCTTTTTACGTGCGTGCAAAACCTATGTTGAACGTGACTGTTGAATGAAAGGCCAAATACTTCTGTCAATTAATTTTTCAAACTGGGGCTATAGGAGACGGGTGTTGCGTACTTTAATGTACATATATTTTTGGTAGTAACACGGCTAACATCAAATGGAAAATATATCAATATCTTTGCTTTTGACAAGCTCCAATTTTCGGATGATATATATGTCAATCATTCATTAAAATGTCAGGAAAGAGGGCAATTTTATATAGATCATGAATTACGACAACCCAGTGAAAGTTTCGTGCCTTAGGTATCGCGGTTGCCATACAATCTTTCTTTTCGTGACTATGGCAAAGGATAAAGACCCTGAATTACGTTAATCAGTTTTACATATGCCAATTGCTAACACGTTAACCAGAACTTCACTTCAAACAACATTAACCGCCCATCCCGCGCATAAGTTTAAGATAATTTGCAATAAGAATTTGATTTGAAATTTGAATATTTCTTTGTAAGGTCAATAATTTTTCGAATTGGGCGGTATGATTCTTACCCGCCAAGTATTTTTGTCATTTGAAATGATAACCGCTAGCTACTCCCTGGGAGGGCTAAAAAAGACTTGCAGCAAACTACAGTTCGTTATGTGACCTGAACATGGATAATAATTGATCATGTAAACTCTAAGAATCATAGACAAGAATGTATTTTCAAGTAGACTCTCCCATCATCGGAGACCCAAGGCCCTGAAAGGCATGATATAAGTTCTAAATCAGGGGGTGGGGGTAAGAAATGGCGTTAAGAGAACAACTGACGCGGTTGCAGTTACAGGGACATCAATCTCCTTTCTCTCTACTTTTGAGCCTCACTTCTAGTCTAGTCACTTCTAGTATTCGTGCTTCAGCTCCCTCTTTCAAACCAACTTAAAAACTAAATTGATTAAGAAATTAATAAAAAGTGTTTATTATGAGTGCCTAATGTCTTCTAGCGCATAAGCACTAATTGGCCGGGACGCATGTTTGAAACGTATATATTCTCTCCACACACATACTACCACTACATTCTAATGTTCTGTGCACATAACTTTCAACTCACTGTAGTTCGTTTTTTTTACTGGGGACCGGAAGAAAAACCACGGATCCGGAGGAAAGGGAGAGAATGTGTCAGTTATTTATTCCTCCTCCTCGTCAAACAGATTCTCTACCCTGTTTCTTCAATTCACAAAGCTAAAATTCTTCAGTTTTTAGTATATGGCCTGTCCTACTTTTCACAATTTCTAACAAGTGCTTGTAGATGAGTAAAATTTTAACTGAAGCCGGCCACTGAAAACATCTTCGGACCAAACTTATCATTGTAACTTACTCTAAGACACTAGACACAACACCACAGCTAATTAATGCCTCAAATTATCTTTATTTAGAATGAAATTTGCATGCATTATGAATGTTACCTTAACTTTTGTTAGCACTTTTCGTGTTTTAGCTTCCATCGTTTTTTTGTTTGTTTGTTTGTTTGTTTGTCAGGGTTTTTTTTTTCTTTTTTCCTATGATTCTTATTGTTGTTGTTTTATTTTTTTTTCAGAACTATCTAATTTGGTCTCCATGTTCCGGTCTAGACAAATCCTTTTTTCAACCTTAGTTATCAAAAACAGGAATCGAAACTTCAGTGGTTTTAGGAGGTGGCATCATGATGGCCATGCATATTGTACTTATAGTACTTATGGTAATAACCGCCACCGTCAGATCCTGGGTTAATTGCCCAGCCTTCTTTCAGGGCATGCCGGGCAGATATGATCGCACCCTGACACCATGCACGCTCCGGACCGAAAGCTTCGCCCACAAGGAAGATATCTTTGCCTGGTAGAGGTCTCTTGGCCCATTCGACGATCTCCTCGATGGTGAACTCAAAGCCCGACTTTTGGAAATGCCTAAGAGGTAAAAAGATATGCTTATAAAACCATAATGAACCAGGTCCTGGTTTTATGATTATTTCAAAAATGCTTGATTGATTTTAAAAACGCCCGAAATGAACGTCAAATTTGCAATTTGCAATTTTACAAAACATGATTAAAATGAGGTGTCGAAATTCATCAAAATTCATCAATTTTTGAGGAAATACGCGAAATCCAAAATTAAGGTTTTGGTGTATGAGTTGGCTTTAGTAAAATAGATACAGGGCGTACTATTAAAACAGAAAGCAGTAAAGATATATCTAAAAAACGAGCCATACGGAGACATAAGCAATAGTTTTATGTTGCTTTTATAAATCTTTTCAAAGTTTTTGTTGCGAGCCTATCTCTGTCCTATCACGGTCACCAGCCAATCAGTGCGCGCTTTTCGATATTGGAGTCTAAAAACTAACCATGTTTGGTGTTCTCGATAAGAACGTGAATCTATAAGTTCCGCGAAGGAATTGCGGCACTCCAGAAATGGCATTTTCCCGCCTTATAATCGAAGACTAATTGGTGCGCTGTTGCGGCCAGCATAGTAATCACGTTGCTTAGTAACGGATATGTTACAACATTCTTAAAATCCGCGTCCTTCCGCGAAATTAAAGATCAAGGGTACTAGGACAAACACTCGGGTTTTAAGCAAGCGTTAGCCGTTATTATAAGTCATTAGATTGTTACATCTGTTTTAATTTGCTGTATCAAGGCTTCAATTGCTAATTTCTTTCATCGATTAGCTGTGTATAAATACTGAAAACTCTGCTGTGACAAACGCTTAAATCGTACATAATGAACTACTGTATTCTAGCTACCGCGCGGCCTATTACGTAAGCGTACGCGTTTAATAAGTTTAAAACCATTCAAATTCTCCAAAATATTTAGGGGACTTGGATTATCTAAATAAATTAGGGGGTTTGGATTAGCTTATTGTCTAAATAGTTAGGGATTGAGTTAACTTATCAACTTATTAACCGACGCGTACCGCTTACGTAACGGGTCATGCGGTAGCTGAGGATGCAGTAGTTCGTTACTTACGATTAGCCGTTTGTCTCAGCAGATTTTGTAGCCAGAATACAACAAAACAGATAAGTTACAATTTATTGACTTATAATAACGAAGTCGAACGGCTCAAAAACCACGTATATTTGTCTTAGTTTCCCTAAAAGATGAAACCGCAAATGACCGAATACAGATGGATCCCGGTCCGAATACCCCGTCCCCCAAAGTAAATCTTGTGTTATTCGTTCTTTAACTCACCATGCAGGATCCCAGTATTCGAAACGAGTATCAAGGGCCTTGGGAATTCTTGCTCCATACTTCGACTCGAGAGCTCTATGGACCTCGTCTTCAATGTAGTGTTTGCCTAGGTCGTGAATGTCCTTCCATCTCCTTGCACAGTGGCCGTCTGTGTAAATGCTGTGCAGAACGCTTTCTCCATTGGTGCCTTTGCCTCTAAAATATAAAAAGCAGAACATTTTGTTAGTTATTTTCTAACACCAGAAAATACAAAAAAGGACCAAAGAAGATCTGAACGATAAAATTATCAGATTCAAATTTATGATTTTAAACAATTTTGTTGCGATACAAGTTTGTATTCGCGTGGAAAACGCGCATCATTGCTTTTCAACTCGTCTCGCAGCAATGTTGCGAAACAAGTTCAGTGATTTTGTTGCTCGTATTACTGCAGTAGCTTTAATAGTGTCTGTACATGTCCGATCATAAAGAATAACGGACTAGTTCAATAGCATGAGCGACAGAAATTTTGAATGATGTTAACACGCACTTACTTGTAGAACAAGCTTGCCCCAAGACAATTATCATGAGACACAAACTGTTGACGTTCTTTAATTTTAACGGAATTTTCACCGATTCGCACTTTCTTCCACCAGCGCTCACTGTATATCGCTGCACCTTTGAACGCTGGAATTGGTATAATGGAATTGAATTGGGGCATATCTTGAATCTTCTTGGCTATGCCTCCTTTGATCTTTCGGAATGGTCCAGGGGGTATAGCTACCACTACCATGTCAACTTCGACTTTGAATTTGGATGTCTTAAGACTGTAGACGGGCCTTTTACGCTTTTTAGTTATGGACAATACTTCAGTATTGGTGTAAATTTTGCCGTCCATTTTCTTAACTTTTTGGGATAGCTGTTTGATAATTTTAGACATGCCTCCGTTCGGCCTGAAGTAATCTCTGGATGTTTTTAACTCCCCTTTAATGAAGTCAATGAACTGAGCCGGACTCACTAGTTCCTGGATTTCGCCTCTGTGGAAGGCTAAGTCATGAATAAAGTGAGCTCCCTCCGAAGTGGTTAAATTGGAAGCATACGAGTAGAAAGTTGGGAACTTGTTAGCATTATCAGCATTTTCTTTGGCGATGAGATATTTGATCAATTCCGAGCTATTTTTATGTCCTAGATCGGAATGATTTTTAAGTTTAGGGTAGACTTCTTTAATTTTTTCTTCCTTTTTAGATGCCATCCCTCTAGACTTATATAAATCAGGCTTTGTAAGGGTCCAATCGTGGTAGTCAATGCCAAGTTCTTGCAACAGATTTCTAAATGAAAAAGAAATCTTAATGAGTTTTAATTACTTTGATAAATATCTAGTTGAGGTATTGATTAAGCCGATTTGCTAGTATCATTTTTAGCGCATAGTATTTTGTTTTCTTTGGATTTCGAAAGGAAATTACAACTTTTGGGAAAAGACAGGGACGTCACAAGTTTTGGGAAAAGACAGAGACGTCTGGTTTCTAGTTTTTTTAAAGACGAAAAAACAGCTAACCAAACAAATTATCAATTTAATTAGGCGCAAAAAAGCTAAATAGTTCATTATAATTGATATGGTTACATCATGATTTTTTGGTCTTTAGCAATTCTCCAAGCTCCCATTCCTGAAAATAACAAAATATATGTTAATACCAACTCAGCATTCATTCAAGTATTCTTCAGTTGAAAATCTGAAATCGTTCGTAGACATTCGAAAAAGTGTTTGAAAAACCCGCGAAAAAATTCTGTGAGCGCTATACCTCATTCTCAGCAAGTTATATGCATTTCTCAAAGAGTTACGTTTCAGTTATATGCATGCGAGCAGAGCTTAGTATGAATAATTTTATTTTAAAATAGACGTAGCAAGCGCCAGCAGATGACGGAAGAACCATGCACTGTGTGAATACACTGCTCTTATTAGTTATTTATTTATTATTTATTGTTTAGTTATATATACAATTATAAAAACTATTATTATTTACCAACGGCGATGTTTGGAGCTTTATCAAAATAGTGATCAAGAATCCTCCCTCCAAGGTTACGTTTTTTCTCAAAGACGCATATTTTGTCAGTTGCATATACTTTTGCAATCTCATAGGCCATGTAAAGGCCCGATATTCCTCCACCTATGATACCAACATTGCAACGACGACGACGATATCCACCTGAGAAATAATAGTTAAAGTAAATATACTGAAACCACTTTGCATCTCTATTTTAAGGGGTTTTAACCCCGGGGGGGGGGGGGGGGGGGGACTCCGATCGTAAATGGACGGGGATGCTCGTCGTACCTTTTAGGGGTCAAAATCAGCAATCTGGTACCTTTTAGGGTGTCCCAGACTTTAGTTGACTACTAGAGACATAGCTAGTACCTTTTAGGGTGATTTTTTCCTCCATCAACGATTAAATAATGGAAACAAAGATCGGATTGCACGACCATCAAATATTGTTCGTATATGAATAGACACAATTGATCGCTTGATTGACTAAAATATGCAAAATGTTAAATTTAGTGTTTTTGAGTTGGTACCTTTTAGGGGTAAAAACATGTATTGCCACGCCCACCCCGGATATGACTTTGGGGTCATTTTTAAAATTTTCGACGAGCATCCCCGTCCTCTTATATATAGGAGTCCCCCCCCGGGGTTTTAACCGAGGAGCAATTCAAGTATATATGATCAATTAAAGTATATATGATCAATTAAGTATATAGGATTAAATTAAAGTATATAGGATCAATTAAAGTATATATCTATCTTAAATGTAAATATTTAAAATTGTAAAAAATGTATTTTCTGTATATATTGTAAATGTATTTTAAATGTAAAGGTATTTATTTTAAATGTAAATATATTTTCTGTATATTGTAAACGTGTGTGTGAATAAAGTTCAGTTCAGTTCAGTTCAGTCGGTTCAGTTCAAAAATAGAGGCCGATTGGAATAAATAAGCCGGCCAGTAAGGTTTATGTAGCAATACCAGTAGCTCTGTAGCTAGAACTACATAATAATGAACACTTTCATAATCTAAAATTTCTTTACAAATTGGTTTTACCATATATATATTTACATGTATTTAGTTAGCATTAAAACGTGAAAAAAGTCATATCATATCAATGGAGTTGAAATTCTTTAGAATTATGGAACTTGTTCATTTAGATCAATATGTTTGAGTTTTTCTAAAGTGCGGCAACAAAATGCAACAAGACGAGGCCACGAAGATGCATACAAAACTCTCTACTCTCTACGAATTTTCGGTAAAAATTGAAATAAATTGTTCTAGTAGATACTTCTGAAAATATTTTACATGAAGTACATTTTTGGATAAAATTGAGTCATTCAGTTGCAAAAGTTCAATCACATGTACTCTTTTGGCTTTCCGTAAGAATTCGAAATTAACACGACACGATATAACTGTGTGCATTTTTTAATTTTTAACGTATTTATAATTAGTGAATCAAAGAAATCTAATTTAAACTTACCACCGTTATGTTCAGTTGAAGGCCACCAATGTCCTTAAAAACATTAAATTACCAATTTACCATC
Organism: Telmatactis stephensoni; assembly: GCA_029948255.1. Lineage (NCBI taxonomy): Eukaryota > Metazoa > Cnidaria > Anthozoa > Actiniaria > Isophelliidae > Telmatactis > Telmatactis stephensoni. The sequence continues at coordinate 255,879 of JALIZF010001919.1, read as the reverse complement.
CGATCGCTCAAAAATGAAAAATGAAATTTTAGCATTTATATAGCGCAAATACCTATATGAATATAATCAAATGCGCTTAGAGTTTGTTAATTAGTAGTAAGATGAGGCCTACGGTTTAACAAAATACTAAATAAATTTAACGTCCTTATCCGAGGACTAGCCAGCCAGCCAGCCAGCCAGCCAGCCAATTTTTTTACTTTCATTGTGCACAATATATATATAGCTATTTGCACAAACATTGACCCTTTCAAAATCATCCGGCAAACCTAAAAGCTGAGACCGAAATGGCTCCTGGGTACACTAGTAATATCTGGATTTTCTTTCGTTCTATCTATGAATGTGCTGAATAAATGCATTTGGAATACCAAGAATTTGCTTCAGTCGCCGTTTGAAACGTCCACGTCCACTCGCTTCTTTCAAATCATCTAATCAACAGATTTCCCGATGTTCATTTCGGTCTCAGCTTCTATGTTTTGAAAGGGTCAATGTTTGTGCAATTAGCCATATAATGAAAGGTAGACACCGAGCTTTGAGAAGTAATCTAGAAGGATTTACCATTGTGATGATCTATCAAATCGGGCCCTTGAAATGGAAAGAAAAAATGCATGTAAGTGTAAAAGGGAAACATATACAAATTCACCAGAATATGCATAACTAAAGAGAAATAAATATATAAATGAAAAATAACGGCAATAAATAAACAAAATCAATCAATAAATACGCTTCATTGCAAAAACGTATGCGTCGTCATAAAAAATAAACTTTAAAAATTAAAAAAAATATCAAATAGGATTGAAATGCAATCTAGAAGGATTTACCATTGTGATGATCTATCAAATAGAAAGATAAGTGTAAAAGAAAAATATATACATATTCACCATTCTATTGAAATGATCACTAAAGACAAATAAATGAATGAATGAATCAATCAATCAATCAATCAATCAATCAATCAATCAATCAATCAATCAATCAATAATTGAAAAATTGAAATTTGAAAAAATAACAAATACGAATGAGATGTAATCTAGAAGGATTTACCATTGTGATGATCTATCAAATCGGGCCCTTGAAATAGATAGAAAAATCAAATATAAATAAGTGTAAAAGAAAAATATATACATATTCACCATTCTATTGAAATGATAACTAAAGACAAATGAATGAATGAATGAATAAATAAAAAGATAAATAAATAAATAATTAAATAAATAAATAAATAAATAAACTAGCTATTTCTAATAGAAAGTGAAGTGCTGCGAGCAGAGCTGTTCCCTTAAAACTTACGAAAGTACACCGCTTTGTCTGATATATCAAATGTTTCTTGTCTATCTCCTGTGCTATGCGTTGTGTGACGAACACTGCTAGTTCATGGCTAGTTGACCTTCAATATTGAACTACAAGGATCAGTGTCGGACACACACAGTTCAAAATATTTAGCACTTTGAGTAAAGCAATTTTTCAAACAATCTCAAACGGCTGATTATAAAACTAACTGATTTTAAAAAGCTAGTTTATTTAGGGAAGAATGTGAATCGCTGATCGTATGTATCGCGTGTTCGTCTAGTGACATCCTTGAATCGACTCTCGATACGGTATGGACTTGAACCGCTGATCGTATGTATCGCATGTTCGTCTAGTGACATCCACAGATTACACTGTGTTCCGAATAGGAGGCTACTCGCTTCGCTCGCAGCAATAATTGAAAATTTGAAATTTGAAAAAATAACAAATACTAAATAGGAATGAGATGTAATCTAGAAGGATTTACCATTGTGATGATCTATCCAATCGGGTCCTTTGAAATTGAAAGAAAAAAACAAATATAAGCTAAGGGTAAAAGAAGAATATATACACATTCACCATTCTATTGAAATGATAATTAGAGACATGAATAGAAAAATAAATAAATAAATGAAAAAATATATAAGTAATCAATCAATCAACCAATCTATCTATCTATCTTTATATGAATAGATTATAAATTAATGAATAAATAGATACACTTAATTGCAAAAATGTTGTCATAGAAAAATAAAATTGAAAAATTGAAAAAATCTCTAATAGGAATAAAATGTATTCTAGAAGGATTTACCATTGTGATGATCTATCAAATCGGGTCCTTTGAAATTGAAAGAAAAAATCAAATATAAGCTAAGTGTAAAAGAAGAATATAAACATATTCACCATTCTATTGAAATGATAACTAAAAAACATGAAAAGAAAAATAAATTAATTAATTAAAATAATAAATAAACAAGTAATAGATAGATAAAATAAATAAATAAATAAATAAATAAATTAATTAATTAATTAATTAATTAATTAATTAATTAATTAATAATTGAAAAATTGAAATTTGAAAAAATAACAAATAGGAATGAGATGTAATCTAGAAGGATTTACCATTGTGATGATCTATCAAATCGGGCCCTTGAAATAGAAAGAAAAATCAAATATAAATAAGTGTAAAAGAAAAATATATACATATTCACCATTCTATTGAAATGATAACTAAAGACAAATAAATGAATGAATGAATAAATAAAAAGATAAATAAATAAATAAATAATTAAATAATTAAATAAATAAATAAATAATTGAAAATTTGAAATTTGAAAAAATAACAAATACTAAATAGGAATGAGATGTAATCTAGAAGGATTTACCATTGTGATGATCTATCCAATTGGGTCCTTTGAAATTGAAAGAAAAAAGCAAATATAAGCTAAGGGTAAAAGAAGAATATATACACATACACCATTCTATTGAATTGATAACTAAAGACATGAAAAGAAAAATAAATAAATTAATTAAAATAATAAATAAACAAGTAATAGATAAATAAATAAATAAATAAATAAATAAATAAATACATAAATAAATACATAAATAAATACATAAATAAATACATAAATACATAAATGCACTTAATTGCAAAAGGACTGTCACAAAAAATGAAATTAAAAAATTAAAAATTGAAAAAACAACAACAACAAATACGAATGAGATGTAATCTAGAAGGATTTACCATTGTGATGATCTATCAAATCGGGCCCTTGAAATAGAAAGAAAAATCAAATATAAATATAATATAAATTGAAATGGAAAAATTAGCAAAAAAAGTAAGCAAATAAATAAGTAATTGATTAAATAAATATATTAATAAATTACTTACTTACTTAATTAATTAATTCATTTCTTAATAAACAAATTAATAGATAAAATAATTGAAATGATAATTAGAGACATGAATAGAAAAATAAATAAATAAATGAAAAAATATATAAGTAATCAATCAATCAACCAATCTATCTATCTATCTATATATGAATAGATTATAAATTAATGAATAAATAGATACACTTAATTGCAAAAATGTTGTCATAGAAAAATAAAATTGAAAAATTGAAAAAATCTCTAATAGGAATAAAATGTATTCTAGAAGGATTTACCATTGTGATGATCTATCAAATCGGGTCCTTTGAAATTGAAAGAAAAAATCAAATATAAGCTAAGTGTAAAAGAAGAATATAAACATATTCACCATTCTATTGAAATGATAACTAAAGACATGAAAAGAAAAATAAATAAATAAATTAAAATAATAAATAAACAAGTAATAGATAGATAAAATAAATAAATAAATAAATAAATAAATAAATAAATAAACAAACAAACAAACAAACAAACAAACAAATTAATTAATTAATTAATTAATTAATTAATTAATTAATTAATTAATAATTGAAAATTTGAAATTTGAAAAAATAACAAATAGGAATGAGATGTAATCTAGAAGGATTTACCATTGTGATGATCTATCAAATCGGGCCCTTGAAATAGAAAGAAAAATCAAATATAAATAAGTGTAAAAGAAAAATATATACATATTCACCATTCTATTGAAATGATAACTAAAGACAAATAAATGAATGAATGAATAAATAAAAAGATAAATAAATAAATAAATAATTAAATAAATAAATAAATAATTGAAAATTTGAAATTTGAAAAAATAACAAATACTAAATAGGAATGAGATGTAATCTAGAAGGATTTACCATTGTGATGATCTATCCAATCGGGTCCTTTGAAATTGAAAGAAAAAAACAAATATAAGCTAAGGGTAAAAGAAGAATATATACACATTCACCATTCTATTGAAATGATAATTAGAGACATGAATAGAAAAATAAATAAATAAATGAAAAAATATATAAGTAATCAATCAATCAACCAATCTATCTATCTATCTTTATATGAATAGATTATAAATTAATGAATAAATAGATACACTTAATTGCAAAAATGTTGTCATAGAAAAATAAAATTGAAAAATTGAAAAAATCTCTAATAGGAATAAAATGTATTCTAGAAGGATTTACCATTGTGATGATCTATCAAATCGGGTCCTTTGAAATTGAAAGAAAAAATCAAATATAAGCTAAGTGTAAAAGAAGAATATAAACATATTCACCATTCTATTGAAATGATAACTAAAGACATGAAAAGAAAAATAAATTAATTAATTAAAATAATAAATAAACAAGTAATAGATAGATAAAATACATAAATAAATAAATAAATAAATAAATAAATAAATAAATAAATTAATTAATTAATTAATTAATTAATAATTGAAAAATTGAAATTTGAAAAAATAACAAATACGAATGAGATGTAATCTAGAAGGATGTACCATTGTGATGATCTATCAAATCGGGCCCTTGAAATTGAAAGAAAAAAACAAATATAAATATAATATAAATTGAAATGGAAAAATTAGCAAAAAAAGTAAGCAAATAAATAAGTAATTGATTAAATAAATATATTAATAAATTACTTACTTACTTAATTAATTAATTAATTTCTTAATAAACAAATTAATAGATAAAATAAATAAGTAAAAAATCCTACCAACTATTTGTAAATTTTTGTTTACAAAGTAAGCTATTTCCTGTTAACTATGCAGAATATAAAATGATTGGAATATATAATGAAAAGGTTTAAGACACTGAGTTTTGAGATGTTTTCTAAAAATATTTACCAATGTGCCGAGCTATGATGTCGGGCCCTTGAAATGGAAAGAAAAATTAAATATAAGTATAAAAGAAAAATATACTGCATAACACCATTCTATTGAAATGATAACTAAACAAAATCAATCAATCGATCGATCAATCAATCAATCAATCAATCAATCAATCAATCAATCAATCAATCAATCAACAAGAAGACAAGACAGCAACAAGTACGTTTTTATTACAAAATCAATCAATCGATCAATCAATCAATCAATCAATCAATCAATCAATCAACAAGAAGACAAGACAGCAACAAGTAAGTTTTTATGTTTGGCATATAAACAAGCAGAGCCGTAGCAAGCCTTGAAAAACTGGGGGGGGGGGACACAAGGTCACTTTGCATCACGTGATGCTTAATTAGCATCTATTTTTTCATTAATTTAACATTTTTTCCTTGCTCTGTTCTTTCTTTTTAATATTTTCAGAAAAACTGGGGGAGAGGAGTATGTGCCCCCCCCCCCCCAAGCCCCTTATTTAATTTCTTCTTTACTTGGGTGACTAAAGAATTAAAACAAATTGGCAAAGGAATAATTTTTGTGGACTTTTTTCCGTAATGATTTAATATACAGGAGAAAATCATCCAGTCACTCCCTTCTTAAAAGACTTCCGCTATCTTTTAGGACTATTTTTTTTTAATTTCCGACGAGCATACCCGATCCTTTTACAATGGATCCCCCCCCCCCCCCCCCCCCAGGCCAATCGATCTATTTGTTTGCAGTTCAAGTAATTAGTGAATCTCGGCCGATTTTGTTTGAAATGAATTGCCAAACTCGCTTCACGAACGCTTTTATCGGTCCGGAGCGCGTAGCAATGAAATCGGTGTTAAGTTGTTTAGTGGCTGTGAATACTTAATTCTTTTTTTAATATTTTAATATACAGTAGTTACATTTATTTATCTACTGGGAGAAATATTCTTTGTTTATTTGTTTGACAGCTTCACTTTCTTGTTTTTGGAGTTACAACAAACTAACAATAAATAGACAAAAAAGCAACCTTACTAATCATCTAAGCGCTCAGTAGTCTGCTGTTCTTTTTTCTTGTTTTATAGTTAGTGGCTATTGTTTTTGCTTAAGAAATTACAAGTTGCTCTAATATTATTTATGTTTGAACACTATATCTCATATTTACTGACCCTTTTCTTGTCACGATGATCTCATAAAGTTGTAGCCACATGCGCTTAACAAGCGTCTACTCAATATCTCAAAAGTTGAATCACTATATACTTTACCAAAAAAGGAAGTAATCTTTTCTATGATACAGTGTATATTTCATTATTTGTTTGAGGTACTTACGAACACGCTCCTTGGGTTTGCTTCCCTTGGTCTTTGACAGGGAAAGTGCTAAATATCAAAGCAAAATATATGGATGAAAATAATCGCCCAAAAAGAAAACAAACAAACAAACAAACAAACAAACAAACAAACGAACGAACGAACGAACGAACGAACGAACGAACGAACGAACGAACGAACAAATAAATAAATAAATAAGTAAATAGATAGATAGATAGATAGATAGATAGATAGATAGATAGATAGATAGATAGATAGATAGATAGGTAGGTAGATATGCTTTATTAACATGACCTGTGGTTTTACAGATATTGTTAAAGCAAATTGAATAACATTAACATATGGCTAGTCATTAAACAATGGATTTAAAATATAAAAATTGATCAATATGATAAAATATCAAGTAATTTAAAATATAATTTGGATGTACACATATAATGTTTTTGTATAAAATCTAAGAAATGATATATATAGTAAAAATCAATAAATATTTCAAATGAAATCAATCAATAAATCAATGTGACTTAAATGATTAGATTAATCAATACGATAAACGTACAAAGTACAAAGTATAAAATATATAGATATGTAAGATAATATATGAAGTAACCTACTCAAGCATGGAATATCTTAATAGATTATTTAGCAATTTTCTCTTTTCTCAGTTGGAAACATTTGTAAATAAAAATTGAGAAATAATATAGCGTTTGTTCATCTTTAGAATTCATTACAGTAGGTATATTTCCATTTGACAAGATGATTCTATTTTTGTTTCTTAATTGAAAATCATTTCGGATTTTTTCGTATGCAGGACAATCACATATCATATGTTGCTCTGTTTCAACTACATTTTTATCACATAATAAGCACAATCTCTTGTCAGGTGGGGTTTTAGGTTTTGAATATCGACCAGTTTCAATTAATAAAGTATGATTACTTATTCGTAATTTTGTGAATTGTCTTCTTTGGTCATAATTTCGAAGTACGTTAAGATAGTTTTCTTCTTCATAATTATTTTTAAAAGACTGGTAAAAGGTTAATTTAGGAGAATTTTGCAATTGCAATTGCCATGTAGCAGTATATTTTGATTTCATAGCAACAAACAATTCATTGATGACAGAATTGCTTAAGGGACGTTCGTGCGAGATAGAATGTGAGGGTGCATAAAAACTTAGCAATTTATAAAAATTAGTAACGTAACCAGATTTATTGCGTTTGAATAAAAATTCAGATGTTAGTAATGATTGTTTTGCTAGTGAATCGTCAGGAAGGTTTATTAAATGGTTAAGATATTTTAAAACAAGTCTATCAATAAAAAGTTTTAATGGAAATCTACCTAATTCAGCTCTGCATGCAATGTTCGATGCTTTGTTATTTACCCCTAAATAATATCTACAATAACGTAAATGTGTTTTCTCGATGTTGTTCTTATCCCATTTTTCAAAACTTTGACTTGAGTATAAACTCCAAATTTCACTTCCATACGTTAGAATTGGCGATATAAAAGAATCAAATAATTTATTTGCTAGACTTGGTTTAAGTTTTTTGAAGTCAATTTTTCGTGAAAGACTGTAAAAAGCATGAAGTGCTTTTTCTCTCATTTGGTTCAAATGGGATGAAAAGTTTCCAGTAGAACTCAACTTTACACCTAGATAGGTATACTCATAAACTGAATCTAAGGGTTTCGTGTTAAGTGTGAACGGTTGTTGATTTACTTTTTTGTTACTGAAGATCATCGTTTTGGTTTTCTTCTCATTTACTGTCATATGCCATGTTTTACAGAAAATTGATAAGGTATCTATGCAATTCTGCAAACCAATTCGTGAATTAGATAGTAATACCAAATCATCAGCGTATAATAATGATGACAATCTCGACCCGTTTGACAAAATAATTGGATCAGTTCTAGGTGTTTGATCGAGTAAGTTTGGAAGATCGTTTAAATACAAGTTAAATAATAAAGGGCTTAAAATACAACCTTGGCGTACACCACGGTTGTAATCAAACGTACGAGTACGTTTTGTACCTAATTTAATATAACACGTAGATTTGGAGTACATGTTTTTAATTAAATTGTAAAAGTTTCCGTTAATATCTAATTTGAGTAATTTAGCTAGAAGACCATCATGCCAAATAGAGTCAAAAGCCTTTTTGAAATCTACAAAACAGGCATACATTTTTCCTTTACTCACGTTTTTCACGCATTTATCAATCATCGTTCTCAATGTGAATATATGATCGGATGTTCTATGGTTGGGAAGGAAGCCAATTTGAGCGTTGTGAAGTAAATTTTTTCTCTGCGTAAATTTCAACAACCGTTGATTAAGAATTAAGGTAAAAAATTTTCCAAGACAGCTGGAGACACATATTCCTCAGTAATTATTAGGATCATCGCGATCTCCATTTTTGAAAATTGGGGTTATGGAACCTTCACACCAGGTGTCTGGGAAAATTCCGGAGTCTAAAATTAGATTAAAAAGCTTATGATACACTGGTAACATAGTGTCAATGCTATGACGAATCATTTCATTTCTAATTTTGTCTGATGAAGCAGCTTTGTTGTTTTTCAATAATTTGGCGCAGGATTTTATTTCTTCTACGGTAATTGGCGAATTTAGATCTAAAGTTGGTATTTTGGAGTCATTTTCCAATCTTTGTAAATCATTAGCTATCGATGGCTGAGAATCAGTATTTTTTATATTAGAATGTAGAGATTGAAAATGATTGATCCATTGATCTTCTTCTATTGGAGGTATTCTCTCTTCATTTATCTCTTCATCCGCTAGATTCAAAATTTTCCAGAAACTTGAATTATTAGCATTTTTCTCGATGTCAATTAAATTATTTTTCTGAAAACAGCTCTTTTTAGATTTAAGCAGTTTTTTGAATTCTTTTAATTTTTGATGATATAATATCCTGGTCATCGTGTTTGAGGGATTAGAGTGTTTCATATTCGAAAGTTTTCGAAGTTCTTTCCTAACAGTATGACAATCTTTATCAAACCATTTCTTTTTACAAAATTGTTTACCTTTTTTTCTGGGTTTAAGTATTTTAAGTTTAAGGGATGATTTTGCGGCTGTCATAAAAATTGATTGTACTGAATTAACGGCATCATTTATGATAGATTTATTTGCTATCATATCAATATTTTCACTGACAAAATTACGAATGGAAAGTTTGACCTCAGGAGACGATATTGAGTTCTTAAAGGCTTCAACAGAATCTATGGTCCAAAGGAATTGAGGGGGTAAATGTTGAAGCGTGCTGTGACTTGTATTTGGTGCGGCGTTATCTGAGGTTTGATACAAAATTGGATGTGTCCAAGCGGAAATTGGACTGTGATCTGACAGAGGAGTCGGATTTCCCACAATGAAATAATCTATTTTCTCATAAAGTGATTGATCCGTAATAACATAGTCAACAGTACTTATACCATTCATGCCATGATAAGTTACTTTTCCAAAAGAATCACCTCGAATTCTTCCATTTAAAATCTTAAAATCAAAAAATTTACATAGTTCAAGTAACCTTTTTCCATTCGAATTGCAAGTTTGATCAAAGTTATTTCTTACTGAAACTTCAGATGATGTTTGACTGAGATCGCCTGTTATATAACAGCTTCCATCCTTGTTCACTGTATCATTGTTATTACTAGTTCTGGCATTAAAATCTCCTAGAAGAATTATGTTATTTCCTGTACTTAAAAATAATTCAATCTCGCTCTCAATGTTTTCAAAAATTTCTGTATCAAAGTATTTTGAGCTTTCTGGGGGAATATAAATAGCACAAATGTACAAATCTTTGTCTTGATTAAGAATTGATTTTGATATTTTACACCAAATTGAGTTTTCAGATGACTTAATTAATGTAATAGAGTTTAATGTAATAGATAGATAGATAGATAGATAGATAGATAGATAAAACCAGCCTGAAAACCCGCCAACCAACCAACAACCAACCAAAGTAAACTATTAGCTGTTAACGTTAACTAAGCAGAACAAATTTTACTTTAATAGCAATAGATAATGAAAAGAAGAGACCGAGTTCAGTTAATTTGAGATGTAACTAGGACTTACCATTGTCATTATCTATCAGGTCGTGCCCTTAAAATGGAAAGATAAATCAAATATAAGTGTAAAAGAAAAACATGCATATACATATATTCACCATTCTTACTATTGAAATTCTAACATAAATAGATCAATCAATCAATCAATCAATCAATCAATCAATTAATCAATCAATCAATCAATAGATAAATCCTGCCAATTATTTGTAACTATTTGTTTACAAAGTAAACTATTTCCTGTTAACTATGCAGAATATAAAATGATTGGAATATATAATGAAAAGGTTTAAGACACTGAGTTTTGAGATGTTTTCTAAAAATATTTACCAATGTGCCGAGCTATGATGTCGGGCCCTTGAAATGGAAAGAAAAATTAGATATAAGTATAAAAGAAAAATATATACATAACACTATTCTATTGAAATGAAACAAACATTAATTAATTCATCCATCCATTTATCCATCTATCCATTCATCCATCCATCAATCAATCAACAAAAAGACAAGACAGCAACAATTACAGCCAAAATCGTTGCATCGCGACCAGCAAATTACAAATTTTGTTTTGATTTTGGGTTTTTCTGAGCCGTCAATCAGTTTTGGGGCGGCGCTTCTTTCAAATCAACCAATCACTGAACGAGTTCGTGAAAGCTCCGCCCCCAAGAATTGACATATGAACAAGGTACATCAATCTTTAACTCTTATTTTTCGATGTTTCTTCTTTACTTGGGTGTGAACCAACTTAGTCTTCAAAAATGTTCAAAGCTTATCCTAAAATGAGAGTCGTAACAAAACAAAACCAACACAACACAACACAACACAACACAACACAACACAACACAACTGAACACAACACAACACAACACAACACAACATAACACAACACAACACAACACAACACAACACAACACAACACATGACGAAAAAGTTAATTAAGCCTCACTTTTACTCAATATCTCAAAAGTTGAATCACTATATATTTTACCAAAAAAGGAAGTAATCTTTTCTATGATACAGTGTATATTTCATTATTTGTTTGAGGTACTTACGAACACGCTCCTTAGGTTTGCTTCCCTTGGTCTTTGACAGGGAAAGTGCTAAATATCAAAGCAAAATATATGGATGAAAATAATCGCCAGAAAAGAAAATGAATAAATAAATAAATGAATTAATTAATTAATAAATGATTAATTAATTAAAATATAAATAAATAAATAAATAGATAAATAAATAAATAAATAAATAAATAAATAAATAGATAAATAAATAAATAAATAGATAAATAAATAAATGAATGAATGAATGAATGAATGAATGAATGAATGAATGAATGAATGAATGAATAAATAAATATAGAAAAATTACAATAACACATTAACATGTTGATTTATATATATGAGTGATATGTAAATTGTTCTTATTTTGTTGCATTTTGAGCTAAGGTTGCCCTTAGTTCGAAATATTTTAAGATTAATTTTATAAATAAATAAATAAATAAATGAATGAATGAATGAGTGAATGAATGAATGAATGAATGAATGAATGAATGATTAAACAAATAAATAAATATCAAGTGCTAAATATCAAAGCAAAATATATAGATGAAAATAATCGCCAGAAAAGAAATAAACTTTGTCAGAAAATATAATTTGCATAACATTTGCTATATTTTTCTGAGTTTTAATGAGGCAATCATTTGAATTGCATAAAAGCAGCCAGGTGTCAAAAGTTCGAATGCACTATATTTTGATCTCCCCCCCCCCCCCCCCCCCAACACATACACACACTTTCTGTGCTACCTAGTCAAATGTTGTTATGCTTGAAAACTTTTTTGACTGGGTGGTCTACTTTTCAAATCCTAGTATAGGGTGTTCCGCGATCCCTATTCTATTAATTCCCAAGATTTTCTGAATCCCTTATCCCTTTTCGATTAGTACGTATTGCACTTTCCGAGTTGCTAGCATGCCAAACTTATGCGTCTTCAGTATGTTCCATTGGTCACATATGAACATAGGGTATTATATTTAAAGAGATATGATCTCCATGCAGTTGTATAACAGCTTGAAATATCGTGGTGCTAAATATATGTTGTTGACCAAACTTGTTCGGTTCGGATAGGATCGAGAATATTTGGTCGAGTTCTTTTTTTTGCGTGATGTAGACCGAGTAGGAATAAGTAAGATTATTTCTATGGAACATGGTTGTTTGCTGTGGTATGAAATCTTCGTTTACTGAATAACGGCTACTCGTCGTACTAGATAGGCCAACCTAGCTATTTTCTAGCCAAAACAAAACAAAACGAAACAAAAACAAAACAAAACAAAGCAAATCATGACGAAAAAGCTAAAGCTTAGGTAATTAAGCCTCACTTTTACTCAATGTTTCAAAAGTCCAATCACTATATATTTTACCAAAAAATGTAGCAATTATTTCTTTGACACAGAATATTTCATTAATTATTTGTTTACGGTACTTACGAACACTCTTCTTGAGTTTACTTTCCTTGGCTTTTGACAGTGAGAGTGCTAAAAAATCAAAGGAAAATATACAGATGAAAAAATCGCCAAAAAAAAAACAAATTACATGCACGTAGCAAATCAGTGTAGATGAATCAGCTATGGGAAATTTAAAAAATTAAACATTTTATTGTCTGACATGCCCATAAAGGGAAAAGAAGAAAAGAAAAGAAGAAGAAGTAGAGGAAGAAGAAGAAAAAGAAGTTAGTAAGAAGAAGTCAAGAAGAAGTCATGAAGCAGTAGTAGCAGCAGCAGCAGCAGCTTCAGCAGCAACAGCAAGAGAAGAAGGAGGAAAAGAAGTAGACTACAAAGAAGAACAACAACAAGAACAACAACAAGAAGTCAAGAAAAAGTCAAGAAGTAGAAAGGTAAAAGCATACCTGAAGCGCTAACAAGAAGAGAAAGTCCCAGCCAAAAGACCAGAACCTTCATCTTCTAAGAGAAGCTCCTTTGAATGGAAGCTTCGCTGTTCTAAGTAAGCAACTCTCAAGACGAGCTAGCTATTAATGCGACTGCAGGAAGGGCAGATGTCCTTGGCAACTACAATGTTTCGATTTATATCTGAAAAGGGAAAAGTTGCAACATCAAGTCAGGTGACGGTCAATTGAACCAATCGTGCAGTTATAGACGATCCGACCAGATGACTGAATTGGGCGTTGACCCAATTTAAGTTAAGTATTTACTTTTTTCAATTAGTAATATTGTCAGGCAAAAACTGTCGTGATACACTGTTGATAAATAGTAAATAAAGATAATAAGTAAATATTTTTAAACGTTTCCTATAAAGCTCTGTTGAAAGTGACAGTGACAATGACAGTGATCAATGTGAGTCTCAGCCCAGGCCAGAAGCAAATATTCAGGGACACAATGCAAATAACATAAACTACGAATGCAGAGTTTTCATTTATTACACAAAATCTCACAACAATTATTTTCATTCTTTCTGAAATGTGTAATGTATGTAAAACAATGTAGAACAAAGCCAATACGAATGAAATTTAGCACTTTTGACTAAAAGTTTATTGAAAAGATATATATAGATTAAAAAATAGCAGGATTTGCTCTGTCACATTTGGGAAAATACTTGAACTTGTGTTGCTTTGACAAATCTTTAAAGATACTACTCGCTTGTTCCACTAGTTTTGGTAACTTCTTAATCGGCACTAGCGCTGAAGTCCTGTATAATTCTATACGATTAGTAGGAAACACATTGATAATAACAAGGTATGATATAGGCCCAAATTTCTGAAATCTGAGCCTAGGCGTGATAGTACGTTATAATAAGTTATTAAACTCGATTCTTCGTGAAAATTTACCGCAACTTTACCTACAAGCGAAATATAGCACTTAAGTTTACAAAATCAGCAACTCATGGTTACTTGGAGAAAATATTGTTTTGATTACCATGCGGTTCTGTAGAGATGATATATTCAGTTAAGACATTCCACAGATTACTGTGAGTCACTCAAGTTACTTTCGAAATATCTTTAGAAGTGTCTGAAGGAGATTACTGGGTTATGTTCTTTGGGTTTTGGGAGCTACTTTTGGAGGCTTTTGAGCAAAATTCGTCATAAATCTATACTTTGAGATGCATGACTGGAGCAAAAACTCGTGATATTCAAAATATGATACTTTATGAAAAAACACTGTTTTTAAAATGCAAATATTGAGTCATCTTTTCCTTGATTTGAATAACTAATATTCAATTTCATTTATCATTTTGATCTGTCAAAAGTTATTGCTATATAATAAAAATACACTAGTTGAAGATAGTTCGAAAAGCCCTGACCTTCACAAATTTAAGAATCTATTTAAATGAATGCCTGCACCAAACTTTCACAACTAGTTGCTTAATTCGATGCTCATTAGTCGAATGTCATTTGTTCGTAAAAGATGATACCCAAAGTTTCTGGAAGAGGAGCATGTGAAACATTGACAATCAGGTCGGCAAACATTTCAAAACATATTTTCGTATAGTTAAAGTCCCTATGACATATATTATGACATCCTTTTTTTATTTTTAAACTCAGTTCTTGTCAGAGAGTATAGTGAAGATCCTTTTATTTTTTATGCCTCCATATTTTCTGAGATATAAATGTTTTAAATTTCAAAATGCAAATGTGATGACGTAAAAGGAGTCATCATTTATCGTTCAAAAACAAGGTGACTTAAAATACTCTCATCTTCATTTCGAAATTATTTCCGTTGGTAAAGCCTGTTGTTTAGAGAAAAGTCTGGTTATCAAATTGAAGACCTCTTTTTGTTAAAGCCATGAGAAGCTGGTGGTGTTGCCTCCTTTTACGTCATCACATTTGCATTTTGAATGAGATAAAAAGATCTTTACTATATTCTCTGACAAGAACTGAGTTTTTAAATAAAAAAAGATGCCATAATTATATGTCATAGGGACTTTAACAAGTTATGAAACCTTAGACACCTTAGAGCATTATACCAGATGGCTTCGAATAACTCCCAATGATTAGACATATCTAGCATCCTAAATCGTTTTTTTTTCCCTCTGTATAATATATGATAATATATATGAATAATTAAAAGAAAATAGGAAAAGCAAATAAAAGAGCAGCCACTTACGTGATTGTATTGAGGATATTCCCACGTATGTGCTAGAAAAAAAAGAATTAGAAAGCTAAATGAAATTCTTTTAGGATGCTATTTTTGGTCAAAAAGAGACTTATTGGCTGATGTTCAGTTTCTTTATTTTGATATTCTGAAGCTTCCCTGAAAAAAAAACACAAGTCTATAGTGAAACCGTAGAACATTTTTTGTCAGGTTGAATATTCATTTTCACTGAACAAATTTATATTTTGACATATCAGAAATTGTCTTTAGAAAAACAAATGAATATGTGTATATATTGTCCGTGATTTAATAGTTTTATCCTTGTTTTATTTTCATTTTGTTGTTGTTGTTGTTGTTGAGGGCCACATGTTTGTTAGTTTTATATATATTTAGTGCTACCCTCGTTAAATAAAGACAATATTATACTGATCATTATAATAATCTAACAGAACTTCTTTAAAGCATTCGCCATAATAAAGTTTATACATAAAATGGTAAAATGATAATCACTTCAGCTGCTATTCTCCTATCACTCTTTTCGTTCTATTTTATTTTCGCTTTTTATATTTTTCCCTTTATATTACTGCTGTATCTTTTTCATTATTGTACACATTTTTGGATAAAACACATATTAATAATATTTTATAATGACATGCATACAATCCAATAAACGATGAAAGAAAAAAATTACTGAAATTACTGTTTTTTATTTTAGTTTTGATTTTTACAATGGTACAATTTTGTTAGGTATTTCAATGGAGTTGGTGGTCTATATTAATGAGGGCAAATTTATATATAGATTTAATTTGAGTTTAGATAGTTCCTGTCTAATTTTTTATGTAAGGTTCCTACATTTATGTATTTGTTCCTTTCGTATTTTTAGTTTTAAATTGTTTCATATTTGAGCATTTTTGCTGATTTGTTCTCGCGTTATAGAGAACATATAGGTATAATACAAGAAACCGAGATAATTTTCTAAGTTTTTTTTTCTAATTTGCCTAATCCTAATGTTACATTTACAATATTAAGTTCTGTTATGAAGCTTAATGATGATCTAAGGATCGAAAACGTTTGCAAAAAACAAACAGGAGTAAAAGGCTGAAAAAAAAATTCATAAAATTTTTGAACGTTTTCGACCTGGTGGTCATCATCACAATGAGTTGTTGTACAACTAGCACTATGTCATTAAAATGTTATTAAAATGTTATATGAGGGTGATAATGGGGGTACCCCAATATCAGTTAACTACTATTTTTTTTGCCAATTCTCAGTTAACTACTAATTGCAGTTAATCATTAACTTATTGAAGTTAACTATTAACTATTATTTCTTAAAGCGAAAAAAATTAAATAATGACTAGAATTGTTCTTAACTTCAGCAGGTCAAGTCATTTAAGGGTGAACCTTGGTCAAATCAATAAATCTATAACACAAAATCACGTTAACTGCACCTAAAGGTCCCAATGGTACTCAAAAATCAGTTAACTGCTAAATTTTCATTTATCAGTTAACTACTAATGTTTGGGCCAAATCTCAGTTAACTGCTATTTTTTTGGCCAAATCTCAGGTAACTGTTAACCCCATTAACACCCTCTTATATGTTATTACTATGTTATTATGTTCAAAAATTTTATGAAAAACTTTTAGCCTTTTATTTTTGTAAATGACAATTTTTAGCGTATCATGTTACAAACAGGAATATGTGTTCCATGAAGATATTCTCATGTACTAGTGGAAAAAATGAAAGCTAAATGAAATTCCGGCGACTGGAATGCTTTTTGTTCACAAAAAGACTTATTGGCTGACGTGTAGTTTCTTTATTTTGATAATCTAGAGCTTCAACTGGAGAAAATCAGGCTAAGTTATAACGAAACGAATTACTCTGATATAAATAACACATTTATGTCACTGAATACATCATTGAATATTTAACAATTATTCTCTGAACTGGAGGTGAATAGCGTTAGAATATTATTACTGATTCCTGAAGCCGCTATTCACCGACAGTGGAGAGAATAATTGTTTTAGTATATACCAACTCCACATCCCAGCACTTTAGGATTCATAAAAGTACATTATTTTTAGAAATATCAACTTATTTTTGAAATAATAACAAAGCGTGACAAAGCGCGCGAAAGTCTATAAGCCTCGTTTGCAGACTCTCAAAGAACCAAGGAACACCGCGTTTGGTCTCTACAAATACTGTCGATCAGTAGCTGCAGTCTTTACCTATTTTAGAATGTTTCTTACCCGGGGGGACTCCATTGTGTCCATTGTAAAAGGATCGGGTGTGCTCGTCGGAAATTTTAAAAATTACCCCTAAAAGGTACCGGAAGTCTTTTAAGAAGGGCGTGGCTGGATGATTTTTAACCCCTAAGAGATACCAGCGATAATAAGCTAATGAACATTATTATGATGAACATATAATTGAACGGTCAACACACTTAGCTTTTGTTGGGCAAATTTCTTCTATTTGAGAACAAGACAAGCGATGAGCTCTTTTGATACCTTAAGAGAGACCAGGAAATGCTAAAACTCTAAACTTCAATTTTAACACCATAAAAGACACCAAATCGCTGATTTTTAACCCTAAGAGATACGATGAGCATACCCAATCCTTTTACAATGGAGTCCCCCCTCGGGCAAATCAAAATTGATGGTGATTAGACGATTTTAATGACGAAGCGAGTGCACGTGGACGTTTTAAACTGCGACTGAGGCATACAGGGATTTTGCTATTTCCCGAGATGCGATGATGCAGCATATTCATATGAAATCAATATTAGGTACACAGCCGGGAGCAAACCATTTCTGTCTCAGCTTCTATGCCGGTTCGATGTTATACACTGACTTATAACTTACAGGGAGTCTCTACAATGAGACTCTCTGGAATGTCTGATAAAGAAAACTCAAAAATACTTTTAAAAACCCGTATGTAAGTTATTATAACCATGCAAAAATGTGTTATTTTTTCATCGCTCTAAGAAGTTTTTTTGTTTATTTAATTGTACAAGATTCGCCATAAATGTATATTCCCACAGAGTGAAGCTGCAATAAAGGGGTTCCAGAGTAATAACAAGAATGCAAAGAAAAAATTATAACACATTTAATTTTACGCAAACAGTGTAGAGTATATAGGCTAGTAGCATTGTTTCTTTATGATACAAGTGAGAGGACGTGCCTGATGAAACTTTTTATACAGACTGATTTGTCAGGATGTCAGGATTGACATACACTGTCCTTAATTGTGAGCTCCTTGAAGAATTCGCTAAAGCCCTGCTTGAACATATAGACTCCACCAGATTTGGCGTCGCGTATAGTGGACACCTAGAAGAAATCTTGGTCAATCTAAAGAATTGGGGTAATTCTGGGCCAGTTAATGAAAGGTTATTTCAGTTAAAAACAGGGGCACGACCCTTTTGGACACCCTGTACCTGATAAGAGATTTTGAACCGGTAGAAATTTATCAGCATAAATGTGATAAGTTCTAAAATCTAAATCTCATTTTTCATCGAAATATTGAACATAGTTAATTCTATCCACACTGAGTAAAACCAGACTGTGTGAACAAATGGCAAAAGTGAAAAAGCGTCAAAAATTAGGAATTTTAGCTCACGTCCACACTGGTGTGTTTTCGAGTCAAAACGCTTACATTTTACCCTGCGAGCAGAGGAATTTTTGAAACCATCCCAAACTCGAGGGAAGATTCCTGAATAATTCGGGCATGCGCCAGCCGTTGTCCAGAGTTGTGGATAATCCGATGAGCATAACCGGTTATGGTTCAGATATAAATCAGTTTTCGCACCTTCCGTGGAAGTGATGATGAAATTCATCAAATCCAAGAGATAGAACTTTAGATTTCTTGCACAAAGTGTCTGTCTTCTCGCCTCTTTTTCTAGAATTCTTCCTATCGACGTGGGTTTTTCACTGACGCGTCATCTGTTGTTCATATGTGCCTAATGAACCGCGGGATGATCAATTCCCCGGAAATGGCAAGATAATAATTCTACATCAACTAAAATTGCACAAAAATTAGCCAATGGTATATCCTACGTAATGGCATAAACGATTTTGATGTAATGACCGAGAATACCTTTTAATCCTTGATTTTTGTACCATCCAGTCCCAACCAAACGGCTCCTTAACTGTGGATCAAAATTTTCTACAAAATCAATTTTTTCATGTGCTACAGCGGTCATTATATTAAAAAAACCGACGTGGTGGTTTGCCAAAAAGAAATGGTTTAATACCGTCGAAAATGCCAAAAGAGCGGAAAAAAGAAAAATATGTCAACTGGAAGTAGCGTCACATGAAAGATGATCACTTGGCATCATGGTAAATTAAACAGAGTCCCAGTTCAGACGTGACGGATCGTAAGTTAACTGAGTTGTTGTTCTCTACCGTGCAGCCATGAGGGTTTTTCTCCGGGTTCTCCGGTTTTTCCCCCCTCAGCAAAAATCAACATGTGAGTTGAGCATTGTATGTAAAATACTTACTGTAGAAGTAGTGAGTGTGAGTGCCAGCAGAAGAACAACCACTGTGGATATACTGAAAAGGGTAATTATTTTAAAATAAGAAACAAACAAACATACATACGTACATACAACCATACTGAAACCAAAACATTCTGAGTGTGACTACTTCACAGGAATCTGATAATCTATCAGTGTTGAAACTCACCAATATATATTTGTTTAAACAGTTAAAAGCAGTTGTTATGGATCAATTACAACTTACAGTTGTAAAAAACTCCAGAAATGTTCAAGTAAGTTGAATTAAAAACACTATACATTGATAATTCCACTATTATTCTCAGTTTTCACCCTCATTTCACCTGGTTGTCTCCAATTTTGATGGTTATTTTCATGGAAATTCGTTCAAATACATATCCATCCAGCAGCAGGTCTTCCAGATTGAAGCAATATCCGAGAATAAATAGTATGGGTAATTTTTAACTTTACTTTTTTTACTGCTCGAAGGGCCCGTTTTTAATTCGTGAATTGAAAATCCACGCGTTATTGTAGGGGGACGATAATGCAAATGAGTCACTCGCTCACTCACTTTCCTGTAAACGTCCGGTCTGTCAAACTTTACTTCCTATTACCGATAAAAGATACGGTGCTAACTTCCGTTACAAAATTTTCGGCGATTTGTTCCTACAGGATAGTACTCGAGAAGCTTTGAATATAATGTAGCTGTTCAACTTTTATACGAGAAATGATAAGTCCATTTATCCGTGTGGGATATGAGACAACATTCTTTACCAATATTTCTCACCGAGTTTGCGCAAACGAAGCGCGATCACGGCGCGATAGTGATGTAATGCCATGCGCAGTAATGCTACTAATGGGATTCCTGTTGTGTAGCCAGCAAACGCGAAAACATTTTGAGTACAACAGCCTGAAACTGCATGCCGTGAGTCGAGCCGCTAGTTCGTGTTTGTACTCTATCAGAAGAGAGAATGTTGAAATAAGCAGGAAACGAAAACGGCACTGATTTGACTCGCCTGTTTCATTTTATTCACCGTGACCTTTGACGAGTCAGCTAATTGTAGCTGTAGGCAAAACTTGTGTAACTTAATTGGCCAAAATAACTCAGTGAATCTAATTAACTTTTTGTAAAATCTAGTGTAATGATTGACTGTATACACTTTGAGATACATATTGTAACAAATATTTCAAATACTGCTGATTAATGAGAGATTATATATACATTGTATGTGATGGAATTGCATTTATCATTCGTTTGATCTAAAGCGTCGAATACAGTCGACAATGCAGCATCTTTGACCGTGATGCAACGTACAATGAGTCTGATGCAGGAAACCAATTTCGATCCAAAAAGCGTTTAATATTTAACAGTTTATCATACGCCGTCACGCTACAACATCATGCAACATGGTTTCTGTTTGGTAAACGTCTATAATTTACTGCTTGCCAAATAATTCGGATTGAGGTAATACAAGCTACTTTGTGCGAAACAGTGTCGAACTTTGCCGCGAATGCTCATTCGATTTAAGTTCTTGAAGAATTGAAGTCTCCATACAGGGAAACATGCATTGCTACAATATTTGGCATTGAAAGACCAAAAGTCTGAAGTTAGTTAAACAAACATAAAATTGTTGTATACATATATAATATATATGAAATGTCATATACCGTATCTGATATCCGTATTTATTAGTGTCTTTGACGTCAATAAGTCTGAAATAACATGAAGTTATTTGCCCAACAAATATCTGTTCTGTTTACAATAGACTAAAATTACAGCAAGCACAAATGGGCTATTTAACCAACCACTGAACTTTCTACATGTATAGTTTTGAGTAAACATTATTCTTTGACTAGCCTAGTCAATCGAGCAGCAACGAAAACTTCAAACTTCCATTCAAGGTATGAGAAAAACTTTCTTTCGTGTTTGCAAAGTTGTGCAGGAAAGCAGAGATGTTGAATGTCGAATTCTTGAGTTTCGCTCCAAGCCTTATCTTTCTCTAGCTAAAATGAAATTTAATTTGCAGTTACTTTCTTTATTGCTGAACAAACATTCCTAACTAAAAAAAACCTTAAGTACAAGACTTATACGTACGGCTACCTGTTATACAGCAAGAACTAGTTTAACAAAACTTGGAGTCCGTATTCCACTTAATCATATGACCACTTTTGGTCCCGCGCACACTTTTAAGAAAAAGAAAAAGGTGAAAGAGAGTCATATGATAATATGCTTAATGCCTCAATTAGGCTGGTTGATTTATCGTACGTCTACAGTAATGAATTAAGACTTTGGTCTTCACGCTACAATGCCAAAGTCTGATGCAACGTCATGCAACAAAAGCAATAAACCAGTTTTACGCTCCATAAAGCGGACGCGTGTTATTCATTGAAGAGTTTTTTATGGCTTGAAATTTCTTACTAATGAGCTTTTATCAGGTATTTTTAAATTCGTAAAACAGAAAAAGAATTACCATAGCTGGAAAGGAGGGGGGCATTGGGCATTTGATAAAGAACAAGTCGCATAGCTGCCTGAACTCGGGCTTTCTATATAGTAAATCATGAGTTCTCTTTGTTAACATTGTCCCTTTAAATTCTCCATATTTACCCTTAAATTTGAGAGCGCCATCTTCGATAATTCAGCCGCCATGATTTCCAACCATGTGCTCTGCTTATGCCCGAGTAATCAATTCCACGCATGCGCTCTACTATCTACACGCATGCGCTCGCTTTACCTACTAGACTGCGATTTGTGACTGAACGCGGAAAAGAAAGCCCAATTTAAAACTCGGGCATTCCTACGGAAGCCCGAGTAATTAAATCCAAAACTCGCGAGAATATGAATTTTTGAAAAGTGCGAATTTGTAAGAAAACCTTTGCTGGTAGGCATCTTTTGACTACCAGCGAATATTTACAAAATTTCGATTTTTGTGAAGATCTTTTATCCTGTTTTTCCTAGACCCATATTTTCTGAGATATAAAGGTATCAAATTTCAAAATGCATATGTGATGACGTAAAAGGAGTCAACGTTTGCAAAAAAGTTATTAATAATAGAAGGTAGTTTGGAAGGATCATTCGTTACTTTAGCATCTGCGGAGTGATCGATCTTTCAGAGCCGAAATTGGTTTGGTATCCTTTCTTTTGTTGTGACAGTGTACCAAAGAATTTATAGCCGACCATGTTTTTCTGGTATTTTTCATATTCATTTCAAAAAAGATTCATAATATGTTTTTTTTTGCTGATTCTAATAAGAGTTACAATTTTATTTCTATAATAGCGATATCTATCCTTCTTTAATTTCCCGACAAAAATAACTGTTTTTTAATTCTTATTGACTCACGAATTCCTTTAGTTATCCAAGGCTTAGAAATTGTTTTGGACGTTTGTTTAAGGTCTTCAGCGGTGCGACTTTGTTAACGATACAATTTATGTTTCTATAAAGAGTTGAAAAGATCTTGTCTTTGTTATTGGGCTTGACAAAAGAAGCTTTTAGGTCAATTTTTGACAGTTCTCTAACAAATTCTCCTTCAGCGAATTTGCTGATATGTCTAAATTTTAAAGCGTTTAAAGTTGTCTTTTCCTGAAGGCAAAACTGAGAGTGATGATCTAATATCCGATACTATGTTTCCGCTATATGTCCCGCGAGACAGGATTATTTGTAAATATGTTGTCTATCAGTGTTGCAGGATTATTGTAAACTCGAGTGGGCTTATCGATTGTTGGAAATAAATAGCAGCTCTGTAGAGAAAGGAGAAAGCTTTGGCTAAACGTACATGTTTCAAACTCAAGTAGGTCTAGATTGAAATCTCCAAGAATATAATGAGAGTTTTCTCATTTGAACTATATGTTTCTAAAGCATTGTCAAAGTACGTAAGATAAGAAGTCATTTGGACAGCGCCGCAAATGACATTCTTTTTATCTTGAAAATGAATTTCAATCCATATTGCTTGAAAGGACTCATTTAATTGAAGTCCTCTCCAATACCGTATAATTAAGCCTTTTGTTGATATATATACCAATCCCTCCAGAGTATAGAGGTGTGGACACATATTCAAAAGAGTAATTTCGAATATTAAAATTTATATCTAGAGGTAAACTATTAGAGGTTAATTTTGTTTCACGTATTCCGATAACATCAAATTCATTTTCTCAGTCCGAGATCAAATCATGTCTATAAACGAACCTTAATTCAGTAAGGTGCAAGTCATACAACAAAGGTTGAAGCCGTTGGCGATATCTGATCGAAAGAAGCCCAAACGTCGCCAGTATTTGTTAGAGTAGCCTTAAAGCACGTTAGTAAATATATCATTTAATAACAAAAGTCTGATAGAAATCATATCATAATGTAGAAATAGAAAATGAGGCAGCGTGCTATGTTGAGTTATAGAAGCACGCGGGAATTGTGAGAAGACGAGAGAAGTGTTAACACTTCTCGAGTCGTCTTACAATTCCCAAGTGCTTCTATAACTCAACATAGCACTGCTGCCGAGTTTTCTTTTTCTTTTATAAAATACAATTGAAGTTTTATTTTCTTTTTTCTTTGGAGAATTATGAAAATGTGCGCGCGCGTGCTGTGTGTTCTCATAGAGAACGCGCGACACGCGTTCTTTGGCCAATCAGAGCGCGCGTTATATCATAGTTATTTTATAAAAAAATATGAAGAACAGTGAGTAAAACATTGAATATTGGACTAATAAGTTGCGTGCTGCGCAGCCAAATGGCGTTGGTTTTTAAATACTTTTTGGCTTTTTTTGATTAGTTAATTAACATAAAAATGATTCTGAATATTTATCCAGAGGTCCACTTCAGTGATAAAAGCTCTTAATTTTATAAGGTCTTAGCAGACCCATATCACGAAAGTGTGACATCATAAAATATTTGCTTTATCGGAAAAAGAAATTCACTATCGAATTTGTCATATCGAAATTAGTAAAATTGCTAAGTTTCATAAAGATTGGCCTCCAACTGACGAAGAAATGAATTTTGAAAGTAAGCATTTTTACAAAGAAATGTACTGTGGACGTGCATCGCATGCACGCCCAGCCTCGTTATCAGGCTAGACACATACATTTCTTTGCAAAATTTTCACCAAATGCTTACATTTAAAAATCCATAACTTCGTCAGTTTAAAGGCAATCTTTACGAAACTCTGCAATTTTACTAATATCGGTGTGATAAATTTGATGGTGAATTCGTTTTTTCGATAAATAAAATATTTTACAATGCCACGTTAGCGTGATAATTAAGGGTCTATTCCCAACGGTATCAAGTGAACTCAACCACTTGTAGGTAAGGATGGATATGGATGTTGAAATCCCATTTATTGAATTACGCGAACATTAATCTCCTTAGAGATTAATGTTCGCGATTTTCATCTACCGATTCTATGACTAGCTTGACAAGACACCTTGTCTTGTTTTGTTCGTTCATCGTGGTCGTCCATACGTATTTTAAAGGTCCTTGAGGTCCGTGTAACGTTTCCTAATTCAAATTTCACTTCCAGAATCTAAAATCAAAATACAAAATTGAAAATCGATTTTGTATATTTTCATTTTTGAATTATGAGTTCAAAATTCAAAATTGCAAAAATGTGCCAAGTTTTGAATGTTGTTTGTGGCTTTTCAATTTATATATCTTATTGTGACTGTATTTTTGATATTTTTGAGACAAATTCAAATTGAAAAATCGAAAACAATTTTGCTTTTTACAATTTTAGATGTCATGAAAAAAATTTGTTTTACCATGCCTTTTTGTGAGTGCACCCCCCCCCCCCTGTTTTCCTTAACTATCAGTGTCCCCAGAGGGAGGAGGTAAGGTGTAACTCGGAAGCAAAGAGTTGATAGCCCCTCCCCTGGCGTAGAAAACATGGCTTCCTCAAGTTCACTAGATCCTTTTGAAAACACCATCAAAGACCTTGTAGAAAACAAAAAGCTGACACATCAGCAGGTGTCAGAATACCTTACAGCTAACTTTGGACCCCAGCGAGGTTTTAGTAAGAAAAACGTCCAGGCTTACTGCGCGCGTAAGACAAGGCATCCACAGATTTGACTTTGGTGTTATGTCCGTCGACCATATTGACAGAATTTTATTGACAGAATTTTATTTTACACCTGCATTTGCCGATGCCAGTGGATATTCAAACAACACTATTTTTACAAATTCTTTGACCAAATGTTATTCCTACATCCAATTTATTTGAACCTCCGTTACGGCCTTTTTCGGTTCCTATAGCGATATGTTTTCTCGTCCCGAGATATATTAACGCACCTTCAGTGTTAAAATCTACATAAGAAAGATGCTGGCGAAGAAGCCCAAATGTCGCCAGAACAACAGTACTTGTTAGAATAGCCTTAAAGCACGTTAATAAAGCACATTAGTAAAGATACCATTTAATAACAAAAGTCTGATAGAAATCAGAGAAAATAATCAGAGACCAGTGAGTAAAACATTGAATATTGGACTAATAAATTTGAGTGCTGCGCAAATGGCGTTGGTTTAAAACAATTTTTTGAACTTTTTTTGATTAGTTTGTTAATATGCAAATGATTCTGAATATTTATCAAGAGGCCCACTTGATAAAAGCTCTTCATCAAATAAGATTAAATAAGGTCTTAGCAGTATTCCCAACGGTATCAAGTGAACTCAACCGCCTGTAGGTAAGGATGGATATGGATGTTGAAATCCCATTTATTGGGGATTTATTGAATGCATTTATTTGACCGTAGCACTAATTTCAGTCAGAAACCGATGCAAAGTACTACGTGTATCATATCCAGCTCATCGCAGTGATTTCAATCTTTTCATTGGGACTACTTTTGTTTTCCCGTTCTTCTTGCCTCTTTTCTGTTTTATCATTGTGTCCTTCCCAACATTCCGTTGATCCTTTTGGTAAAAAAGTACGTGAACATTTATGTTTGTGAGCGATGATTTTAGGGTCGTTCACGGGCAAATGAAGCTGCACCTAGATTTCGTTGTTTTTTTAGGCGCTGTTACACTGTGCAATTACAACAAGAATAATGTCAAAGTTTTTATGGTAACAAGGTGTCCCATGGGTAAAAGAAGTATGTATGTCTATATTCAAGCATAAAGGCACTGTTACACTGTGCAATTTTCCCAGCAACTTGTCTCGCAACGGCGTTTCAAAACAAGTTGCAGAGAAAATTATGGCGCTGTTACACTGTGCAATTTTCCCTAGCAACTTGCAATATTTTTGGCCAGTTGCTAGGGAAAATTGCACAGTGTAACAGCGCCATAATTTTCTCTGCAACTTGTTTTGAAACGCCGTTGCAAGACAAGTTGCTGGAAAAATTGCACAGTGTAACAGCGCCTTTATGCTTGAATATAGACATACATACTTCTTTTACCCATGGGACACCTTGTTACCATAAAAACTTTGACATTATTCTTGTTGTATTTGCTTTGAAAATAATATTTAAACGGCATCGAAACGTTAGCCTAATCACACTTGTCTTCTTAGTAAAAACATACTTTAAGTATTCAGGAAAATTGATTAGCATTCAAGTCCGAATGATGCAACATCATGCTAGAATCACTCGGTACGAATCCGGACAGAATTTCCATTTTCGTCCCGTATACTCTTAACTGACCTCATGTACAAAAATACGCATACTCTTGTATACTACTGTATTCGTTTAGTTGATGCTTCATGATACAGATATTTATTATTTTTCTAATTTTCAATTTTCAATCTGAATTGAAAATCGTTTGGACGGAAGAGCCACGGACCGAGCACGTCGAGGCCAGGTTTGTAGCGGATTGAGTCATGGCCAAGCCATCTTAGCGCTAGCTTTACTGCCGATAAAAATTTACTAGAAGGTTTTATTGTTTTATCCATATACCCCAACGATGACTGCCACTCACTCACTCACTCACTCACTCACTAACTACCTCAACCAATCAATCAATCAATCAATCAATCAATCAATCAATCAATCAATCAATCAATCAATCAGTCAGTCAGTCAGTCAGTCAGTCAATCAGTCAAATTTGTCTGCGCTTCCTGTGGCACGCGGAAAGTTAAAAATATATACCGTAATGGCTACCAGTGTTCAACATGAATAATGAATAGAATAGAATGTTGAGCTTTCTAAACATCCTCTTTCCCTATAAATGTCTTTTCTCGAATTTCAAGTCCAATTTTGATGCTTTCTGAAAAGCTCTCAAAGCTACTTCAAGTACTACAGATTATCTTGGTTTGAAGAAAATTCACGGTTGTCCTTCAGTGAGGAGAATGCTGGATAGAGTACGAATTCAATTGATAAATCATTCAAAATTCAAGATTTACGCACAAAGAAGAAGCTTATTTTTTTCGTAATTGCTGCCGAAACGGAGCGCGCCGCAAGGCAGTGAAACTAATCAAGTCAATTTGCAAAATATGGACTCGAAATCGAAGCATCGAGGAAGCAGACTCCTCCACAATCCTTTGCGAGTGTCGAAAAAACAATGGATTTCATTGTTCAGCTATCCCACGATGCAATATTCCTCAGTTCCAAAATCCTTTGTGCGCCTTGCAAATAAATTCTTTGCAGGCTTGGAAGTTTTGTTTACTCTTTGTGTTCTTGACAACGCCTGTTATACTTTGTAGTGAGTGAGAACTAAAAAGACTCCTTTCGTGTTTTAAGATTCCAAATGACTACAGAAGAACACTTTATTGGCTTCCCTTTTAGAGATCCACTGATTTCGCCCTTTAAAGCACGAGTGTGAGGTGAAATTTATGCCGGTTTTAGAGAGAAACTCAAATAGAATAGATGTCAACAATTATCCGCTAAATGAAGCCCGTCATTCAATGAATTTCACCTTACTTTACAAATCATTTCAGACTTGCTGATTTCAGGCCCTTTGGAAGTACGTGAAATTTATGCCCGGCTTTCAGTAGAGAGGAACTCGGGCAATAGATGTCAACAGTTAGCTTTTTACAAATAACACATGATATCTGCCCACCCCCCACGGTATGTTTTTAACCACTCCGAACCGATCACGAACGCTTCATGGTCGGATAGACTTCACCACAAATTTATTCAAACTTCGCGCTCAAATAAGTTTGTTTTGTTTTCGAGCCCTTTTCAAATCTCCCGCCGCTATAATGGGTCCTTTGTTAAAGTTAATCACTTCGTGACCAAATATGGAGGTCTTTTGTTTCTGAGATTTCCACCAGAATCTTTGATACGGTGTGTGGAAAAAGTCATCGGCATTGGGTGAGTAGCCTGTATAACCTGGTCATTGGTGCCGGCTTTATTTAAAAGTTTATCTTATTAGAAGTTTATTCGACGAACTTCTAAAGCCTTTAGAGAGCAAAACTGAGGATTTTTCTGTGGTTGTACTAGATGAGTATAGCTAAGCTTACTGTTTAAGTTTAAATTCCTATTCTTCAATGATTGCAACTTGTGATTACAACGTGAGGGGTAACTTAGTATGACCTATTTCCTTGAACGTTTTAGTACTTTGTTCGTGTAAGCGTTGTCAAAAATCAATCAAAGAACAAAAATCAAGGTTTCTCGCAGACTCCGTGTCGCCCGGGGTGTCAGTAGCCGAGTGTAAGCTCATCGTAAACTTATTCTCCAATTTGACATTTCAATTCTGTCAGGAGTGCAACATTATGGATCGCTTAGCATGATATATTTCCCATAAGCATTATCATTGGCGTCGTTTGTTCGAAGGGTCAGCTTTGTTCATAGTGTCTTTCCCGATGGTTGTGCAAGAGCTGTTTGTGTTGAACTTTTACCATTTGAGCGCCACATCAACTGACTCGTGTAACAACTGATCATTTGCTCAGCGTTTTTCTAATTGTTATTAAGTAGAAATTATATTTCCTTGATATTTGTTCTGGCGATCGGCGTTATTTCATACCGAAGGAGCGTTGACTATCTTTGGTGTGGTTGTATACCGTCACATCCTCTTGCACAATGATTAACTTACGACCTCTTGAACGTGATAGCATCAGTCACTTGCCCCAAGTGACTTGTTAACTGTTGACTCAACATTTGATGTCAGTTAGAGTTTTGGCGCCACAAGTAAAGTGTCTACCAACTGAACTGAAGAGTTTTGACACGGAGTGTCAAGTTGTTGTTTATAGTTTCGCTTGTCAAAAAATCCAGCAAAAGTTTCATTTCAATGACTGTTTGAAATAAACAGAAACATATCCCTCGTGGAATGGCAGAAAGTATTTTTCTTTCTCTCAAACATCCAAACAACAGATATGAAATCAACAGTTGACGAAAATCTACCAAGAAGAGTTTTGACACGGTTGTCAAGTTGTTGTTTATAGTTTCGCTTCTTAAAAAATCCAGCAAAAGTTTCACTTAAATGTTTTTAAATCAGAAGCATATTCTTTGTTTTTTGTTTTTTTTTTCACAAGAATAAAAACCGTAGATATAAAGACTATAGAAGAAGAGTTTTCGGACTCACGATTTGTCAAGTTGTTTTTGTAGTTTCGCAGCTAAAAAAATATAACAAGTTTCACTTTAGTAAAAAACTCTTTGGAATTTCTAAATAGACAGAAACATATCACTCGTGAAATGTTATAAAATTCATTTCTTTTCTTCATTTACCTTAACCTACACGGGACTCATTTCATGACCAAAGAGTTTTATTAACTGAGAGTACGTTGCCTCAGTGCATGTCAATTATCAACGAACAGGGGCTCCCTCCGCAGTACAAAAAAATATTCTCCAGGGTCCTCTATGTTTGGATAAATTTTATCGCCTCCCCCACGAGAGGTAATTGTCACTTATTCGGATTACTCATTCGGAAAACTCAACAGCTCATTTGCATACTCGGCTGATGTGTCACGGTGATTAATTCTATTGTACTCCGCGAACAAAAGATCTCCAAATAAGGTCATTTTTGGAGTCCCAATGACAACCGAAAGCTTGATACGGGTTTGTTTGTCTTTTCGGTGGTTACAGTTCAAGTATAATAGTCGTGCAAATGATATTTTCCATTTTCAAATCCTTGTACATTTCAAGTGCCTTGCCATATTCAATTTGATATATATGTGTGTGATCCTTTTATAATCCGTTTTGGAACATAACATTGAAAAATGGACCAATCGTTTTTTACAGTTCGTCATACCAAGGTGTCTATTAAGTCCCAGAACGCGGTAAATTTGAGTAATTTGCGTAATTAACACAAGGGGTTTTCAAAGCAAGTCAAAGTGATTACGGGCGCGAGCGTCCGTCAGATACTCAACTTTCAGAACCATTTTTACCAAATAATTGGCAAACTACATCACCAAAATACATAAACCGTTTGCAAAATTATTAAAATTGATCCTCCTACGAAGTGTATCAAAACAAATCAGTAGTTATTTCATAATTCGAACAAAGTTCGATTTCTTGGTATTTCTAAATTATGGACTATAACATGCTGTCCTCCAGTCGTTTATAACTTTTCATAGAAGTATTTCGATTTACTTATCGAAGGTGTAGATATCCTAAAGCTTTCTAACGGCAATTGTATTTATAGAACTGAATATTTCTGTATTGTTAAAAGAGTTAGGGTAAATACAAGGGACTAATGCTTTGAAGGTAAAATTTAATAATCAACTGTACAACGCAATTTCTATCCAGAATATTTTGTTTTAGCTCGCTCACAGTAAACCCTGAATTGCTAGAAGACATTGTCAGAAATGAGAACAAAATTTCTCCTCTATTTACGGAGTTATGCCAATTTTTATAAAAAGCCTGGTTTTAGAGTATCGACTACATCTTCTAAACTTTAACTTTATTTGCCTTAACAGTTATACTGTTTTTAAAAAGAAAGAGTCTTATTTTGCGTACCAAAAAATTAACCTAATTACCTGCTATGTTGGGCATTGTGCTGTTTCTCTGGTGGTATTCGAGTGCACGTGTACCAATAAGTATATGAGAAAAATAGAATTCCATCGATGACATTATCATTGCATATCTCGACTTACAAATCGACTACAATCCATTGTCATACGAACAAACGTAAGAGCAGCTGCTAACAAACGGACCAATCACGGGAATCAATTATGGCAGCACTCATTAATCCTTGAATTAGGCTAGTTTACGACTTGGATATTTCTAGTGGCTTACTTGCAACTGAAACGTAGATAGAGCGATAGAGTGGTTTTCATTTACCCGTGAAACAAAGTGTAGTAGTTAAAGTGTAATAGTCAAGATAGACAACAAAAGAAAAGAATAGGTAATTAGCGGGTGACTATAGTGGTAATTAAACACTAAAGTGTATTTCACGGGTATAATACCAGCTAAAACCACTCTAACACTTAAACCGTGAAATAACTTAGTAACTAAATAGAGACAAATAGTAGCAAAACCCTTTGTTTTCTATTGTTTCATTAGTACTATTTGTACTTTTTAGTTAGACAGTACTTGTTTCACGGTTTTAGTGCTATCGCTCTAGTGCAGAAGACTCTTGGTAGTGTCAATTTCTGTATTCTCCTAAGGTTTTTGATGTTCCGTCTTTCGTGTAACATTTTACTGCAGATATAAGTTGGTGCTAAAATGAGAGAACTCATTATTAAAGTACTTTCACTATTTATTGATGTCTCAGGTAAAAGACAAACTCAAACATTCCTGACGCAAGAGATCGAATTTAGGCGCAACACTGTGAAATCAAGATGAGAGGACTCATCACTTTGGGACTTTTACTACTTATTGGTGTCTCAGGTAAAGGGCAGAAGTCGTTAAACATTCCGATATTCTGCATACCTTTCTCTATGTATTTTTGTCTTGATGCATTTAGACATTATTTGATGTCTTGATGATCAGTTTTAGAGGCATTTGCCTCTAAAATAAAATTGTTTCTAGTGGCAAATCATTTATATGGATAACAAAGAATAGAGGGCCTAGAATGCTGCCTTGTGGCACACCTACAGTAATTGCAGCACTTCACTTTCTATTAGAAATGGCTAGTATTATCTCTAGAGTGTTTGTATTCTTGGGTTGCATGTGACGTCACGGCAGCCATCTTGGGTGAACTTAAACAAAAGATTTCTCATTAGCATCACTTGTTTGTTCATCCAACATGGCTACCGCTCTACTGTCTTTTGAATTCCCAAAGGAATGGATGAAACCCAGCAATAATATATCCTGAATTGACGTCACTTCATTTGCATTTTCAGATTTCATTCGCAATTATAAAATCAGCAAAGAGTGAAAAGTTTTTTATTTGGCCCAAAATAACTTGTTTGAGTATATTGAACTGAATTTATTTGCCAACAAATAATACATTATCTTAAGTATATTTACAAAGACATATATACATATATTCTTTAACTAAGATTAGTTTTTATATTAAAACAAGCAAACAAACTATATTTGCGGCGAGGAGACCTCAAGAAACCAAGAGGCTTGTAAGAAGAAATATTTAAAAAAGAAAACGGAATTGCCCAGAGGTGATAGGACTTCAATGAATTAATGTTTCTGCAGACTGATTGAGCAAAATCTTGTTCTGTCAAGAGATCGTAGATGAAATCGTAATCGAATTGATATAAATTTGTCTGTTTGAGTATGGAAGACGTTGTCATATCCTCTCCATTTTATTCCGCCTATCAACAACTTTCAGGATTGTCATTGAATGACCCGAAAAAGAAAAAAGGAAAAGGCAGATTCTTAAAGGGTAAGCTGTCTAAAGAATTAAATAAATTGTGCGTGCAATTAAAGGAATGCACGAATCGGATCGGCTTTAGGCTGACGTCGATGCAAGGATTTCTGTCGGCTTAGACTGATTTTTTAGTTTGCTTGTTCATTTGTTTGAATGTTCATTTTGAAAGTTTTTATCATTCCACATACATTTATCTTATTGGGTAAAGTGTTAGGAGTAGATGTCTGTGATTTGAAACAATTTCTTTTCCTTTTGATGTAAATAATTTGTGCCCGTGCTTTCAAACTGACGTTCTTCCAATTATCTCTTAAGATGCTCTTAACTGTGATGTTGACACTGTAAATTGTATAGAGCCGATTCAGCCCTAAAATCCAAATCGGCCCCAAATAGACAAGAGCCGATTTAGCCCCTGACGGTGCTGTATAGATACCAAGTGGCTGAAACAGACCCATAAAAACCTATTTTAGCCCCATGTTTTTCCGAAATGACCCCAGTCAGTTCCATATCAACCCCATTTTGGACCATTTTAATCATAGCAGATTTCATCTCAAATGCAAATTGTTATAATACTGATTAATTCAGCCAAATTAAGTTTAACGAACCTCCAGTAACCAGCAAAGTTAAACGTTAAATGTCTCTTTTACCACATGTAAAATCGATAGAACTACGTGTTTCAGCCCTAAAATCCGAAACAGCCCCTTTGCCTTTGGATTGATTTGGCTCTTACATAGATCAAAATATACTATGAAAGTTCAACATGTCCCAAATGGCTTTAAAAAATCTAAAGTAGCCCTAACCCCTGAATGAAAAAAACATCGTTAAACAGTAAAGCGAAAATCTTATTTCATTTCATTTCATTTCATTTCATTTCATTTCATTTCATTTCATTTCATTTCATTTCATTTCATTTCATTTCATTTCATTTCATTTCATTTCATTTATCATGTCAAAAATCAAGAGCGTTTGTGACATGTGTGAGAAGTATTTAGATTCAGTTTTAAATTCATCCGTTTTTTTAAAATGCGAAACATGTGCAGAACAGAGTTTCTCAACTCAAAGTACTCAAAGGCTCTCAAAAGAAAAATGTATAAAGACACTTTGGTGGGAAGAAGGGGAGAAGCGGCCTCCCTTTCTATGGATACCCCTCCCACTTTCTCCCACTATATACAACGATTTTGAGTAGACCTGGGTACGAATCAATCCCATAACTCCTTGCTAGCTTCAACATTACCCATGATGCCTTCAACTAAAGCCCGCCATTCAAACGGGGTAACGGCTGGAAAGTAAGGATTATGCTGGACTATTTTACTGCTTTAGACCTTCACAAATGCTAAATTTATGTCATATTGTTGCTTGGAGTGATTAAGAACATCCACAGGAAAGATTTTTGCAGTTTTACTTGCAAACGAAACGGTGAGTGCATATAATTTATCGCATATTTGCTTTTCATAACTTGTAACCGCCAACCACTTGGCTTGAATCGTATATTTTTACGAAGCCGTTGAATCATTAGTATGAGACCTTAGACTAATCGAAACTCATGTCCAGTACACATTGCTTGATTACAATTTAGGTTGTAGTGTTGTTTAAATGTTTCATGAAGTGTAGTAATTCTAATTTGTAATTGAGGTATATGTGTGTTGAGTGTAAGACCTTGAGCCTTGGTAACTCATGTCTAGTACACATTGCTTGGTTACAATTTAGGTTGTAGTGTTGTTCAAATGTTTCATGAAGTGTAGTAATTCTAATTTGTGATTGAGGTATATATGTGTGTTGAGTGTAAGGCCTTGAGCCTTGGTAACTCATGTCTAGTACACATTGCTTGGTTACAATTTAGGTTGTAGTGTTGTTTAAATGTCTTGTGGAGTATAGTTCTAATTTGTGATTGAGGTATATATGTGTGTTGAGTGTTAGGCCTTGAGCCTTGGTAACTCATGTCTAGTACACATTGCTTGGTTACAATTTAGGTTGTAGTGTTGTTTAAATGTTTCATGAAGTGTAGTAATTCTAATTTGTAATTGAGGTATATGTGTGTTGAGTGTAAGACCTTGAGCCTTGGTAACTCATGTCTAGTACACATTGCTTGGTTACAATTTAGGTTGTAGTGTTGTTTAAATGTTTCATGAAGTGTAGTAATTCTAATTTGTGATTGAGGTATATATGTGTGTTGAGTGTTAGGCCTTGAGCCTTGGTAACTCATGTCTAGTACACATTGCTTGGTTACAATTTAGGTTGTAGTGTTGTTTAAATATTTCATGAAGTGTAGTAATTCTAATTTGTGATTGAGGTATATATGTGTGTTGAGTGTTAGGCCTTGAGCCTTGGTAACTCATGTCTAGTACACATTGCTTGGTTACAATTTAGGCTGTAGTGTTGTTTAAATGTTTTGTGAAGTGTAGTTCTAATTTGTGATTGAGGTATATGTGTGTTGAGTGTGAGGCCTTGAGCGTTGGTAACTTGTATGCCATAGGTTTTATTTAAACTTTCATTTTTGTAATTTTACACTATGGTGCAACTAAACCACCTGTAAAAAGAAGACTAACTTATGATGAAGATATAGAATGTGAACACTTTTTTAGTCTTTTTGGGATCTACATAATAATTATTGTGTAGTTCCAGAAAAATATTTATATCCCCACCATGGAGGGAATTGTAAATTCTGGAGGGGTGGTAGATTCAATTTCCAGCTGCTAAAGGTTCAGAGAAGGGTCAGAAAAAAAGAAAATTACAGTTTGTATGGAAGAGAAATGGAAGTTCCAGAGGATAGGGGGTCCACTTACAAATTCCCTCCTTGTTGGGGATATGGATATTTTCTGGAACTACACACTGTTGCTTTAGCCTGTTTGTCAACTTTATCATATTATTCCTTTCAGGTTAATTGGAAAGTTCAAGCAATAATGAATTTGTGTGTTACTCTGAGTTGATGATTTGTTTTATGTAAATAACCACTGTTATAATCCTAAGATGCCAAACCTTTAATAAGTGTAATTATTTTTTTATGTGGCTAAAATTACTGTACATTAATTCTGTTTTAATAATTAATTTTTATGATAGACAGTGCTATTGCCCTATTGTATGCTTCATATATTGGAATCTGAGACTTGTGATACCACTTTAAAGATTTTTTTGTAGACTGACTGTAGTATACTTTGCTGTACAGGAATGTACATGTTGTATTGGAGGGGGAAGGGATACATGTACATGTATATTTATTGTTAAAACAGGTCAGACTTCAAAGGAATTAATTGCTCCAGTATCCTAAATTGCCCAGGCAGAAAGTCACAGTTCAAATGCACCTCTCCTTTAATAGCCGAAGAGAAAGCAGTCAACAAATGCAAAGTAAGGAAGGCTTTAGTAGTTTTGGAGTACTTGATATTTTTGAATGGATAAAGTAGGACCAGCAGCATAGGAATGAGACTTATCCATTGAAAATTAGTGTACATATATGTACATGTTTTATGATTCAATTTTTATCTGTGGTTTTTTTCAATTGAATAGAATTGAACTACACCACATATAAATATCAAGATAGAATAAGTGAACGTTGCTTGGATGTGTGATAAATTGTGACATGTGTAGGGAAAAAGCATTGGATATAAACTTGCCACTATCACTTATTCTATCTAGTTTATATTCAGTGTGGTTTCCCACAGAGCTATATAGTTTTTTAATACATAGACAAGGATTACTGGTCCTGAACATTGAATTACCAGCTGTCTATATGAGTACAGTATTTGTACAAGTGTAGTATATATCTTTCAGGATTAAAATGAGTTTTTAAATTCTCTTGAGTTGTTTCACTTTTTTAACAAATTGTTGTTAGTAGGAATGCAGTGCCATGCCAGCAGCCCTCTTTAGAATTTCAAAACAGTTCTAATATTGGTCATTTTAGCCCATAGGTGAGGTCAAATTAGCTCCTTGTTCAGGGTTGGTCAGCCCATTCAAAATCCAATTTGGCCCTCTCATTTTCTATATGAGCCATTATAAGAGTCACTTCAGCCCAACTACTTGTACCAAAACGGACCACCAAACAGGTGTCGAATTAGTCCCCTTCAAAGAGGGCTATTTTAGCCCTATAAAATGGCACCATATTTTACCCACCGAAACGGCCCCATTTTTGGGGCTGGATCGGCTCTTTTCAATTTACAGTGCATGGTATCGTTGGAGGTGGAATCTCCGGTCTTTACATGGCGTATGGAATTCTAAAAGACAACTCAAACACCAAGGTTTGCATCTTTGAGAAAGAGGACACCCTTGGCGGAAGAATTCACGATCATCGTTTTAAGGAAGCTCCAAATATTGATGTTGGTAGGTTAACATTACTCTGTACTTTGCACCATGTTAAGTGAACCCTTCGATTTTTGTTGGTCTTAAATGTTCATGAAAATAGATGTATACGTACATGTATTAGCTTATGCTTGATGTTTTTGCGTTCTAGGCCTTGGCGCTTGGAGAGTGGACAAGAAGCAATATCTAATGCTGTAATTGAATTACATTTGTATGATTTTTGTGTGAAATGAAGCAAGAGCGGCTGAATGTCAAGAGCCGTTCTGGCACCTCTGTGGTCCCCATAACTGCGATTCCCGAATGGGACCCATCATAAAACTTAAGTTTGTTCCTTGTTGCGAAGGTTTTTCTCTGAAACCTCCTGTTTGCCTTCCCTTAGCAAAAATGAGCGAGTGAACTGACATGTACAGTTGTGTGCACAGAATATTAAAATGTTGTAGTTACTAATAATTAGTGTATGCAAGAGTACAGTGCCCCAAATTAGGACTCAAGCACTAGAAGACTGTCATTGGACACTTAAATATACAGTTATTTAATATTCATTTATTCACATTGATGATTACTGTATTAATTATATCCATTTTGAAATCACTGGTGATTTCTGCAATCTGATTGGTTAAAAAGTGTGCGATTAATTCCTAAATTGCATCCTTTTGCTTCATTAATCGCATCTATTTTTCCAACCAAATGCAATCACAAAACAGTTTCTTTTATTATCAGTGTCTTTTATAAAGTTGAGATTTCAAAATGGATATAATTAAGTGGTAATTAAACTTCGTGTCGTGCAATTTTGGGCCAGAAATCATACTCGTGATTATGCTACGCGGTCGTGCAGTTTTGTAATCGAATCACTCGTATGATTTCGGCCCAAATTGTACTCCACTCAGTTTAATTACCATTATTAATATTGTATGATAAGTGGTCTGTGATCTTCTACGTATTTCTTTCATTTTAGTGACTTCTTAAAGGAACTTGGAATTACTACCAAAGAGTGGAGCTTTATTGAACCAAGTTTATACGAGTCAAGAGAAATCGAGGCTGACAACTCAAAGGATATCAAAAAAGGTTATCCTGCACTTCGAGAAGATCCTACGTTTGGAAATATGAGCAGTGGTGAATTATGGGATTATCTTCTAATACCAGAAGTTGCTTCGCAGTCTTACAAGTATGCTACGGTTTTTACGTACATGTCCAACATGATTACGTCTGAAGGTGCCTACTACCTCGCTGATTTGTCTGGCTATAAAGGTGACATCACTGAGTTTATCAGTCCAACTCATTATCTGGAATTCCTTAGAATGTCCTATACTCTTTCTGATAAATACGTCAGACCACATGGAGGCATGTCTGCAATTATCGACGCACTCCACAACGAAGTGAAGGAAATGGGCGGCTTCATATTCACTAGTACCAAGGTAATATCCATAGGTAAGAAAAAATCGAACTACATTCTACGTACACCAGATATGAATGTTAAGGCCAAAAAATTGGTGGTGGCCACACCACCAAAACCATTCCGAGACGTCAAAGGAAAGATTGCCAGGAAAATTCAAGCTACTCCCCAGTTCGATTCTATCCAGCCAATTCCAGCGTTTAAAGGAGGAGCTGTTTTCAAGACTCCTTGGTGGGAAGGTATCACAATCGGAAAAACGGCCGTGCAAGCGGGACAGAAATTCATTTCTCAAGATAACTGTCTGGGAATAAGCATGGCACATAGGTGAGTTTTTCATAAACGTATTAGATTTCGATTTGGTATGGATTTCAAGTCTTAACACAGCGCAGGGCAGGCGTAATGATAGCTAAGTTAATTAGAATCAGAGATTAGGCCGTTTGTTTGGGATGGTTCTAAATGATCATACTGGACTTCATGATAAAAGAAAACTCACTTCATGTGAAGGGCAGCTTAACAGTTAAACATGCACTCGAAGTTGATCCAAATGGCCGTTTTATGCCGGGAAATAACTGACTGAATTGAACCTCCATTATTGAATATGCATCATTTGTAGAAAGTTCATTAAATTCTAGCTCAGTGCAGTGTCGGTGAGTACATACATACATACATACTTACATATACTTTTATTTGGTGACGCAGGTTATAAATACAATTTATAATTATAGGCAGCCATAGGCTGATATGGACCTGCTATCTAAATATTAAAATCGTTAAACACCGTAAAATAATATTAAATTATCAAAACCTAAAAAATCTTTTAAAATTAACTTGTGATTGTCTCTATTTGAATATCTGATTTCATTAACTATTCTATTCCAAAAAATATGTTAATACATGAGGTTTAGCTATATTCAATTCATTCTTTCGCTACTGAATCTCATTTGTAGAGGTTATGGCACCAATGGCGAAGGAATCATGCATGCTGCATACACCGATGGTGCTTGTGCAAGAAGATGGAAAGAAATTGCTGACCTAAAGACAGACTACATTGATGATGAAATCCACAGAGCTCTGGAGGCAAAGTATGGGGTAAAAGTTCCTAAGCCAATTGATACCGAATATCAATATTGGGATTCTGCGTGGTAAGTTTGCCATTTATATAGATTACCATTCAATGTAAGGAATTTCAAACAATAATGAAAACTAAGCCATAAGCCTTACCTTTCGTTTTGACGAATTTTGTATATGGGAAATGCTAATAATTTTGAATTTATACTACCAGGCATTTCCAAAAACCAGACACACCTTACACAATGGTGGACATCAGTAACTGGGCCAAACGACCATTCCCAGATGAGAAGATCTTCATGGTTGGAGAATCGTACGAGGTCATGCGTGGTTGGTGTCAGGCTGCGATTGTATCCTGCCGTAATGCGCTAAAGGAGGGGTGGGGAATCGAGAGAGTGATCGATAACTCGATGTTTGCCAAGCGAGAAGAAGTGATAACACTGCCAAGGTGGAAGAGATCCCCTGTCCGCGCATGAGAATCCTTCGAGTGGCAAATGACTGATCGTCCTTCTAATCATTAAAATATTCAGGCACAAGTGTGCATGTTCAATAAAATGTCTGGATTTTTGGGGTTTTTTTTCTTTCTTTCTTTTTTTGCGTCCAAGCAAGATAAAAATGCAATTTTGGATGGGAATTAAAACAAATATCTTAAATCACGTCATGCAGCGTTTTACCGATTATCGTTTTGGAGTGTATTTTACTTCTGAATACAAATTTCTACCCTTTATTTTTCGATTGTTCATAATTTCAAGTTCTGCTGCCAGTTGCCACCCATTTATAGTCCAGCTTACATTTGTCCCTATCAAGGAGGTTGATTATTTTGAAGGTTTCAGTTTTCCTTTCTCCAAGTTGATCCTGTATCGAATGCTGTCTTGCTTGGTATAATTAAGTTCTCTATGAGATTGCTTCGTGACTCTCGCGTTGACACTCAGTTTGTTTGTTCGTTAATTATCGGCCAACTATTTATTTTTGGAGATAAATTAACAAGAACTGTCTTACATTTTGCTTTGATTGTGGTTGTTTACTGTAGAGGGATTTCACGACAGCCATGTTTGCGGTCAAAATAATAGTTTTTTCCCAAGAGAAGTGAAATCTTTTGTTATTCAAAAAGTTTCTATTGTACCGTGAAATTCCTCTATACTAGCTATGGGTAAAGCCTTTTTGCTGCGCGCAAAGCGAGCAGCGACACTATTTGTGACGATGAAGTTTCCTGTGTTACGCCCGACCGAGGTAGCCTAGGCCATTTGTTGGCTTGAAACCTGGAAGTTTTGGCATGTAGTGTGAACGATAATTTGTGGCGTCGTCGAAATATGCTTGGGATGCATGATTGCAATGGGTGGTCAGCGGTAAATTACTTAAAATTATATATATATTGCGCTGACCACGCGAAATTGGAGTTGGTCTTGTTTGTGTTGTTTTTGTGGTTACTGGCTTAATGCCAGTAACACACTATGCCATCGGGTCCATGAGTCTGTGAGTCCGTGAGTGAGTGAGTGAGTGATTTTCGGAAATATCCGAAGAGCCGAAAGATACGCGAACTTCCGAAGTAGAGGCGAAGTCCCAAGCCGAACTACGAAGTACGTGCGCAGAACTACGTGCGCCGGTCTAAGAGTGGTTAAGTCGATTATTAACTGTAATCAAATATAGAGATTGTGGTTATAGATATACGTTTTGAGACTAAACCGATCAGTTTAGTTCATAAATATATCTGTAGGGGAAATGTTTGGACCAGCAGCAGTAGTAAAGACCCTTTATTTGTCTGTCAACAGCTATTAGTGTTTGCCTTTGTCTTTGTATTATCATACATTATATCTCACACGCAAAAATATTCGCTGCGAATATACCAGTTTATCCAACTTTGTATTTCACTATATATCTAAATTGTTTGCTGTAAAGACCTTTACACCGGCATCATTGACACAACAAATCGTGTATTTTTTCGTTCATGTTTCAGATGTTTTATCGATTACGTGACGAACGCGTCAGGTCAAATAGAACATAAAACTAGCCGTTAAGCGAAGAATGCGTGAAACGGGTCGGGTCAGTTAGTTTTATAATCATTGCGAAGGCTAGCCGTTTGAGATTGTGTGAAAAATTGCTGTACTCAAAGTGCTAAATATTTTGAACCGTGTGTGTCCGACACTGATCCTTGTAGTTCAATATTGAAGGTCAACTAGCAGTGTTCGTCATGCAACGCACAGGAGATAGATAAGAAACAAAATTGATATATCAGACAAAGCGATGTACTTTCGTAAGTTTTAGAGGAACAGTTCTGCTAACGTGGATACACCAGCTGTTTTCTGCCCGTAGCACTTCACTTTCTATTAGAAATGGCTAGTTCAGTAATTTAACTTTGTTTGTTGTGTTGAGTGAATCAGGCACAGTCTTCAGCAAATTTGTAGAGGGCTTTTTATGTGCCAGTTGTAAGGTTTATTATTTTTTTTAGAGAGACTCCCTGCTCGTAAAATGTTTCACTGAAAGTTGGGGGGTTTAGCGCCAGTAACCACATGGCCTCTTAGGGGCCTATTTTTTAACCAAGTTTATATTTGTGAAATATAAGTTTATAAGTTTTATAAGTTTATAAGTTTATATTTATATTTGTGAAAGTATTCATTGAGGTTGCGAACTGTTTAGTGATATTTCACGGGGAAAACAATGTTCCTTTACGAGTTTTTCATCGCTGTTGTGTGCCCGCTGATGCTCGCATGAATCCAAGCAAGACGATAAGTTGTATTCGAATGTTCTCGACTTCAAAGAGGTAAAATCTCTTTAGAAAGCCACATGATATCGCCAAAATTTCTGGTGAATCGAAATTTTGATACATTTACGCAGACTACTATCATCCTATCAGTAAAGATAGTAAAGTAAAGTAAAGATAAAGGCAGCTCCAAAGAACATCTTATGACCTAAGTTATAAAAATATGTGAAAACTTGGAAGTTTATATTTCGGTTTTAATTTATATTCAAAACCATTTAAGGGACCCGTCATTATTTATCGCCTGGGGGTGTGTGAGGAATTTAGGGGGGATCAGTCGATTTCAGAAGGCAAAAAAGGGGAGACTAGTTACACTTAAAGACCCTCTAAGGGGGGATCATTTATCATAAACAAGTTGGCTCATCAAAGTTAAAAATTAAAAATGCATTTATTTTGGATACCT
This sequence comes from Telmatactis stephensoni, assembly GCA_029948255.1. Lineage (NCBI taxonomy): Eukaryota > Metazoa > Cnidaria > Anthozoa > Actiniaria > Isophelliidae > Telmatactis > Telmatactis stephensoni. The sequence continues at coordinate 212,334 of JALIZF010001919.1, read as the reverse complement.
GGATATGTTACGTACAAATATGATTTTATTACAAGGAATTAATCACACGTTTATTTATATTGAATATCCCCGAAAGGTAACAAATGAAAACGATTGACTTTCATTTCAAAACATTTGCAAATTAAAAAATAACTGTATAAATTGAAAACTTTCTTTGTTTAGAATTGTCCATTAAGTTTATCGATGTCAGATCATTAGCTGACTAAAGTTCAAGCTGTGCGTCAAGCCCAACATCCTCGTTGTCTGTTTCACCACTACTGTTTTCTTCACTTTCATCATTTGTGTCATTTTCTTCGTCCTGGACTTTGGAACTGGTTGATGCTTCACCTTTTGCTTTCAATATCTCCGCCACCTGCTGTAGACGTTCCTTTAATGTCTTAGTGAAAACACTTCTTTCTATTAGCCACACCAATGGGTCTAGGTGCAGACGTTTTACAAGATTTTTGGAGAAATTTGAAATATTGTGTTCCAGAGTGTTGGCAGATACTTTTAAAGGAGCCGCGATTCAGTGATAAATGTAAGTGTCTTGATATATTGTAGCACTGAAATATATATATGTCAAACTAGCTCTTGATTTTATATGAGAAATTAATTCCTTGTACTATATTATTTCTTGTATTGAAACAGGTGGCTACGAACTGCACTATTTGCATCTAGGTCAGATACTTCACTCTTTAGGTTGACTTACTTATAATACCAGTAACGACATTTGTCGCACTTAATGGATGGGGGGGATCACAAAATTTGCCAGCCCTTATGAGGGGGGATCGGTAAAACGTTCAAACCTTTTGGGGGAGGATCAGATCAAATGTTTTATAACTGTGATAAAATCCTCACACACCCCCCAGGCGATAAATAATGACAGGTCCCTAACTGAAACTAGTATCAGTAGTTCAGTTCAATCCACATACACCTGTTTCAAAAAAGGTTGTCACCGCTAAGAGCGATAGGCGATAGGTAATAGGTCATTCTAAGACCGCAAAGCACTATTGATTTCTTAATTAAGCCATCCTAAATCTTTCTTTACACTCTTCCATCAAATATTTGGCTATTCATATGTAAATCAATTAGAAATCAATAGTGCTTTGCGGTCTTGGAATGACCTATTACCTATCGCCTATCGCTCTTAGCGGTGACAACCTTTTTTGAAATAGGTGTATATTTATGCACATGAACCAAAACAACAATTCTTTGTCAGATTCTCTATATTAGATTACAATGTAATGTGTCATCAGATGTTTATCAAGTACTCTTTAGCCACCAGGGTGTGATTCACATCTTTTTCTAAACAAACTTTGATCAGTTATAGTAGATTTGAACATTTCTAAAAACTTGTGTTGTTGTATCAAGTGCTAGTGAGCCCGTTTGAAAACGTTATAAATCGCTCGTAGCATAGCACTTCATTTTCTGTTAGAAACGGCTAGTTTAGCGAATATTATATTTGTTATCTCGAGGGCCTCCATTTTTCTTCGTGAGCCTGCAAAACATTCAGCGCGGATATTGCCGGGTTCTGCGCATATTCAGATCAATTCTACTTCAACCAATTGCGGGTTTTTAAGCCGTGCTAGTTGGTCGCTCAACTTGCGACTTAGCATACACCTTTCAATGATTTTTCAGCTCTAGCATTGGTCTAAGGAGAAGGGAGAGGAGGAAAAAGAAGACGGACATCTTGGGTACTTTTCCAAAAGCCAAAACTAATTCAAATAGACAAGCAAGTATAAAGCTAACAAACACAAACATATCTGGGACAATTCAGTTATCGCCAGGATATATTTTTCTTTAAAATCTTTGGCATTACCTTCTCCCCCTTCCCCTCCCTCCCCTCCCTAGGACCGCTGCGCAGACTAAATGACGTATAGACAACGATAAGTGTTGATGTTTTATATACAAATCGTACATAGATAGTTTAATGTACATTAAACTCGAAATGTTTGAGTGTTAAACTCAAAATAGCGAGCTAGTTGACTTTACGTGAACATTTTAGAAAAGTTACTATATTGTTCATTGTCGCTTTATGTTGTTTTCTGCCATATACGTTTGCGGTTCGTTTCTTTTTCCCCCAGCCTTCTTTTAGAGCATGGCGGACTGATAACAGCGCTCCCTCGCAAAAAGCACGCATCGGGCTATAAGACGTTCCAACTAAAAAGATGTCTTCATCTAGGAATGGTCTTTTGGCCCAGTTGCTAATGTCTTTCAATGTGAAAGGTGTGCCGGATTTCTGGAAGTGCCTGCAGTTGAATTAGAAACAAATTAGAAACCCCCTCACTATCCTAAAGATCAACTGACTAATTAAAACGATGCAAATGGCAAAAAACTGAATGGCCAGTTAAACAATGAACAAGGAAACGAGAAAATGTACGCAATGATAAAAGGGGTCGAATATCTAAATAGGGAGAAATAGGGCGGTGCCATTGATCTCACCATGCTGAGTCCCAGTATTGATATATTGTGTCAATTGGCTTAGGAATATTTATTCCATATTTCTCCTCCAGGGCTCTGTGGATTTCATTATCAATGTAGTCGACTTTTAAGTCAGCTATTTCTTTCCATCGTTTAGCACAAATACCATCAGTGTATACAGTATACATGACTCCTTCTCCTTTAGTACCATAACCTCTGGAAAAGAAAGCTAATTCAAGTGATTGGATGAAATGAAAATTCATAAGACCTTCCCCTAATTCGAATGATTGATCATGAAACTGAATATATTTAAGTCGAGGCTGGGGTGGATAAATCTATACATTCACTGTGTCTTATCCACCCGACGTGAATCTATTGCTTTGTGGTTAGGCATGCCACAGGGAGCCCAAGCTCGATATTTGCATATTTATAGTAAATGTTTGTTGCGATTAATCATCCTTCCTTTTTTCAAGATTTTTCATTTAAAAAAATGGCGCTGAAACTCGGCCACAAAGACGAAAGCGGCAATGATAAGTCAGAGATCTATGTCAAAAAAGACATAATTATTGCAAAATCTTGAAAAAAGGAAGGATTATTTATCGCTACATACATTTACTATAAATATGCAAATATCGAGCTTCCTGTGACCATGCGAATATAAAATCACTCCATAATGAGTAACTAAAGTTGCTTTATTATTAAGTACTAATTATGCAATGTGGAAAGGAACCGACTAGAAATTATAAATTGCAAAGTTAAAGCTGTTTTAGTTACGTTAACAACAACCTTTTTGACCGATAATGACCGTATAGCTATTGATGAACAGATTTCTCATCGCTCTATTTTCTATTTTGAGATTTTCTTGTCTACCCCTGATACCCATTTTCAATTCGAACTGCACTTGCGTTCAAGTGCTTTTCTATACAAAGTCTACAAATGATAGATATTACGAATAAAATATAAATAAAGGAGGGATATAAGTAGAATTGTTATATACCAACTGTCAAAGTCCATTTTTCCCGTGCTCTGATTGGTCAAGAGTGTATCACGTGAACGTGAAGAAATTCCGACTGTCCTCCCTTGGCGACAAGTCTGGAGGGCAATAATATGTTGTGGACCGGGAATAACAAAACCGGAAGTTGATTGAGCTTTGAAGGCGCGTTTTCGGCAGCGCAAATTAATTCAGTCGGACATGAGGCAAAACTCGTGTTTATTTTCAAACTGTTTAGACGAATATACAGAATTTATTCCGAGAGAAAGATTGATAACCAACCAGGAAGCCACCAAACAAGCTGTAACAATTCTCCAAAAAATAAACTTTGTGCGAAAAAAGGTCAGTTTGTTGACAGGTTTTGAATGAATTTTGAATAAACGACATTCATTGTAGTGACGTTTTGCTTTGTGTTCTTTGACAGTTGGTATACAACAAAACACTTATTTACTGGAGCCTCGGGAAAGCAGTATGTTTTGTGGTCCCTCGACCCCAATCTTTCATCATTGGTCTCGGGACCACGAAACATACTGTTTCTCTCGGTCCCAGTAAATAAGTGTTAATTGTTATATACCAACTGTCAAAGTCAATTTTTTTCCGTGCTCTGATTGGGCGAGAACGCATCACGTGAACGTCAACAAATTTTGCTGTTTCCCCAGCAACAACTCTCAGTGGGCAACAGTGTGTTATTGACCGGTAATAACAAAACCGGAAGTTGATTGAGCTTTGAAGGCATGTTTTTGGCAGCGCGCGTTTACAAATTCATTCATTCGGACATGAATGAGGCAAAACTCGTGTTTATTGTCAAACTTTTAAGACCAATATACAACATTTATTCCGAGAAAAAGATGCATGATAACCAACCAGGAATGTTACCAAAAGAGCTGCAACAATTCTCCGAAAAACTATGTGTGAAAAAAGGTCAGTTTTGTGTGAATCTCGATGAAAAACTCTAACTGTAGGCAGCGACGTTTTGCTTTTTATTTTGTTCTTTGACAGTTGGCATATAACAAAACACTTATTGACTGGGACCTCGAGAAAGCAGTATGTTTTTGTGGTCCCTCGACCGCCAATGTTTCCCTCGGCGGACTGGTCCCAGTAAATATGTGTTAATTATTACTCTACAGTTATTGCATCAATGTTGTTAATATACCTGTGTGCCACGCTTGTTCCAGTGCAGCTGTCAAGTGATCGAAACTGCTGATCCGGTCGAATAAACGTGTCTCCAATTTTTACTTTCTCCCACCAAGGTGTCTTGTAAACAGAGGCACTTTTAAATGCTGGAACTGGCAGAATTGACTTAAACTGCGGCGTACGTTGAATCTTCCTGGCAATTGTTCCTCTGACCTTTCTAAATTGTCCAGGAGGAACCGCCACCACTAACTTTTTCGTTCTTATTCTGTGATCTGATGTTTTGATGATATACAGGGAGGCTTCCTTAGTGATGCATTTCACCTCTGTGCTGGTATGAACATGTCCTCCCCTAGCCTTGACGTTATCGGTGAGCTTGTTTATAATTGTTGACATACCTCCATATGGTCTGACGTACTTACCAGATAACTTTAGCCATTCCTTTTTTAACTCAATTAAATGATTTGCACTAACAGACTCATAAAATGGACTGGCATGTATATTCACATTGCTGAGATAGCTGTGGCCCTCGGGTGTAATTTTATTTGATACATAGGTATGAAAAGTTGCATATTTCTTGGCTTGTTCGACGTTTTCTGGTTTTAACAAATAACTCCACAATTCAGATTCAGTCATGATTCCAAATTTTGGATGTCTTTTGAATGAAGGATATCCTTCTTTGATGTACTCTGTGTCGTTTGCTGCTATTCCTCTTGATTTGAATAATTCTGGCTTAACGAAGCTCCATTCTTTGACCTTAAGGTGGAGTTGCATTAGGAGATTGCTGGCGAAGAAATGTTTTAGTGAAAAACTCATAACTAAATCGTCCCATGTAAGGGAATCCGGAATGATTCAAGATTCCGAATTCCTAGAGCTGATAGATTCAAATGGCCGGATTCCGGATTCCAAGGGCTGGATTCCGGATTCCAAGGGCTGGATTCCGGACTCCAAAGACTGGATTCCGGATTCCAAAAATCAAACTATTCGTGGATTCCGATTTCTGGATTCCCTTACACTGTGTGGGGCGAAACTAGATTAGAATGTCATGCAATTGGCTTACTAATAAGAACCCTCCTACATATATACCTATTTGAACAAACATTGACCCTTTCAAAATCATCGAACCTAGAATTGAAGCTAAGACCGAAATATAGTCGCTGGGTGCACTAATAATATATCGATTTTTTAATGTTTTATCTATGAATTCGTTACATAATCGTGTCTGAAATATCCAAAATTTGTCTCGGTCGCTTTTTGAAACGTCCTAATATAAAACACACTTCAATAAAATGATCAAATCGTCAAATTTCCCATCGTTCATGATCATTTCAGTCTCAGTTCTTTGTTTTGAAGAATCAATGTTTGTGCTGAAATAATTATATACAACCACTTTACTTCAGCAGGTATTTACCCTACCATGCACCGTTTGTTCACGTACTTCATTACTAGAGTGAAAAACACACTAAACAAGGAATCTTTCTTGGGGAGGCACCATGAAAATTTTGAATTACCATTGTCAGTAGAAAATTTGAGAAATTTTGTATTTACATTCAAAGTTAATGTAAGGTGTTCTTACAGCGTCATAGATTGTTTTTTGTCGATTCGCCAAGCTCCAAGCCCTGTCGACGACAAAAATATACAGATGATCGAACACCCGAACGACGAACGAACTAATGAAGAACAATGAATTAAACTGAAAACAAAACAGAACAAAACAGAACAGAGCAGAGCAGAGCAGAGCAGAGCACAATACAATGCAACAAATCAAAATAAGATAAAAATAAATCAATCAATAATTTCAGATCCTAAAAAGTCATACAACAGATACAAGTATCAAAAGCCCATGTGATATAATATGTCACTGCACGGTCAATCAATTGAGCTTTTTTAGTCCATTGGGCTTTTTTTAGAACATAATTTCCTGCCAACCAGATACTCATTCGTTTCCAATCAGGCGAAAAAAAGGATAATTTGTCATAGAATAGTCCCCTTCACAGTTCCCTGCGCCATCTTGAAAGGTAGCCGTGCCTTTGCATCGAAGCGAGACGAACGGTCAGCGTGCAATGTTAGATACCTTTTTTAACGCCTAGGACAATTATCCACAGGTCTTTATCATTGCAAGCTCACCATTCGTCTCGCTTCGATGCAAAAGCATGGCTACCTTTCAAGATGGCGCAGAGAACTGTGAAGCGGACTATGTTTATTCGTGTATATACTCCTTTAAATCTCGAATTCCTTGCTGCTTTGAAAAGTTTTTATTTCATTGGAAGCTCTAAGATATGTTATCGGTGAACTTGATATTTATTTATTGAAGCGTTGTGCTTCAGATGAACTAATGTTCATCAGGCGAGAAATCTAAGCGCGCTTACACGAGAGTGGTACGTTAGACCTTGTTCGTCAAGAATACATTACGATAATTTCTGATACTTACAAAATTGAGCTACTAAGTTTTAACTGAACTATTGCTAGACAATTTAGAATAGCTTTCATGCATCTTTACAAGATTCTCTAGCTTCGCTCTCACATTGTTCGCTGCTCATCCATATGTTGTTTTCTTCTTCACGTTTCAGGCTGCGAAAGCAATACTTTATACGTCATGACTGGAAGTACAGAGTGATGTTCTAAAAATATCCCATTTATTGACCGTGCCGTGATTAATACCCAATATGCCATATGGATGCTCTATAGTAATGGGCTCGTGAAGGATCTAACAAAAAAATGGACATAGATAGTTTACTGACCAACATCAATATCTGGAGCTTCCTTAAAACGATGATCACGAATTCTTCCTCCAAGTGCGTTTTCTTTCTCAAATAAGCAGACTTTAGCTTTTGAGTTGTCTTTTAGAATTTCATACGCCATGTAAAGACCTGCGATTCCACCTCCAACGATACCAACATCGCAGTCTAGAGTAAAAGAAGGTTCAGTTAATTGAAGTATTTATACATGAGCAAGGCCTTCATTAAGCAAAATCGTCCTCGCTCGTCTTTCTATGCTTCCTCCCTCCCTCCCTCCCTTCCTTCCTTCCGACATCTCTTTCTTGTTTGCTCTTCACGGGGGATTCTAAAAAACTTGGTGTATCTGCTTGTCACGGGTAACTTGCAGATACGACAGCCACAGCCATTCTAAAGCGTCCTTTTACAAGCTATATATTCAAAGTGATTCTCAACCGAGCTAATTCAGTATTCAAATTGCTAAATCTAGTTTAAGATTGCATTGGAGCTTGAATAATTGAGTTTGCAAGCCGTTCGAAACAGAGAACAAATGAAGTAGAGGAAACAGGTTCTCCAGGTTAGAACCCTTCTTGTGGATATACATAAGAGTACGACCGAGGTTACGGTCCAGAAAAGTTAACAGCCAATCATAAATTGTACATGAGTACAATGCACGGCCATAGCATGACGGTTTTTCATATTTTCATGTTTTTCATTTATGTAAAATTTGCTCTATGGGTATAATGATCACGAATGCATCATATTTTATAGGGAAAGTTTTTAAAGTAGTTTTTCAAAGGGAATACGATTTCCCCTCCCCAGCACATGTATTCTCCTTTATTCGATGTGCGTTTTACTATTTTTCACATTATTGGTATAAAGAATTTTGAAGTTTAACTAAACAGCAATTTGCGCGATACTTACTTAGTGATATATTGGTCCCAATGCTTTTATGTAGATGACCTGACAAGTTTAAAAAAGAAAGAAGCTTACTGAATGCACAACCGATACAAACACAACGAAACAGCGCGCGTTATTGCTATAGGCCTAGTTCAGATGCCGGCCGTAAACGCCATGTACAGGTCGATACGTCGTGGTATATTTAAGGATTGACACACACGTAGCTTGCATCTATAGTAATAAAGCACTTAGACCCTATAAAGCACCAAGATCCTAAAGTTCAGTGGCGCTATAAAACATTACATTTACAATTCAATGAAAAATTAAGATTAGAAAACGTAGGCATATGGAAGATATGATATATGATATACTTTAGCGTATATCAGTCCGTGTAATGCTCAATGTCTATAAATTCATATTAAACTTTAAATATTTAAAATAATGCAATTTTCTCGTCCATGACCTTAGAGTGTGAGAAAATACTAAAATAAATATGTCTTCAATTGCTTTTTGTGGTTACAGGCTTGGTTACAAGCCGTAACCACAATGTCATCGAGTGTGTAAGCGTACGTGTGTACGTGTAATTCGGGTTTGCCGAAGTTGACACGAAGTGATATATTCGGCAGGCATTCGGAATTGACTCGAGGTTTACTTAGTCAGTTTTAGTTAATTTTAATGACTGAAATATAATTCACTCCAAGAAATATCGTCTTTTCATTATCCATTATTGCTCTTCTTATATAAATCTCTTCATCTACGTGAACTGTGTTGCACATTTTTCGATAAATATGGCATTTACGACGATCTCCCGAAAGAGACAGGAAACCCAGCGCTAGTTGTTTGATTTTGTGATGTAGTCAGTTAAGAAATATTTGCCATTTGCCATAGTCAATAGTTGCGATTATCATATGAATATTTCTGCTTGAGTGAAAGTTTTTGCAATTTTTTATAAACATTGGGTTTACGAAGACATTCTGAACGAACTGAGAGCACCCGTGCAAGCATGGGCATTTACAAGCTTACTAACCGATTGAGAGCTTGATTACACGGTGAGTTTATACCGCTTTGAATGAAATAATCTTGTGCTATTTTGCCTACACAGCCAGATGTAGTTTTCAGCGATGTACACAAGCTCTTTTCGATTTATGGTTTTGCAGATTTCTGTAATGCTTGTTGAGAATTTCGGCGGCCGTTTGTAGTTTGGATCACGGCGTTCGTCGATCTCACTGACGATTGTTGGTTTTACGCTATAGCTAGCTAGTTAGCATTTTAAAATACAAAAGTTTCCTATATTTCTTTGCATTCCTGCCATTAATTTCACTGTTGATTAGGTTTGAAACCTCGGCGTGTTTACTCTTAGGTTTTAATAAGTCTGGGTGAGTAAACTGGGTTTAATTTTATTCAATAAAATATTTTTAATATTAAAATTAAATTTATCTTTCTTGAATGGAGCCTTTGTGTGTCCTTGGGGATGTCTATATAGTGTTTTGGAAACTTTTGCTACCTCTCGATATAAGCGATTGAGGCGTACTGCATGACCTTGTTTTAGTTGTTTTAAAATGTGAAATGTCACGGTGATGTCACGCAAGGTGTGCAGAATCCCCATGAAAGCTTGAAATTTTGATTTTGATACTTGCATGAGTGTGCTTTTGCTTTCATATTTATTTTTCATGAACTGTATTTTTAAATTACTTCAAATTAAATTTATTTGAATAATTTCGTAATCTTAGAGCAAACATAAAAAATTCTTTGTTTTCCATCTAGTACAATTTCACAGATTAAGTGCAATCACTCTACTTCTTTCATGGTTTTAGTCATTACATATATTTCTACAGTTTGTTATCTTTTCTCTCAACTTATTCTTTTTGATTATTTTACCTGTAACCACATGTCCTCTTAGAGGGCTTTTATTTACGTTTGGACTTGTTCTTAGACCACTTTCATAATTCAGTTTTTTCCATTAGAGAAAATGAGGGCCTCGTGCAAGAAATTATCAATGCTATGTAAGAAATTACTTCAAGACAAATATTTTCAGAAACTTTTATCACTTTTGGTTCAATATCAAAAAAGTTATGCGCTGTCAAAAATGGAGAGTTTTGTATCGGTAGTTTTGACCAAAAGCCTTGGTAGCCTCGTTTTGGTGCATTTTCAGAATTTTAAATCCCCATATCTTGTCAAGGATTTAATTTTTTGTAATCTGATCTAGTACTGATTACCCATAATGTCTCGTCAAGCGCAAACTCCTCTAATTTCACTCATCGTGTTGGGCCATGTACTCAGAAAGCTCGATCTCCATATCCTCTTGTTCTGGAGTGAGGGGTCACCGGATGTGATCACTCAGATACAGGGACGTAGCGAGGCCTGAGCAAAAGGGGGGAGGGGGGCTTTCAATGGAAAGGTTAAATGGAAAGGTTAAATTCAAGCTCCCTCCAAAATATGCTTATTTCCCCGGGAAGAACGATTTGCATCGAGAAACAAAACCAAATTTCGTCCAGGTGCATATTATACTTGAGATAAAATTTACAGCTGTAAATATAGACTGCGAGCAGTCCTCCTTTTCCCTCCAGAATCCCAAAATACGAGTCCGATCGGAAACACGGACGAGCGAGGAATGGGGGAGAGACGGGGAGGGGAGGCGGGGAGAGGAAAAGGAGGGACTGCAGACAATCTACTAAGGTTTGAATTACCCGTTGCCGACACAACGGAAAATTCCCATTGGTCAGAATTTGTGATCACTCATCGGCTTGTCAGTTGACTGTCATCAACTTCGACGATTAACTCTAGAGATCAACGCGAGTTAGTTGTTATGGCGGACGAGTTGATAGAAGCGTGTTTGAAGGATTTTAAAAACATTACATCTTTAAAGCCGGAGCAGAAAGTTGCGGTAAAAAGTCTACTAAATGGAAAAGATGTATTCGCTGTCTTGCCGACTGGCTTCGGAAAGAGTTTGATTTACCAGTTATTTGTTATGGTCAAACTTAAAGCAAGTGAACGTTCCTCGGTTATTGTTGTTTCGCCATTGAGAAGTATTATATTCAAGACCAAATAAGTGATTTGAGCCAAGCTGGTATAACTGCTGCATGCCGAGTTATCGCGCGGCCGACTTTATTTGGTGATATTGCCGAAGGAAAATTCCATGTGGTTTTTACCTCGGCAGAAAACTGCCTTTCTAGGGATTCCGGCAGGTTCTGAAGGAGAAAAAGCTCAAAGTGTCGTTAATAGTTGTGGATGAGTCTGTATGTAACTTAAGTCTTTTAAAATAAACTTTCGCTGACCCTAAGCTTTGATTGGATTAATTTTTTGTAGTTGTTAATGACGACTCGATGATAACTCTTGACAGGTGTGAAAAAAGGGCGGTAATTCAAACCTTAGTAGATTGTCTGCAGTCCCTCCTTTTCCGCTCCCCGCCTCCCCTCCCCATCTCTCCCCCATTTCTCGCTCGTCCCTGTTTCCGATCGGACTCGTATTTTGGGATTCTGGAGGGAAAAGGAGGACTGCTCGCAGTCTACTGTAAATATTGTGAACTAAACTAAAAGTAAAACTTTTAAGTGATATAATGGACATCATCCTTCAGATGACGGCTCAAGTCCAAAATTTTAGGGGGGGGGGGGGGGGGCGATTGCCCTCCTGGCGCCCCCTCTCTACGCCAATGCTTAGATATGATGGTGCCAAATTATGCCACACACTGGAATACCATTAGTAGGAGATGCACTTTTCCACCGGTAACGAATGAAGCTGGTATGGCGTTTTGGGTGCACGCGGAGGGTTGCAAAGCACAAAAGAAACGCAGTGAAAATGACAACAAGATTAAAGTTGTGTATGGATCGTTTTCACATTTGCGTGCTCGGCACCCATGAAGATTTAGTAGACGCTATTCGACCAATCAGAGCTATGTTGTATGTGAATTTGAAATAGATAGTACGATTTAAGAATGGTCTGGGTAGTCATGCAGAACAGAGCCAGCCGAAATGAGAGTTTGGCTCTAGAAGCTTTAATTTGACAACGGCACATGAAAGGTACAGCGACTAAGCTATATATACGCATAGTTAGTGGGATTCCTGTGTTTGTATAGTGAGTGGGATTCCTGTGATATATATATATATGTAAGCACGAGGTCGGTAACATGTTGTGAGTTTACGAGTAAAGACCAAGTCAACCCATCTTTAGTGTTGTTTTTGCTCAGCAAGTTTACTGTCAAAGTCACTTCAAGCCTAAGAACAAACTTGGCGAGAATCCAGGTACTCCGTACCGATCAGAACGAAATGTCTGATTTGTGGAAATAACAAAGAGCAGTAAAACAAACAATGAAGGCTAGAACAAAACAAATTGTTTACAATAATCCACCCATTCTTTGTTTTTGTTATTTTTACAAATCAGAAGCTTCGTTCTGAGAGTACGGGGCGACCCCGAGATTGGCCCATATGGAGATATTATATTAAAGATACTTGATAAAACACAAATGTCAACACCGACGAGATTCCAGCACATGACTTCCTGAAAGCTATCAAATGTGATCACGGGTCTATTACGACATCGACCAAAACCTATACGTTTACTGAATGCTACTGAAAGGTTTTTGTTTTTACTTTTGTTTCCCGGACACATTCTAAGTATAGTATAAAGAACGAGAGAGAGTGTTTTATCGGATATAAAGATCCGAGCCGTAGGCGAGGATCTTTATACAGATAAAACACGATCTCGAGTTCTTTATACGGCTTAAAAAACTCCAACACGTATTAGAGTTGTTCTCTAAAAGAAAATCAAAAATATCTTCATTTATCTTGGAGAAAATCGAGGTTAAAGTTGATGTAAATTAGGCCGAATCTTTATCAGATATAAAGACACTCGTCACGGTGGCGATTTTCATTGTGTTTGCCTTATGAATTATTAATGAGTTTTTTAATATATATATTGTACATCCGTCCTTCGTCGGTCCCAGTCCGTGGATCTGTCCCAGTTCGATGATGGGTTCTTGTCAGACTTGTCAGCATTTTGTTGATGTAAAATATAGAATTGCGTACCAAAATTGCTGGCGGCCAAAATATTTGCAGCGTAATAAATAATAACATTCTTGGTATTTTGCTTCCACGTACCTCGAAAGCTGGAGTGAACTACTGATTAGTCGAGATGACTTTTCACTGGCTGTGCATACTTCAAAAAAAAAAAAAAAAATTCTGGCCACACCAATATTTTAATCTTTGCTTTGCTTTTGATTGTACTACAGGATGTATATTATATACGATTCAAGCCCTCTCTCTGTCACAATTAAGCTTCCTCACAGAGAGAACATGCAGCAAGATGAAACTACTCATAACAAGAACAATGGCACATTAGGTCAAATCACTCAAAGACCTCAAAGTGAGTGTAGAAATTGCAGTCAGCAATCGTAGTAAATTAAATAGTTTAAAGTTACCTGAACGTCCAAAGAGAAGAAGGAATACCAAGACAAATATACATCGCATCATTGAGGAAATAGAAGTACGCTGTGTGGTGTAATGAGCACCCAATCAAATCATCAACAGCTTTGGGACGAGAGTTAGATGGAGTTAGACTAAATCACCGTCTGATCGTCACACAATGGATGGCCCACAATGGCATGGATGGAGCGTAACTTGAAATGTATAATTAAGAACCCTGTATTAAGTGCCCTTATCCCGGGGGGGGGGGGCCCTTATGCAGCGGCCTGCCCCTGAAATCTCTGTCTAGCCTTCTATTGTTAATTTGAATAATGATGACAAACTTTTGAATCACTAAAAGTGCAACTGTGAATGGTTGATTGAAGCTGAACTTGACCGCCAACACGATACCCAATAGCTGCCAACAAGAGGTCAACAATGGTTTTGACTCCGTCTCACAAAACACTTCCGTCTTGTGACTGTTCTGTAATATCCTTAAGAACTAGCCGTTTCTAATAGAAAGTGAAATGCTGCGAGCACAAAATAGCTGGTGCATCCACATTAGCAGAACTGTTCCCCTAAAACTCATGAAAGTACACCACTTTGTCTGATATATCTTTCTTGTCTATCTCCTGTGCGTTGTGTGACGAACACTGCTAGTTGACCTTCAATATTGAACTACAGAACATAATTCTCCAGGATCAGTGTCAGACACACACAGTTCAAAATATTCAGCATCTTGAGTAAATCATTGCAATTTTTCAAACAAACGGCTTGCGTTGGCAATGATTATAAAACTGACTACGACAACACAAGTTTTAGAAATGTACAAGTACATTTTATTCACTGAAATATATTGCTTTTTCAAACAATCACAAACAGTGTTAGCAATGATTATAAAACTAACTGATTAAAAGGGACTACCCGGGTAGTCTGGGGAGTCTGGGGAGTCTGGGGAGTCTGGGGAGTCTGGGGAGTCTGGGGAGTCTGGGGAGTCTGGGGAGTCTGGGAGTCTGGGGAGTCTGGGGAGTCTGGGGAGTCTGGGGAGTCTGGGGAGTCCTGGGGAGTCTGGGGAGTCTGGGGAGTCTGGGGAGTCTGGGGAGTCTGGGGAGTCCTGGGGAGTCTGGGGAGTCTGGGGAGTCTGGGGAGTCTGGGGAGTCTGGGGAGTCTGGGGAGTCTGGGGAGTCTGGGGAGTCTGGGGAGTCTGGGGAGTCTGGGGAGTCTGGGGAGTCTGGGGAGTCTGGGGAGTCTGGGGAGTCTGGGGAGTCTGGGGAGTCTGGGGAGTCTGGGGAGTCTGGGAGTCCTGGGGAGTCTGGGGAGTCTGGGGAGTCTGGGGAGTCTGGGGAGTCTGGGGAGTCTGGGGAGTCTGGGGAGTCTGGGGAGTCTGGTGAGTCTGGGGAGTCTGGGGAGTCTGGGGAGTCTGGGGAGTCTGGGGAGTCTGGGGAGTCTGGGGAGTCTGGGGAGTCTGGGGAGTCCGGGGAGTCCGGGGAGTCTGGGGAGTCTGGGGAGTCCGGGGAGTCCGGGGAGTCTGGGGAGTCTGGGGAGTCCGGGGAGTCCGGGGAGTCTGGGGAGTCTGGGGAGTCTGGGGAGTCCGGGGAGTCTGGGGAGTCTGGGGAGTCTGGGGAGTCTGGGGAGTCTGGGGAGTCTGGGGAGTCTGGGGAGTCCGGGGAGTCCGGGGAGTCCGGGGAGTCCGGGGAGTCTGGGGAGTCTGGGGAGTCTGGGGAGTCTGGGGAGTCTGGGGAGTCTGGGGAGTCTGGGGAGTCTGGGGAGTCTGGGGAGTCTGGGGAGTCCGGGGAGTCTGGGGAGTCTGGGGAGTCTGGGGAGTCTGGGGAGTCCGGGTAGTCTGGGTAGTCTGGGGAGTCTGGGTAGTCCCGGTAGTCCGGGTAGTCTGGGTAGTCTGGGTAGTCTGGGTAGTCTGGGTAGTCTGGGTAGTCCGGGTAGTCTGGGTAGTCCCGGTAGTCCGGGTAGTCTGGGTAGTCTGGGTAGTCTGGGTAGTCTGGGTAGTCTGGGTAGTCTGGGTAGTCTGGGTAGTCGCGGTAGTCGCGGTAGTCCCGGTACGTAGTCTGGGTAGTCCCGGTAGTCTGGGTAGTCTGAGTAGTCTGGGTAGTCCCGGTAGTCCGGGTAGTCTGGGTAGTCTGGGTAGTCTGGGTAGTCTGGGTAGTCTGGGTAGTCAGGGTAGTCTTGGTAGTCTGGGTAGTCCCGGTAGTCTGGGTAGTCTGGGTAGTCTGGGTAGTCCCGGTAGTCTGGGTAGTCCCGGTAGTCTGGGTAGTCTGAGTAGTCTGGGTAGTCTGGGTAGTCTGGGTAGTCTGGGTAGTCTGGGTAGTCCCGGTAGTCCGGGTAGTCTGGGTAGTCTGGGTAGTCCCGGTAGTCCGGGTAGTCTGGGTATCAGT
The DNA here is from genome assembly GCA_029948255.1 of Telmatactis stephensoni. Taxonomy (NCBI): domain Eukaryota; kingdom Metazoa; phylum Cnidaria; class Anthozoa; order Actiniaria; family Isophelliidae; genus Telmatactis; species Telmatactis stephensoni. The sequence continues at coordinate 196,412 of JALIZF010001919.1, read as the reverse complement.
CAGCTGGTAAACTTTCTGAGATCATGAGAATAATGAGTATAAATGAGTATAAATCATTAACAAAATACCAGTTTCATTTGTCAAAACAGTCTAAAAGCAATTGGCCAATTTTACAAGAATGACATTTCGTTTCATTTCCTTGAATGGCGAAGAACGTGTTATTGAATTAATATTTAATAATATTAGTAGTAGTAGTAGTAGTAGTAGTAGTAGTAGTAGTAGTAGTAGTAGTAGTAGTAGTAACTTTATTTTAACACGGTAAATTCATCAGAAATTCATCAGAAATACAATTATAAAATATATACTATTGGTGATAAATACAATACTAATAACTAAAACAATATAAATCTATACTAACATAACTCTGCTTTACATGAATGCCGTGTGCTATAAAAAATAAAAACTAGTTTATGACTAAGAAAAATGATGACGGCAACCAGTTCGAAAATCATTGAGAGTCTGTGCTTGCCGCAAATCAGGTGGTAAACTGTTCCAAAGCACCGCACCTTGGTAACTAAAACTATTTTTTAGATAGTTTGTGCGGGGCAAAGGAACAGCGAGTTTGCCCACGGTGTCTCTCAGTTCGTATTGAGTTATATTACTCCTATCAGTAAAGATAGATTGCAAATAGGTAGGTACAAGACCGTTAAGAGATTTGTACACCATTACTGCTTCTTGTATTTGCCTTTGAGATTCCAATCTTTTCCAGCCGAGCCGTTCAAAGAGAAGTCCGGCGTTTGTGTCATAGCTGGAAAAGGTTAGAATACGCGCAGCGCGGTTTTGCAATTTTTGTAGTTTGTCAGAAAGGGTCTTATTACAATGTCCCCAAACAACACTACAATAATCAAAATGAGGTTGTGTTAAGGCACTGAAAACAGAATGCAGCGTGCTTTGAGGAACAAATCGTCTACACCTCTTTAAAGCTCCCAGGCCAGATGCAATTTTCTTAGCAATGGTCTCGATGTGCACATTCCAAGAGAGATTTTCGTCAATGTGCACACCAAGAGATTTAGTGCTAGAAACTTGCTTTATAGATTTATCATCAATTGAAAAGCTAGGAGATTTGTCAAAAGTACTTAACCTTTGTCTTGATCCGATTAACATAAATTCTGTTTTGCTTGCATTTAATGTTAATTTGTTCGCGATAAGCCATTCATTGACCTTAGCAAGATCACGATTTAAGACCTCATTAATCGTGTCTACACAGTTACTGGCAAAGGTTAAGTGAGTATCATCTGCGTACATTCGAGGTTTAGACATTGAGAGACAATTTGGGAGATCGTTAATATAGATTAGAAACAGTAGTGGCCCTAAAATTGTTCCCTGTGGAATCCCACAAGTTACTGATTGGCTGTTTAATATTTATATAGCGCCATTTTCTATAAATATAATCAAATGCAAATGATTTAGTAGTTACAAAAGCAAACATAGAAGTACCTTATTAATTGGTATTTTCTGATCTTATTAGAGATGTTTCATAAGTCAGTTTTCTTTACGCTACTTTGACGCTTTGAGGCTGCACGCTTTTCGCGTGACTACCCAGACTACCCAGACTACCCAGACTACCGCGACTACCGCGACTACCCAGACTACCCAGACTACCCAGACTACCCAGACTACCCAGACTACCCAGACTACCCAGACTACCCAGACTACCGCGACTACCGCGACTACCCAGACTACCCAGACTACCCAGACTACCCAGACTACCCAGACTACCCAGACTACCCAGACTACCCAGACTACCCAGACTACCCAGACTACCCAGACTACCCAGACTACCCAGACTACCCAGACTACCCAGACTACCCAGACTACCCAGACTACCCAGACTACCCAGACTACCCAGACTACCCAGACTACCCAGACTACCCAGACTACCCAGACTACCCAGACTACCCAGACTACCCAGACTACCCAGACTACCCAGACTACCCAGACTACCCAGACTACCCAGACTACCCAGACTACCCAGACTACCCAGACTACCCAGACTACCAGACTACCCAGACTACCCAGACTACCCAGACTACCCAGACTACCCAGACTACCCAGACTACCCAGACTACCCAGACTACCCAGACTACCCAGACTACCCAGACTACCCAGACTACCCAGACTACCCAGACTACCCAGACTACCCAGACTACCCAGACTACCCAGACTACCCAGACTACCCAGACTACCCAGACTACCCAGACTACCCAGACTACCCAGACTACCCAGACTACCCAGACTACCCAGACTACCCAGACTACCCAGACTACCCAGACTACCCAGACTACCGGGACTAGTTCACAATGATGACCATTCCGACGAGTGTCCATTAGAATCACTTGAAAAAATATCTCCTCAATTTGTATGGACCTCTGAATCTAATGAAATGTATAATGGAGCCCTTTCATCACCTGATGTTTACAATTTAATCGACGAATTTTAATTTTGCAAAGAAGTTTAAAAATTTCAATGTTGACGATATAGAAAACTCTGTAAGTCTCGTCAATATGATCTACATCACAGCTGCAAAGAAATCTTTGAAGCTTAAGATAATCAAACCTAAGAAAAGATCACGAGCTTTCTGTGAAAAGAAATGGTTTGATTATGATTGTAAAAAAGCTCGTAAAGAATTAAGAAAATTGTCAAATCTAAAACATTCGGATCCATCGAACGTAATTTTAAGGAAAATGTATCTCAAAAAATCGAAAGAATTCAAAAATTTACTTAAGTCTAAAAAACATAATTTTCAAACAGAAAAAATACAAGAACTCGAAAGAAATTCAGAAGGTACCAACTTTTGGAAAATTCTAAAATCTTCAAATGAAAACATCAAAGAAGAGAAAATCCCTCCAATTACAGAACAACAGTGGATTAAGCATTTTGAAACTTTACATTCGAGTATCCCGATAAATCTTCCAGATCAGCAACAACTGATTGACGATGTATCCGTTTTGGAAAACGACACATCTTACATTAATAACGAACTAAATAGTCCTATAACAATTAAAGAAATTCAAAAATGTACAAAAATGTTAAAAAATAAAAAAGCAGCATCTTCAGACAAAATACGTAATGAAATGATTCGATCTAGTCTAGATGTTATGTGTCCAGTTCTTGAAAAACTTTTCAACTTAATTTTGAAATCAAGTATTTTCCCTAGTGCCTGGTGCGAGGGTTCAATAACACCAATTTTTAAGAGCGGTGATAAATGCGATACCAATAATTATAGAGGAATATGTGTTTCAAGCTGCTTAGGAAAATTGTTTACTTCAATTTTAAATCAAAGATTATTAAAATTTACTCAAAAACATAAATTATTGCACAACTCTCAAATAGGTTTTATGTATAGGATAAAGAATGAGAGAGAGTGTTTTATCGGATATAAAGATCCGAGCCGTAGGCGAGGATCTTTATACCGATAAAACACGATCTCGAGTTCTTTATCCGACTTAAAAAACTCCAACACATATTTGAGTTTATCCCGGAAAGAAAATCAAAAATATCTTTATTTATCTTAGAGAAAATCGAGGTTAAAGTTGATGTAAATTAGGACGAATCTTTATGAGATATAAAACACTCGTCACGGTTGCGATTTTCATTGTGTTTGCCTTATGAATTATTAATTAGTTTTTTAAGCCTACACAAAGAACTTCAGACCATATATTTACTTTACGATGTCTCGTGGATCGATACGTAACAAATATCTGCGGAGGCAAAATATATGCATGCTTTATATTGATTTCAATCTGGCATGCTTTATATTGACTCAATCTGGCATAAAGGATTGCTATATAAATTACTTCAAAACAATATCAATGGAAATTTCTACCAACTAATCAAAAATCTGTATTCAAAGTCATCGTGTTTCATTAAATTAGGATCAAAACGAACTAAAAGTTTCAAATATGGTCGTGGAGTTCGTCAAGGTTGTATTTTGAGTCCATTACTATTTAATCTTTACTTAAATGAATTATCGATTTTACTTGATAAAACCGTTAGAACTGATGCATTTTTATTGCCCAATGGGGCGAAACTAACATTACTTATGTACGCTGATGATCTAGTTCTCCTATCTAAATCTCGAGAAGGTCTTCAGAATAGTATTGATTGTGTCGCTGATTTTTGTGCAAAATGGCAAATGAGCATCAATGAGAAAAAATCAAAAGTTATGATTTTTCAGAAAAAATCATCAAAAAAGACAAAACAAAGAACATTTCAAGTAAATATTAAAGTACTCGAGATTGTTAAAGAATTTAATTACTTAGGAGTTACATTAAGCTCAAACGGAAACTTTTCTACTCATCAACAGAAATCAAAAAATTTGGGTGTGAATAATAAAGCATCCAACATAGCATGTAGAGCTGAACTTGGTAGATTTCCTGTTAAGATTTTTATCGACAAAATGATACTCAAATACTATAACCATTTGTTTAGTTTGCCTTATGATTCTTTTGCAAAACAAGCCTTTTTATTATCGAAATCTTTGCATGAACGAGGAAAAGCATGCTACCATTCACATTTAATCTCCATGTTAAATTCCTATGAAATAAACAACGAAATGACTAGTACCCTAACTAATATTACTGTCAGTAATTATCATGACATAATGAAAAATCAATATCTTAAGGCATGGAAATCTTATATAACGCAGTCTCGAAAACTGCAATTATACTATTCAATTAAAACAAATTACCAAATAGAAGAATACCTTGATACTGTCAGAAATTATGAACAAAGGAGATTATTAACAAAATTTAGAATAAGCAACCATAAATTAGCTGTCGAGACTGGAAGATATGGGAAACAAAAGATTCAGGTCGACAAAAGATTCTGCATCTTATGTAACAACAGTGAAATTGAAACAGAAGAGCACATGTTGTTACATTGCCCGCCATGCTATTCCAGTTTACGACAGCATTTTATGAACAAAATAACTGGAGAAATCAAACTAAATACCTTAGATACAAAAACATTAACTGTAAATTTACTAAGTTTAAATAATCCAACTATTACGTTCTATGTATCAAAATATATTTTAAAGTGTTTCGAACTAAGGGCAACCTTAGCTCAAACTACGACAAAATAAGGACAATTTAGATCTTGTATTACTCATATATATATATATCAACATGTTAATGTTTCATTATAATTTTTTCTATATCTATATTCATATTAGTCTTTAATCATTTGTATACTTTAGCAATACCTGTAATTAATGGGTCATGCGAATAAAGTTTATCTACAGGGTAGTCTGGGTAGTCTGGGTAGTCTGGGTAGTCTGGGTAGTCTGGGTAGTCTGGGTAGTCTGGGTAGTCTGGGTAGTCTGGGTAGTCTGGCCCAAGGATTAAGGGAAAGGAGGAAGAAGGGAGAGGGGCAAAAGACGGAAATAATTAAACGGTTCATAAATGTTTCAAAAATCTTTACATTTTGTAGACTAAATATCTGAAGATGGCTTCGGCCTCTTGGCCAAAATCAGTTAAAACATGACAAACAAGTATCTTCTCGTTTTGCTCTTCGCAGTTTAAGCTTTATGCCCACGAATTCTCAAATATGTACGTTTATTAACTCCTTTGATGTTTCAAATAAAAGTGTTCATTTTATGCTTTTTAAAGTAAGTGTGTTTATTTTATGCATTTTAAGGCTGGTTCACACTAGCGTCGGAATCGGAATCGGAATCGTAAGAAAACAACAAAGAATTTAGGGATTAGAATACAAAAGAAAGGTGTTTTTCTTTGTTCTTTCCTTTGTCTTTGATTATGCTTATGCTTGGTCTTATGCTTCTTGCGATGCTTATGTCGATGTCTTGTGTCACACGCTTGACTTAACTCTTTTGTCTTTTCCTTAATTTTCTGCTTCCGATTCCTATTCCGACGCTAGTGTGAACCAGCCTTTAGTGTTCATTTTAAGACTGGAACTCATTGATATATACCAAGTGAATCGCACAAGCGAACAATAAGATCAGTCAATATAATTAAGAACAATAAAGCCGACAAGGAATCTTTAGCATTTAAGGAGCTGTTTATATGGAGGCGAGCCAGCCCGGTAAGCGAGCTGACTTCTTTTGTTTTCTTTTCCCTGGGGGCCACAGAACAAAAGAAGTCAGCCCGCTTACCGGGCTGGCTCGCCTCCATATAAACAGCCCCTAAGAACATTAAAACTGGCTTCTGCATGAATTACGCCAAATTCGAATGTTTCACACTCACGTAGCCGTCTCGAACGTTTATGAACCGTTGAATTATTTCTGCCTTTTGCCCCTCTCCCTCTTCTTCCTCCTTCCTCTTAAGCCTTGGGTCCCCGAAGATGCGAAGAGCGTGAGTCATAATTTACTTTTCTATATAGTTTTGGAATTTAACGGGATAATAAACGCAGAATTCGAAAGGAAAATCGGGTTTTTCATTTTGGGGTGTTCCGGTGTTCCGGTGTTCCGGCATTCCGGCGTTCCTGGCTTTAGTACATGAAAATAAATTAGAAGCTGAAGAAATAAATTGAAATAGACTGATTTAATTAAGCTGTAAAAAAGGTTATGATGAGTCTCATGCAGGATAGGTTGTTTGGATTTTTTTGACTTTCATCTGACTTTATCGCTATCGATAGATTATTGGTCTTTTACTTGGTCCCGAAACAATCATACAAATCTATATTTTCCGATCGTGCCTATGGAAGTTAAAAAGGTACAGGATCTAAATATAGAAATGAAATTGAATTACCACTTACTTGAATAGTCTTTCGGTGCGTTCAAAGACCAAGACAATAGTCGTCTGATAGACGGTCCAAGACCATGACTAACACAAAACTGTTCATCTATAAATCATGACTTAAGATCATTTCTGATTATTATAAGATTGTAAATAAAAGCCAGTTCAGGTTGGCTTCACAAGAAATGACAAGTAATTGTCTGGATCAAGTAAGGGGGTGTTTACAATCGGGCACTAGGATCATCCTAGCAGGTTAATTATTCTATCTGCTATACATTTACTGCGTTCTGTTTAGATGGAAATTTGTGTTTTCACTTCGGTACAAGGATCATCCTACTACTAGGATCATCCTGTCTCGCCGGTAGGAATATCCTAGCACTAAGAGTATGTTTCGATCATGTAAACGGAAAAAGTAGAGATACTTCGCCAACTAGGATTATAGGAAACGCTAATGATGGGTCCCTTGTGGTAGTTCCGGTGACCTAGGACGAGCAATCGAGCCTTCTTTGCTGTGATAGACTTAGTAGCCACTCATTTGTTTGAACTCTGCTTCGGGTGACGAAAAACTGTCATGTAAACTAAACGTAAAGTTGGTTGCTAGGATAATTCTAGTGCTAGGATGATCCTAGTGCCATGTAAACACCCCCTAGCTAAGACTTTCACATATGTCCGAAAAGAGACCAGAAATTAAAGTAGATAGTGAAAGCAATTTACATACAATTTATCAGTTTAACAGATTTTTGGTTTATTGACCAAAAGATAATAATCACCAAATTTTGAAAATCTGACGTTCTAAAAGAAAGTCTTTACGTCTTAAAGCGTTTGGGTTTCCTGTGGTCACAAGTTAATGTTTCTATCTTCGAAACAGTGAGTTAAACTCTTAACTTTCCTACTAAAGCCATACGGCTCCCACTCCTTCCATCCAAAAGCATTTGAGAGCCAAAATTCGACCCGATGCTAAAACACATTTGACGTCATTATCACGTGATATTCCGTCCAATCTCTCCAAAACACATTCAATATTAATTGCTTTCGGCAGTCTATATGTAACTAATGTGTTATTACATTTATGGATATGAAATCGAAGTCAATCTGTTTAGGCATGAGAGTTTCAAAGTTGCAAGGTGTTGATGTAAAATTAAATATTGGGTCGAGCCACTTTAAACTCGACAACTGAGTCTGCCGACATTCGTCTTGCACAGAACAAAACAATTCCTCTTAGGACTCTTAGATTTCTCTCTGCTCTGCAAATTTATGACCTGGAACACTCTTAAGAACGCCGTTACACAGACGTTCCCTCTACGAATTTTCCCCGTGGGAGGAGGGGTGAGAAGCGGCTGTACATAGGCTACCAAGTCCTCACGAATTCGCGATGTTGTGGAACTCAGTCTACATATTGCTAAGACAAAAGATGGTAAGAATTGAACCAAATCTTGTCATTAACTTGCGGTCGGAAAAAGGAAGACGTTTAAGACGAAATCTATGAAAGGATGTCATCTAAACATATTTAATGCACTATCAGTTAGATTTAGAATTTGGGGTTTCCCCATATAAACAAGGCGTACGAGCCGACTAGCATCCGAAGTCAGATAGCGCCATAATCTACCTTAATTTGGTGAGTTAAGTTCAAAAGTTTTTTAAGTAGTAAATGTCAACTAAAAACATTGTACTGATGTTCTAGTGAATAACCTGATACTGTACATACGTTCCATTCGTATCAGGGGTTATCAAGTAATATTATATCGACACAATAATACACTTTAGCTAATTTCAGAAGGTCAAAGAGCAAGAACAAGCTAAAACTTGATCCCATAGCGTAACACAAGGGAATATTTTGATCCGCTGGCGTAGGAATGGAAAACGTCTTTCCCCAACTCGGCTAAGTGAACAGCTCCACACAACAACCCGCCGAGTGAACGTCCAAATGGGCGTCTTGTTCGACTCGATTCAGTCGTTTAGTTAACTAAAGAACTATTTCAAAGTAAGGTTAGAACTATATTTTTATAAAATGAATGAAACGGCTTTAAATCAAGTTATTTCAAGTCGACAAATGATGAAAAAGTTTGTACATTTACACGATAATTCCGTGACATTCGTGCCATAACATGAAATACTGCACGCACGTGACCATCAGGTTTCACTGATTTGTTGCATAAAAGCACTTGAGACAAGATTAACTCTATATATAGACAGTAAGATACCAAGTATCTTTATTGGTTAAAGATTACTGGACCTAGTGTATTGAATCAAGTATTTTAGACTGATTATCCCAAACGATGCGTGGATTTTTTATTCTGGGTGTTTATATTGTCGTCATATCTGCTTCGGGTAAGTGTCAATCAGAGTTTTTCAGCATCCCAAGATTTCGGTTAAGACATCATATCATGAATCTTACCTCAAGGCGCTGGCAAAGCCAGGACACTGAGGACAGGGCTATAGACTGCTGACTCGAGTTTTAGAAGACTAGAATCCTTGAGTTGTGTCACAACGCAAAGTCCGCGTCTAATCAAATTAAATTAGTTTGGTTTCATATATACTTAGAAGTACAATTTATAGTTCAATTAAGTGACATTTATCAGTTTAATGCTTGAATTTATGTTCTGAAATTGTGCCAGCCATGTTGGAGGATAACGATATGTCTTCCAAGATGGTGCTGACATACATTTACTCTATAATTTGAGTAACTTCCATTCGCCAATTATTCGGTAAAGAATTGCTCTACAAGTGCTCTACAAATTGTCCCAGAGGTGTTACTGTAATTGCTCTACAAGCGCATAAGCATATGAATCGTATTAAGGTGGCTCGACCCGATATTTTTACATGAACAGCTTCCAACTTTGAAACTCTCATGCCTAAACAGATTGACTTCAATTTCAAATCCATTTTAACACGTTAGTTACGTATGGACTGAAAAACAACACTGAATGTGTTTTGGGAAGATCGGACGGATTTCACGGATATTAAGGGTATAATTTATGCAAAATATTGAAGACCACACTCCCTTTGGCAAATTTTACTACTTCTTCGATATTTATTTACCCCCAAAATCGCTCATTTTAATCTCATATCCCCCTAGTACATAGTACTTTATGGAAAAACTGGAAGGATGTACGTACAGCAACGCGATTTCGCCAAAGCGAATGATATGTGAATGAAGCTGAAAACTCAGTGTTTAAATTTTCTTCGGTTTTATGGGCGTTTTCGCAAAACGTGCGATCCAAACGTTAAGTGTTCGATTTTTTTCCTTTATTTTTCCAGAGGACCGTAACTGATTAATACACTATAAGCACACGGATTTTTATGCTCACTGAAAACGCAAAGTAAATATTGAAGCGATGTACGTCAATGATTTTGTGCTCTGGAACTGCTATTGTCTACGATTTATCACAGCAACAAATTCTTTTGAATTGAATTCTGTGACGCGCACAATTTGAAACGTATAACAATTATTCACTATTGTTAACCAAGCGCAGTCAATGCGTGCATGATGTACAAGAATTCTTTGTTGATAAGTCAGAAACAAAAGCACTCGTGCAAACGCCAAATTACGGCGTACTGACAATAACAATTCGCATGAATCCTTTAGTTTTTTATCAAAATTCATAAACAGACATAATTTCTTTATTCCGTGATATGGCAGAATAAAATGCACGCCAAGCTCTTTCTCTCATCTGCTCTTCATGAGAAAGTATATAAAGACACAAGAAGTTGAAAATGTCTTCATGGCGGTTTACTATTTCCTGACCATGGGGGGACTCGTTGGGAGAAATTTGACCCGTGCCAGGCCGTAACGGTCCCCAGCTGCCTGACAAGAAGTCTTGCCGCGGCTTTGAACTGCTTCAAAATGGCTGGTCATTTGAAATTCTCGCTGGATTGATTCCTCGACGGCAGAACTTTTGTGGGATATTTTATGATAAACTTGAACAACTATCTGGCTTTCGTGATGCGGAGTGTCGAAGCAAGGGGACGTGGTTTAGTCTAAGAATCGAGCGATTTTCGAGAGTTGGTCAGTCCGTTGGCCTTCCGTCCTTTCCTCCTTCTTAGTAGTGGAAAGAGAACTCAGCAAAAATCGACGAAATGGCCTGAAATCGCTACCGAAGAATACCAATAACACAAGCAGTACTGTATAAAAGTTAGACTTTATTTGCTTTATTATTTATGGAGTTATAGAGCGGAATTGGAACCTAAACTCCCATGCAAAGCTTTATAACTGTTATAATATTCGCCTCATAGAGAGCTTGGGCCTCCTGTGCTCAAACAAGGTCGCCGTGTCCAATAGCTCATTAATAATTCATGATCTCACGTTCCAGGCAAGCCCTCTATATGAGGGCAAATATATATGAGCTAACTAAATTAGCATTGTCGCTGAAAAAGCCTAAAGCCTAAAGCTTTGACGAGCGAATCATGAAATTTTTATTTTTCAACCAAGTGACATGTATTACAGTATAACTCACTGTATGCTTGCAAATTCTACAACTAGGACATTATATTACTACATTCTTAGATAGCCTACAGCGAAGTTTCGTTATAAACAAAAGATAGTAGTTGAAATGCATTAGGCCACTTTAGGCCTTTTCTTCAGCGACAACGTTAATTGAAATGGCTATATATGTATAACAAATTATCTTCCTACACCTACACATGTGCATGTTGACAGCCACCCCGCGCTAGAGGAACTTCGTTTTCAACTTCCTCAACCCGCCAATGCCAGTTACGCAGTAAATATTTTTGACAAGTCTGGAGACCGCTCCCTAAATTTCGTTTAGACGTGATTTTGTACGTGTATATATTAAAAGCAAGATATGGTTATATGCTCATATAATGTTTTATTGAAATTCAGTTAAAAATGTCATGGCAAGACGCAAGACTTCAATTGGTATGTGAGCAATTTCTTTATTTGTACACCTCTTTTATTAAACGTTGTCGGGTAGTCAACTCACCAGCAAGGGAGTAGGGGTAGAAATCATTAAAGGCTATAAAACCATAAGAATATCTGGACAATTATCCTCAACTTCATTGGCTTAGCTTATCATGGCACAAAAGAAGTTCATTCGTCGATGTTAAAAATAAAGGACAAAAGCTGAAAAGCGAGAAAATTTTATTGCCTACCCATACTCCTATTCGGTCTAATTGCGTAGGCTTGAAGCAGTTTCGCCCGACAGCGTTTTTTGAAATAGGTGTATATCTAAATCGTATGCATCATGATTCGACCAAATTGTAAAAAGAATGTTTCAAAACTCCTAAACTAGTTGGCGAATCGCATTTTGATCAACTAATTCAGTATAAATTACAATTAAATGGTCATGTATAGATTTGGAATTGGCTATTCTTCATGAGGGCCACAAGTTTATCAGTTTACTGTCACGTGTTACCCTCGTGAAATAAAGTTGATTATTATTATTATTATTATTATTATTATTATTATTATTATTATTATTATTATTATTATTATTATTATTATTATGTGTTGATGATGTTTTTACAATTTGTTGGAAGAAGTTATCTTGAACTGTGATTATGTGTTACAAAATGTGACGAGCTCGGTATCATAGGGAAGTGAGATACATGCTCGTATCAATAATGACAAATGTAAAATAACTCATGGAATGTTGCGCTGAATTATTGCAAAAAGCAATTAGCACAGAACACGCCAAAAAAGAACTTAAGAGGAGATTTTTTTCAATGACGAGCAATAATGGCGAAAAGCGCCAAAAACTACACCTTCGTGCGAGTTTTAATCCAAATTTTCGTTCTGGATTAACACTAGTCAAATCCTTTTTCTACCGGTTAAAAACTGATGTACCAAGATAAAATAACTGTTTAAAACGGATTTTTGGATTGTACAAAGACTTTTTCTTGAAGTTGTGTTGGGATTCAGCTTTTTCAAGCTGAATATAAAGAAAACATACAGCAAATGAGCAAATGAAGGCCTAAATCTCATTTTCGATCCAAATTTTCGCTTTGGATTAACACTTTGATTCACCTTTTATAGGCCAAAACTACTTACAAACAACTTAAACTTTCTTATAGAAATGGTTTTAGTTTTGTACAAAAGCTATTCTTCAACTCAGGAGTTTTTGTCGTTCACTGCTCGAACTTGAAAAAAATCCCCTCTTAACGTCATTTTCATTGATTTTCTGACATTGATACTAGAATGCGATGTGGCTATCATTGGAGGTGGAATCTCCGGTCTTTACATGGCGTATGAAATTCTAAAAGACAACTCAAACACCAAGGTTTGCATCTTTGAGAAAGAAGACACCCTTGGCGGAAGAATTCACGATCATCGTTTTAAGGAAGCTCCAGAAATCAGTGTTGGTCAGTTCATTTGTTCAAATTCTTTCATGTGAAACTGATGTGAAACTCTGGTGGTGATTTCAGGATGCATAATCATACAACCTATTTCATCAAATAAGGTTGTCGGACAAGAGGCACAGAGCCAACGCGACTAGACCGAATTTACATATTTGTTTTATTTTCTTGTCTTGATTTTTTGACATTACTTAACGCATGAAATTCTTTCGGATATTTGCATGAGCGCTAGGAGACGTAAAGATTATACTCAATTAAAAAAACACTCTGGCTGTATTAGCAACTAAGATTTCTTTCCTACCCAGTGCATAATTCGGGATTACCGGGCTCTCTGTGGCTATATGATATTGAAGCCAAAATGAGGAGATTCATGCTTCACAAGCTTCACGTCTTCTATCGCTCCGCATGCATGTATTCATTTGGTTTTATAGTTTCTACCCATACTTCCTTTCAGGTCCATCAGTCGCATAACTTTGGTCCTTTTGCCCTTTTTTGAAATAGGTGGATATAGCTTGCCGAATGTGTTCACTTATATATCTGTTTGTTCACTTAACTGTTTGTTTGTCGACAGGACTTGGAGCTTGGAGGATCGATACAAAGCAAAAGCTGATTCTGTAAATACACACTTAAATATTTCTCAATTTGTTAAACAAGATGATCAGTACGTAATTTCTCAGTTACAACGTAACCCTATCTCTCTTGAATCACCTTTGTGAAGCGGGAAAAAATCAGTGGATATGAAAGAGAGATACCTGTTTACACTGACACACATTTGATTTGATCGTGTTGTTATTTCATCTTAATTATATAATCTGGAGAATAGGTTCCTTCATCATTTTTCTTTTTGTTTCATGCTTTTCGTCCGATGTCTTTTGATTAATGTAATGAGTTCTTTCTCTCAAAAAAGATGCAGGAAATGACTAAGAAATAAGCCCCTAGCATGATGACGTTTTTGTCCCCTCTCTATACCAGAATCCTTTTCGAGTAGCATTTGTTCGGTAATCAAAGCTATTGTGTTTGTATTCTCGAAGGAATATATAATTTGAATACAAAAGGCTCTTGAAAAGGATTCTGGTATAGAGAACGAAGAACGAGGCAAGGTGGCTCAGAAAATGTTACTGAAATCAAACTATGAAAATATATAAAAAATGTAGTGTGAATTCCCCAAGGTTTTTTTGCAGATAGAAATTCTAAGTATTGTGCTATGTATTTAGATTCTGGGCCAATTAATAAATATCTTCTTAAAATTTTAGTGACCTCTTGAAACAACTGAACATTACAACCGAGGAATGGAACTTTGTAAAACCAATGTTACTCAGCGCAAGAGGGATAATAGCAAACAACACCGAAGATATCAAAGAAGGATATCCTGCACTAAAAGCTCATCCAAAATTTGGGAACATGACTAGATATGAACTATGGGGTTACTTGTTAAAGCCAGAAAACGTTGCACAAGCAAAGAACTATGCAACAGTTAACAGGTTTCTTTCGAACATGATATCGTCTGAAGGTACTAACTTCTTATCAGATACAAGCGTACACAGAAGCCAATTTCAAGAGCTAGTTAGTCCGATCCATTTTTTAGAGTTGATGTATGTATGGGGAACTCGTCTATCTGGAAAATATGTAATACCACAGGGTGGTATGTCCACAATTATCAAAAGACTAAACGAAGAAGTCAAAACATTAGGAGGCAAGATTTACACAAGTACTGAGGTACAATCAATAACCAAAGAAGATTCCAACTACCTTATTCTCACTCCCAATCTAAGGATCACATCTCAAAAGCTCGTAGTAGCAACAACACCTGAACAATTTGGGAAGGTTAAAGGTACAGTTGCCAAGAAGATTCAAGACACGCCCCAGTTTAAGTCAATTCTGCCAATTCCAGCATTCAAAGGTGCCGCCGTCTACAAAAACCCTTGGTGGAAGAAGGGGTTCCTTACACCAGGTCAGATCTTCCGTTCTCATGATAACTGCATTGGAGAAAACCTTGCTGACAGGTAAGTGATGTATATGACAAATGTTTTGCTGCAGCATGTCTTTATAAAATTAATTATCCTTATATATATATAAATTTTGAAACTTATATATATCTTGTAATATACATCAAACAGATGTTCACTTGATAACATTAAATCATTAACTATTATTTTCTCTTTCAGAGAGTACGGCACCAACGGGGAAGGAGTTCTTTATACCGTGTACACCGATGGCGCTTGTGCGAGAAGATGGAAAGAGATGGCTGACCTAAACACCAACACTAGTTATCTAGAGTTAGAAGTCCATAGAGCTTTGGAGGCAAAGTTTGGAGTAAAAATTCCCAAGCCAATTCATACTAAATACCAATATTGGGATTCTGCATGGTGAGGTTTAATAATAACATAATTATATCATTCCAAACATATATAACGACACGTCATATCTTCACACTGGTTCCACATTAACGTTTAAATACAGAGAACGGAGGCAATATGCCATAATATATGCACCTCTTCCCAAAAAGGTTGTCAGATTCAAAGGCGATAGGAAATATAGCTTCGGTCGTCCCAACTCTGAATAACCAAGATCAAATAAAAATAAGCTCTTGTTTATATTCGTCTTGCTCCGAAAGTTAGATATAATTATCTGAATACTATAATTTTTTGGTAAAAACAAATAGGAAACCCTAACTATGCATGAGTCATGGAGTGACCCAGCCTATCGCCTATTGCCTATTGCCTATTGCCTTTGGCTCCGACAACCCTTTTTTGACGTAGGTATATGCATTGTATTCCAAGAGCCGCTTTTTTGTTGAAATTATTTCATCAGTTATTAGCTCTATAGTATAGTGCGTAAAGTCGTGTATAGGAGGACAGAGGGTCTCGGGTTCGAGTCGGCCCAGTCATTGATCAAATTGACTTTTTACACCAAAAATCGCTACTTATACATTAGTACATTTCTAAGAAATTTCTAGCTAAGTCTCAGTGTCCACATGTAAGAGGCCTAAGGAAGTATGAGGACGATCTGGAGTTGAACTGATACTGACCAAAACCAACTCTTTGACAAAACACTGAAATCGACAAAACTTGCCCGCCAACATGGCGCACACAATAAGCGATATAGAGCCCTATGAATAACAAAGAAAAACCGTGTCAAGTATGAAATAATTGACGATATATACTTCTAGTAGTGCACAACTAAAGCCTTAGAATTTTCTCATAACGTTGTAAGGTAACACTGACTAGATTTTCCGATGATCTTTAAGCCATTGTTATAGCATGTCATAGTAATTCTTCACAAATGATTCACAATGATGAACATGAACTAGGGCTGGGACAGGCCACGCGCACAGAGAGAAACTCCAAGATCTTGCTCTTTCTAAATGGTATTGTGGCGGTTCTTTCAACTAGTCCCTCCAATACATATACAAGGCTATAATCTTTAGTAATTTTGGAGGGACTGGGCCTAGGATTTCACGACCTTGTCAAGGAAGAAGTACGGTTTATCAGGTAGTCATCTGCGCCGATGTAATTACAAGGGAAGCAACTTCAGCTATTCAGAGGCCCTGAGTGTTGGTACATCCAGGGACCGATCCCCAAACTGAACTCTAATTCGTTTATAACCAACCGCCGTGAACAGTTTTAAATTCTTTGTCTTTTATAGGCACTTTCAAAAGTCAGGCACACCTTTCACAATGAAAGACATTAGCAACTGGGCCAAAAGACCATTCCTAGATGAAGACATCTTTTTAGTTGGAACGTCTTATAACCCGATGCGTGGTTTTTGCGAGGGAGCGCTGTCGTCGTGTCGTCATGCACTCAAAGAAGTCTGGAGGAGCAAGAAACAAGTCGAAGTTTGCAACAAGTATCATAGATCAACAGTTAACAATATATTGAAATCTCTGAAAAACATTGTTTCCAAGATCAAAAAAAGTGGTTGAAAAATTGTAAAAATCAGCTCAGTTTAATTGCTTTTCAGACATTTTTACAGTGACGTTTGTCGACAGTTTTCTAAGGACGACAACTCATGACAACTTCGCTGGGTGCAAAAGGTCGTTTTGTTCGATTCTTTACGTTTCTGGCATCATTTCTGGCATCTCTGGAATCCGAGATAGGTAATTCTAAAATTGGTTTAAAACTCTGAATATCACGGCGTAAAAAATGAACAAATATAATTGCTTCTTAGGGTGTAGTTTTCTTAAAATTTCATATTAAAAAAATTATTTTCAGTTTAATTTTAGTATTTTAAAAATATCGTTTAAAAATGTGTATGAAAATCTGTTCAATTAATTAAAAATTATCTAATTCATATAAGAAAGCATGAAAATTTTTAGGTATAATCACTTATTAAAAAAATACTAATCAAATAATTCAAGACTGATCAATCTGGATACGGTCATCAGAGAAGCGGTAGGTCTTTTTGCCTAATCCCCAGTCTCTCCTCCCTCTCATAGTCTTCATAGTTCGTGCCAACCAGATGCTAAAGAAGCTGTTCGAGGCATACCGTTATTCATCTGTATAGTGTAATTCAACAGAAATCGACGAAGAATTAACGAAAGGAAACCGTTATTACTGATAAGTACATGAAATTTAAACATTTCTTTCCGTGGCTTGTAGAGCGATAACACTAAAACCGTGAAACAAGTACTAACTAAAATGTACAAATAGTACTAATGAAACAATAGAAAACAAAGGGTTTTGCTACTATTTGTCTCTATTTAGTTGCTAAGTTATTTCACGGTTTTAGTGTTATCGTTCTAACAGTTTGTAAACCAAGTAGAGTGATTTTCATCGGACTGTGAAACAATTACTAATAGTCAGTGTTTAATAGTGTCTAATAGTTGTATTGCAACAAAAGAAAGCAATGGGTGCAGAGTCCGTTAGTGTCTATTAGCTTAGTAACTATTTCACAGTCCAGTGAAAATCACTCTAGTGCATAGTTATCGATAGCTAATTATTATCCATTGCTATTAGTTTACACACTGGAAAAAAAATAGCTGTTGATAACACATTGAGCTCATTGGAATTTTAGTTGTCAATTGTTTTGGTTATCGATCACAAATTGTTATCGACGACTATTTCTAGTGCTGAGGCTCAAATGAGTGATTTAATTTGATTTATCTGTTAAACTATTTGACACTAGCATTCAATCTTTATTTCACGGTTTTTTGCAACCATTCTAGTACAAAATGTTTTAATAAGCCAAAAGGCTTGGTTTGACGGAACGAGAGTACTAACGCAAAGGGTAGGCAAAAATAATAGTTCACTTTCGATATTCTGGTTCAGTGATCACGCACAAAGCAACGAGGTTCCGGGGAAACGAAAAAATATATACACTTATTTCAAAAAACGTTCTCGATCGCGGTTCACAAGCCAAGACCGAAATGAAAGCTGGTTGTGTTTGTAATGTTTCAAATCAGACTCGTTTCTATCGAACTAATTACAAATGTGAGCATTTTCAAGTTCTTGTTAGTACGTCTGCAATATATATTTTCATAACGTGGTTGAGGAAAATATGAAATTTTTAAGAATTACCATAGAAAATGTACTAGAAATTCTCAAAGACGATATTAGCATTTCTGAGCATTTTCAAATGACTTGGCCATGTGCATATTAGCTCAAAAAACAATTTTTAAGAAATACCATAGAAACTGCATGACGATATTGGCATTTCTGAGCATTTTCAAATGACTTGGTCATTTACATATTATCTTATTATCATTTAAATTAACGACCGTTTTAAATGCAGAAAATTACATAGAACGAAAAATAATTTGATGGAAATAACGAAGAACATATACATCTGCAACTCGGTACAATATGTATCAGCTGTTAGTCCGGGTCCTTATATATATCGTTGAACCTCTCTTAATAGAAAATATCTTTACAGATTATTTACAGATCAGGGATTCCTAAAGATGCGATATTTTCTCATTCTTCCATTTTATATCCTCGGCAGTGTTTCAGGTAAGCTTGAAATTGGCAACTGAAAATAATTCCAAACAATGTTGTTAACGTTTTCCCCTCCTCTTGAAAAAATTTAGTAGGACGGGACTATTTTTGCGACTTTAACATGCGCAAATGTTAAAATAACGCCCATTTATCCAAATCCAACGCCAAAGATAAAATCGGCGTTCCCGTGTAATGGTGGACTATAGCATGGCACAGACCATCAAAAAAGTGAAGGAAGGGAATGGGGAAAAACAAACAAACAAGAACCCAAGCAAACAAACAAACAAATAAACAAACAAAGATTAATGCAAAGAAAAAAGACTGAAAAAACTTCGCGTGCAAAGAAAGAGGCAAAGAAAAAAATTCATTTTCGCCAGCAAAAATGAAAAGAAAAAGCTGAAAATCCCCGTCACCATGGTCCCTGATCACGTTTAAACCAAAAACATTTGAAGATGCGTCACCAGTTCAAATATGCGATTTGGCCGATCCCAAAACCTGATAGGAAACCCGAACAGAATTTATCAGATTTATCAAAAAGAAAATTGTGCCTGAAATTAAGATTTTCGGTACCTCTATGTATGTGTACATGTTTATAAAGTCTATATTTGAACTACACAATGGAATACAAAAAAACTCCAAAATGGTAATAATACGAAAAACAATTTTTGGAAATAGATATTTCATGCGCTTTATGCGGCCGCGCAAAAGCCCGCGAAATTTGGCGTATTCACTGACATTTGACCGCGGTGTTAACGCGCGTTCCATTGACTGCGTGACGAGAATTTATAAAGGAACATGTTCATATTTTTATATATTATTTGCCTTTGCCTCGTCGTATTTCAAGCTAGGCATACTATTTGCGTTTTAAAGGGACTTTTTCACAACTAATGGTGAACACATTCACACTTAGTTTATGTTTAAGTCAAAGTCTTATATTTCTTTGAAATCAATCCTCAAATCAATATAGTGAAAAGTGAGCGTTTTTTTTGTGGGCATCGATCCTCTTCATTCAATGGCGTTATTCATTAAAAAATACATTGCATTGCCACTTCATTAGCAAACATTGCAGAAACAAATGCAACAAGTATTAAATTGCATCAACATGAATTACAAAATGCATTTAGACATTATCAAAAATAACCACTGATTATCAAATGTAACCAATTAATTTATTCAACTATGTACATTTTTACTTGAATATGTTTTAGACTGCGATGTGGGTATCGTTGGAGGTGGAATCTCCGGTCTTTACATGGCGCATGAAATTCTAAAAGACAACTCAAACACCAAAGTCTGCATCTTTGAGAAAAAAGACACTGTTGGCGGGAGAATTCGTGATCATCGTTTCAAGGAAGCGCCAGATATCAGTGTTGGTCAGCAGTCTGTAGATTATTACTCACTTGCTTATTTGCTTTGTTTGTTTGTTTGTTTGTTTGTTTGCTTGTTTGTTTGTTTGTTTGTTTATTTGCATGTTTGTTTGTTTGTTTGTTTGTTTGCCTGTTCGTTTGTTTATTTTGTTTGACATAAAATATATGACTATTTTTCACTTTAATTCAAAAAGTACCATTATCATTCATTATTATTACATATCCTGTCAATAAGATCCCACCACTAAGATTTTTACTGGGCTATGTATTTCCAATTTGTATCAAGAGAGCATAAATATTTATGCTCTCTTGTTTGTATACAGTTTTTTTTTTTCACAAACATTGAACAATTATTGATAAGAGCATGACTGTTTATTTGGTTGTTTGTCTGCAGGACTTGGAGCTTGGAGGATTGATAAACAGCAAACGATGATGCTGTAAATACACACTTTTAATTTTCTTTCTTCCTGCGTTGAATATACCTATTTGCACATTGACCCTTTCAATGCAAAATGATCGAGCTAGAAGCTGAGATCAAAATGTATATAGATTTTCATATGTTTTATCCTTGGATTCGCTACACCATCATGCATGAAATACAAAGAATTATTCTCAGTTGCTTTTTGAAACGTCCACGTACACGCACTTCTTTAAAATCATCTAATCAACAGATTTCCCACTGTTCATTTCGGTCTCAGCTTCTATGTTTTGAAGGGTCAATGTTTGTACAAATTGGTATATTGTGATCAGAAACTCAATTTGTTTAGTGGAATCTCCACTTAACGATAACAGCGCGGCACAATTTTGTCTTTAGATAAGATGCCATGCCAGTTACTCTGCTGTCGTAATAAATGATACGCTTTCTTTAAAATTCTAGAGAACTCCTAAAACAACTCAATATCACAAGTGAGGAATGGAATTTGAAAACAAAGTTCTTCAAATCTAGAGGAATAACAGCGAACAACACAAACAACATCAAAGAAGGATATCCTGCACTTAAAGGTGATCCAAACTTTGGAAATATGACTAAAGATGGACTATGGAACTATTTGTTAAAACCAGAAATCGTCGAACAAGCAAAGAATTATGCAACTTTTTTTACGTATGCTTCGAATTTAATATCGTCTGAAGGCGCTAACTTCTTAGCAAATACCAATGATCAAAGAAGCCAATTTCAAGAATTTATTAATCCAATTCATTATCTTGAGTTACAAAGATTATGGAATATTGGTTGGTCTGGGGAGTATGTCAGGCCAAATGGTGGCATGTCCACAATTATCAAAAGACTAAACGAAGAAGTCAAAACATTAGGAGGCAAGATTTACACAAATACTGAGGTACAATCAATAACCAAAGAAGATTCCAACTACCTCATTCTGACTCCCAATCTAAGAATCACGGTTCAAGCTCTCGTAGTGGCAACACCTCCTGGACAATTTGGGAAGGTTAAAGGGACAATTGCCAAAAAGATTCAAGACACGCCCCAGTTTAAGTCAATTCTGCCAGTTCCAGCATTTAGAGGTGTCGCCGTCTATAAGACTCCTTGGTGGGAGAAAGTGCAGATAGCAGGAGATGTATTTGTTAAAGCGAATCAGGGCTTTTGTTCCCATGATAATTGCATTGGAACAACCGTTGCTACCAGGCAAGTGATCATTCTTCTATACTCGTTTCTTTTAATTCAGAATACGCATGCTCGTCAGAGATTTTCCGAAATCCCCCTTCAAAAAAGAGAACAATATGTATTTTTGTTGATATTCAAACGGAAACTGTACACTAAAAATAAATGAATGAAAGAAAGAAAGAATTGATTAAAATGAAATAGAAATAAATAAATAAATATTTAGCACGGTAGACCTTCGTTGTTGTAAATTGTAAACGTTTTACTTCAGAATTTTGATTCCATTCGATTGGACGTTTTTGCCACTCATTTGCTTTGTACAAGGACATTTATTTTCGCTTGAAACATAGCACTTGCTAAAATGTCCTATTTGCGGCTTTTGATGTATGGAAGCAAATCTATGTTAATTTACTCACCGTGACCTACGTCATCAAAAAGCCATTCATAAGACTTCAAATTAAAACAATGGAATCGAGTACTGCACTGTTTGGCTTCCTTTTCGCTTCTCCTGTTGGTGCGTGCAGCAATGTTTAGCCAATTTTCAGTGGTGATGACGCAAAAACGAGCAATCGGAGGAATGTTTGGTAAAGCTAACAACCCTTAATTAAAAGTGACTTCATTTTTCAGCGGTTATGGGACTAATGGAGAAGGAGTTCTTTATACCGTGTACACTGATGGCGCTTGTGCGAGAAGATGGAAAGAGATGGCTGACCTAAACACCAACACTAACTATCTAGAGTTAGAAGTCCATAGAGCTTTGGAGGCAATGTTTGGAGTAAAAATTCCCAAGCCCATTAATACTAAATACCAATATTGGGATTCTGCATGGTAAGATATGAATTGATGAAGCCTTCTGAAAGTTTTAGCTAGATTGCTGAATAGCTTATACCCATTGTTTTAATTCTTCCATCCATCCATCCATCCACCATCCACCATCCATCCATCCATCCATCCACCCATTCATTCATTCATTCATTCATTCATTCATTCATTCATTCATTCATTCATTCATTCATTCATTCATTCATTCATTCATTCATTCATTCATTCATTCAATCAATCAATCAGTCAGTCAGTCGGTCAGTCGGTCAGTCAGTCGGTCGGTCGGTCGGTCGGTCGGTCGGTCGGTCGGTCGGTCGGTCGGTCGGTCGGTCGGTCGGTCGGTCGGTCGGTCGATCGGTCGGTCGGTCGGTCGGTCGGTCGGTCGGTCAGTCAGTCAGTCAGTCAATCAGTCAGTCAATCAGTCAGTTGGTCAGTCGGTCGTTTGTTTATTTTTATTTTTATTTTTAAACTTTAACAGGCACTTCCAAAAGTCAGGCACAGCGTTCACAATGAAAGACATTAGCAACTGGGCCAAAAGACCATTCCTAGATGAAGACATCTTTTTAGTTGGAACGTCTTTTAACCCGATGCGTGCTTTTTGCGAGGGAGCGCTGTCGTCGTGTCTTCATGCACTCAAGGAAGGCTGGAGAATTAACAACAACAACAATTAATAACAATAACGACAAGGCTTAAGGGTACTGGGACATAGTTCGCAAAAATTATAGACATTTTCTGTTCCGATGACGTCATTTGATGACGTTACGCGATGACGTTATCAAACTCAAGAAATTCGTGATCGTTGGTCACCTCACAAGTATCACCATTTCAATCCAAATATTAGCCGACTAACAAAAATATGAAGTTTCCCTAGCAACGGACTCCAGAAATTGGTCCCAGCACTTTTTTTAAATATCATAAACTTCAAAAAGATAACAGCAACAAAAGTTCTCAATGTTTGGTTTTCATATGAAATAATATAGTTGTTAATTCTATTTTAAATCTCGCAATCAAATTTTTCCTACTTCTCCTCTGATCCACGCTGGGGCCAACCACACCCTAAACGGATCACCGGTACCGAACATTAAGTTTATTAATTTGTATGGGGTATGTGTATTTTGATCAAACTTTGTCCGTTTGATATGATCAGTACGATTCTGAAAAAAAAGGGTTTTTATTTTCAGGGATAAGTTGATACTGTGGCGTTATAATGAATGCTGCAATATTTTACGGAGTTTTGGAATGAGGAATTCATATTTTTTTAATCAGAGTTTGAAAGGGATGTAAAAAAAATCGTTTCTTGATAGCATCAATAGTCTGTCGAGTTAAATCCAAATTCAAATCGACAGAAGTACATTTCTATGTAGCGAGTTGACTGTTTGCCGGTCGTACGACTTTTGAAGGATTGATGTGAGTTTTAAGACGGTATCAAAAGCCAAGACACGTACAGAAAATCTTTTAGAACAAAGCAAAATCTATAACACCTTTGCTTGTGGCGAAACGGCTTGTCGTTTGATACGAAAAAAGCATAACCTTGAAAGGCTATACTTTCGTCTGATGCAATCCCGCGTTCGGGGAAGCAAGAAATAATTATAAAATCTTTAAAAAAGCAAACAAAACAACTGTTACGCAGAGAAAACAATAGAGAAACGGGCCTAAAGTTAAATGCATTTCGATTGAGTGTCTAATGTCTCTTTTTGAATGTTACTTTCTGTTATATAGCTAATTCAATTAATGTTGTCGCTGAAAAAAGCCTAAAGCCTAAAGCTTTGAGAGCGGAATCATGAAAATGTTTTAACACCGTGACATCATTACAATAAGAAACTCACTGTATGATGTTTGCAAATTCTACAACTTTGCAATTGACTTTTTCGATTTTGCGCCTAGTCTAGTATTTTGGCGGGAATTGGACCTTGAAATTTAACCTTTCCATTGATTGCCCCCTCCCTCCCCGCCCCTTCCCCTTTTGCTTGGGCCTCGCTACGCCCCTGTTCAGCATCGAACTCAAAACGTGACTAAACTGGCTTTAAGACATATTTATTTTTCCAGATATTTTCCAATGCGCTCTCGTAGGTATATTTCTTTGTCGGGTATTTAGCTTCTTTCCGTAGTAGTGCATGCGGTATCCGTTATACTGGAGTGTCCATAAGATGAGAGTTGACTGATGTAAATAGTAGGCGAAACGATGTCACAGGGAGCCAAACTAAATTTCTATGATTAGGCAGGTATGAGCGTTGTCCTATTACCTAGCGCATTCTCATGTCAGACTGACTTCCACTTGGGCACGAGTAAACGCACTATGTGCGTCTTGTTAGCATCTATTGTTTCTTCACATCCAACATGGCTACCACTTCATTGCCTTTTGATTCCCGAAGGAATGGATAAAACCCAGCAATTGTGTATCTATCGATTTTAAGCACTCGGTGACAGGGTCCCTCTTTTCTTTTTCTTTACTTTTCGGATTTTATTCTATTCTATTCTATTCTTTTCTTTTTTTAATTTTCTTTTCTTTTCTGTCTTTTTCTTTTAAATTAGCAGACAATGTCAAGCCCTAGCAAATTCTTAAACTTGTGCTATTCAAATATAAAATTCTGGATTCTGTGATGATGTTATATGACGGTTACTGACGCCGGCGGCGGACAACCGAACTAAAATTGAGTGTAGCTATTGTCAAGGGCTTCTGCTATTGCATAAACTCTACAGACTATGAACAAACGTACAGACAATTAATCCCATGTCTTTTAATGAACTTCAGCCTTTATATTTAATTCCACCTAATTGGCATTTCTTATATTTATTTAAGAGCAAACGCAAAATTCAATTCTACATGCCCCTCGTGATTTCTATCTATGCACGAGCAAATCCTTCAAGCATCCTTGGTAGACCAAAGCCTCTTTTGCCCTGTGCATCTATGGCAACAGCCCTCTCGATTCCCCATCCTTCTTTCAGTGCTTTGCGACAGGACACGAGTGCACCCTGACACCAACCACGCATCGGGTCGTATGATTCTCCAACCATGAAGATGTCCTCATCTGGGAATGGTCGTTTGGCCCAGTCACTGATATCCACCATTGTGAAAGGCGTGTCTGGTTTTTGGAAATGCCTGTGAATTGACAAAGATGAACATAATAATTTTTGTTCATAAGAATGTTGTAAATGCACTGTAGAAAGAGAATGCAGGAAGAAAATGCAATCAGTGTTTTGAACGATATCAAGCTTTCTTTTCAGTGCTGAACACACATTGGCGGATCTAGAGGTTTTTGAGGTGTTCTTTCAAACCCCCATACTGAAGCTGTCAATAGTTCTTTAATTACATAGCGCCGTTCGAAGCCCTAGAAATGAAAGTACCCTAAAGGAAGCCACAATTTCAAAATTCTGTTTTCTCCACTGATACTTAAATAGATCTGTAATCAGTATACCATATGGTCATCCTTTCACGAGAATGGCTGAAACAAGAGTGAAAAAGGCACAAAAGCACATTAATGAAAATAATGGTCTCACCAAGCAGAGTCCCAGAATTGGTATTCAGTATCAATAGGCTCGGGAATTTTCACTCCATACTTTGTCTCCAAAGCCCTGTGGACTTCACGATCAATATAGTCTGTCTTCAAGTCAAGAGTGCTTTTCCATCTTCTGGCACAAGCTCCATCATTGTACATGGTATGCATGACTCCTTCCCCATTGAGGCCATAACCTCTACAAAAAGTAACATTCTATCATTGTTCAGATTACAGCGGGAGACGATGTCTCTAGGAAAGACTTTCATGAAGGTTATCTTTTTATTACATCATTGACCAGAACGACACATTTTACGTTTTTTTGTTCGGGTAAAGCATGTATATCATGCAAGACCATCCTCGACGCGACGTTGCATACTGATATGTAAACATCCAGCTTTCTCGAGATCGAGCAGTTCGTTTTACAGAATGTGAATTTATTATTGCTGTAGTAAGATTCGAATTCCTCTATTTTTCTTTTCAATAGAACTAGTTTGGCCTTGAGTAATTGCAATAAAAATTTCCGATAAATAATAATGAGTGATTTCACATGCATACATTGCTTTGTAACGAATCGAATTCCCGATTGAATGGTCGTTTAAGCCAGTTGTACTACTTCGGGTGAAAAGACTGATATGAGGTTTACGACGGTAAAAAAGCTGATCGAGGCGCATATATATGAGTTGTCACAGCTTAAAAGGGGTCTAAGGACGGCGCAATATTCTGCAGAAGCCTGTTCGTTTTTATAGGCATGTGACCAAATGGGTCTTAGCCGTCTAGACTCCATTTGAGCTGATAGCACTCATAATGGCAGCCTACTGGAAGTCTTGGACACATTTATGCAGTATTTTTTGTCCTTATTAAGAAGACATTCAGCGAGCGAGCGCACACTGTCCACTAACGCTTTGTTTTGCATTCCAGACTGTCTTGAACTGCATGCAAGACTGGGCATATATTGTTGATGAGGAGACACTGAGAGGCAGTCTCTCTATGGGTTTACGGTACGTACGTACGTACGATCTCACGGGTATATGATGAGTTGTCACAGCTTAAAAGGGGTCTAAGGACGGCGCAATTCTGCAAAAGCCGTTTTTTATAGGCATGTGACCAAATGGGTCTTAGCTGTCTAGACGCTTTTTGAGCTGATGGCACTCATAGATTTTTAGAACAAATCAAATCATATACTGAAAACCTCTATTTATATATGGTGGTAAAACGGCATGTCGTTCGATACGAAAAAGCACAAATTTTGGAGGATATACTTTCGTCCCGCACTAATTTGATGCGATCCCGCGATCGGGAGAACTAGCATGATAAATAAAACTTTTCCTGGAGGAATGGCTAAACAACAGAATAAGGATTCCAAAGATACTGCCCGGGCGGGTAACTGCCACACATTTAGGACCAGAAGATGACACTTAGCGACCTTTATGTCGTATCATAAATTATAAAACATTATAATACAATTTAGTTAGATATAAAGATTCTTTAATGGAATTGAATTAACTTGCCTGTGCGCCATACTTATTCCTAGGCAGTTTTCCTGAGAGATGTATTTCTGGCCCGCTTGTACTGTTGTGTTTCCGATTTGTACCTTCTCCCACCAAGGCTTCTTGTACACAGCTCCTCCTTTAAATGCTGGAACTGGTAGAATTGACTTGAACTGAGGCGAACGTTTAATTTTGCTGGCAATACGTCCTCCAACATTGCCAAATGGTTTTGGTGGTGTAGCTACTACTAGCTTCTTTGCTCTGAATCTGAGTTTAGCTGTCTCCATGATGTAATCCGAGCCATCTTTAGATATTTTTTCAACCATAGTACTTTTGTAAATCTGGCCGTCCAATTTCTTGACTTTTTCTTGGAGTCTTTTGATAATGGTCGACATGCCTCCATGTGGACGGACGTATTTATCGGAAAGTTTGGAGGAAACGTGGACAAATTCAATGTAATGTTTTGGGCTGATGAACTCTGTGATATCGCCTTTATAACCGGACAAGTCAGCTAGGTATATTGCACCTTCGGGTGTTATCATATTGGACATGTAAGAGAAGACGGTTGAGAAGTTCTTTGCCTGTGCAACATTTTCTGGCTTGAGAAGATAGTCCCATAACTCACCGCTACTCATTTTTCCAAATTTGGGATCGGCTAGGAGTGCGGGATAGGCTTTTTGGATTGCTGCTTTGTTGTCTCCTTTAGTTTCTCTGGAATTGTACAAACTGGGCTCTATAAAGCTCCACTCTTTGGTAGTGATTTCTAGCTCTTTTAAGAACTCACTAAAATAAAGAGAAGGAATTCGAACAGATAAATATAATAAAGTGAAAAATAAGTATTTTAATTAACACTTATAACTTCTTAAGGGTTTGACATTTTAATCACCAGCACTACATTCAATAATTCTCCCCATACAACACTCGGCTCACATATGCATGTTGATTTGATAAGCGAGGAACTACTTGAGAAACCAAAGAGATAACCCTCGTGACAATGGATTGTCAGATTGATAATATCTGTTTCAATTCCTCTCTCCCCCTCCCACACACTCAAAAAGCCTAACCACACCAAAACAAAAACATCTATAAAACATCATGATCATCAACAATAACTCTCGGAGAGAACAACACACCAAAACGACCTTTGGCCCGTGCCAGTAAAGGCCAGGACACACCGCGAAGCAGCTTTTCCTGTAACACTGCTTCAATATAATGACAACAAACATCTTACATTTGATACATTTGTTAGATAGTCAATTCTACTTGCCGAATTTCTTTTGTGGCAATGAAATCTCCCCCGTCGAAAGATTCCAATTAACCAATATTGTTGAATTATTTCGATACCCTCGCAATTGTTAAGTACAAATCTATAATTCTCTTGACATTCAATCTGATTGATAAAATGTGTTTCAAGTTCTATCGTGTTTATGGGACATTAAAAATGGATTGGGATTCAAATGCATATATGCATATCATCGCTTTTCATTGGACGAGAACGCCGTTTAGGCCGCGCAATGGTGCAAACTTTCATGCCACACAATGTATCATTGCACATACTCCTGCGCAATGTTGTGCGTAACTGCTACAGGGTTGTGTGAACACACGGTGGAATTCAGTGTTGTGCAAAATGTCGGAGAAACTTTTGCACAAAAAGTTGGACTGTGTGTCCGGGTCTAAATTGAACCCAGGTCACAGACGTGAAGGCGAGCGGTGAACCGCTATGCCATATGCATGCGCCCTTGGCTTTACCATCCTTATACTACTCTCGTCAAGTCATGCATTTGTATAATTTTTTTCTGAGTATAGAGTGCATGGTACTATCAAAGTATATATATCACTGTCTTTAAAACAAACGTTTTTCTATTTTGGTTTCAGAAGATAGTGATGTACGTAAGGAAACGATTAAACATAGTTACAGCATTAGGTATTGCTTTTTGTCCACTCTCCAAGCGCCAAGTCCTGTAAAATATACAACAACATAAATATATGAATATTTTTTCCAACAACAACCTAAATCACTAAATTTATACGGTTAGTGCAACAGCTGAGAATTAACAATTGCTCATGTGCTATTTACCGACGTCGATTTCTGGAGCTTCCTTGAAACGGTGATCACGAATCCTTCCGCCAAGTTCGCTGTCCTTTTCAAAGACGCAGACCTTGGTGTTTGAATTTTCTTTTAGTATTTCATACGCCATGTAAAGACCTGACATTCAACCTCCAACTATACCGACATCAATAGACTGTTCATCTAAAAATGTGAATAATTATAATAATAATGATGACGATGATGATGATAATAATAATAATGGCTATCCACTAGGTGGCTCTTCTTCTATTGAACGTACCCTAATTACGTCCACAATAAAATGAAGATAAAAGGAAACTATGTAAAATAAAGTAATAAAGCATGCATCAAACGCTCGCAATCAAACTGACTGATGTAGTTTCTGATCCTAGCTACCAATGTTCTTCAAAGCAAAATGACCAGATACGATTTACAAATATTGTAATATGTTTTGTCATTTGAAGATGTGAATCAACAATGACTCCCAGATCACGAACAGCCAATGAAGGTGTAATATTAACATTGTTAATATTAAGTCCAATAATTTAATTGTTCTTGATGCTTTGCAAACCATGATGTTAAATGTAGAACTTCTGTTTTGTCTGGGTTGCAAGCAAGTCCATTTTTTGTACACCAGATGAGGACGTCCATGATATGCGCCTCAATTTTGGAAACGCTCATTCTTAGGGTTTACAAAAACGTAAAGCTGTGTGTCATCAGTGTACATCATACATCTTAAACCCCCCTTAAACCGTGGACAACAACAACATCCTCTAAAGGTGCAATTAAAGATCATTGATGCAAACATTAGAGGCCCCAGTACTGACCCTTGGGCTACGCCATAGAGCACCATTGTAACCAATAATTCATAGAATTAGTAGGGAGAACATGCTCATTCCAGCTATGGTAATTCTTTTTCTGTTAATTTTACGAATTTAAAAATACCTGATAAAAGCTCATTGTGTTTGTTTTCTATCTTCTGTTGTACCGGCCGTATTTAATTTGCTTTCTTTTTCTTTTCTATTTGTCGATTCTGTATCTGTTTTTTTTTTACTCAACACTTTATTATTTTAAAATACAGAAATATAATTGTTGTTCTAACAATTAAAATGGACAGGAAAAAAAAAGACACAAAAAAAAAAAAAAAAGAGGAAAAACAAAAAACAAAAAGAAAAATTATAAGAAGCTTCATTTATATTACTGATATTATATTATTACCAATGTTATTTATACTGTTTAAATATATTCGAGCTCCCTGGTATTAACCCTAGCATTGGCTTTCTTTTCTATAATGCTTTTTTGATAACTCATCTTTTCCATATGATATAATGATTGAAAGCCATCTACTGATGGTTTACGTTCATTATATTCATACATACCCAGATAATATCGAGTAGTGAGAAGAATAAAATTAACTTGGTGCTTGTACTTAGAGACCTTAGAATTATAAGGTCTCAGGCCGAACACATTTTCAATTTTTATAGAATGTTCTCTGAGGGTTCTGTATCTACTTTTATGTACATCCACTTACCAAGACTCTTTTGATCGTTCAGTGGTAAACCTGAAATAGTAAACATATAACAATTGACCATTCATTGTAATTAATATACTTGAAAAAAGTACTCTATTAAAATGTTTATAAATTAAACATGTCATGAGCAAGGTAAAAGCTGTTACGTAGATGCTAGAGAGGAATGCAAAATACTTAATGTAGAGGTACGTAGTGTGTGTGACTAGAGTACAGTGTCCCCCAATTAGTGCGCAAGCGCTAGAAGACTTGGACACTTAAATAAACAGTTATTATTATTATTATTATTATTATTAATGAGGTAAGTTGTGAAAGGTAATCGATTAACATAATACATATTCGTTAAACATACCCAAAACACAAACAACGAACGAGAATCCAAAAGTTATGATTGCTTTCATCTTTTCGGATTCACCTGAAGATTAATTCAAATAAACATATATAGAAATTGTGAATTCGTTCAATCATTGGTTGACTTGTACAAGCTCCGGCCCCAAGGATGATCGACGGATGAGAAAAGACAAAACCCTAACTGAAGAAGGAAACTAAAATACCGTCGCGATGCAACGATTTTGTTCAAATCAAAGCAAAAGAGTTAATGGTTGTCGCGGACAGCTGGCCTATTTATAAAGAGCAGCAACGGGCCGGGTGCCTCTCCCAGAAGCCCGTAGTTAATGTGAGACCACAGGTATCCCAAGCTCATTTTCTGTGGCCTTCGAACAATGGAGAAATGATAAGACTTTCGGAAAGCACATCTAAAATTAAACTTCACAAACGTCCTTTTCCTCAGAAGTCCACAACATCTAATGATGTGATTGGTGCGTTTTGAAAGATGAGGATCGATTATGTTTTATGATGCACTGCATCCCACATCAGGCTCGATTCCAACACGTACGTACGTGGGCACGAGCAAGCGCACTATTGTGCGTCTAGTTCATATCTAGTTAGATCAACCGTTTGATCCACCTTATAAGCTGGCGAAATTATTGCTAGTGGCCGTCTGCAACTCTCTTTACTCTTCTTCTTCTAGCTTCTTTTTCAATTTGCGATTCGTCGCGACGGAAAAATTAAAAGCGGGTCTAAAGACTTATACCCTGGGAACCAGAGGTTTATTTCTAAAAGTCAGAATTACAAGCATCAAAAGCGAGATAAAAATAAACCTCTTGTTCCCATGAGTAGGCGACTTACAAAGTCAAGGGCAAAATTTGCTATGGCGTTTGCAACGTTTTTTACCGCATTTTAAGGCTTAAAAGATATAAGAAATAATGTACATTGATTGAATTAAATATATACACGAGAAACCTCAATTTTATAATGTGACCTGACTGTGCCCTACCTTGTCCCTTTTCGTAGCTGGTGCCAAAATGCCCGCATCAGGGTGAAAGTTTGATATTTATATAAAAAAGAATTGGCCTATTGCAAAGGAGCATCTTACTGGTGTATTTATGCATCAATATATCTAATGCATTTCATCGAGGTATAAACAAGCACCGAATTGGGCCTTCAAATAGAACGTTTACATTGAATTCGAATATCACCGAGAAAAACATAAGATATTCATATTCATATCATGGTGAATATGGTTTTATTTTTGGTATTTCAAACTGCGTGTCTTGGGCGATGATCTGAAGTTAATACCACAAAAATCACTTCATTATATCTAGCTAGAGATCTATATATATTCTAGAAAAAAATAAAGTAGCTTTGAAATAACACTTTTTTTTCAAACAACTTTAATTACTCAAGTGCATCCAAAGTGGATTCTACGTAATTATTGGTTATTTCAGTTTCAGTAAGTGGGGGGTATCCTTGCTATGACAGTCAGATACCAACAACAAAAAATTCTAAGAAACAGTTTATTAGGTCTTATATACGTAGGTAAACAGAGCTTTTAATGGGTCACCCACTTCCTCAATATTCTCATTCATTGGCAGGGCAGTTGAACTCACATTGCCCGTAGTATTCTAATAAAACTGACTTGTTCACTTTCAATTAACTTTCATTCTGTGAACGTCCTAAAGTAACCACTGCACTCTTGCAAACATGAACACAGAGGTATTTAGAACTTTTATACTTTCTTCTTTTCTTGTTCAGCGCTTTAGAGTACTGCAAATAGAGCGCTATATAAATAAAGTTTTTTTCACACTGAAAAAAAAAGAAAAGAAAAGAAAGGAAAGGAAAATAGAAATAACATAAAATAAAATAAAATAAAAAATCAAGTAAAATAAAATAAAATAAAATAAAATAAAATAAAATAAAATAAAATAAAATAAAATAAAATAAAATAAAATAAAATAAAATAAAATAAAATAAAATAATATGAAACAAAACAAAACAAAATAAAATAAAATAAAGTAAAATAAAATGAAATAAAATAGAACAAAATAAAATAAAATAAAATAAAATAAAATTGTTTTTTTAATAAATGTAGAAGAGTTATAAAGTCATGATAATTTTTTCTTAAAGGTTTTCTTTCGAGTCTATATAAGGCAAGTTAAAAGGGTAGGTACACATTTCGGCCCTGGCTAAACAAAATTCTAAAACTTCCATTTTCTCGTCTAAAATGACTTTTCCTTTTTGATTGTCTTGCTTGTTCTGTTTAATTAGCCTTGTCTAAAAGGGTCGGCCTACAGAAATTGTGAGCGCTATTAAGTAGCATGTTTCCTCGCTCAATAAGCTAGCTACCGGGAAGCTACATTAGTATAGAGTACTTTATAAGCTGATTTCTTGGGTTCACGGAACGGACTTTCTAGTCCGGGTGGGGGTATTCTCTTACAAAATTGGTAGGGGTGCTCGACAGAGGGTTTAGAAAATGACCCTAAAAGGTACGCATAAATTATCGGAGATGCCGATTTTATACCCTTAAAGGTACGACCACATTGTTAATAAAGAATATTCTTATGTGAGATCGTTCCAGTATTTATGTGATTTTCGTTATTCTGACCCTAAAAGGTACGCTATGAACCGGAAACCCTACAATGTACGAGCGGGTCATATTTTCTACCCTGAAAGGTCCGTCGAGCACCCCTACCACTTTTGCGAGGGAGTATCCCCCAGGGTTTTTAACGATTTCAAAACACTGTAGGTATATAGGCTTTCAACGGATTTCCTTGAAATTTTCCAGAATTGCAGAGGTATATCGTAGTTACAAAAGGGTGTTTTTTTATGGTGGCTCAAATTTAGATAAAAATATCTGAGCAATGAAAGATGCTATCCATAGATACACTTTTGAGGATCACTATCTCCATGTACCTTGATCTTTCCAAAGGACCACCCTAAATTTCGGGAAATACTCAAAATAAAATCGGGAATTATTGCATGAATTGATAATTCTCTTTTTAATTTATTCTTTACTTATTTATTTATTTATTTATTTATTTATTTACCTTTCCTGTTCATTCATAATGAGTGATTGGGTTCGAAATCAAATTTTCAGCTTTTATTCATCATTGGGGACCTAATGGGAAATGGAGGAGGGGAGGTGGAAGGTAAAGCAGAAAAGGACATGCATCCTGGGTATTTGACTACCCTAAAAATATTCAAAAGTCAAATATCCAGGGTAACCTTTTCTTCTTTCCCCTTCCTCCTCTCCTTCTCTTTTAGTGTTTAGGTGCTTTGACTAGCTCATCTAAAATTACACGTAGTAATTTACTAGCATCAACAAGTTAAAGGAACCAATATGGGTTAT
Source organism: Telmatactis stephensoni (assembly GCA_029948255.1). Lineage (NCBI taxonomy): Eukaryota > Metazoa > Cnidaria > Anthozoa > Actiniaria > Isophelliidae > Telmatactis > Telmatactis stephensoni. The sequence goes on along the minus strand of JALIZF010001919.1, from coordinate 161,400 downwards.
TTTAAAGAGTTTTGCAATAATTGTACCGGAGGTCATTGCTATTATCGTCTGCTTTATAGCTGTAGTGAGCTTGTAGTGTATTGGACTAGAATTGGCTTTTGGGAATGGTTTGGGAAGGTCCAGTGCCCTGGTCCTCCTTTTCCTCTTCTATTTTCCCCTCCCCTCCCATTTTGCACTGGATCCCTCAAAATAAATGTTATCTTTAAATAGTGCTGCTTTTAGATACACTAAATGAATTCAGGTAAAGCACATCATGCACTAAGTGAAGACCTAAAAATTAAATCACTGAATCAAATCAGCAAATGCTTGAAATAGCTTAAGCAGATACAAAACAAAATTCCATGATTTTTTCATTTTTTAATTGTTTTATTTTTATTTGGAATTTAACAGCTTTATAGGCCTTCAATTTTCAATCTAGAAAGACAATTGAAACAAACTAATGAAAATACAAACAAAAATGAGGGTCCAAAAGGGTTAGGTGTGAACAGGACCTTGAGTCCCATTCAAGGCACCTCCCCACTGAAATGATAAAAACTAGAATAAACTTAGGCAAAAGAAAAACACAAGTAAAATCTATTGTTACCAATGGCAACAACAGTTACAATAGAGGTTTCATGAGTAAGGCCTGTCAGTACCAAAAACATTAATTAAAATTGATTAAATCTTAAATGTTAACTAAAATACATTTAGAAAAGTGTGAAATTCTACTACTTGTCTATGTTCTAAATTGTTTTATTCTCCTAAAATCGATGACTTTTTTTTACCTGGATTCATTGACTTCTCACGGTTTGTTGAAGGCATTTGTTTAATATATAATAGACTAGCTATTTCTAATAGAAAGTGAAATGCTGCGAGCAAAAAACAGCTGGTGTATCCACGTTAGCAGAACTGTTCCCCTAAAACTCACGAAAGTACACCGCTTTGTCTGATATATCTTTCTTGTCTATCTCCTGTGCGTTGTGTGACGAACACTGCTAGTTGACCTTCAATATTGAACTAGACGCACTCGTGCGTTCACTCGTGCCCATGTAAAAGGGAGCCCAAAATCGGCCGTAAAAAGGACATTTAGATTAGCTGTCGCTACAGTAAGAGCGATTGACATGTTGTCGTTAATAAACTTTTTAACAAGACGCACCTCGAACCGTACACTGGTTGCCTGTAGTTCAACAAGCCGCAGTAGTAAAGACCTTTAATTTGTCTGTCAACAGCTATTCATGCAAAAATTTTGTACCGCTGATCGAATGTATCGCGTGCTCGTCTAGTGACATCCTTGAATCGACTCTCGATACGGTATGGACTTGAACCGCTGATCGTATGTATCGCATGTTCGTCTAGTGACATCCACAGATTACACTGTGTTCCGAATAGGAGGCTACTCGCTTCGCTCGCAGCAAAAATTATGAACTTTCATCAGAGTTAGAAATAGAGGGGACCCCTATGAACTCTGCTTGAATCATTAACTTCTGTCTTTTAAAGTGAAACCACGTCACTGTTGCTTTCTTAAAAATTCTTCACAGCAGCGATAACAATGATCGTACATCACTTCAAAATCCTTCTCATCGCCATAATAAGGATCATGAATAATTTTCTTGCCCTTGGGGTCATAATTTCCAAACAGTTCTACTTTGGCTGTGGCATCTGAGGGCTTGAAATCACCCAGGTCCTCTACGTTGCTTTCATCAAAGGCTAAAATTAGCTGAAATTTCCTGAAATCATCTTCGCAAACTTGTCTAGCGCGATGGGTATTAGGAATTCCATGGCGTTTTTGAATAGCGAGTCCACGTTTGTCAGGTCTAAGACCTACATGCCAATCCCCAATAGCAGCACTGTCTATAAACCATTGATCCTCCTCTCCTTTCTGCTTCACCAAATGGCGAAGAATTGCTTCTGAAGTGGGCGATCTGCAAATATTTCCCAAACAAACAAAAAGAACAGATTTCTTCGCTTTGTCCGCCATGTTGTTTTTCTCTCCGACAAAAGAACTGGTAACGAATTGCTTGCGCATAACATAAGCTCTAAAACCGCTGGTCATTCTTAACAAAAACAAGAAAAATCAAAATGGCGGCAAAAAACGACTCAAATAACGCGACAAATAGCGCAACTGATGCGTCAAGAAGGCCAGCTACGTCGCATATGATGCCCGCAGACTTCAGCCGACCGATTAATCTTCAAAGAATTGCTCAAAAGAAGGAACAAGTGAAATCTTATACGAGAAGAAAGAAGCTTGAAAAGCTTGGCGTTTATTCGAGTTGTAAGGTGCGTCATGAATAATGGATGCGGGTTAATATGACAGTAAATAATTTAGATTTGTTACCATCTTGTGTTAAAACGCCACATATCGACACATTGCGAACTTATAAGTAAGTGGATTGACATTTATTTTTATCATTATTTCAACTATGACTGTATGGGGAGTCGATTGGGAACCCTGTGTATTTTGTTACAATGCATTTCATTGTTTTTCCTGTAAAAAAAACAGTCTTGTTAATAATTAGTAACAAGTAAAACAGCAACTTGCATGTAATAATGATACTATTCAATTCTCTTATGGTCCACAACATTTTCAACTATATACTGACCTGTAGGGAAGCAAGGGTGGCTGCATAGTGGTTAAGCTGCATTCTGTCACCTCTGTGTCCCTGGCCATGGGTTTGATTCCTGGCCACCACATGTGATTGAGTTTTGTATTTTTGTTCTCTCGCTTGCTTCAAAGGTTTTTCTTTGGGTTGTCCAGTTTTCCTCCCTCAGCTGGCCCTGTTATATAGAGAAAAGTTGTCTTGGGTACAGACAATATCTCATCCCCTGAGTTTTCTCGCCCAACCGAGACAAGTTAAATTCTTCAAACTTGTAAATGCTATCTAGGTTGAATATTTAAAAGAAATATATGAAAAATTAGCTCGCCCAGGGAAATTAACTCATGGGGAGGGCTGCCTCCAGTATCTGAGACAACTTTTTGCCATATAAGCAGGGCCTCAGTAAAAATGAACTAACTAAGTTGTGCACACAGAATATTAGAATGCTGTGGTAATGAGTGAGATATTACAGTGTCCCTAAATTAGTCGACTACAAGAAGACACTGTTATGACAAGTATCAGTTTAATTGCCTTATTTCATTATGAGATCATGTCTTGTTTATGACATGCAGGGACAGAACCTTAGAGAACAATGTGTAGTTTCAGAAAATATCCATACCCCCACTGACAAGGGAATTTGTAAATGGACCCCCCCCCCCCCCCCCCCCCCATCCTCTGTAACTTCCATTTTTCTTCCATAGTTTACATACTCTGTAATTTTGTTCTTTCTCTGACCCCCACCTCTCCAGAATTTCCAATTCTCTCCTCAGTAGGGATATGGATGTTTTCTGGAACTACACATTTTTTGCTTGAGATTCAGTGTACAATGTATACATGTACATTGTTACTACAATACCTTTTCTGTCACTGAAAAATTATTGATTTCTAGGCGGAAGAATCATGTAAGTGTAATGGATGGAAGAACCCTAACCCACCTCCTGCAACATCCAAGCTTGATCTCTCACAGCCTTTAGCCAGTCTTACCGATCCATGCCGTAGTTGTAACCACAACCTAGGATCTCATATATCACATCTTCAAAGTATAGAAGAGAATGAACTTGATAGGTAATTGTATAAAGTGTATAGTCGGGACTATAGGCGGAGCTCTTAAATTATTATTATTTATATCAGTTTTGAATTAGAGATTGGTTTGTAAGCTATTGTGGTTTAGGCCATTGTCCTCCCCTCTGTCACATGCAATTAGCGCTTTACAGAGTAATAAATCAGGATCAGGATCAGAGATAATACCATTTGTATTTGAGAGAGACTATTATATTATGATGTTAACCTTACTGAACGTCCTACAGTTCTTTGATTTTCTATGTGTATATAGAGCTCTGCTATGATATTTTACTGTGAAGTTTAATACATTTTCTCACTTATACAGTATACAGCTGGTGGCTTATGATATTTACACTGTAGATTATAACTGGTAATATGGATTCAGTAAATTAAAAAGAACTAGCCTAAGATATACTCTACTGTACACCATGTACAAAAAAAAGTCATGCATGCAGAGTTGTCAAAAAGTTGTACAACAGAAAAAACATAAATAAATATTATTATAGCTTTTCATAGCAGAATGCACACCTGCTTATAATTGTCCTGAAGATTCCGTTATTTATTTATTTGTTTGTTTGTTTGTATCTCAAGGTTATCATTGTTGTGCTGTGTCAAATGTATTACATTTGTTATTTATTTGGACATAATTCATTTTTCTACCAAAATTTAGGTTGTTATGTATGGTTGTTGATGTAGAGAACCTTTTCATGTGTGTTCATAAAGAGGAAGATCCAGACACTAAACAAGTGTATTTCTATCTCTTCAAACTCTTGAGAAAATGTATTCTTCAGATGTCAACACCAACAGTTGAGAGTTCACTAGGAAGTCCTCCTTTTGAAACACCCAGCATTGCAAAGGTACAAAAACATAATTATACTGGTCATTTGTACATGTACAGTATGTACCATTTGACATATAATTTACTATTGTTTGCAGACATCATTTGAATATTCTGTGAGAATAGTCTTCTATAATTGTATAAATCACCAACAATATGAAGCAAAATCTTTGGACTTTTCTACATCTATCATTGCCTTGAAATGTAGTTAATGCACTGCTGTTATTTAGGCTGTTCTCAACTTTGTGCTGCACAAATTTGGTCATCTTCCTCAGCGGGAGTGGCAGATAATGCATGACTTGGCCAAAATGTTTTTACACTGCTTAAATCACTGGAAACTGGAGACTGTTTCTATGAAGAAGCAACATTCACAGGGAGAGCATATTGCTGCTTATAAAATGAATTATACAAGGTATGCTATGGACATCAGTGTTTTCTGCTGTACAATGCTAAACATGGCAGTTCATGAGATGTACTTACCAGTCAAGCACCTGAAAGGCATGTCCCTGGTTACATGTTTTTTTGCCATTAAAAAGTACAAACCATAGCTTGCCGGAGACACTGGTGACTAACAGGTAGTAGTTAGAGGTGTTATATACTCTATCTTGAACCTTTAAATTCCTGATATTATAAATGCACTGTACAATTTTTGTCATTTTTAAGGTGGCTGTGCTACTGCCATGTCCCAGTGTTTTGTGACAGTCTTCCTAAACATGATACTGCAGCAGTTTTTGGCAGAACTCTACTGCGATCTGTGTTCTCTGTCATGAGAAGACAATTGCTTGAAAAATTTAGGGCTGAGAAAGATAAGATGCCAGCTGACAAAAGGACAATTGTTCTTACACATTTCCCAAGGTATGGAGCTGTACTCTTCTGTTATTCCTTAGGCGCAGTATGGTTTTTGATCAGAAATGTTTGGGCAAATAAATAAACAAAACTTCTCTTCTTTTTTATCTTTCCACTTCTCTTGCCTGAATTAAGTCTTGATTCTGTATAAACTTTTGGCACCAATCAAGTTTGCACCCTCAAAATCTGAACTTTTCTGTTTCTAGATTTCTGTCTATGCTTGAAGAAGAAGTGTATGGAGAAAGCTCACCCATCTGGAATGATGATTTTGCTGTTCCTCAATCCATCTCATTAAATGCTTCAAGATCTCTGTCACCACTTGTTTCATTCACTTCACTTACTGATGTATCTACAGCAACAAGGTATGTGTTTTACTGTTTCTATATGTTAACATGTCATTCATGACACAGAGCATAAACAGTACAAGTGCATACCTACCTAAATGCTATAAAACTATGGTATTTCACAAATACTGGAGGAGTGATCAATACCTTTTGAATTACCAATATCATAGTGACTTCAAGAAGGCATGGGATGATATTTGGTAAAGATATTTGTTTTCATTCTTTTTTCAGTGGGATGTCCACAAGCACATCACCCATCTTGAGTCTATCTTCCACAAGTTCTCCTCCTATTGAAGGTAATTGAATTTCCATTCAGTACTGTTGGTGTATTTATTAATTATTGCCAGTCTGGTCATTTACTAGCCTGCATCACATGTGGAAAACTGTCTTATAGTCTATCCGTGTAACAGCAACACAAATTATATTCTAAATTATTTTTGATTTTGAAAAGAAGCTTGTGATTGGTTAAAATAACACTTATTGCCATTGGGTGTTTCCATAGAAACAGTTACTCACATCACTTTAGTGTGAATTAAAGAACATCCAATACGAAATGACCTCCACAATTTAGCCAATCACAAGTGTCTTTTCAAAATCAGAAAGACCATTTTTTGGGTCCAGAACACAATTCATGTTGTTGTTATGCAGACAGGCTAAATGAGACATTTTCATACATTTACACTTGTATAACCTTGCCTCTCATTCTCTCTACCCCTTTCACGCTGCCCCATGGTTTGATTTCCAGCTGTGTAGTTGTCAGGGGCACATTTCTTGAAAAGACCTTATAACTTTACAGGCCCATTAATTCAGCAGAAAAATTAAGGGAGTGCACAAGCACCCATAAATATACTGTGAAACAATAGAAATTGAAAATAACATCGGATCTGATGAGAAATATGCCCCAGCTTACTAACCCTCTCCCAGACATGATGGGAACACCTTAAAGTCAAATAAATGTGAATGCCTGACTTTCTATAGAAGCAGGTGGAAGTAAGCGAGCTCATGAAGATGATGGTGCAGGAACGTCTGGGAAGAAGGCAAGATTAGCAGGTAAGGTCGGTGTTTGATTATTTGACTATGTCAGTTGGGCTTCCTGTGTCAGCTGCGATCTGTTTACGGTACTCTAAATACTTGAAAAAGTGCCGTTAGTTTTATGCAACTTTGGTACGCCACTTCGTATCACTGTTACTGAAAAGGAAAGGGAAAATGTTTGCAGTAGCGCTTGATTGTCTGAATAGATCATCAGTAAAAACGAACTCTGAATATTGTCTCAACGTACATACCCGCTCCAAAAGGAATCGTATTGAGTTCGTCATTCAATGGTGATGTGACGCTATTTGGCTAGTAACTTTGACGACACTCTCAAAAAGACTCATGAAAATTTGTCGCAACCATGCCTCCAAGAAAAGGACTCCTGCCAGCCACATTGTTGCATCTACTCGTGATACTTCAGTGAGGAAAGATCAGAGTACGTTTAAGTCGGGGCCATAGTTAGTTAGTTAGTTACTAACTAACTATGATTCACCAGATAACACTTTTATAAGCAAAACAACAACATCATAATCATCATCATCATTATTTAAGGGAAAAATGAAATGCGTTGAGTTCCCGTTTCTGGGGTTTTTGAGATAAACAAGAACAAAATAGCAGAGTTATAAATACTTAGTTTGTATTTATTTATTATTTCGATCAGCGAAATTATCAAGATTTCAAAATATGGGGGTGTTAAATCGAAAGCGACTTTTGTTGGCGCGACACGAAATAAAGCCTTTAATTAATGATTGACATTCATTGAAACTCATCGGCACTGATGAGGTTGGGCTTGGGTGCTATACTGCCACCACGAGGGACGCGTCTGTTCCTGGCCGCAAAGGTGGTAACCATGGTAGCGATTCACCATCCAACACCTAGCATCCGTCACCCTGATGGTATCAGTGGAAGGTATACTTACCTACCATACTTACCAGGGTGAAGAGGGTGGGGCCAAAAGCAGTTGAGCAGCAATGCTCAAGCAAGCTATGGATCCGCTACGATCCACAAGATGTACAAGAATGACTACATTTTGAGGGCCCCTGTATGGCTTTGGGGCACCCCGCACATTCACGCAAGAGACTGCTGGCCAGCATGCCTCGATTTTAATAATAATAATAATAATAATAATAATAATAATAATAATCTTTATTGAGGAAAACTTTTTCATATAAATATGATTTTCAAAAAGGACCTTTTAACTTTGCCTAAATTTCATTTAGCCTCAATGAAACAGTTATTTCATTGATGTTTTTCGCTTTAACTAGGAGAAGTACCACTGGATGTTTTAAGGAAGTACGTTGAGACAGTCAATGACCCTGCATCCATGCTAGGACCAGAGGTACAGCCATGTGCATAAAAATCACCTAGAGTGTAAAGTAATTGAGATACATGTATAAGACGCGTGCTGATTGACAAGCTGCCATGCTCATATTAGAGGGCAGAAACACTAAAACATAAAAAAATATTTTATAAAACCAATGTAAAACTATATCGCTTATGTTTCTGTATTGTGATATAAACACTCATAAAGATGTAGAGCACTCGAAAAGCAAGAGAAACTCTCGTCGAAGGAGCTGTTTGTAGTCGGGTCTAAAAACATAGAACATGAAGCTGAGACCGAAATGGTGTATGGGATCGGTGAATAATTATATTCTGATTTATTCATTTACGCTGCAACCGATAAAAATTCGAAGCCAAACGACCCACCAACGCAGGTCCTGCATACGCTTTCAGCATTTTGCATCGAAGACACAGCGTAAATGAATAAATCAGAATGTAATTATTCACATCCCAAGCACCATTTCGGTCTCAGCCTCTATGTTCTATGTTTTTAGATCCGACAACGTTTTTTTCAAATGACTATATATGGAGGCGAGCCAGCCCGATAAGCGGGCTGACTTCTTTTTTTTATCTTTCCCTGGGGGCCACAGAGCAAAAGAAGCCAGCACGCTTACCAGGCTGGCTCGCCCCTAATCCTCGTGCCCCTAGGCTTGCTTTTCTTATGTTCCAAATTTCTCATCATATTTATATCGTCGAACAGAAAAATGCATTACATATTGTTTTTAAAATATTACTCCTAGGTCCTGCTCTATTTTCAGCGAGGTGTGAAAAACCACGGCGCGCAGGCGCGCACATAGTAATGCCCATAATGACTAGTGTTCGCCTAGCCTAAAAACAGATGAAATGACTACCTGCATGAAACGTGACGTTGCGATATCACGCAATGATTATATCACGCAATGATTGTCAAATGTGAGGTATTCGTCATGTCACGTTCCGTTCTCTGGTCACATCCGGTTTATTTTTCCGTCTAAGGTTCAAGTGGCCTTAGACATCGAATGGTGTCCTGAACGTGGCGTCGTGACTTTGTCGCGCTCATCACGCATAATCACCAAATATACTGTATCTGTCATCTTGCGTTGCCTCTCCTCACGTTTAATTTTCTAAATTTATCTCGTATTCTATGTTCATTTTTCTCTCCACTAGGGAGGCTTGTACGCAGGCGCACAAAGTGCACGTGATGAGCATGCGCGTTGTGAAGAAAGACGAGGCGTAATCGAGTTCCACGTGGTTGGGAACTCCTTGAGACGGACACCGTCCAAACAAACACTACTATGGCTGATTGGATTACAGAACGTCTTCTCTTACCAATTGCCAAGAATGCCCAAGGAGTATATTAGTCGACTAGTATTTGATCCGTAAGTCGTTGACCCAGAATCCTTTTTACTTGTATGTCAATTACCCATGACTATTAGCGGTTTTTCAGTTGATTTTTTGTCGTTTGTTGCGATATCACGTCTTGGATTCAAAACACTGGTTTGTGATAATTACCCAGTATGACAATAGTTCACATGTGTACAATTTTGTGCAATATTTTATGCCTCAAATTTGCAAAAACCATCTCTTTTAGTGATCATAACGTACATGTATTTTGATTCACTTTGAGCATTATCGTATAAAACGTCAGTCAACTTTCGCTATAGCGAACAGTTGGAACTGCGATTAGAATTCCTTAAAAGCGAGAGTCTGCAATGGCTAGAACCCGAAGTAGCGCGGGGTTTATTTCATTAACGACTGTATAACCGGCTTTTCCCAAGGCTGGGAACCTTTTACTGTCAACATTAACTGGGTCTCTGTAATCTGAACCAAGTTTGGCAAAAGCGAGAGTGGACTGTAGATGTAGTCTGGTTGTAAACGATTTTAGAACTAAGCGATTGATGTTTGCACACTTTTTATATTTTGATGACATATCTAATGCGCGTACATCTAATTTGCTCTTCCAGTAAACACAAGACTTTGGCTCTTGTTAAAGACAACAGACCAATCGGAGGCATTTGTTTTAGAATGTTTCCGTCGCAAAATTTCACAGAAATCGTCTTCTGTGCCATCACATCGAATGAACAAGTCAAGGTATGCATCGTGTTCTATTATTCATTTCTTCTCCCATTTTTACATTTGCATTTTGTTGTTGTTTTAGTACTGCGCAATATCCACATGAAATATAATCAAATGCGCATGACATTCTAATAGTATTACGTATGAAACTCCTCATCTTCCCCTCATCAGTTCATTTGTGATCGAGGGACGAAAAACGGAGATCCCGGCTAAACTCTCGAGTCAAAGAAAAGAATGAACTTTATTCATAGGAATAAACTGCCTAATCTGGCATGTGGTCGTGCCTGGAGCCACTGAGACAAAAGCCTTAACAATTCGTTCACCCCTTGTAAGCTAGTGTTGCATGTTTGTATACAATGGTGAATGTTATCGACTGTAACTGTTGTGTGCTCTTTTTTTCATTTTTGTTTGTGACTGCAGGGTTATGGCACTCATTTAATGAACCATTTAAAAGATTACCACATCAAACATGGAGTGTTAAACCTGCTGACCTACGCTGATGAGTACGCGATTGGCTATTTCAAGAAACAGGTACAAATGACGATGTTGATGATAGTGATGATGGTGGTAGTGGCGTCGGTCGTTGTTATCAGAGAGACGAATTACGCAGATAGTGATGTACATAGACTGTAATAGTAGTGATGCATGGTGATAGCTAGTATAGTAGTTGTAGTGGTTATTGCTGTCGCTGATGGTAAGACAGCTGGATTACGTAGAGAGCATCATACATAATAATGGTGATGTGCTGGGAGTGATGTTGATGTTGATGATGATGATGATAATGACGATGATGATTCATCATTTTTACAGGGCTTCAGTAAAGATATCAAAATCCCTAAAACATCGTATATCGGATACATCAAAGACTACGAAGGAGCAACTCTTATGCATGTAAGACTAGCGATCTGGTTATGACGGATTATTCTTATAAGACAAATCTCTATTGATTTTCTGCTTTTCGTTGTCATTTAGTGTCAGGTGAATGACTCCATACAATACACGGAATTCTCTACCATCATCCGCAAACAGAAAGAGGTAAAAACTGCGTTGTTGTTGTTGTTGTTGTTGTTGTTGTTGTTGTTGTTATTGCTTGTAAAGTAGAATCACAGGGAGCTCAAGCTCAATATTAGAGAATAGGTGATATTAGCATATTCACAGTAAATGTATCGGTGACGTAGGAATGATTTGAATTTGCGAGCAAAGTTATTAACGTACTGACGCTAAAACTGTCCTTCTAACAAATGTGCACAAGACGTCATGATAATGAAACTCTGTTGTTCGGGATTGACAAAGTTTTTTTTAATTTCCTTTTATAGCGCTAATTTTTTTTTCCAATATAATTGCGGACACTTGTCTCCCAGTGCCGTTTTCGAGGTTGCAATTTTTAACTGGTTTCCTTGGAATCAACGTTTTTATATATGTATTCTTGTACAATACTGAAGTGTCAGTGTAGCCTGCATCTTGGTATGGTACAGCCATAATGTGTTCCTTTGAATTAAATTGAATTTTATTTGCCAGCAAATTTACAATAATCGTTATATTAAATATGTTTACAAAGACATATATACATATTGATTTTAGGATTAATTATATTCAGATAGGCAAACAAACTATATTTTGCGGCGAGGAGACCTTAAGAAACCAAGAGGCTTGTGAGGCTGAGGCCCCCTCGATAATGGTAGTTAATAAAATTCCTTAAAAGCTTATAAGTCATTCATATGCTGTTTTACGGACAATGATCAAAAGTAACGGTACAAAAAAAAAAAAAACAAAAAAAAAAACAAAACTGGATTGTCAACTGGATTCTTTTTCACCTATCTCCATTGATGATTTATCTGCCATTGCGAGAAAGATGTCATCTAAATCTTGTAGTCTTGACCCTCTTCCTGCAAGTCTTCTACTTGGACAGTTTGGTGTATTACTGCCTACTATATGTGAAATTGTTAACCTGTCACTTCAAACTGGTGTTGTCCCATCTTCTCTTAAAGTTGCTGTTTTAAAACCTTTACTGAAAAAATCATCTCTTAATCATGAAGTTCTTGGTAATTATCGTCCAATCTCTAATTTAAAGAATGTCTCCAAAATTATTGAAAAAGTTGTTTCTCTTCAACTAAATGATCATTTATCTCTGAACGATCTCCATGAACCATTGCAGTCTGCCTACAAAACATTTCATAGCTGTGAAACTGCTCTTCTTCGAGTACAAAATGATATCCTCTACTCCATTGACAATCGTTGTTGTGTTGCCATGCTACTCTTGGATCTATCTGCTGCATTTGACACAGTTGATCATCAAATTCTTTTAAATCGTCTTAATACCAAATTTGGCATTTCTGGCATAGCTCTTCAGTGGTTTAATTCCTACCTCACTAATCGCTTTCAATTTGTTTCCATTGATGATTTTTCTTCCGAAGCTCTTCAACTTGATTGTGGTGTACCTCAAGGTTCTGTACTTGGTCCATTGTTATATCTCCTTTATACTTCTCCAGTAGCTGATATCCTACGACAACACAGAATGTCTTTCCACCTTTATGCTGATGACACCCAATTATATATTCCTTTCTCCTGTAATGATGATTTGTCTCTTAATGCTTCCATGAAACTGATTGAAAACTGTCTATCTGATATTGATGCTTGGATGACTACAAATAAATTGAAATTAAATAAAGACAAAACTGAATTCCTGTTATTTTCTTCAAAGCACAGCCCACAGTTAACTCTTCCATCTCTTCAGTTTGGCTCTGATGTGATAATGCCCTCAACGCATGCTCGGAATATTGGTGTTATATTTGATACACATCTAACTATGGTTCGTCATGTAAATAGTATCTGCAAGTCTTCTTTTTACCATCTTCGAAACATTGCAAAAATAAGGAAATACATCTCTTTGAAAACGACTGAAACTCTTGTCCATGCGTTCATATCCTCCAAACTTGACAATTGTAACTCTCTACTCTTTGGATTACCCAACAAACTTCTTGATAAATTACAATCTGTACAGAATGCTGCTGCCAGAATCATCACTCTTTCCAATAAACATGACCACATTACACCTATCCTTGTTAATCTGCACTGGCTACCAATCGAATCTAGAATTAAGTATAAAATCCTGTTACTTACCTTCAAAGCTCTTCATGGTCTATCTCCTAATTATATCCAAGAACTTATTTCAGTGTATAAACCCAAACGTAATCTTCGTTCTTCATCACAAGTTCTTCTATCAACACAGTCGTACAATCTTAAATCTTATGGCCATCGCTCCTTCTCTGTAGCTGCACCTGAACTCTGGAACTCACTGCCAACATCTCTCCGTAATGTATCAAGTCTGGCCTCTTTTAAAACTGAACTAAAAACTTACCTCTTCAAATTTGCTTATTCTTTGTAATTGTCTTTTGTTACCAATATTTATTTAATTAGCGCTTAGAACAGATTTGTATTTGCGCTTTATAAATACATTATTATTATTATTATTATTATCATCACAAAGTGATGGTTGAATTGAGGGTGGTCGACAAATAGAGGCGGTAACTTATGGTCGACAAATAGAGGCGGTAACTTATGGTCGACAAATAGAGGTGGTAACTTATGGTCGACAAATAGAGGTGGTAACTTATGGTCGACAAATAGAGGTGGTAACTTATGGTCGACAAATAGAGGTGGTAACTTATGGTCGACAAATAGAGGTGGTAACTTATGGTCGACAAATAGAGGCGGTTACTTATGGTGATGTATTTTGTAGTTACTATACCTTGCATAACACTTGAGGACATTCTAATGTTAGAGTCAAAATTATCTTACCGAGTCCGAGTCGACCAGTTCTTTCTTTTTCATCCACAGTACACACAAATGATTCAATTTGTACGCATTCCATTTCTTTGTTAAAAGCAACAATACGCAATAAAAGAGATTTTCAGCTGGGAACAACTCGCACAAGTGGACGCATAAAAGTCAAATCTTTTGTGGGGAAGCGCGCGCTCGAAACGTCACAATAGACCATTGTGACGAAATCTACGTCACCACAGATAGCCCATGAAAATAAATACGCGTGCGCTGTAAAAACAAAGCAAAATTAAAAGGGGGCACAAGCTTACAGCATTTGATAATAGCAAGCTATCCTAACAATTCTGTTGCATTTATCGATAAAATCCGTTTCAAATTCTGCCATTGTTATAGAACGCTAAAATGGAAGGTCGCTCCAAATTGGAATTTATAACGCGCCCTGATTCATTTAAACTAAAGGTCAGCGGTCGTACAAAAGAATCGCTTTTTATTGGACGAGAGTTTTTGGCGGGTTGAAACGATGTAACAGCGCAATGTTGTGCACAACTGTTGCATATTGGACACACGATGCAACTCAATGTCGCAGAAAAATTTGCAATAAAAGTTGCATTGTGTACGGGACAAAATCCAAGTACTCAAATTGAAGTAATTCAGTACTGAATCAAATTCAATCTTCTCTTCTCAGATTATCAAGAAGCTAACAGCCAGTAAGCAGGAACAAATTCGTCGTGTCTATCCTGGTCTGACATGTTTTAAAGATGGAGTACGACAAATACCAATAGAAAGCGTCCCTGGACTGAGTATGTTGAGTCTATTTTTTATTTTCTCACTGGTCGAGCAAAATATTATGGAATCGCCATGACTGATTCTCTCATCGGGCCGACAGGCCAGTCCTGTTACATTGACCTAATTCAAAAATGATACAGACAAAGAAAGTTCAGAATTTTGTTCGTTCGTTGACTGATTGACTGTGACCGACGGGCCGAGCGACCGATTGATCAATCAATTTTCTTGGTGAGGGGTTGGTTACTTCGTCAATTTCTAACTTTGTGTTTTTTGAATTTATATTTGTATTTTTCAGGGGCGGATTTAAGGGAGGGGTGCACACCCCCTCCTGAGACAACTTAGGAACCCTTTTCTTTATATTTTTCCACAATATCCTCTGGATAGTTTCCAATTTCTATAACACTGCACCCCTCCTGAAAAATAATCCTGGATCCACCCCTGTTTTTCATTATTATTATTTATTTCCTTTGAAACTCTTTTTTATTCCTTTTCGTTTATCTATGTATATTTTTCTCGTATAATCGTTGGCTTGTTCTTACCTTTAGGTGAGACAGGCTGGAAAAACTCTATGAAGAAAAGGTACGATAATGAATGGTTTTCTTTAGATTTAATCCTGGGTTAACGCTAATCGTCTTTGCGCGAACAACATGGCCATAGTCAAACTTTGTTTTGATCAAAATTCCCTATAGCTACGAAGAAGATAACCTTTGTTAAGACTGAATGGCCTTTCTTACTGAATCGTTTACAGCACAAGCACTGACGTTGATCCAGCAGTTCTACAGACACAGTTAAAGAACATTCTGACTCAAGTAAAGGTAATCGCTCGTTCCTTATCGTCTGTTTGTAATGGGGTTCTTTTTCGTTTCTTTATTAATTAAAGAATACCCTGACTCAAGTCAAGGTGGTGGTTAGTTCATTATGCAAGACAAAGATTTTAAAGATCTAGCAGAAGCGACGCTAAGGAAACTGACACGATATGTTTATGAGAGGACGAATATCTCGCATACAGTCGTTCAATCACTACAGTAAGAACGCTGCTGCAACTTCAGGGCGACTCATTCAGAAAGTACTTGTTTTTTGTGTGAAACAGTAGAAAATCACTCGTTTCTCGTACCCAAGCCTCTGGCCGCACGAGTCGAGGTTGCAGTTTCTATCAATCTATCGTGTACGTCGAGAATCTGCAAAACTGTACTCAGAAGCCTTTGGGTGCCGCTGTCATTTGAGCTTCGTAGTAAGGTGTTTTCGGTTTTCTCCTTTGAACGCTGGATAATAACAGCAATGACCTGCACTGTAAAGGAATGAGAGAGAGATTCCATTAAAAAATATAAGGCTCAATCAAGGTAAAATCTAAGCCTTTTCGTTTGAAATTCAATATGATGGCACTTTCATGAGTTTCATGAGTTCAAATGTTATTGTCGGCGTCCTAAATATTAACGCCTTGTGTGTCGTTTTAAAAGTTTAGGTCGGAAAACGCATAAAATTGCTTGGGATCTAAAACGGTGACGTCATCGTTTCGTCGCTATGGTAACCCCGACGTAAACAAAACACCATTAAAAACTTCAGTCTTTAGTTTATGTAGTAAGTGGACGAAAGTTCATAACTGTGGGTGCTTTCATGTAAGAACTACAGTCGTCTCAATTTGACCGGTCGAGCACTAGAGAAATTGTAGGAAGCCTCCTTAATTTTTATACGCTTTGAAATGATTGCCGAAGCTCAACAATATTTGTATTCGGTTATTTCAAATATAGGATACTTTGAATGATTAAAACTTTGTGTATTCTTGAATTTGTATACTACCCGTGCAATCAAGCGCGTTCGTCAGTATTATTGAATGTTGCTCTTTTGCTTTTTATTTTATTTGAGCTGCCAAATATACCACTCTAACTGCATAGCATAACCAGTGTGATTTCATGATACACTGCATCCAAGTACTAGCTCAATCCCACCTGGGCACGAGTAAACCCTTAGTACAAGGGTCTAGTTCATAATCAAGCATGATGGTGGTGATGATGATGATTATGTGATCAATTGATTGCAAAATGCTAAAATTGGAAGATATCCCATCCCTATTTATAAAATATTTGAAATATAACGAGCGTCCTGCTTGGCTACAATGCTGCAGTGCTGCAGGACAGAGACGCGACTCGCACTGAATCGTCGAAATTAAAATATTTTATAAACAGAGCAAC
The DNA here is from genome assembly GCA_029948255.1 of Telmatactis stephensoni. Classification (NCBI taxonomy): domain Eukaryota; kingdom Metazoa; phylum Cnidaria; class Anthozoa; order Actiniaria; family Isophelliidae; genus Telmatactis; species Telmatactis stephensoni. Next base: position 144,554 of record JALIZF010001919.1, on the reverse strand, counting down.
ATAATAGATCGCTTTGTCTCTGTATTATGATATAAGCACTCTGGACGACGAAGAGCACGCGAGAAATAACAGAAACATGCACTCATCTAAACTTCGTACGCGTGTCCCTAAGCTTGTTTTCCCTTTGTTCCACGTCTTGCATCGTATTTATATTACAGTACAGAGACATGCGCGCGCGTTTTAAATTACTGTTATGAAGCATCCTAAGTTGATCATCTTTCTCTTTCTAGAACCATGCTAGTTCCTGGCCATTCCAAAAACCCGTGGAGCGATCAGACGCACCTGATTACTATGACCACATAAAGTATCCTATGGGTAAGAACATCTCCACCTGCACCACCTCCGGCCATGGAACGCATTTCTTATGACTGTGAAAACGGCATGGTTATGACAAGAATTTAAACAAGCACGGCACTGACACGGACACAGAACAACGTGGTCCGTTTCTACTCAAGTGCCATCCTAGCCTCCTTCGCAGACATCTCTTGTTTCCTCTCGTTTGGGTTTTGGGCTTCCTGTGTTCAAAAATGAGAAGAGGGCTGCCTAGTCCCTCTCTATCAACAACACAGGAAACCCGAAAAAAATTCTGGAATCACAAAGGGACGCCTGCGGAGGAGGCTAGTGTCATCCTTACTACGACGTTGTCTCGACCTTGTAGTTTGAAATAACCGTTGGGTGGGGTTCTAATGGAGTCAGAGGCTAGAGATTGCACCGAAAGATAAGTCAGTTTCGGTTGAACGGAGTCACTGACAATGAACATCACCCGTGATCTTGACCTAACCTCACAACACATTGTTTATCACTAATGGTGGTCGTATATTAGAAGTTTCGTTGTGTTGCTTTGATTAGTTTTTGTGTGTGCTCTGTGTAAAGAATGGTTGTCATGGGAAAGGTTTCAGCCCTGGACGAAAATGCTTCTTGTCGTCCAGGATACAAGACTCTTGTTATCATCTCAACCGTAGCCTCCTTCGCAGACGTTTTTATGCTCGTCACGCAACGCTAATCCTACCACGTAACGTCACGTCGTGCGAACGAGGCTATCTCAACCGAAACTCATCCTTTGACGGACCCTTGTAAATGCACCCTAAGTAGAATAATAGTCTACTGTATGCAGCCACATAAATCCTGCTCTTGCCTTTCAGATCTGAAAACAATGACGGAAAGACTAAAAAATGGCTACTATAGTTCCAAGAAGCTGTTTATCGCTGATATCAGACGAATCTTCCAAAACTGCCGCACCTACAACTCGCCGGACACAGAGTACTACAAATGCGCCAACATTGTAGAACGATTTTTTCTTAGCAAGATCAAAGATTCGAAATAAAAGGCGATTTATGATGGCTTTAATGGCCAATAAAATGCTGCCTTATCGGCCGTTTTCACTTAGCTCTGGCTATCCCCACACTGCCGAACAGGTGTCGACTTACTTTGGTGTAGTTGTTGAGCTTGCAAACTTTAATGAAAACATATATTAATTTATTCTGTCAGTAAATATAATTTTATCGAACAAAAATAAGCTAAAATAGAGAATGTATTATTGAAGGCCTCTTGTTTGTTAGAATTCGTACTTATAAATGCGTAGGTGATTGAAAAGGAAGAAGAAAGTTTAAGTATGGAATGAAGGGAATAACGAAAGGGAAGAAAAAAAGGAAAATGGAGAAAATAGAAAAAATGAAAAAGAATTGGTTATTTCAATCTGCTGTGACCAGGATTCGAACCTGGGTTATTGCGACCACAACGCAATGTCCTAACCTCTAGACGATCACGGTTTGACCACCAGAACATTTGGTGAAGGGACTAGCCTCCTCTAGCTATATATATGCAAACGCTCCTTTGTATCGTCACGCAAGGCTGTCGTGACGACACAAAGGAGCGGCTGCATATATAGGAGGCTATATATATGCTAGCTGGCAAATGGATTTTTTTTAATTTCTGGCTGGGAATTTTCAATTTGTACCCAATGCTGGGACCGGCTTGGAGCGAAGGTTGCATTGCTAGCTGGGAAATGTTTGATTTGCGTACTATGCTGGAGCGGACGTTTCGCCGCTAGCTGAGAACTTTTCTTGTATTGTATGCTGGGAGCGGATATTTGTTACCATAGCTGTGATTATCAAGTCCTATCAAATGACCTCAACCTGAAGTGTTATTTGATTTCATCACAGAAGAGGATTTTAGCATGTCTTTCATCTAACATGTATGTTGACAGCTGTCCTGTACTGTGAGCTGGATTTGATTGGTGCAACCTCACTGACTGGTACCGGCCGGTACCTCCGTCCGAAGCGCAAAGAATCAGTGCTGTTTTAAAACTTGACTGTGCAGTCATTCGGCTCTGTAGGGTATAGTTTTATAGCAAAAGCGGCTTAAAAATCAGGATTTTCCTCTTTGATTAGTTGGTAGTATATGTTCTAAGATACAAAGTATAGTACTACGTGGAAATCTTCCAGTTAGTCCGGGAGTTCATCCATTCTGGGCAACTGAGTGCCCGCACTTTGCTTTGTTGACCTCTAAGGGTTATATCAAAACGGTGTATAAACACAGGACCTGGACACTGAGTAGTTGCTGCCTTCTGCTTGACGAAGTGTTGAAAATGCTTACACTCACAAAGGTAAGTCATAAACTACTATATTGGCCACTAAATGTAAGTTTTCAGTACTAGCTATTTTAAATCGCCTCACCAATTTGCAGATATTAACAAATTCTGCTATTTCTTTAGATCGGCTGTTTGTGTCCCGTTTATATTTGCTATTCGTGTAATTTTAAGGTAAGATAATTGTGAATTATGTACACTGATGTACTTTTGAGGTATAAAGTTAAGAGCGCTATTACGTGCGTTTGCTGGGACTGATTGAAGGGTGTGTACAACTTTACCGCCTACTTTGTCAAAAGCATAGATCACCAAAATCATAATTCTAATTTCATTATAAAACACAAATAGGTATTGTTCAGTATAGGGAGCTTTGTAATGTTCATGTTGTGTAGAACAATATTCTCGATTTTTCTCGGAACGAAATCGTTGTTGTATCGTGTATATGGTAGTTCTCAAGAAAACGTACTTGATTGGCAGCTGCTCGTTATATTATATGACTGAGCGACTGATGTACTGACAAATTATCTTGCAATTTGAGCGTTATTATTAAAACTAGGTTTGACTGTAAAATGTTTTTCTCAAATAGTAAAAGTGATTAAATTTTTAATACCGGTCCTGGCAGACAAGGCCAAAATAAAGCTTGCTTGTGATTTTAACGTAGTTCAGATCTGTCAGCGAGTTGTAAAATTATCGGCGTCCACATTTTTACACGCATGTTGCGTTAACTTTGCGTGATCATCTCAAAAGCTAACGACATCAACCTAATGAATAAGTTTCTGATATTATCCTCGATTTCCTTTTACTCAAACGTTTTGTGTGAGTTCATTTGACGAAAGCATTTATGTCTGTTATGCTACAAGGTCTAGAAGACAAAATAAGACTTCTGGCCACGATAAACTGAATGGCAATCTACACAAACTAAAAGTACATTTGACCAAGGACTTGATTTTAACTGACTCTTCTTCGCTGGAAATTATCTGGAATCGCTCATATGTCAACGTCTTTTGTACCACAAGGTGTACACTTACAACTGACCAATAGAGATCTGTCAATCACTGGAGGATTAGCTAGTTACACTGATCGAAAATTAAAAGACTGTCACTTTCGATTATTAATCGAATGTTGCATACACCCAATTGACATCTATTTATTGTTCCAGAGCGTGTCTAGAGCATGGTTTTCTAAATCTCATATAGAAGGAATTTAAGGAAGGGAAGGCAAAGCTTTAATTTTAAGACATCATTACAAATAAAACGATTTGCTGGAAATGGGCCCGGGGGGGGGGGGGGGGGGGGGAACTCCCTTATAAAAGGGGGCGGGGGTCCTCGTAGGAAATTCTGAAAAGGACCCCTAAAAGGGGCCTCCTAAGAGGGACCAATCAATAACTTGTCATTTTGGTCCGGTTTCTCGATGTTTACTTTGATCAAGGGCACTAGAACCCTGAAATTGAGTTTTTTTGGTGTAGAGGCGACTTAGTTCAATTTATCAGTTAATCAATAACAACTGTTGCGACGGCGTTGGCTGGTACAGGCGGTACAGCGGTAAACAATCGTAGTAAACTGTTCGTTGGATCGTTGAGCGGTAAAAAAAGAAGCAATTGAAGGCTTATAAGCAGCAAATTAAGGCTAGGCTCAGATTTCAGCCGTCAGGGATTCGTGCGCATGGGGAGAGTATCGCGGGCGCACGAAACCCCGACGGCTGAAATGTGAGCCTAGCTTAGGGCCGTCTTTATATACCCTGAAAGGGACCACAAAACTCAGTTGATGGGAATTCTCGTCATTTTCACCCTATAAAGCGGGACCAAAACACTGATTTAAAACCCTAAAAGGGACGACGAGGACCCCCGCCCCCTTTTATAACTGGTCACTGAAGAGTGAATGCAGATATCGATTGAGTAACTCGCTAGTTCGTAGTTGCTAGTTGCTAGTTGTTATAGACCGGGATTGTTACATTTTAAATAAAGAAATAAAAAATAAGATTTAAGCAATAGAATGGATTATCTTCTATTGAAGAACGATCAAGTTGTGTTATTTCCCGATCAAAACTAAAATTCTCAAAACTTATGCAAATATAAGCCAATCACATTTGTCGTACTTTTTGAGTAATGAGCTGAGTACGACTCAAAAAGCGGTGTTTTTGAGAATTTATAATTGACAATGGCTCGAAAATAGACGAAAAGGCTAAATATGACTTGCAGTTCTTCAAGATTTGGAAATGTTTACGTGCTTTCGATGAATCAAGTAACATTATAGTGAATTGAAAGCCGTGTTTCAGTTGGTTTGAAAAAGTTGAGGTTTAAAAGAGGTTTACAGAATGAGGATTTTTCTGGTAAACGAGAAGCTGTTAACTTGCATAATTGAATTATCTGTTGGCTGTTCATCGATAGCTTGTGTTAAAACATCTCTACACTGGCGTAGTTTTTACGAAGGATCCAGATGAACAAGTTGTCTCCGGAGGCAACGGTCAGTTTTGGAAATCTTCGCCTGTCTTTGTAAGTAAAGAAACCTGAAAATTTTATTCAATGAAAAATAATCCTAATTCATTATTTAAACTAATCTAGGGCAAAACGAAAATTCCTGATGTGCATGAATCCTATCTAGTTCCTTCAGGTTTTTCCTGTAACTCCTATAACAAACTACAATTTGACTGGATTAATTTAGACGGCGCAGTTGTTTGAAAGTACATGCTCATTCGAGTCATTACACTTTTTATATTGCTATATTCTCCGACCATGAAGCTCAGTTTTTAAATTTAAACGAGACTGGAAAGGTGGAAAGTCTTTTGTAGTTTAATTATAAGTTTTGGTTTTCCTTTACTAAAGTAAAATTTGTGGACTGATATATATACTCATTCGTCAGAAAAACCATGTCTTTACCGGTGAAATAGAGCATAGATTTTGGTGGTCTCTAGCTCAGCCAATCTCAGCCAATTGACCATGATCCTTTAGCCTTTAAGCAATAGAAGATAGTTTCTATGACTCTACCGGTGAAATAGAGCACGCGTGATGTTGGGAGAAACACGAGAAAAGTTTGAAAATCACGAGCCGTAGGCGAGTGATTTTCAAACTTTTTCGAGTGTTTCTCCCAACATCACAAGTGCTCTATTTCACCGGTAGAGTCATAGAAATCTATCTTCTATTGCTTTTATGATATAGCAAGAGGTATTTTAAGAACGATCAAATTGTGTTATTTTCTGATCAAAACTAAAATTCTCAAAACTTGCGCAAATGTAAGCCAATCACATTTGTCGTACTATTGACTAATCAGTGTGACTCAAAGCGGCGTTTTTTACAAAACAGTTTGACAACTTTCATTGAAAGAATTCAGCAAAAAATATGTTGAAAAGGGAGTTTTCTGTTTTTATAATGGAACAATGACTCAAAAATAGACGGAAAGGCTAAATATAACTTACAGTTCTTCAAGATTTGGAAATGTTTAATACTTGCTTTCGACGAATCAAGCAGCATTCGCTATGGTGAATTGAAAGCCGTGTTTTCGGTTGGAAAAAGCTGAAGTTTGAAAGAGACTTACAGGATAAGGATTTTGCTGGTAAATGAGAAGCTGTTGATTTGAATTATCTGTTGGTCGACACCGATAGCTTGTGTCAAAACATCTCTACACTGGCGTAGTTGGTTCATACGAAGGATGATTGAACAAGTTGTCTCGTGGCGACAGTCAGTTTTGGAAATCTTCGTCTCTCTTTGTAAGTAAGAAACAAAACTTTGTTCAATGAAAAATAACTATTATTGATCGAAACTAATCTGGGAGAAAAAACAATGTCCTATGTTGTGAATTCTATTTCCTTAAATTTGATTTATTCTGGCGTCGTTGGCAAGTTCATGCTCAACCAAGTCATTTTCTATGAATGTTTAAGCTTACGTTTATTGTTGTCCGACCACGAGGCTTAGTTTGTAAATTTAAACGATAATTGGAATGATGGAAAGTGTTTTCTGGTTTATTTCTAAGTTTTGGTCCCCTAATTAAAGTGAAATTTGTAAATAGACGTTTTGGTATAATCATTCGTCAGAAAACCATGTCTTTACCGGTGAAATAGAGCATAGATTTTGGTGGTCTCTCAGCCAATCAGAACGTGTGTTATAATTGAGCTATATTATAAAAAACAATAGATTGCTATGACGTCATAGTGACAATTTGGTATGTATAAAGGACCCCCTATGAAAAATCCTGGATACGCCCCTGCAAAAATGTCTGATTTTTAAGGAGGAACGAACGAAAATTAGAAAATTAGGCACCTTTAGAAATACAGTACCCTTCCGTTTACCTTTGATGATTATAATACAGTACTGTTGTGACGATATTTCCATAATTAACTTAGTTTTAAATAATGTAGCTTAATGAATCAATAAAATAATTAAGTTTATTTTTTCACGAAAAAATGTAAACACATCTTGTATATGTACTGTTCTCGCGGCTTTGGCGGCTCGCTCTCGGACAAGACGCTGAGAGCACAGTTATGTGAAAGAAAGAGATAACCTTACGAACGAGAAGGCTAGTACATTGAAGGAGCAGTCTCACTCAGAAACCCAGTATTAGCTAGTTCAAGCAACAGACTCAATCAGAGTCCCAATATTATTTACAGTCAAGTGTTGTAAAGGGAAATTCAGATTCAAGAAAGTCAAGTCCCGTGATATACAGTTTGTTACAGTCTAAGATGTGAAGAGCGAGGATTCAATGCAGAAACCTAAACCTTGGAGCAAGAACAAGTTCCAACCAAGTTTAGAAGTAAAGAATCCAACTGACTAGAGCAAACCGAGTGAAACAAAGGAGACAAAGTCAAATTTTAACAGACCTTGACAAGCCGCTTCTACAACTTTAAGTAAGAACTGTGAACTCATTTGACACATTTGTCTAAAGTCGCTGCGCTCGTGATTCCACTTGAGTACTTTGAACATTTTATGACGTCAAGAGTGTGTCAATAAGAGGACAGACAACTCAAAAACATCTTCAATTTGTTAAATTTCGCTTTTCATAATTAAAATTTAGTGCGAGCCCGTTCTGTTAGCATGTGAAAAGAACACAAACGCCACAAAAAAAAAAAAAAAAAAAAAAAAAAAAAAAAAAAAAAAAAAAAAAAAAAAAAAAACCGAGAAGAAATATACAATCACCTTTGTTTTTATTGCACATTGTCTTATAGATTGATCAAAATCGTACAAACATGTACAATGTCGATAAATGCCCTGAGCACAAAATGTTACGTCCTTTATTGCCATTATTCAATTAATATTGCATTGCGCAATTGAGTTTGTACATTTTCACGGTTTTAAAACTGTCATAACTCTATAATGATAAATCGCGGATTTAATGATATTAAGTTTCGGTCGAGTTGGAAACTACTCAGTCAAAATGCTAGATCCACCCCTCAATTCTGCTGTTTGAGCACAGGTCAGTATATGGAGGGAGAAAAATTCAAATTGCTAAAACTCCCTCAAATGAGCACCAAACGGCTTGAAACTTCACAGAAATACACAGAAAAACAAGCACAACAGCATTATGAGTTCAAATTGTTTCTTTATTCAAAATATATTTTTCAGAAAATCGTTCGTGAAATCCATAGATTTTATATACAGATGCACAGCTTGGGCTACCTGTGGTTTGAGCAGCCTGTTAGCTTTAATTATCTTTTTTTAATTACTGGATACAATACAGTGATTATATTTGTACACCCATATTATATTATTCACACACAATATGTGTGTGTGTGATTATTGGAATTATACGCTGATTTTGTTTTGTCAGGAAACCCGGCAAATGTAGTATTTAAGAAAGTCTTGGACAAAATGAAATCTCTTCTCTGAATCAAAGGCTTGAGCACTCACTGTGCAGTACTGGTGAGGTTTGTTGTGAAAGACTTAGGCTTATAACGTACCTGGTTAGGGTAAGCTGCTAAAATTAATTTTATTATTATATTTAGGTACATTTTTAAATGGGGTTTAGTGAGGGTCAAACTGATGGGGCTTCCCTGGGTCTACATCCCCCCCCGGGGGGGGGGGACAGTGTGTGACATTGACCTTCCAAGGAATGATATCTGCTTTTGTTTTTGAAAGTTATTGGAGGTATACTCATAAATTTTTTGAAGAGTAGAAACAAGAGAATAAAAATGCCTATATACAGAATACAAAATTGATACCCAATACATATGACCTAAACTACGTGTGGGATGCATTTGGTGCACTCGTATGGTTTACTGCGTATGTTTCTGACATGAACTGCCATAATTCAACAACACAAATTTCTCTGTTTTAGACATTAATGAAATTTGTATTTTCGAAAACCTCACCAATGTAAAAATAAGTCATTTATCGGCCTTCAGCTCGTGGTTATGTGTATATTCACTATAAACCCCTCGCTTCAGGCCGATAACCCTCACATATACAACTTAGTATATATATACCAAATGAAATTCCCATTCATAAGCTATAACCGAATATATACCACTTATTACATATTGTCTTGTGTAATACGGGCCCCCCGGGGGGGGGGAACTCCTATATATAAGAGGATGGGGATGCTCGTCGGAAATTTTGAAGGTACGACGAGCATCCCCGTCCATTTACGATCGGAGTCCCCCCCCCCCCGGATACGGGCCCGCTGATATTTTACGATCGAGTCGTCGCGCCGAGCCTTTAGTCCAGGCAAATTCGAGCGATGAGTAAAATGTCAGCCCATAATATACGAGAAAATAGCCGATAAAGGATTTATCACATAACTGCTTCTTTTAGTTTCCCCTGTTTTCCAATTGTTCTATGTAAAAATACGTGGGCAAACCAGTTTTCAACTATGTAAGACGGCACGTAATACGGCCTCATATTTGCTTATAGTTCTCTCATCCGTCAAATTACGTCATAGTTATATACTCAAAGGATAGGTTTAGTAAAACCTAGCTAAGTTCCATAATCTAACGCATCCGCATATTGCAACGACAGTTTCCGACCTATGATCTCGTGTAACCGCTTCAACCCTACAATCCGGAAGAGGAAGAACTCAAATCTGAAATGATATTAACCAAACTATCTCAGCTATGGGCTTCCAACCATCGCTGAAAATAGCCAATAAAGGATTTATCATATCTTCTTTTAGTTTCCCCTTCCAATTGTTCTATGTAAAAATACGTGGACAAACCAGTTTTCAACTATGTAATACGGCACGTAATACGGCCTCATATTTGCTTATAGTTCTCTCATCCGTGGTCAAATTACGTCATAGTTATATACACAAAGGATAGATAATCTAACGCATCCGCATATTGCAACGACAGTTTCCGACCTATGATCTCGTGTAACCGCTTCAACCCTACAATCCGGAAGAGGAAGAACTCAAATCTGAAATGATATTAACCAAACTATCTCAGCTATGGGCTTCCAACCATCGCTGAAAATAGCCAATAAAGGATTTATCATATCTTCTTTTAGTTTCCCCTTCCAATTGTTCTATGTAAAAATACGTGGACAAACCAGTTTTCAACTATGTAATACGGCACGTAATACGGCCTCATATTTGCTTATAGTTCTCTCATCCGTGGTCAAATTACGTCATAGTTATATACACAAAGGATAGATAATCTAACGCATCCGCATATTGCAACGACAGTTTCCGACCTATGATCTCGTGTAACCGCTTCAACCCTACAATCCGGAAGAGGAAGAACTCAAATCTGAAATGATATTAACCAAACTATCTCGGCTATGGGCTTCCAACCATCGCTGAAAATAGCCAATACTGAAAGGATTTATCATATCTTCTTTTAGTTTCCCCTTCCAATTGTTCTATGTAAAAATACGTGGACAAACCAGTTTTCAACTATGTAATACGGCACGTAATACGGCCTCATATTTGCTTATAGTTCTCTCATCCGTGGTCAAATTACGTCATAGTTATATACACAAAGGGTAGGTTTACTATATTTTAATACCTAGCTAAGTTCCATAATCTAACGCATCCGCATATTGCAACGACAGTCTCGGACCTATGATCTCGTGTAAGCGCTTCAAACCTACAATCCGGAAGAGGAAGAACTCAAATCTGAAATGATATTAACCAAACTATCTCAGCTATGGGCTTCCAACCATCGCTTATTTGACTAACCAATGACGGCACACATGTACATGTATACACCCAATTCTTAACAAGCTCTAGAATTAATCAATTCCTTTGCCTTCCCTCCCGCCTGCTCAACCGACATCTATAGGAATCTATGCTGATTCTGTATTCGTATTCACTTTTAACTCAAGAACTCAGCTGTTAGATTCCAGTCATACAAACCGTACAAGTATACCACAGAGTTCCGTTTGACCGGTAGTCAGATGGTAACGTAGCCCGTCTGTGATGCATATTGCATGGATTGCTTTTCCTTCCTCACCAACAATACAACACAACTGCACTTTATTGTACCCTCAGTCTAGCTTACTACTACATAGTTATGTAACAGAAAATTAAATGTTTAGGGGTACCAAATTCTTCCTTCATTTCTCAGTTTCTTCGCCACTGTATGTTTGTTACTTTTTTATTTTTCTTTTATTATAAAGCTTCTTCACACTGCATTAAGTGACGTAGGCAGCAGCAACAGCTACTGCTGGTATCCCGAGTGACGCTCAAGTGAGCGAATATCGTTATTCGATTTTTCTTTCAAATAGCAAGAAACTTCAAGTAACTATTACTCAAACCTTTTCACAGTTTTCAACTATTTATTTTTATTCAACGAACAGCAAATATTTCCCCCTTCATTAATCAAAAGTTCTCAGTTACAGATCGATATAACTATAGAACATGTATTTTCTCATGACTGAAAAAATAGTGCGGCATGGTTACAGCAGTCGGTAATTTCGAATGTTCAGTTTTTATAGAGGGATTTCACGGCAGCCATGTTTGTGGGCAAGTACGATAGAAAGTTTTTGGATTTATAACAAATTAAGATTTCACTTCTCTTCGGAAAAAAGCTCTATTATTTTGACCACAAACATGGCTGCCGTGAAATTCACAGCACAGCGTGGTAAGTTTTACACTCGTACGAAATCTGCTTATGAACTGAGACATGTTGAACTTTTGAAATACCCGCTTGCCTCTGTTTAAATAGTTTGATTTGTTAAAATAACGAAAATAAAAGTTAAAATGTTTTAACGTTTTAAATTAAAATAAAAAGGAACAATATATGACAATATATGAACAATATATAAATCATCGTCCGTTTATTTGATAAGTGACTTCAGATTCCTCTGCACAAAGAGTTCATGGAGTTCTCGTTAATCCAAAATATTGATCAGTTTTCAGAGGATTTACCATGATTTATCTCAAAAATTATTCCCTTTAACGTGCAATTTCTTATTTCATTGAGTTTAAGTGTAAAATTCCTTTAAGTCACATATAATTAAATATACCTTATGAGTGAAACGACTTTACTTTAGTGCTAAGTAACGCGTGCTCTTTGAGTTGCGAAACGGGGGCCAGAGGGAGTCAGAGGGAGTCAGAGGGATCAACAAACAAACACCAAGAATTGCTGGGTTTCATCCATTCCTTCGGGAATCAAAAGACAATGAGGCAGTAGCCATGTTGGATGAACAAACAAGACATGCTAATGTCGATGCTAATGAGAAATCTTTTGTTGAAGTTCATCCAAGATGGCTGCCATGACGTCACACGCAACACAACAATATCTGTACACAACTTCAACGTTTAAGTTATTCCAGCTAATAGTTAGCCGCAGTCTTTGGGATTTAGCGTCAGTCCAGACTTGAAGTGGGGAGAAAAAAAATTAGAAACTCAAAATTCATCCGAAAATGAAAAAAAAAAAAAGGGAGAGAATACCATTTCCCATTCACAGTTCATGTAGTCTCTCGCAAACTTTCAAGACAGTCAAACAGTGAGATCAAGTTCTGATATAGATTGAAAGCTTCGTTGAATGACACTAAATCTTGATCGAGGACATAAGGTTTTCTTCAAAAATTGCGATGAGGAGCATAATACTGAATCCCAAAATCATGCCGATGTTTTGAAGAATAAATGTCACAAGTGTATCATTCTGCAGAGATTCGCTGTGCATCAGGTCTGGTAACTGGAAAACAAAACAACAAGTTAGGCTAAGTCCAACCTAATCCTTATAAATTTTAAAACGCATCATTTTTAGCTAAGGATAGGGCAATTTTCCCGCACCAAAACAGTTTCGCCTTTTCTTTTGTATAACACGACCTCTTAGTATATGAAAAACTGAGAAAAAGATGCATTTTTCAGTTTATTCTGATTTGTTCAAGTTCTGATTTGTTCAACCGAGAAAAAAGATGCATTTTCAGTTTATTCTGATTTGTTCAAGTTGTGACTTGTTCAACCGAGAAAAAAGATGCATTTTTCAGTTTATTCTGATTTGTTCAACCGAGAAAAAAGATGCATTTTTCAGTTTATTCTGATTTGTTCAAGATAGTTTACGTGCACTCCAATCGGGATAAAATTAAAAAAACGCATCTTTCTCGGCTTCTGTGCTAAAAAAGAAGAGAAAACGCCGTTTCACTGTAGACAATATTCTTTAACTAGTATTCTCAAGTTAATGCGGATGATGGCATATTGAATTCCCAGCACAGCCAAGGCAAAGGATTTTCCTCAGGAGTCTAACAAAGAAATTTATTGTTCTTTCTTACCATATCAACCAAAGCCACATAGAGAAACATGCCTCCAGCGATTGCAAAGATCCAAAGTCTGACGTCCAGTTGCTGACCGATGAGTATACCAATGATCAGACCAATGTAACATGAACAGGCTGATAAGAAATTGGCTAGCAAAGCTTTCTTGACGCTCATACCAGCTGTGAGAAGTACTGCAAAATCACCTGTTGAAGGACGAACAGTATTATTTTCTGTTGATAACAATGTTTAATTTTACGAAGAAGAAGACATAACAATAAATACATCAACTACAACAACAGCAGAAACAGCAGCCACCACCACCACCACAACGAAAGTTGTCTAGTGTAAATCACTTTAACCAGTTATAAATGTGCCAAAAATTAACCACAACCCTTCCCAACCAATCTGACATTTTCCCACAAACAAACAAATATATCCAAGACATTAACTCATGTGCATCCATACCTAGCTCGTGAGGCAATTCGTGACAGAATACAGCAATCGATGTACTTATTCCTCCTGATAAACCAGAAGATCCTCCTTCAGAAAATGCTGCACCTATGGCCAGACCATCGCTTATATTGTGAATTGTATCTCCAATGATTATCATCCAGGCCACTGTAGATATGCCTTTAGCAATTTTGCGATCTTGGAATTCATCTCCACTGAATACAGATCGTCTTGAGAGGGACTGTTTTAGAGATGGCTTTTTACCTGAACCTCTCTTTTTGGGAGGAAGGGCGTTGTCGTCTGGCTTGGCGTTCTGCAGAAAATCAAGAATTTTGTTAAAGAATTACTATCAACCAAAGTCCTTTGGGCGCAAGATGCATTACGGCAACCATTTTCGGTATACCAAAAATGGGGGAGTAATTGTTCAGATCAGTTGTGGAGGTGTAAAATGTCCAAGTTTCCGAATGAAAACAAAAACGTGCGCGCGCAAAGAACTGTGGTTGGCAGTAATTCTTTAAAATCAGAAACAAGGGCTTTACACAGAATGCTTCTTGAATAGGTACACTTTGTTTTGTAGAGTGCAATTGTTCACAAGTAAATTTGCCCAAAATCAAATATCTACACAATCAGTAAACGACACACTATTACGTATTTGCTCAAGCTGGTTTAATATTAAGGAACTCATCAAGTTATTGCATATTTTTAATTTAGACTTCCGAATTCAGTGAGATAATACTGTACATTGGGCAAGCCTTGAATAAAATGCAAAATAATGTCCAGTTAAATTAGTACTTTATGTACAAGTTACATCAAATAAATTACAGTTTTTACTTTGAAATAAAACTTGTGGTAAATGCAATGATCAAATATTTTAACAGTAATTTATAAAGATTTCACTTAAAAGGATAAATTCCTTTGCACTTTCATAAGTTAAACCTACCTCTAAACAACTCACTTCTTCACTCTCAGACTCAGATTGAGTGTAATTTTCAAAAACTTGCGCACAACTGTGAAATGATGGGCTATGGCAACGTGGACCTTGAGACTTTGGTTAGAAATGGAAGAGGTTTAAGGCATTTAGATTAATTGAGCATGCAGTTATCAATGTTAGCAAGACCATGGCTTGCAAATATCATTTAATTTACAAATTAATATACAATGTATACAGAAGTATTTTTGGCTGTGTTCTCGTCACAGCATTTAACTGTAGTCATCTTACTCCAAACAATGGTTGTCAACATAGTAACCATTGTTAAAGGGAATTAACTATTTAATAGTTATATGTTCTGATGAGATCACTGCCACTATCAGTTTCAAGACTTATTCTGGTTATAATTTTTGGAAAGGAAACTTTAAATCAAACTGTGCTGTATCAATATAAATTTAAGCTTTCTTATGTTTTTGTTGCTGTTTAATACAAGTAAAGATGTTTTGGTGTTGCTGTGACACCACTGCCAAGCGTATTAAACTTCATATTACTATGTATTTCAAAACCTTTACTGAATGGATCTAGATTTTGTTTTTAACAATTTACAATATTTTAGTGACACTTTTATAACATATACTGAGCTGTGAAACGTTTTATTAAATAACTATGATAAAGCGCATGCTCTCATTGGCTAAAGGACGTGTATACTACCAACTTTAAATCTGCACACAGCATGGGACAAACCTTTCCCAGTCCCGTGTTCACTTTTTTTCAAGAGAAAAATGGATAAAACTCTCCCAAATTTCGATTTTGGGTTTGAAAATTTTCTGTTTCAACAATGAGACGGGGAAAGTCGAGCAAAACAAAGCAACAATAATGATCAAGAACCGCAACATTCCACTGGACTCACTGGCTGCGTTCTGACACAAATGTACAGCAAGCACCCCTTGACAACAAACACTCTGTCCCCAAGGTGGCCATTGTGGAGAGGTTTGACTGCATAATTTTTATAGTTATTTCTTATTTCAATCTTATGCTCAACACTCATTCAAATCAAAACACTCTCAAATAAACTCACCACATTTGTCAAAATGATGTCACCATTTTCCTGAGGCAATTTGTCTGGGTCATTTCCAATACTTTGTGGCATTCCTTCATGGTGTTCAAAATTTGAACAAGCCTTTTTCTTGTAGCTCATATGATGACTTGATGGCCCAGGTATCTAGCCAGTTATTGACAGAAATTTCACCACATCAGAAAGAATTCAAAGATAAAAATTGGTCTCAAGAAGTGGGAAGGAGAATGGGAAAGAAAAAAGGGAAAGGAAAGAAAAGAAGGAAGAGAGAATGTGAAAAGGGAAAGAAAAGAAGAAAGGGAATTGAAAAAGAAAGATGGTATATGTAAGTGCGAAGGAAGAGTATGATCTGACAAGAAGGTAATGTAGGGGAGAAAATAGAATGGAAGGAAAGAGAAAACTATGGAAAAAGATGAAAGAATAGGAGAGAAGGAGCAATGGGGTGCATCCAAATCAGTATACTCTGTAAATGCTAACCTCAAGGTCAACATGACTGTGCGTATGCTTGTGTTTTAGCCCAAAATGCATCAAAACTTCAAAGAGGTAAAACACATAGAGAGATGCCAGGACCACAAGACCTTTGAATATGAATGGACTGATTTCATTATGTGAATGCTCTCCTTCACTGTGTGCATGAAGACCAAAAGCCTTGAAATCAAAAATAACATTCAATTATAAGAATTTACCAAAAGTAAGAGTCCAATAAAAATACTAGTTGGAGGTTTATTTACAAATTAAAACAATAATCATCAAAAGGGTAACATAATTACCTATAGAATCAGTATTAATATTGAAATGAAGGTGGTTTTGCAGTTGTTTTTCATTGATATGCTTTCACTTTTATTATTGTAGGAGTTGAAAAACCTATCCTAGACTGATGTCCTAGAATTACAGTCATCTCGCCCGGCCCCAACCATCTCGAAGAACATTCTTGATGGCTTAAGATTCAAGTCATGCAAGAAAAAACTTGAAAACTTATTTCTTTCTTCTTATAAGCAAAAGCAAGAGATAGTAGACAACAACCTTTGCATTAACCAATTACTGATAAATGTAAAAGCTAAATAATTATTATAGCTCACATGGGGTATGAGATGAAGAACGGCATCACCAGCCAAAGTCCCAACAGCAAGAGCCACAAGAAGAGCAAGAACTTTTCTATACATGGCTTTGCCTACAAATGGGATTGTTGCTACTCCAAGAAGAGACACTAAGCTGATGATGGTAACTGCCAGGAAGCCATAACCCCAGACTACAGAAAAATAGAAGAACACATTATCAGGAACTGAACAAATAACTGACCAAGCATCAGAATGATAATAAGACAATGACATGCAACGAAGGATGGATGGACAGACCAACCAACTGATGATGGACCAGCAACTGCTGACTTGTAATAACTGACAATGACTGACTGGCAACAGCTGACTGGCAATGACTGACTGGCTTGCAGTGAACAATTCAACTGGCAATGACATATTGGCAACAACTGACTGGCAACAACATTAGAAACAACTGACTGGCAATGGCTGACTGGCAACAACTGACTGGCAACAACTTATTGGAAACAACTTTTTAGAAACAACTGACTGGAAATGGCTAACTGGCAACAACTGACTAGCAACAACTAACTGGCAACAACTTATTGGAAACAACTGTCTGGCAACAACTTATTGGAAACAACAGACTGGCAACAACTGACTGGCAACAACTTATTGGAAACAACTGACTGGCAATCGCTAACTGCCAACAACTGACTGGCAATGACCAATTGAAAATGGCTGGCAGTGACTGACTAGCAATACTGTATACCAACTGGCAATGGCTGACAGGCAAAGCAGTGGCTGATCAGATGAATTGCAATGGCTTACCGGCAATAATAGACTGGCAATGGCTGACTGGCAATATGCCAACTTGCAATGACTGACAGGCAATGGCTGAACTGAGTTAAAATACATGTATGACCTATAATGACTGACAGACAATTTACTTACTTTTAGCCTGGTCCTTTCCCTTGTCTGAGGTTGGTGTTGTCTTTTTACTACAAGCACCATTCTGCACTTGTTGGATAAAGGCTGGACATAATTCTTTGAAGGATTCTTGGCTTGCTCCCACTTCATGATCAATATCAAACACTGTCATCAAGGAATCCAAGGAAAAACACTGAAAGAAATAAACATTATATTTAAAAAAGTGAATCTCTTTTGATATGAAATTAAAAAGCTATGATGAATTAATGTATATGATGGATGTTTGACTGTGCAAAAGACTGTCACAACCATCACTACTAGTGCATTAGCTATGAAAATGCTATGAAATTTCAACAAATATTCAAAGGGTTTTCATAGGACTCCCCTGTGAAAATGTTCCATAGGCCTGTGAAACAAAAACGTGTCATGTTTCATAGCCATCTTTCATGGGAAAATCCTATGAAATAACAAAATAGGAGGCAGCATGGCCGGGTGGTGAGAGCGTTGGTCTCACAATCTGGCGGTCCCAGGTTCAATTCCTGCTCTAGCCACTAGCCGAGACTGAATTTGTTCCAATTTCGATTAGTTCAAATTTAGTTTTTCGGCCATTCTTGTAATATAGCCAACTGGTTTGCCTCCTTGCCAGTTGGGATTCTTAATCCATTTATGTTTGATTTACATGATTTAGTTCGGATTTGTAAATTGAGCTGAAAATTAAGCCCTGTTGAGGGAGTCTCAATCATGTATGTAAGTATAAAGTATGGAAACCTATGAAAATGCTATGAATTACCAAGGTAGGGTATGAAATTGCTATGAAATCATGTCCATGAAATAGCTATGAAATCTGCTGCTATGAAAAAAGTTTCATAGATCATGTTATCTTACTTACTGCAATTTTTCATAGGAACCATAAACACACTGCATGCTGTTTTGTGTTTCAAAGTTTTGGTTGTCCAACACTGAATGAATAAATGAACTTTATTTATACACGGGGTCAAATCACTACTGACAACTTTACAAGTGCTCTCCCTTTGAGCCGTGTAAATTGCTAATTAAAAAAGAAAAAAGAAACCTAATTTACTAAATAAATCTACTTATACTTAAATACGATTATCAAGATTAAAATTACATATAAAAATACATGTCTAATGATTAAAGATTAATTGTTGAAGGATCTTAAAGTGGTGGCCTGTTTTGCTTTAGAAGGGAGACTGTTCCATAAGCAAGCTCCTCAATATATATATACAAAGCTCTTTTTGAGCGCTTCAGTTTGAGGCCTTGGAATGAAAAGATTGTCATTAAATGCCTCTTAAGTTGTGAGAATGTAACGTATTACTTCGAGTAAAATTTCCGTAAAGATGTTCCGGTACATCATTATTAGTTGTTGTAAACATAAAACGTCTCTCCTCTAAAGTCAGCCAGTTTAGATTTTGAAGAATCTGAGTAGATTGAACACTGTAGTAAGCCCCAGTAATTCCGGGCTTCTATGTTTTGTCGTTTTTGGAGGTCTGTAGCGAGACCCTTACCAAAATTACCCCAAACAGCACTACAGTAATCTAGATATGGTAAGATCAACGATTTGTAAATCGTGATCAGCACCTGTTGGGAAAGAAATGGTTTGAGTTGTCTTAGAACACCAAGCAGTTTTGATATTTTAGCTGAAATTTCCGAAATATGTGTTTCCCAGGTGAGTCTTTCATCCAAATGCACACCCAGGCATTTATAGGTCATTACACGCTCAATAACTGTCCTGTCAAGACTAATATCGGGCTCAGCAGTTATATAATGTTGAAACTGCATTTTGCCTATATAAATATGCATTTAGATTTCATGATATTGAGGCTCAGTTTATTACTGTCTAGCCATTTTTTCAGTTCTACCAGATCATGATTCATAGAGGGAAACAGATCATTGTGGTCACTAGAGGCATACTCAGCTGCCTGTTAAGTTGGTGTCATCAGCACATACATACAAGCAACTGATAACAAATTACAATTTGGTAGACCATTAATGTACAGTAAAAATATCAAAGGACCCAGAATGGACCCTTGTGGTACACCACAACTTATATTACTCGAGTACGATACTACATTTAGTAACTACTGTACATTGAGATCTACAATTAGATATTAATTTCTGAATAAGTTCAGGCTCTGACCGTGTTACCCATAACACTCCATTTTCCTCAAAAGTATTTTATGATCGATGGTATCAAATGCCTTTTTAAGATCGATAAAAAGGATGGCATTCGTTAAACCAGGCATTAGAGACGTCAAAGAGTGTCGTTAGAGTTGAGTGGAGAGGCCGAAAGCCTGATTGGAATTAGCCAAGATTTTATGCTCCTCTAGGTAGTTGTACATTTGATTAAACAAAGCTTTTTCAAAAATTTTAGAAATCATGGGCAGAACAGATATAGGTCTGTAGTTTCCTGGATCAGCTCTAGAGCCTTCCTTATAGATCGGGGAAACTCTAGCCTTTTTCCAGTCCCTAGGAAAGCACCCTGTTGCAATAACTCAATTAAGTATATATTACTGTATGTAAGCTAATAAAAATACTGATGTGCGTGCATGAAGTAACTCGCACAGCCTTTATTGCAGTTGACAACCAGTACACAAATATGACTCCATACTTAGTGTAAGCATAAAATAATAAATCATACACAAGCCAATAGATTATAATAGATGTAGCAGATAGAAGTACATTAACAGTGCATGCTTATTGTACTATTTTGTCTCTATTGGCTACATGTACACTGGCATGGATCTCAGTACTTACTGTGGCATTGTGTGGAGCACTTGTTGGTGCAGGTGTACTACTGACAGCTCGTCGTCGTCTTTTGTGATCATGACCATCATGACCCGACTGTCCTGGTGAGCTGGTTGCTGTGGACTTTTTGTTGGCAATACCAAGCTTATTCGTTATCCCCTGAAGATCATCTTCAGTCAAATACTTTTTGTTTTTAAATATCTCATTGATGAAGAAAGTTGAAGCAGGAAGGTTAGAGTGTTTTTCGTGTTCTGTGATGCAGTGACCTTGGACAAGACGATAAATGATGATTGCACATGCTTTTTGAAATTCATCATCATCCAATGCTGAGGAAGAGTCATTGGCCTCATGGCCATGTTCATGCTTGTGGTCATCATCATGGTCTGATTCTGATTCTTTGGCTTCTTTAAAGACACTTTCTGCAGAAAAACACTGAAACAAAATTCTAAATATTAGAAAATATTAGCAATAATAGCCCACTTTCAATATTCTGGCTGAGTGCATGATCATGCACCAAGCAATCCAGGACAACCTGCTCCAGGGAAACAATGGGTAATCCTAATATATTATTTTATTTCCCAAGAGCCTTGTCTTGAATTGCTTTGTGTATGATCACTCAACCATAATATTAAAAGTGGACTATTGAAGATGAGGTATATATAATTTTGGTAATTTTAAAAACATATACACCTTCTAGCTGCTTAAACTAGCAAATTAGATGTAGTTATGAGACCATATATGAACACTATATATTTAAAAGTGCTGTCAATGTTTCATTGCTCATAATGAATACTCAAATATTTTTTGATCTTTTGCAACATTTAAGACTTAGGACAACAAACCCCAAAGGGTATGTTGCATAAATTAAGAGAGTTGTTGGAACCATGTTGATTTCAACCCCTAAAAGGTATGCAGAAATATATACTGATGACTGCATGGTATCTTTTTAAGAAGAGAAGATTATATAAGTTTGTTAAGGTGCAATTGTACTGATATTGCTTAGAGACTGGACAACTTCTTTCTTCTGTTCTGTCATGTCTGTTCAATAAACTGACCCTTACAGGTATGAATTAAGTCATATGTTACATAATTAACTGGCATTTGAGGTAGAACCCCTAAAAGGAAAAGGGAAAACTTGTGTCATTTAATTTATATGTCACCAAATAAATTATTATAGCTCGTTTATCACACTCTTAAAGGTCATGGCTCAAAAAAAACAAGCAAACACTTTTGCTTATTGATACTGTACATTCTTTACCTCCTAAATGGAAAATAGCTAAAATAGCTTCCAATGTTCTTTCAACAAAGAGTATACCATTTAGTATAAATGTTGTGTTTTTAAATGCATCTGTGTACATTTTACAATCTTTTTTGGTTTGGATAGATTAATATTGATTGCATGTATATATATAAGCAAATTAGTTAGCAACACTAGCATTTGATGGGCATAAATATGGGTGTGACTAATTAAATTGTACCAACCTTAATCAGTATTTCAAAATCAATAACAACAACAACAAAAATTAACAATAATAAAATAACAAGCAAAAATGAATATTTTTATAGGTGATGTGCCTTAGCACATTTTACTACTAACATTGTATCTACATTGTATCTAAATTTATTTGTGTGCATTAGGTTGACGTATTTGTTTTAGAGACAATGATATTTGCCCAGCATGACAACTGAGATATTAACTTCTTCAACACCAGGGGCACCCTGCAGAGCTATACATACCATCCAACTACCTAAGTATACACGTAGCATTTAAGACTATAGAAATTCACTTGAAGATTGAATTGACAATAAATGTAATTCTATATAATTTCTGGTTGAGAACTTGAAAGCTCCAATTCTCTTTAACTTACTTACAAATTTAGGGTCTGATCTTTTTGATCAATACTTCCAGGTATTGTTTTTTTTTGTGATCCCCCATTCAAAGATCTAATAATATAATTTGCATAATGTAATCAGCAATTTGCGTCATACCTACGCAATTAAATCACTATTTATTTATATATTTATTTATTTTATTTAAACTTTTATCTATAATAATGTTTTTTTTTGTTCTAACTGCCTAAAATCGTGACTATATTGTGACGAATTACCAATGAATGATAACCATTGTGTGATGGCATCAGACGAATGGCAACAATCTTTGAAATCCGCATGCTCAGTCATCTGAATACGGAAATCATATTTGTTGAAACTAGCACAGTTCTAAAACTTTCCTATTTGTTCACAGTAATGAAACCCAAGCAACAAATTGGTAAAACATTGAAATAAATTTAACTTATAAAACAAACAGAAAACACACTCCATGATCAAGTCAACAAAATGGTCAAACTGGCTGAAGCTTAGCTAACACGTCAGTATATAACCAAACGGCATCATTTAAAATTGGTCGGATTTTAACTCCTATTAGACATAATTAACTTATAAAATTGAAATTCAATTGAGACCAATCGGTAACGTCAATGAAACATTTGAGTCGGAGAAGAAATTCGTCTACTTTGGGATGACTAGCTCATTAAAATATTTCGAAATACCTTTTTCTTGTGTAAATGAGCTCCCAAGGTGACATTAACCTTCTCAAGGATGTGTTCTAGAGCGTGTTGATTGATACCCTTCGACTTTCCGTGAGTAAAATTGTGGACGAGAGTCTCGAACAGTTTGTCGGGAAGCGAAGGGAGCCCGCACGATGAACGGTTCGATTGACCAGAATTCTGTTCAGGCAGCAGGGAATAAACAATCGCAGAAGACTTTGCCGTGAAGTCGGTGGCATTCAGCACGGATGTTACGTCCAGACCGAGACTCTTGGCAGACAAACACTGTAAAGAAAGCAATCAAGAACCTTAGAATACTAGTTATAGGCGAGGAAATAGATCATCGTCCTAATGGCGTATATTGTCTGTGAATGATTTCTCTATAACGACAGTCAATATCGCACGGTACTACTTCAGCCGTGAAACCAAACTGTATATTCTTTGCGTCTTGAAGTTCTTACTTTATTACAGTCTGTTTTTCTTCCTGTCGAGGAACAATTTTCAAACTGCAGCTTCTTTAAGATATCTTGAACGTCGTTATAGTTTAGCTTGCCCGTAGATTTTGCCATGAAGACCAACAGATCGTTGAACTTGTACGGGGTAAGACCACCCTGGACAATAACATTGTATTGTAAAGATAAAAACTGTAAAAACATAAAACAACCGAATAAACCGATTTTATAAGCCATTTCTTGGCTTTAGGTAGATCAGGTCAACAAGTCAGAATCCAAGGCAGAAAATATAGGAATACACAACTGCTCAAACACAGCAAAGCAACTAACTACACGAGGTTCAATAGGTCTTTCAAATATACGAGATGTAGTAAGCTTTGATTGGCTGAAGCATCAGGCGGAACTAACAGTTATGCAGGGTAGTGAATGACAGAATAAATAAGAGCCCTCATCCACGCGAAGTATCAGAAGATAACTCCAGAAAACATAGAAAACATATTGAATTTCTTATATAAATATGAGATATATTTACTAGTTTAGGGTTCTTATCTAAAATTGTATAAATAAACAAGGACATTCTTTGGAAGTTTTTTTTTGCAGGCTTTCTTACGAAAAAGATCACACGAAGAACTAGAGTTACTGCCTAGTGGCCAGCACAATCTCATGCATGGTATTTTAGTTTTTTTCCCGTGCTTTATTTTGGAAACCCATGCAATGTATAGGAATCGGATGATAACCAAATGGAAAGAATAAATGATGGAATGAACATCCTCGGAAACCAAGGCGAAAGGGTAGGGCAAAGGGACGTAAGACGCAGGGCATATGGCGGAGGGCATATGACTACCGTAAAATATTTGGCATGCACAGCTCATGCAATCTCGAGGATATCATTGCTTTTGGGAATGGTTTTACTAGGGTTACGGTCAAATCCATCATCCCCTCCGTCTGAAATCAGTTTTTCTCCGTGTGAAATTTAACTTATTTCCTCTCGGAATAAATGGATCGATAAACACTATAATTATTAGTTTGGTATAATTTAGTAATTAGTAATGTCTGTGCTCCTGATTTCTAATGTAACAAAAAGAAAGAAAGACGGGAAGAGTCTAAAGAATGAAAGAAGGAAGGAAAAACAGAACAAAAAGTAGACACATGACAGGAAAATAAGAAACTGAAAGCCGGAGAAAAGAAATGGGAAAGTGAAAATAATAATCCGCTAAGCATGACAGATTAATTGTTGCTGATATTTGACTTGACATCAACTGATGAGACAGACTGACTACAAAGTTCATCCCTCAGCAAAATCAACATTTGAATTGTTGAATATTTAATATAGAGTATAGAGGTAGTGAGTGGAGTGTGAGTGCCAGCAGATGAAGAACCACTATGTGGATATGCTGCTTTGAAGAGATTATTTATTTAATATTTATTTATTTATTTACGTGAATATTAATATAGCGTTGTACACTTAGCCTAGCAAGCGTGAGGGAAGGCTAAGGAGTTATTAGTCGGGCGGCTAGCCCGACTTTAGTTCTACCTTTTGGTCTTCTGTCACGTCGCGTTTAGTCCTCCCATGATGCTTTACGAACTCGACAACAGGGATCCCATTCATGTCTTACGATAGCCACATCGAACTTCGAGAAGGGAGCGAATGGAAGATATATGTTTACAAGACTTTTATAGAAGATGTCGAAGAAATTACCTGCTATAAAGACGCTCAAATCACATACAAATGCACACACCGTCCGTGATAGACCCACACTAAAAGATGTCTATGAGCGTACATTTCGACCCGGGTTGTTTCAAGGACTGTCTAACATGTTCAACATGTCTACTTGTGTCTGATATGGAAAACAAGCTAAAACGAGTTCTCACTAGTTCACACCAGATCGATGATGATCATAGCAAAAATATTTCAAATGACAATACAAATGACAGTGACAAAAATGAAAGTCACAAAATGCTAAGTGATATTTTTTCGAGAGGGCAATGTTCTGTTACGGGTCATTTTGCGTGTTACTGTTCGAATCGCAGCTCGTCTACGGGCCCAATCAATTCAAGCCAAGATAATAAGTATAAAGTGAGGTCGCACTGAGAATCTCTGCAATATATTTGGTTACCCTATGAAAGAAAATTTTATACTATAAAGCGTCAAATACAGTAGACAATGCGGTATCTTCTGTATCTTTGACCGTGATGCAACTAGCTTTTTAAAATCAGTTAGTTTTATAATCATTGCCGCCAACGCTAGCCGTTTGTGATTGTTTGAAAAATTACTCTTACTCAAAGTGCTAAATATTTTGAACTGTCATAGTGTGTGTTCGACACTGATCCTGGAGAATTATGTTTTGTAGTTCAACCGTTGAAGGTCAACTAGCAATGTTCGTCACACAACGCACAAGAGATAGACAAGAAACATTTCATATATCAGAGAAAGCGGTGTACTTTCGTGAGTTTTAGGGGAACAGTTCTGCTAACGTGGATACACCAGCTGTTTTCTGCTCGCAGCACTTAACTTTCTATGTTAACTTAACTTTCAGCACTTAACTTTCTCACGTCGCAAGTGTTTATCTTCGCGCTGCAAACAACAAACAATTTTACGCTCAAGTAGCCCGACTTCACGCTTCATTAGCGTCTAGTTTAAATTCAAATAGCTTGCGACTGGTCGATTTCGGATGAAATCATTGAATAGATCTAGATTTATTACTGCAGGGCTATATATCAATGTGAGTGTTGATTAATTAGTAACCTTTTTTCACCCAGACACGTTTATTTATATGACCGGTTTCGAATTCCTTAAAGCCATCAATAATGTATCCGAATAAAATGTAAATTGAGGTATAGGAATTTACTATATAAGGCTAGCTTAAGACTTGACACACGTTCTGGAAGTTTTTAGCGCGACTTGATTTAAATCAGTTTCAGTCACATAAACAGGCTTTATGGAAAGACTTCTTTTTCTAAATGCCCTAAACCCAAAGTATAGCTCTTTGACGATCAGTTGAGCCAATAATGATTGCAACAGTCCACTAATTATTTGTAAGTGACTACGTTGGACAGGTGTTACCGTTTGACACTTATAACACAAGTGCAATCATTCAAAATGATCAAAAGTGATAAAAAACACAGTGAACAGTTTTAGTTTGAAAATGAACATCAACACAACTGGCCCACAAACAAATGATTAGTCCAATTACGTCATTCATTGACGATTTATGTATCGGGATAAACATCAAGAGACTGACTACAGGTTAGACAGCACTAATTTTTATATAATGATAATACACTTCACATAGTATAATTATCAGCATACTGTCATGGCCAGTATTGTTGTGATATACGAGTTTCCTTGTGAACCACATTTATATAGTATTTACGTTATACATTTGGAATGCAGACTTTAATCCCATACTCGGACCTCAGGGTAGGAGTAGGGAGGCGATCAACCATATTTCACTTTACGGTTGACTGGGTGAAAAACATGATATTTTAGTCCCTATGCTTACGTATGCGTTTTCATTTGTAACACATATCATAAAAGTGTTTCTGTTCACACGAAAACGACCGTTTTACAGCTCGTTTTAGAGTCGTCCGCAAGTATACGGTTTTGTTTTAAGCTTATAGATCGATTTGTATGTGTTTAGGCCTGTCCCGACACTGAAACACTTCGCTTTGTTGGGCAAGAGTTGGGCAAATATTGATCAACGTTGTGACGTCAGCGTTTTAGAAAGTATACGTCAAGAGAGTCCGCACGAAAACACGTGCCCCTGCGAGCAGAAAGAAGATTCTGCTTGCAGCCGGGGTAGAAAACACGTAAACTGCGTCAGTTATGAAAAGTATGCACGTTGGAGACCGTTTTCGAAAGTAAGCTTAGGGTGATCGTTTTAGTTGTTCTCATGTGGACGGAAGCCTAAACGCATCAAAATGTATGTGTTTTCAAACGAAAACGTGCACGGTCTTTGCCATATACCATATACCCTAAATGTTCTCTTCTCGTTCCTGGAGCGTCGACCATGTTCTGGATTACATGGAGTAAACTTTGCGACCAAATTCTTCTTAGGCCGATAGAGCTGATGGCCTAGAAAGTGATCTTGTCTTTTATTTTTTAATATCCAATGAGAAACAATTACTGTGTCCTATTTCCGGACATGATTCGCGGCAAAGTGTTGTCGGTATCATAGGCCGAGAACGGAAGTGCGAAATGTTTTGTTTCAAGGGATATTTTGTGTTCCCTTTAGAGAACGAGTTAAAATGCGTAAATAAGAGTGTCTTCTACCAGCTGTATAAATGAGTCTTAAATGGCTTGATGGACTAGTTAAAAATCCGTTAGTCTGAACGCAATGCAGAGAAAGTACTTACAGGGGCATTTGCAATATTCACCGAAGTGATTTAAAGTCAAATTCTGTAACTGATAAAGATGGCATTGCCACGCATTCTGCATTCGCCGTTTTCAAAAGCTGATTATTAAACTGGAAAGGCATTATTTTGCTGATTCAGGATTCAAATAATCAGCGAGAGATTTTCCTTTCATTGTTGTGAAGACACTAAAAAGATCTCAAAAGATCCTGACAAGGTTTTTGACAGACACTCGTAAAGTCAAAAGTTTGTTATGAATCTAAGCATGCAGGACAAGATTCAGTATGACTTATAAATTGTCTGAGTTCTTTTACACTTGTATCACTTTAGCAAGACCGGTTTCGGACAAGTAATGACCTGTCCTTCTTCAGTTGCTCTCAGTAGTGAATATATTTGTGCTCGAAGGTGTGCGAGCTGGCAAGAACTGTGATTCAAAGCGCTAGATCAGTCCTCTTTATACAAGTGAGGTGATACCTTGCCGTGATTCAGTTACGCTGTAATGTCCAATGATCCAATTATTTCATTTGCAAATGGTTAGACCTGTACGTCCTCTCGGTCCGTCTCTCCGCACTTCACGACTTGCATGCATTGGAGAGACGTTAAATAAAAGAACCTACATGAAAGTTAGCTATGAAGTCTTGTGAAATTGCTGGCCGGGTGTGTATGGTCTGAAGTACACCACCAGCATTGATAGGTATACTTGGAATATAATCATTCTGTAAAAGGGCTACAAGTGACTTCGTACTACAAGTACAGCTAGTAGCCCACTTGATGATAATCCAAGTGCTGGGTCAGGAAAACGAAAACGATCAGTGCGGATCAACTGTACTCAATAAGGTAGCCTTACATACGCACGTTGTTGGCTTTGGAATGTTTGGCCACGATTGTACGTAATGCACATTAAGGTTTTGAAGAGCACTGCTGACAGTGCTGCAGTCAACTTTTTCAGCTCGAACTGCCCAAGGCTCCATTTTAGGGCCATTGCTATTTTTGATTTACATAAACGACCTACCTAATTGTAATTTACTATCAGAAGTGGATATGTACGCTGACGACACAAATCTCACTTATGCGGCTCTTGACCAAGACAGTTTATATTTGTTTCAAGCTCTAGGCCATGACCTTAAAAGTCTCTGAAAGCAAATATGGCTCGATGCTAATCGTTTGAGCCTTAATGTAATCAAGACCAAATGTATGTTTACTGGGACAAGACAGAAAATTGCTCAACTTCCGGTTGAAACTAACATTACTCTTGAAGGTCAGTCGATAGAAAGAGTTAAAAATTACAAATGCCTGGGCCTGGAGCTAGACGAAACACTATCTTGGGATCGGATGCCCATATATAGCAAAAATCACGAGTAAAGTAGCAAAAAATACTTGCAGCTCTCAGAAGACTTAAACCAATATGCCCGCAAAGGATTCTCATCTCGATCTACAAATCACTCGTTTTACCGAACTTTGATTATTGTAATTCAGTATGGGGTAATATTGGTAAAGGTCTACGTGACAAACTCGAGAAATTACAAAATAGGGCTGCACGTATAATCACTGGGGCTGAATGGGATGTCAGATGGATCTGCCTAAATCCTTGAGGACCTCAACTGGGAATCACTACGTAAAAGGCGCTCTAGGCAACTTAAGGTCCTAATGTTTAAAACTATGAGTGGTAAGGGAACTAATTATTATTCATAGACATAACCTGAGGGACTCAGAATCGAATTTATTTATTCCTCGCCCAAAAACTGAAGCCCTCAAAAAAAGTTTTGGTTGGAGGGGCGCTATTGCCTGGAATGCCCTTTCGCTAGAAGCAAAACACGCGACAAATATTAGTGAGTTCATTAATCTAGTTAGTTCTTAATAATAAACCCACCTAGCTAATTATTTAGAATAAGTTTTCTTTTTATATATAAGTATTATTATGTCTTTAGATCTAGTATATTTGTATATATTTTATAACTAGTGTATTTTTATATACGGCCCCTAGGGAGAGCACTTCATTGTGATAGGACTCCGTATTGAAATAAGGTTGTTATTATTATATTATTATTATTATCTCGACGTCTTTAAAGATATATTCAGCTGAACACGTCCGCAATCAGTATTTATGACGTTCAACGACGTAACAAAGAGACTGAAAGAAGTTTAGATCAATAAGTGCTTGACACATTAAAATGCGAGTGGGACCATAAAGCCCATACAGAACACACAATGCAGCTAATCAGCAGTAGTTTAAAGTACGGTAATACGAGCAGCAAAATCGTGCAACTTGTCGGGCAACATTGTTGCGTTGCAAGTTGTAGAGCGATGTTGCTGGTATTACCACCCCGCGCGCAACTTGTCATGCAACAAAAATCGATGTTGCAGGTTGTGAAAATTTGTTGCACAAAGTAGAACCACTAAACTTAAGGCCCGGACACACGGTGCAACATTTCTTGAGACATTTGCTGAAACATCGCGCGCAACACAATGTTGCAGCGTGTGTCCACCCATTCCAATGTTTCGAGAAACGTTGCGCACAACAGCCGTAAAAGTAGGATCGTGTTCTACTTCTGCAACCGTCCAGAACTGTTGCGCGCAACGTTGCACGAGATGTTTCAGCGGTGGACACACGGTGCAAATGTTTCGGGAAAAGTTGCACCATGTGTCCGGGCCTTTATAATTTATTCACTTAGGATTTCTTACGTCATCAACATACTTTCATGGCGCACTTTTTGTAAGCCAAATTATAATTTATACATGCAGTTTGCATTCAATCTTCCGTCTACAATAAACTTTTGTTACTCCAATTCTACACTCTAGTAGCTGCACGTGATACACACCTGTTTCAAGACTAAGCCGCTAGGGAGCATGGGTAGATGCAAAACGTAACTCAGTTTTCGGCTTTGGTCTTGATTTTAGACAACAAGAAATGAAAGTTATTTGTTGTATAAGGATGTAGCAAGCTGGATTTGGATATTATGTTGATATTCGTGTGGTTTTATTGCTTTAGTAATATCTACCAATACCATGTCAATTCGGGTGAGCCGGGTATGCTTGAGGTCTTTGGTCCGACAACGTTTTTTGAAATAGGTGTATATTTTTATATTAAAATATGCGCCATATATGCGTCATATAGCTTCAGCTTCCGTGTTGTCAATCCATTAGTTAGATCTCCTGGCCTAATGTTGCGTAGACGTTGTTGTACGACTGTCTTCGAAAGCGGAAAATATTTGTAATGGCGTTCAAAGCGTTTTTAATAGCTGTCCTTGTGGTGAAGACTTGTTGTATTGCAGCAAAGTATTGCTCAAAGTCGATTCCGTGTTTGGAGGGAGTTTGTTGTGGGAACAACTGTGTTTGGGGATACAGTTGCGCTGGTCGTTTCTGCAGCTCCAATTCAGATTGTTGGACATCAGAAGTATGCTGTAATAATAATTGTGTTCGTGGACCAAACTGTCTCGGCCAATCCTGCTTATTGAGCAGCGACTGTTCTTCATCAGATCTGACATGTTGTAAGAAGACGTGTGTTAGTGGAACCAGTTGTGTTGGCCGTTATTGCGTCAAAAACTTAGACTGTAAGATTGGAGCTGAATCGTGTTGTAGGGGCAAGTGTTGGGGACAATTCAATTGTCAAGGACTTTCTTGTACAAAGAACTCAGATTGCCTTCCTGGCAATGATTGTTGTTTCGGTTCATGCCAATACCGTGATTCCTGCGAGAGGCACACCGTCGAAATTGTAGTTGCCTCATTGTTTGGTGCAGTGTTTTTGATTGGTGCTATCTTGGTCACCATAGTCTGTATTAAACGAAGACGTGTCGGTAGAACAATCAACTACCGCGAATTTCCCTCACCAGATGAAGTTCCACCAGTTCAAGGAAGACAACCACCACCGTACGATGAAGGAGATTCTAGCGAAAGAATCAACCAGCCAACAGTTGATCCTCCTCCTAGTTATAATGATATTTTCGCAAGTGGAATGGCGACTGGTAGCCGTGACAAAGAGACGAATCATGTTGAGCTTACTACAGCCGTAATGTGAGCTGCAAGTTAAAGAACTTGTTAGAACTTATATCGTAGATAAACAAGGCATTTATGTAGTAACTGACTTTTGCAGGAGTTTAACTAGGGTATTGGTGTAATTGTCTATCTCAGCCGGCAAGAGAAAAGTGAGCTAGCCCATTTGCTCTTGTCTAAGGTTATTTAGGATATCCGTTCAGAATATTTAAATATAATGTTTTGATATGAATAACATTTTGTAATACCGCAAACTGAAAAACGAGTAACTTATTAACTCTTACTGTACTTAACTGTTTCGAGGTTTAGCCATTTGTCGAAGTAAAATTAAAACAAAAAAATCATTAAGTTAATCATTTTGGCGGTGTTACAAATTTTCCTTTTACTCATCCTTGTACGATTGCACACTGACGCAGCGCGCATGTTGTATATTCGCTAGTTTCAATTGCCTGCATGTGCGAATTAGGATTATATATAGTATCATTCAGAATTCAAAGATAAAGCTTTTGCTATTGCATCAATAAGTCCAATGTTTAGAATAAAATAAATGTTTTTGTAGAATTATCTAGTGTAAAAATGTAAAATTAAACATAAATATGTATGCGGAAGTGTTCAATACGCGTACCAATATACTTTCAGGTTCCCCTTAGGCCTCGTTCAAAAAAGAGCCAATAATTTATTAATCCTCAAAAATAACTCAAACGAAAAAAAGAGAAATTCAATACTAAATAATTATATGTTGACAAGAAAAATGACGGAAATTAACCTAACTTCCTATTTAGACATAAAAAGCAATTGGCTAAAGGACCAGCCTTCTTATGATGAAGCTCTTACACCATAGCGGTACTTCATATTTACTAACAAACGAATTGTAATGCGCCAAGCATTTTCACAATAACATTTCACAGGTTGCTTTGCCAAAAAAAGCCAGTCGCTCTCTGGTATTGGTACATGAATGATAAAGGCTTACGTCACAAGTATCGCTTTACTAGTGGCTGAGGTAATGACTGATGCTGAACCAGGCTAGCTATGATATGAGCTACATAATCATGCAGAGTTTCCTGAACGTATTCAAGTAGTTGATGCTGAAAAATACCAAACAAAAACAAAAACAAAAACAAAAAACATTCATGATCATGAAATTCATGATAGACGCGGTGGCAAAAATATTGGACTGATACACGTGTTCCAAGTGTTCGTGCTTCCAGTTTGAATGTCAGTAGTAGTGGTATTGAAAATTGACAACTCTATTAATCAAGAACAGAACTTGGGAAAAGAGGTTTGAGATTCAACCTAGCTGATATAAAAGAGTATGTATATAGGGTTTCAAAATAACAATTATCCTTCTGATCCACAGCACAGGCTAGGGGGGCGTAAGGGTTTGCAACGATGTGATTGGTATATATCAAGCCGTTTTTCGCTCAATATTTCGGTAATTTCAAATTTTTACTGCAGTATAAAATTACGGTCTTTGACTTCGGATACTATACGTGGTTTTCGGTTTTGAGGATTTTGACGATTTTCGTTACGCGGTTTTTTTGATTTCTTAGCGGTTGTGATATTTTTAAACCTGCCTCACGCCTCCCCCACTGGCGGCACAGCAATTTAATCTAGCTGCAGCACACAACACTGGTTTCGTACTAGCTTGAGCATGATTACTCCCGACTGGTATAGGAAGGTTGGTCCTTTGTATACTATAGTGCATGAACAAATTTTGAAACCAGCAACTCAGTAGCAATTGGAACTAGCGACTAAACCGCGACATATACTTTGCGTCGGCGGGTGTGCAGTACTGAACTACAAGGATGAGTAAAAGAGAATTTGTAACACCATAAAAATGAGTAGTACCTTAATTAAATTACTTTACTGACGCGTTCACAGCCTTAACTCTTCTTCCTTTTTAAAAGGACGAAGCAGTAGTAAATGAACTATAAGTCTAATAGAATGAACAACATTCTGGAACTTCATTTTTTACTGTACACAGACATGTTTCGGTAGTGTCTGCTCATACCTTCTTCAGTGTGGATGACAAAGCATGACAGATTATTCTTATATAAACGTTAGTGAAGTAGTTACCGCTTATTTTAAATCTCTCAGCATTGTAAGTCACAATTATTTTTGTCTTTCAACTTTTCAAGGAACTACCCGCAGACCCTAATTCCACTCAAAAGTCTAGTGTTCTTCTCCAATTAAAACGTTATAATTATATGTTTATTCTTAATTATGATTATGAAATACCTTTATACACTTATACCTTTACCCAAGCTAAACTCCTACACTAAGTTTGATACCGTGCTTCGACTTCAGTTAGAGTTTCAGTATTTAAAAAATTGCGATTGAAAGACATAATAATACGTGTACAACTTACACAATTTCCATACATCAACAAAAATTGTAATTGACTTTTACGCTCAGTACAAATTCCCAATAATGTCTTGTTTATACACGATATAAGTTCTACATCTTTTAAACGGTTTAAACTGCAGCTTAGAGCACGGTTTTACTAGTAAAATCAACATGATTCGTCTCTTTTTCACGGCTACCAGTCGCCATTCCACTTGCAACAACATCATTGTCACTAGGAGCTAGAGGATCAACTGTTAGCTGGTTGAATTCTTTCGTCAGAAGCTCCTTCATCGTACTGTGGTGGTTGTCTTCCTTGAACTGGTGGAACTTCTGGTAAGGGAAATTGGCGGTAGTTGATTGTTCCATTAAAACGCCTTCGTTTGATGCAGTAGACTATGGCGATCACGACGGTAGTAATGAAAGACACTGAACCCAAGACTGAAAGAAGGATGATTAAGAGGTAGTCGCAGTCATATTGGCAAGAACGACTGAAAATGCAACATTCCATGCCAGAAGAGCAGTCGGACTTCTTTGTACAAGAAATTCCTCGGCAGTCCAATGTTCCCCGACACTTGTTAGTACAGCACGCTTCTCCAATCTTACAGTCTGAGTCTTCAGTGCAATAACGACCAAGGCAAGTGGTTCCACTAACACACTTATTCTTACAACATTTTAGATCTGATGATGACTGTGATGAGCATTGCCAGTCGTATTTGCAGGACTGGCCAAGACAGTTGGGCAGGTTGAGCACTACTAAAAGGACAGCTATTAAAAATAATTTGAACGCCATCACAAACATTTTCCGCTTTCTAAGGCAGTCCGGTACTACAACGTCTACGCAGCAGTCGGAAATCGACTAATGGCTTGACAACACGGAATAAGCTTTAATTTCTCACCCCTTGCGTGACATTTTAATTTTTTTATCCAAAAGCAACAAAGATATAATATAATATAATAAGCTTTATTTTGTTTTACATCTAACTCAATATGTTCAATTCTTTGTGGCAAAGCTAATAAAATAAATAAAATGAATAAGAATTTAATGTTTGTGGGCATGTGATAGGGTTACTTCACGGTATATTCTCATGAATGGCCCAGATTCTGTTGTTGTTTTCTTTTCTTTAGAACTTTTTGTTTCTTTAATTGTTTGTAATTTGTTTTATTTAATCATCAAAGATTCTTCGCCGTTTCATTTATGACGTGACTCATCAACAATTATCCACCAGAGGGACCGCTATATGAAACTCAGTTTGAAAGTCATTACAAATATATATTTTCCGCTTTCAAAGCTTCTTGCCGAACTATGTACAACTGATGCGCGCGCTCATCCCTTGAATGGTTGAAGCTCAGTTATTGGCTCACAGGCAATCCAAGCTCTATATCGGAGCGATTTGACAGTTAAAATAAGCTAAAGGGTATTCAGATTAGATAGATGTTGACATCGAGCAAACCTCAACAAAAGAATATTGATGTTATGTTGTTTATTTTGAATTGGCTACAAGAAATTAAAATTCAAAATAAACGACATAACACCAGTTATTTTTCAGTTGCGGTATGTTTATTATACGTTTTCTCGTACTCTAAGAAAACGATGTCAACTGATCATTCTGAAAAGAGGGTCTGGATGGGGGGGGGGGGGGGGGGAAGTACCAATGTCAGTTGTCAGTTGAAATTTTGGCTATCGTTGTAATGTTGCAATGCGACGAAGCCCTTCCTCTACATCTACTTTATTTCCTCACAAAGCCTTTAAGTATAACGTGAGCCAGAGGGATCAAAGATCAATAAATAATAAATAATATAAAATTATAAAGAATATGATATATTGCCCTTAGCAAGACAAAGTTACAATTTAAAGTGTACAAATTAAGGCACGAATTGGTCGTTCTGCTCCGTAATGGGAGTGTCGTCATCGCCCATGTTAAAATCTCATCCTCCCAGTAACCCAGGGGGTGCAATGGGTGCACGTGTACACCCCTCCATAGGCCAAAGGTCCGCTTATCTATAACCCCGTTAGCGTTCACTGAGCAGTAGTCCAAACCGTCCCCCCTCCCCCCCCCAACCCACCAAAGCGACATGTACACACTGAGGCAGCAAAATGTTTTGCTGCCTCAGTGTGTGTGTGCATGGGTGTGTGTGTGTGTGTGTGGGGGGGGGGGGGGGGGGTCCATTTCAACTTGCTATTGCAACCACCAACAAAGCCCTGTGCACTTGAACGTTTTGGCTATGGAAGAGATAGAAGAGAGCGAAGCTCAATATTGATGTCTGTGCCATGTTCGTGGCGGCTAAGGCTATTTTTAGTAACTTCGCCAGTCGCGCGCGCAAGGCCCTCAACCAATAGAATTTGCTTTTTGGCGTGCGCGCGGAAGGGACCGTTTGAATTCTATTGTTTAAGTGCCTTGCGCGCGCGATGGCGAAGTTACTAAAAATAGCCTTAGCCGCCACGAACATTACACAGACATCAATATTGAGCTTCGTTCTCTTAGTATTATGGTCTCTTGCTGCTACATGATAAAGCACCCCCGCCATTTTGAGCTGTTCCGATTGAAACAACACCAGATCCTCAATACTAGCACAATCAACTTACTTTCACCAGAACCAGCACCATTGCCTTGAAACGTTAAAACGTAACTTTTGAATAGGCAAGATCTTGACCACTGTTAATTTAAGGTGGAATTAAGGACACTGGCTTTGTCCCTAGTCCTTTCACTTCGTACAGTTCTCCGTCACAGTGTCTGGGCTAACTCCAGGGGGGAACTCCCTTATAAAAGGGGGCGGGGGTCCTCGTCGTCCCTTTTAGGGTTTGAAATCAGTGTTTTGGTCCCGCTTAGGGTGATAATGACGATAATTCCCACCAACTGAGTTTTATGATCCCTTTTAGGGTTTAAGACGGCCCTAAGCCGGCGGTATAAGATCAACAACAATGCTACTTTTAAGATTGATTTTTTATAAAATAATATGGATAGTACGCTCATTCTGATTGGCCCAGAAGCGTTCAAGATAAGGCTATCTAAACACGCTCCCGGGGGGGGGGGGGCTCCCATCGAAAATGGGTGGGGATGATCGTCGGAAATTTTCAAAAATACCCCTAAAAGATACCAGAGTCTTACGAAGGTGGGCGTGGCAGCATAAGAATTTTACCCCTAAAAGATACCAATTTAAAAGCTGTAGTTGCTGTTATTATAATGTAATATTTTATTCTCTTAAAAAGATACCCTAAAAGATACCAGCGTAGACTTCGGAGGCCCCAAAACCTTTAATACACCCTAAAAGATACCAGATCCCTGATTTTGACCCCTAACAGATACGACGATCATCCCCGCCCAACGATATATGGGAGTCCCCCCCCCCCGGGAACACGCTACGCCATCAATAATAATAATCAGCCAAATACGTCAAACAAGGCTCATTTTCTTTAGTCTCTTTGAATTAAGAAATATAAAACGGTTTTCCGTGTTTATATAGCCTGATCTAAACACTTGTGATGTTGGGAGAACACGAGAGAGCGTAGGGAAAGCACGAGCCGTAGGCGACAACTTTCGCGACGAAAGAGCTTGAAACCGAAAGAAAATGATTGACTCATACAAATATATTTTTCCTTGTTTACTTCATTATGTCAGTTGTATTTATGTAAATACCGATTAGTAAAAAAATAAAGAAATTTGAGTTTGAAAATGTTTTATCCGGTCTTTTGCTGCTTTTCAGGGCTCAATTCTTCTTTGAGCTCCAGTGTTTTGCATGCAGTGTTTATTGAATATTTTGTTAGAAATTTACGGATAATTCCTAGCTTTTCCTCTTGATCAAGGAGCTTTTTAATTGCTTGCCTGTTTGCTTTTTTTGCATTTCAAGTAAAGAGCCGTTTTTTATCAAAACGATTGCCTCGATTGTTGCTAGATTATTTTTCATAAAAGAAATATAAAACGGTTTTCCGTGTTTATCTAGCCTGATCTAAACACTTGTGATGTTGGGAGAACACGAGAAAGCGTAGGGAAAGCACGAGCCGTAGGCGTGTTTAGATCAGTATAAAAAACACGGAAAACCGTTCGTGGCCGTGCGTCGCGTGAAGCCTCGCTTTCACACAGTCGTTCCCAGTCTATTTCCAGTAAAACTGACATGCAAGAGAGAGCAGAAAAAGTAAATGGCAAGTGAACCAAATTTATACAACGATATGAACACTTTCGACTCAGAAGAAGGGCAAAGCCGTCTGGTTTTCCCTGCCAATGATTGTACTCGTGGTGTCTGCATTGGCAGTGTTTGTGTGTGTGAATCTGGCTTTGACGAAGATGACGATTTTCGCGAGGAGGCACCACTCATTTCGTACCAATCAAATCCACACAACGAAACCTACTTCACAGACGTTCACTGCCACGAATTTAGACCTGTCTTTACTAACAGAAACGCGAGAAGAAAGCTTACCATTGCTAGTATTGTGTGTTTGTTTTTCGTCATTGCTGAAGTGATTGGTAAGTTTTAATAAAGTGCATGTTTGTTGTAAAGCTTACACGTCAACTTAAACTTTAATACCGAGAAACTTAACTTATTAACTTTATATGTTCGAGCAGTTAAGTGTCCGAAAGATAAAACCCCAGTAGGAGTTGATATCCACTCGCAAAGTTTCTTCTTCGCAAGCACGCAACAAGCAGCGATTGACTTTGACATCAAAGTGTCGATAATTAATCAAACTTAAGCTTATAAGTCTTAAGCTTAAGTTTATATATCCCGCTGCTAAGTTATAATTTTTAAAAGCCTTCAATAAGTAATAAGACACTTCATGTTTTATACTGTAGTTAGGATCTAATCTAAATCAGTAAGAACAGAACTTTTTAACCGTTTTTCATGGCAATTTTTATTATACAAGTCATGCATGTTTTGATTTGATTTGTATCAAACTAGGTACAGGTCAAGTTTATTGTGTGTTTGGCATTAAAAACAAAATTCTAAGAGGAAATTTGATTCAGTTGTTTATTTTCGTATACTTCCTCATTTTCAGCATGAATTATTAATTGGTCCAAACACTTTGAAACAGTTGCACTTTTGTCCATTACTGGTTTTGGCATCCATTCAACATTGAATCAAATATTTCCTCAAGTCACGTTAGGGTCACATGACGACAGCTCCAGATGGTTATGACTCTAAATGGTAGTAACTGTTTTTGCTGGGTGCTATTTAGGTTATGCTGAAAGGGTTTCAGGAAATTGCTAGTTACTAACTACATGTTTATGCAAACAGCTTAAACTACTGTCAGTAGTGCTCCGTGCTATAGCCATATAATACATATAACTGTTATCAAGCCGTGTTATGAGCTATTATTTGTCTAAAACTGTAACCTTTAAAGTGAGAAAAGAGATAGAAATTCTTGTGTGGCTATGGTTTTAAAGCATTTCACAACATATACCATGCATAATTATTTGTGACTGCTTACATTGTTTATGTTCTAAAACAAGATGCACATGTCATAGTGCGTTTACTCGTGCCCAAGTGGAATTCAGTCTGTGGATCAGTCTAGCATGAGAATGAGCTAGGCAGTAGGTGGGCAATTCCATTGTGGAGCTTCAATTGTTTAGCATTTTTCTTTTGGGACTACATATTGTTTTCCGAGCTGCTATTACAGTATGTCAGTTTCAGGTCATAATTGGGTTGAAAAGTTGGAGTTGGTTGAAAAGAAAGTGTGACTGATGCTCCCCATATTAGTTCTCCCATGATCTAAATCTTTGTCTGTGACTTTCTTCTTGGGTTAGGTCTAAATTACTTTCATATAAGGTCATCACTTGTATGACCAGGAAATTTTTAAAATTAAAATTACAAATTAAATAGGAGGTACAAATCAAGATAGAATGACTTAGATTCATCAACTGGAGGGGCTGGGGGACTCCCCAATGGATTAATTATACACGACTTTCATAATGGCCGCTGCTAATTAGCATAAATAGTGAAAAATTACTATATCTGGAACTGTATCAACTTGAAATTATTAAGATTGTTGATTTTGATAATTTGAGCAATTTTCAAAACAAAACATTAAATCCTTGACAAGATATGGGGATTTAAAATTCTGAAAATGCACCAAAACGAGGCTACCAAGGCTTTTGGTCAAAATTACATTAATTTACAAAACTCTCTATTTTTGACAGTGCATAACTTTTTTGATATTGAACCAAAAATGATAAAATTTTCTGAAAATATTTGTCTTGAAGTAATTTCTCACATAGCATTGATAATTTCTTGCACAAGGCCCTCATTTTCTCTAGTGGAAAAAACTGAATTATGAAAGTGGTCTATGTGTTATGTGATTATGAGGCTCTGTCTGACAGTAATGGCACCTTTAATTTTATGCTAGAAGTGCTTTAATGCTGAAAGGATGCAGTTTTTTAGTGTCATTATTTTTTAACATCACTTTTATATGGCATGTAATTTGAATAAATTTATATTGCACTTCTCAGGTGGCTACCTGGCTCACAGTTTGGCTATCATGACAGATGCTGCTCACATGTTGTCAGATTTTGCTGCTTTCCTGATAAGTTTGTTTGCTATTTGGGTGGCAAAATGGCAACCAGACAAGAAGAGAACATTTGGTTATTACAGAGCAGGTAATACTAAGGATATGGGTTTTTGAATTTCATAGAGTTGTGTACTGTAGATGTACATGTAGAAAACCTTAATTAATGGTATTTGGAAATAATGGTATGGACATGGCTATGGGATTACAGACTCCTGCCTAATACAACTACTGCATCTAATGTCCTGCCACTTTTATACAGATAGAGTGGCCATGCTCTCCATTAATTAATAGAGCCAGTTAATTTATGTCATGTAAGAGGCTGGTATTAATGGGTTCCGAAAAATAGCTATTTGCACAAACATTGACCCTTTCAAAATTATTAAACCTAAAAGACTGAAATGACTCCTGGGTACACTAGTAATATATGGATATTCATATGTTTTATCAGTGTGAATTCGGTACATAGTAGTGTTGGAAATACCAAGAATTTATCTCGATCACTGTTTGAAATGTCACCGTACACATGCTTCTTTAAAATCATCTAATAAACAAATTTTCTAGTGTTCCTTTCAGTCTCAGCTTCTATGCTTTGAAAGGGTCAATGTTTGTGCAATTAGCTATATACTAAAATACAACTAGTCAAAAGTTTATAATAGGAACCTAAGCTTTTAATTAAAAGTCAAAACTATAGCTCTTGCTGTATAGAGTACTGTGCTGCCTATTTCAATTGTAAGAAAGATGGTGTGAGGAAAGTCCGTGATAGAGTGTAAAGAGGGGAATGATATACTATATTATTATGCAGTTCTATATATATTTGCTTTAGGCTGATTTATTCTTACTAATCAATGTGCATGGACTACTTGTGCCATCCTTGGGGACCCAG
This sequence comes from Telmatactis stephensoni, assembly GCA_029948255.1. Taxonomy (NCBI): domain Eukaryota; kingdom Metazoa; phylum Cnidaria; class Anthozoa; order Actiniaria; family Isophelliidae; genus Telmatactis; species Telmatactis stephensoni. The sequence goes on along the minus strand of JALIZF010001919.1, from coordinate 103,088 downwards.
GGTGAAAGGTAGAGGAGAGGAGAAAGAGAAAAAAGCATAGAAAGGCAACCTTGTCTTTCCCATTATCTGATCACCCCTACCGCCCTACACGCCGGGCACAAAGGACCCCAAAATCGGCACCGTTAAATGTGCCATTTTTGCCCTAACCTTTGTATCTTCAACAAGATTTGATGGTATGCAATGAAATTTTCAGTGATGGCTAACTATAAGTGGCGATTTATTTTGCCATGTTTAAAAGTTACCACTGACGTGATTTTGACGTCATAGCAAATTGTTACATTTTTCGAGAACATCCAGATTACTTCAAGAGATTCTCAAAACTACACAGTTTGAAAGAGAATGCCATTCTCTAAAATTTGGTGCAATTTTTATCTCGATCCGACATTTCGTTATCGAGTTATAAGGGATTTTTGTTTCACGATGACGTCATAAAAGTGACGTCACTAATAACTATTAAAAGCCATTAGAAGCCATTGGAAACAGCAAGTGATGATGCAACGAACATGTATTACTATTATAAAGTGTTTCTACGTAACTAAGTTAAAACTTGTGGTCATCGAGCTTTATTAGGGATATTTCAAATAATCGGTGACGTCATTATGACATTAGAGGATTTTGCTATATATTCTTATTAATGTTTCTAATACTTATCTTCAAAAAATCAAAAATCTAAAAACATACGATTTTGGGGACTTCAAAGCTCTTTCACTATGCAAAGTATAAGAACAAACGGACTTCAAACAAAAAAGTTGAATGAAGAAGTAATTTTCATAAATTTCCCTAATAATCATATGGGAAATAGTAAAAGAAATTTATGAAAATTACTTCTTCATTCAACTTTTTTGTTTGAAGTCCGTTTGTTCTTATACTTTGCATAGTGAAAGAGCTTTGAAGTCCCCAAAATCGTATGTTTTTAGATTTTTGATTTTTTGAAGATAAGTATTAGAAACATTAATAAGAATATATAGCAAAATCCTCTAACGTCATAATGACGTCACCGATTATTTGAAATATCCCTAATAAAGCTCGATGACCACAAGTTTTAACTTAGTTACGTAGAAACACTTTATAATAGTAATACATGTTCGTTGCATCATCACTTGCTGTTTCCAATGGCTTCTAATGGCTTTTAATAGTTATTAGTGACGTCACTTTTATGACGTCATCGTGAAACAAAAATCCCTTATAACTCGATAACGAAATGTCGGATCGAGATAAAAATTGCACCAAATTTTAGAGAATGGCATTCTCTTTCAAACTGTGTAGTTTTGAGAATCTCTTGAAGTAATCTGGATGTTCTCGAAAAATGTAACAATTCGCTATGACGTCAAAATCACGTCAGTGGTAACTTTTAAACATGGCAAAATAAATCGCCACTTATAGTTAGCCATCACTGAAAATTTCATTGCAAACGATCAAATCTTGTTGAAGATACAAAGGTTAGGGCAAAAATGGCACATTTAACGGTGCCGATTTTGGGGTCCTTTGTGCCCGGCGTGCTACCACTTGGACAAAGGGAGTACCCTTCCCGGGGGAACAGACAGTGGGTTATGTTGCTGATGACTTGTTAAACCACATTCTCTTTAAAAACCCTTTAAAATCATTAAAAATAATGCCTTTATTGATCAGTGTTTTCTGTTTTGCAGAGGTCCTTGGTGCACTGGTATCAGTGTTAATTATATGGGTCCTTACAGGAATCTTAGTTTACCTAGCTGTCCAGCGAGTCATTACAAGAGATTTTGAAATTGATGCTGATATCATGATTATCACGGCAGGTGTAGCTCTTGCTATTAATATCCTGTAAGTGTAATTAGTTATGGCTGGTGATTTACAAGTCAGAGTCATTTACCTATATACAGTATATGGTAGGAAATCTAATAAAGCACTGTGTAGAGGCCATTAAACAACTTTCATGATTAACATTTATACTGTTAAATAGACGTTTTGAATTACTGTTCAACAAAGCATTATTTAATTCAGTCTTGTTGCCAATCCAATTTTCTGTTTTCAATTTGAGTTATAAATTTTATGCATAAGTAACAGAAAGTGTAACATTGAGAGCAAACGATGGTTATATTGTGCTTAATATTAATAATTATTTTTCCTGAGGGTAGTTTTAGGGCCTATTTTAGGGTTTTATGGTAGGCAACTTTTGTATTTACTTGAAAGTAAATTTATGAACAAATGTGAACAAATTTAAACCACAACAGTAACATTTTTGTATTATCTTTTTAGACTGGGCATAATCCTACACCAAGCAGGAGTTCCTCATGGTCATAGCCATGGAGGTGATAGTAGTCATAGTCATGGTCCCAGTTTAAACCGCACCAGCAGTATAAATGGGGTGGTACATTCCCATTCAGTATCATTTAGAGGTCGAAGTGGTAGCATCCATGAAAGGGAGAATATCAATGTGCGGGCAGCATTTATCCATGTACTTGGTGATGTGGTTCAGAGTGTAGGGGTGCTTATAGCTGCATATGTTATCAAATATAAGGTAAATGGATCCAATATTGATATGGGAACTAGGGAGTGAATCAGTGGATGTGTCAATTTATCAAGTTCCAATGGTGGGTGATTTGTAGAGAAAGTATTACTGAACAACCTAGCTATTAGTATTTTATTTAGTATAAGTATTAATATATTATTATGAATTTAGTAGAGTACAAACACTAAAAGTGTGCAATACTTTGCACTATTTAGTACTAAATAACACTGTCTAATTAAACAATAGAAAGCAAAAGAATTTGCATAATTTAGCACTATTTAGTACTATTTATGTTGCACACTTTTAGTGTTTGTACTTTATCTGAGTAAAGCTATCGAGTAATGCTAGTCTTCTGGATGGGTTTATACTGGTGAAGAAAATAATTTATTAGCCAATAGAATAAAGAAAATTCTGGGAGCATTAAATTGGATAACAGAGCAACTTACTAATTTATGTACATCAATAATCATTCTCAGGGACTTACAGTGTGACTTGTTTTAACGTTTTGTTGTCCTTGTCTTTCTAATTTCAGCCATCATGGAAGCTTGCAGATCCTGTTTGCACATTCTTGTTTTCAGTTCTTGTTTTAATCACAACTCTCAACATTCTCAGAGACACAATACATGTCCTTATGGAAGGTAAAAAATACATTCAACTTGCCTCAGACTCAAAGTTTTTGTGTTCAGTTTTCTTTTAATAACTTGTTATCACAGGGCAGATTTAGGAAATAATTAGGACCGCAGGGGGTGTTCCTGAGAAGACTTTGAGCCCTTTCCTCCTTGATACTCTGAATTCCAAAATATCCTCTGGATCATTTGAATGAATAATTTCTGTATTGTGCTGCACCTCCTGCTGCTGCTGCTGTATTAGATGCATGTATTATTAGTTAATGGAATCATTGTTCAATGCTGTACATGCATACAGTGTGACTTTTGTGCAATAGTCCTTGGGGATTATCTCTGTCTATTTCCATTTGTGGCACTTAAAGCTGAGTGATTTGAAGATGGTCTCCTTAGTCTTCCACCTGGTGAACAAGTTTGCAAGGAAAAAATTGTCATCAAAATAGGTGGCAAAGCAGTCAAATTCCCCCCCCCCCCAGTTAATCTTGGTGTCAACCTGGACTGAAGCTTAATGCTCAGACCTCACCTAAAGGACTTGGCTGAAAAAGCATCTAAGCATGTCAACATTGTTAAGAGGCTCATTGGCATTCAGAACAATCTGCACCTCAGTCCTTGCTCTTGTCTACTCCACTGCTGAGTATGCTGCTCCTGTATGGGCACACAGCTGCCACTCAGAGTTAGTCAACGTGGTGCTTGAGCAATGAGGCCCTGTGATTGATATTTGGCATGCTAAAGCAGACTCCTTCTGAAATGTTGCCCATACTTGCAGGCATCCCCTCAGCACACATCAGACATGACCATCTTGTCTTGAAACTTGCAGAGAAGGGTGACGAGCCAAATATAGCCTTGTGCCTGCTATTTCAAAGGACCACTTTATGACATGAACACAGAGACTTTGCAGATGTGCCCCACTTAAAGCATCATGGGTAGAAGACAGGTGGAGAGAGGAATGGAACCAATCCTCAACACTGCTTCAATTTGTGAAAGTGCCATCAACTAAGCCTCTGGGCCATGACCTTGAGTACTAACCGTGGACATGCCTGAACAGACTCAGAAGTGGATGGGGAAGATGTGAGCCTTCTTTCACTTCATCGGGGCTTGTGATGATGACACCTGCCCATGTGGTGCCCCACAAATGCCCCACAAATGCCCCACATGGTCGTGAGGGGCTGGTCAGCCTTGATGAGGAAACAGTGAAGTGGACGTCCCAGCTTGACTGAGTTATACGAACAGCAACGATTCGGGATTATTAAGTGTTCTAGATCATTAAGAGTCATGGGTCTCACATCAGTTTCCCACTAGAGATAGCTACTACGTATACTAAGCTGACTGAGCAACTAAAATTGAAAGTTTTACCTACACGTAGTATTCATTTTATTAATATAATGATATTTCCTTGTAGGTACCCCCAAAAATATAAACTACAATGCTGTAAAGGCAGGACTGGAGAGTATTGAAGGTGTTGTAGCAGCACACAGTCTTCATATCTGGTCCCTGACAGTAAACAAAGCTGCTCTTGCTGTGCATTTAGCAGTCAGTAAGTACAAGAGTTGAGATTTTGCATGCTGGCCATAATGTAGAGATCAGGTGGCCATATTACTATATTGGAGGTTTGAATTTGTTTAAACATTTAATATGTGCTCAATCATTGTCTGTTTCTTTCATTAGACCAAGGCACAAACACACAAAAAGTCCTTGACATTGCTCACCAGAAGCTAAAAACAGAGTATCAGATATTCCACAGTACTATCCAAGTTGAACAATACCAAGAATCAGTCATGACGAACTGTGGCGAATGTCAAGATCTCAAAGACTGAAAACTTTAGAAATCCATGAGAAATTTTTTATCAACTTTTGCAAGGAATAGGACAGGGAAATGCTGTAAAGAATTTTTATAAGATAAGCAAAATCTAGTCAGAATTTATCATATGCAACAACATTCAAGCACAGAGTAGAGCTGCAAATACTTCCTGGAAGTTTTAAAGTCAAACTTTGGTTGCCCCTCTTTGATCAGTACCCAGTCCCCTAATGACAGTGCATTTCACTAAAGCACCCAAAGAGTAGGATTAAAAATCCCCCATCCCAATAATTTTGGCAGCCTTAATGTCTTGACCTTCTCCCAAATTCCTAGGACTGCTGCCACCTTCCCTCTGAAAACAAAATATTGCTGACTAATAGGAGGATTTGGAGATTCAACTTGATTTTCACTGGCAGTCCAAGTACAAGGGTGTATTGTTGTGTTTTGTCTTTTTTGAGTAATTCCCTTTATTCCAAGACCTGATGCCATTCCTTTTTGCCATTCCCTATTTTCAAGAATTTAATTACTTAAATGAGGGCCAGATAGAGTACTGTAGATGTTGTATAACAGGCACAGACAAATGTAGATGTGTGATGGTGTCATTACTTCCTTTCTATAACATGTACAGTACTGTCTTATTACTATGCAATAGGCCCTTTGAAGCATGTTGGAATGCAACTCAATTTGGAGGGCAAAACAAAAGAATTTCAATGTCCTATTGGCTGGAAACCATTGTTTTTGCCTTCCAAAATGCGCTCATTCGCACGTGCTGCAAAGGGCCTATTTCCCATTGGTTTATCACAGCCAAATAAAATCTTGTTTTTTTTTTACAAGTAATGATCTAATTTTAGAATAGTATAAATTTTATAATAACAGGTAGATAAATGATTTAAAAAATAGAGAAATTTTAGTATATTTTGATTTCAATATATTTTGATACCAACACTGCATAATCTATACACTCCAGTGTAGACTTTGTAGTGTTGAAATGAATTGTTCCTTCTAATTTAGAATAGTATTTTTTAATTTAGCAAATAAATCATAGATGGAATACATTTTAGTCTCGATAATCACTGTATCATTGTATAGATGACAGTTTATTAGCCCCTAGCATGAAGATGTTTTTGTCCCCTCTCTATGCCAGAATCCTTTTCAAGAGCCTTTCATATTCAAATTTCATATTCCTAGCTCTAGAATATAAACAATATTTTTAATTACTGAAGGCTACTTGAAAAGGATTCTGGTATATATAGAGAGGAGACAAAACGTCATGCTTAGTGCATATTATACTCCATCCAAGTTGGTAGCCCTTTAATTGGGCCCCCAAAATTAATAATTATGAGCTGAGCCATTTTGTACAGGCACCTAGAGCAAAACTATGGTCTCCCAAACTCAAACATAAGGTGCCAGTAGCTATCTAGCTAGTGGCTGATCAGTGATTTGGATAGATTCAATTGAATATAGTTAGAGTAGAATAAAAAAGATGTGGTTAAAAGTATGCATGCTAGAATGATTTTATTTAACCAGTGAAATAAAGTTAGATAACTAGCTAGTGAGCACTAGCTGATAAAGAACAAACAGTGGGTTTAGAGTTACTACTATTATGTGTACTATTCTTTCATGGGTTAAATAAAATCACCCATACCAATTACAGTGCTATACATTGTTATACACTTCTACACCATGATTTTCAAATACTGTATGTACAATATACAAGGCTAAGAAGGTTTTAGCATTGTATATATTTCATATTAACATTTTATTGTCAGAATGTCTATTGAATTGTCAAACTATTTTCATAATTATATTAAACAGCTACTAACAATGATTTCACAGTTGTTTTTTCTTTTCAAAATGTTTGTACAGATATAAAAATATTGGGGTGGGCACAAGCACCCCAGGCTCTGTTTCATGATCAGAGTTGATCATTTTTTAATAAATTATGCATTTTGGAGTATTTTTTGGGTAACTTGCTGTTTTATACTGGCTCTCTTTGGTACTATACAAAATATATGGAAATAATTGTACACGTAAAATGCCCTCTCTAGGCCAGTGGTTCAAAACAAATCACTGCAATTAATCACATTTTACTTTTATTTATCTGAATTTCTTTGGTATAATATTCATATTTAGGCAGAAGTTTATATTCAAGATACTTAATGATTTAGTACTAAAAACAGTGACATCAAGTGGCCACATTACATTGGAATGTGAAATTTAATTTTTTAGAAATGAGCTCATGAATTTAATTTATACTGAAATTGTTTTTAGGCTACAGTGCTTAAGGACAACTAGTGAAAAAAGATAGCGTTTGGAAAACCAGTCCAATAAATAAGTTTTGGTTTTAAAAAAAAATGAGGAAATGTGTTCTGTCTGTTTTCCAAATGCAGTTGTGTAGTGGCAACGACATACACAACTATTTGTTTTAACATTCATCTTGAAATGGCGAGCACATTATAAATCAAAGTTCAAAATCATTGTCATGTGGTTAACCACATGATCAGTTTTTTGGTGTTTTGTTCACTAATCATTTTATAAAAGGAAGTGAAACTCTGTTCAAAGATTCATAGTGTTCTAAAAGGAAGGGACATGTATTTTTCCATTTAAAAAAAATGATATTAATGGGCTTCAACAAAGCCTTAACATACTGATAATATGGAAACTACAGCTAGCTAGCAATCTGATGTCGGGATTGCAATTGCAGAGACTTCAGTGCTCTATCTTGAAGAGTTTCCATAATGATTGCTACAATCACCAAACACATAATATACTATGCCCAAGTGGGATTTTCCAATTTGTGCTATAATTTTCTAGTAATATTAACATGATTTTCTATGGTAATATTATATTACAAAATAATGCAAGAAATCCATGCATCTTCAGTTAATTTTACAGTACAGTATGTACTAATTGTCAGATTTCAAGATTTTACAGACAACTAAGTGAAGTAAATGCTTCTGCTCATTGTCAAAAAACTTCCATAAATCTTTCTCCAGCTCTGCTAACTCCTGTCCATCTCTTGACTGACACGTCATTACTAGAGATTGCATTAAAATAAACAGTTCTTCACTCAGCCATGGAATAGGACTTCCCTCTGCTTCATTGTCCCAGACATATTTCTCCAAAGTCTGTGCATGTTCTGGTTGTATTTTTTGTGGACTGGGCTGTAGTAGCATAAGAAGAAGTACACGATTGACTTCACATTTTGTAATTATATCTTTGTAAGGGCTGTGGATAGAGAAACCATCATCTCCTTGAAATGAGCCTCTCTCTTGTGCATGGTATGACATCTCAGTAAAAATAGACAATGCACCATCAAAATGCCCTGTAATGAAAAATATCTTAATATTTATAAAAATATAATGAAAACTTTTCAAAGTATTCATTAAAATATATATCTATTTCCACAAAGCACTCCCCAGCATATTCTCCAGAGCTTCCAAAGTAGGGAACTCCAAATGATGTTCTAAGTTTTGCCAGTCAAGTGCCTAGAGGGACTGGTCCCTCATGAACAAGGGTTTCAGTAACTTTTAAGTTAGGAGGGTGGCTTGAAATATAGCCAGTTGCATGTAGAAATCCATTGTAAAATAGCCAGCAATGAGAGGTTAAGTACCGTGAAGTAGCCAGCAGTAAATGCTAGTAACCACCTATTAATGAAACCTCTGCATGAAACAACAAGAATAATACTCTATAATTGCAGATGCACTGCTACTGACCAGTTTTTTTTGCTCATGCATATTGTCAGGATAAGGGGTCATATCGATGAAAAAAATAGAAAGATTTAGCACAAGCCTCCGTGTTTTAAAGAGGACAAAAAATAATAATAATAACATGTAAACTGTAAACTAATATCTTTATGACACTATAAGGCTGTCACAGTAGTAATGGAATGACCAAATGTGTTATTGTTTCCCATTCTTGCATCATGTTGCTTGTGCTAAATCTTTCTATTTTTTTCATTGATATGACTCCTTATTCTGATACAATATGCATGAGCAAAAACATGATACAAGAATGGGACACAATGACACATTTGGTCATTGCATTACTACTGTGACAGCCTTGTGGTGTCATAAATATATCAGTTTATATGTTTTTGTGTCCCACAGAGGCTGTCAACAGTCACATACATCATGATCCCTATCTTGTACCCTGGTTCCAGAGGTACTTAATGGCGAGGAAAAGGGCAGGAAAAAAAAACAAAACAACAACAACAACAACAACAAAAAAGAAAGAGAAAAGAAAAAAGAAAGAGAAAAGAAAAAAAGAAAGAGAAAAGAAAAAAAGAAAGTGAAAAGAAAAGAAAGCACTTTCTTTGTCTATTCTTTCTTTTTTCTTGTCCCCCCCCCCCCCCCTTGTTTTTTTTTTTTCCTTGCTTTTTTCTTGTTTGTTTGTTTGTTTTTTGTTTGCTCTTTTCCTCGCCATTAAGCACCTCTGGAACCAGGGTACCTATCCTGTTATATTGTTTACTAAATCTACCTAAGACTTGACACTTGCAATTTCCAAGTGTAGTCTAAAAGTTTTATTGAACTGACCCCAGATCATGACCTTTTCATCAGAGCCAGTGTTATTACCTGAGTCAATTTTACAAGATGCAGCATGTCCCATTGAATTTAGAGCATCCAATGGTGTTTGATGTTGTAATTCTGCTGCATGATGGTACTGGACCATCGCCTCTGTGGGCCTATTGATCCTACGTAGCAAATCAGCTAGCTCCAAGCACAAGCAAGCCCCTAAAGCTGAATTTCCTTGTGAACAGTGAACTTTTATGGCCTGATTATAAACGTGGATGGCTTCAGTTAAGTGTTCTTCAAATGATGGACAACCCATCTCGAGATTTTCTTGCTCCGCTTCAAGAAAGTACCTCGCTGCTTCAGTTAAGGCTTCTACTTCACCCACAGAGTTTGAGAGGGTGTTTTCACAGCGAGCTTTGGCGAGACAACAGAAACCAGCATACTGTGGAGAGCCTTGTCGATGAAGCTCTTTAGACAGACTTCCAAACTGACCAGCTGCTTCAGAAACGTTCGGTTTTTTGAGAAACCTTCGCTTTAATTTGGCTGTTACGGATCGGTATTGTCCTAGGACATCAAAATTGCGATCCATTGGGGAATATTTTGGAAGTGAAGAAGAAAGAAGCAAGTAATTGACTCCCGCGATACAATGGTCAGTGGTAATTCTTCCACAGGCCACCCAAACTAAAATAATAAACATCTTTCAATCTCGAACCCAGCGCCTGCGTTCCTCTTGGTCAGTATCGCTGACACCTGAAATGAAAAGTGGCAAATTGACATCAAAAATACAAAAGGTTCCCTTTAAACTCTTGAGAAAAAGTAAAGATATTTTAGACATTGAAAATGGCAAAGTAAATCGATAAACGTGTACTTACAAACAGTGTAGTGATCCAGGTCAATGAGCTGAATTGGCTTTGCAGTCTTTTCGTCGACTTCGCTCGCCCGTTTTTCGTCTTTTCCAGCTTTGAATTTGATATTGATAAACCATTGGCACTTTCTTCATCGACAATGCAATAGCAAATTTACTTAAGAAGTGATATTTCTTCGCAAAAGTCACTAAATATCCACGAAACACCTTTGCAATTTCTAGCTCTCAGTCAGCTCTCAGTCAGTAAACTTTTCAATTATTTTGGCCCATTTCTGGAGCATGCGCATTTGAGTCGCAAACCGGAACCCCAGAAATCTGGGGAAAACAAATCGATTCCCCCATAGCCGGGGTCGCGTCCGCTGACCAGACGCTGGCAAAACTCTGGGCTCGAGATTGGTATCCTTTATACTCGAGATTCCTCGATATTTTGCACTGAAGTTTAATAAACTTAGAAACTTTTTATTTTTGAAGAAAGATGAAGGTCAAGATAACAATTGAAAAATTTATAATCATGTGAGTTGGATTTCCTGTGTCAAGACCTTTCTTATCTTTCTCACCCGGACCCCCTCCCCGATAATTTTGTACCAGTGTCAAAAACCAAGATGGCGGATCAGTGGAATAATTTTTGGCGCGGCCATCTTCCACCACAACAACAGCAACAACCTCCGGTTAACAGACAGTACGAACACTGGCAAGGACAGCAGACCGTCCAGTCTACAGGTCCAAGACCTTTAATGAAATACAACATTCAGTATCCCTTCCAACCCAGACAATCTTTTCGCCACAATGTCAATCGACCGCCGCCACCTCGACCCATGAATCGAAATTACTCGCCAAGAAACGTACATCCTCCCGCAATTGACCAATCAAGACTTGCTGGGTTCGAAGCAGAGAAGAAATTCACCAATTCTAAAGAGAGAATACATAATGTTTTGCAAAATGCAACGAAAACTCACCATAAACTCAACTACAGATGTTACCAAAGAGACAACAGTCAAATTTGGAAAGCGACGGTTGGAGTTCCATGGCCTAGTTCGTACTTTGAAGTTACTGGAGAAGGGTTTGATAAGAAGCAGGCTGAAAGAAGGGCTGCTGCTTTGGCATTGCTAAGACTTGAGGTGTGTCTGAGATTCACTCACATGCTCCACTTGCTCAATCTAATTGTTTCAGTCAGGCAGGCAGGCAGGCAGGCAGGCAGTTATGAATTTCCCATCCATTCAATAATGTTTAGCTGCGTAGCGGCGTAAGGGGAGGGGGAAGGAAGGGGATTGGGGAGAGGAAGAAGAGGGAACGCCTGCAATGAAACCCCCACATTCCTCGTTTTTTACGTCCACATTCTGGACGTAAAATTCCCATTGGTTAAACGCCTGTCAACTAGCCGCGTCTATTGTTTTGTTTGAAAGATAATCCGGCTTGATTATCTCCATGTACAAAACGTAGTTGACCTTTGAAATGGATGTTGACAGATAGGAAATAATATTTCTCAGGCATAATTTTATAGAGTTTTTCGGCTTTCTAGATACTTTTACCCCTATTTCGAGACCATCTCGTGCAAGTATCTGGTTACTACTTAGGATTTTCATAATTGGCTTAAATATGGGCTTAAATATGGCCATTATGAGGAACGTGGGGGTTTCATTGCAGGCGTTCCCTCTTCTTCCTCTCCCCAATCCCCTTTCTTCCCCCTCCCCTTACGCCGCTATGCAGGCTAAATAAAGTTAAAAGTATCAAATCATTCTTTTCACTTTTGAGAATGTTGCTAAATTTTGTTTCATAGGAAATGATTTTTTATTCTTAATTTTATCATTTTCTCCATCTTTCAGGAAATGGGGTTTCCAGTGGGCAGTGCTGGAACGTCAATCTTATCCAAGAAAGAAGAAATCCATAGAGATGATGAACCAGAAGAAATTCAAATTCCAGAATGTGTAATGAGTCGAATAGAACCATTACTTGATGTCTCTAACCTCACCATGGAAAAAATTACCTCCAGTAAAAATCAGTTGTCTGTTAGAGGCCATGATGAGAAAGAAGATCCCCAGAAATGTGCATCAGCTCATTCTAGTGTTTCAAATGTTACTAAAGAAATAAGGGATGTATTTACTGGTTCAATTTTGGGCACTGTAAAGGAAGACAAAAATGATGAAATGAATAAACAGTTATTGAAGGAGTTATCAGAATTACACAAGTCAGGCAATATAGCAATACAGCATATAAGAGAAATGACTGATAACCTACCTGTGGCTAAGATAAGGTAAATTGAAATAAACATAATTCAATAGATTGATAGAATTTGATAGTAAAAAGGATTATTTAATGTATAGGACTTAGATGTGAAGAGGTCCCTGTAAAAACAGTGGAAGTGAACTATGATCAATTAAGTAAACTTCTCCTATGTTGATAAAGAAATGCGAGGGAGAATTTTTTTTGATCACAGTTCAGTGCAACATATCATTCAAATAGTTTATTTTTTATCATACTATATGCTATAGTTAAGATATGTAAAACATGTGTACATCTCTCTGTACCTATAAACATGAGGGAGTTGTAAAGCACTGTCTAGGAAAGCATGTCCAGAAGCATTCAATAGCAGTGTGTTCCTCTTGCTTTTCAAGGGGGGTGGGGTGGTGCTCCCATATATTTTGGTTGGTGATGATTGCCAGGAATTTTTACCCATAAAAGGTACCAAAATTGGTATGACTCAAGCTATTTTTACCCCTAAAAGGTAAAAAATAAAACATGAAATTTTCAGTCAGGTACCAGTTTTGGTAAAAGTATGAGTATCATTACACTAAATGATACCAAATCCCTTGATTTCGACTCCTAAGAGGTACAACTGTAGGACAATCATCCCCATCTGAAAAATATTTTTAATTAATCAGAGTACATCCGGTAATCATGAACAATCTGCACCGTACGGTAAGTGGTCGGTAAGATAACGGTAAGTGGTCGGTAAGTGGTCGATAAGTGGTCGGTAAGGTAACGGTAAGTGGTCGGTAAGTGGTCGGTAAGTGGTCGATAAGTGGTCGGTAAGGTAACGGTAAGTGGTCGGTAAGATAACGGTAAGGTAACGGTAAAATGTGGTCGGTAAGGTAACGGTAAGATGACGGTAAGGTAACGGTAAGATGACGGTAAGGTAACGGTAAGATAACGGTAAGGTAACGGTAAAATGTGGTCGGTAAGGTAACGGTAAGATGACGGTAAGGTAACGGTAAGATGACGGTAAGGTAACGGTAAGGTAATATTATCAGTAAAGGAAGGAAATAATATGGCAGAGAAATAAAAAAGCATTGGAAGTACCAAGGTTTGACTTTTATGAATGTGGTGGCTCTTAAAAGAGCCATTTGATTTCAATCTTTCGATCTTCAATAACCAGCAGCAATGTCTCGAAGTATGGCGGATAGTAGATTTGTGTGGACATTTCGTATCTTCCATTGAAAATTCGTCGAGGTATTCTGGAACTCTGTTATAACGGGTGCCGCTCATTCTCTTGAACTTTCGCTCCACTGTACTCCAAATTAAAGTTATTCGATGGTTAGATATTTCGACTGAGTGTAATTTAGAAGCGTAACACTTTCGGGCGGAACGTTCGACTTAACAACGCCAACAAGTCAGTGACTGTAAACACACCTAAGTTGTATTTTAACCACTTGCTTTGGTGATACTTTTCATTTACAAGATAAATACGAATATCATGTTAAAGCCCGGTATCTTTCCAATAGAAACATTGATCCAAATCCTTAGCAGATGTTTCGAGTGTAATTAGAAGCGAAAGACTTTCGGGCGGAACGACTTGACAACGCCAACAAGCGTCCTTAGTTACGTAGTGTAAACAAGCCAAGTCGGAATCAGAACAAATTTTGAGTCGACTGCTTCCCCGCCTCAGTGATACCTGACTTGAAATATGTTGAATTATAAGACTATCTAGAAGCGATCAGTTATGATTTCTTGTGAAATCAAATACACTTATTTCTAAGTTATTAGTTAGAATACAGAATACAGTTTCAAAGTAACTCATACTTCTTCTTGTCTGCCGGCTCTGGAAAAAGCGTCCTTTGTAGTGTAAACAAACCGAACCAAGTCGAAATCAGTAACTCGACAAAAACACGATTTTGTTGTTGAATATACTGCCAAATTTGAAATAAATACGGAAGCTGATGTGGTCGGTAAGGTAACGGCAAGGTAACGGTAAGGTAACGGTAAGATGACGGTAAGGTAACGGTAAGGTAATATTATCAGTAAAGGAAGGAAATAATATGGCAGAGAAATAAAAAAGCATTGGAAGTACCAAGGTTTGACTTTTATGAATGTGGTGGCTCTTAAAAGAGCCATTTGATTTCAATCTTTCGATCTTCAATAACCAGCAGCAATGTCTCGAAGTATGGCGGATAGTAGATTTGTGTGGACATTTCGTATCTTCCATTGAAAATTCGTCGAGGTATTCTGGAACTCTGTTATAACGGGTGCCGCTCATTCTCTTGAACTTTCGCTCCACTGTACTCCAAATTAAAGTTATTCGATGGTTAGATATTTCGACTGAGTGTAATTTAGAAGCGTAACACTTTCGGGCGGAACGATCGACTTAACAACGCCAACAAGTCAGTGACTGTAAACACACCTAAGTTGTATTTTAACCACTTGCTTTGGTGATACTTTTCATTTACAAGATAAATACGAATATCATGTTAAAGCCCGGTATCTTTCCAATAGAAACATTGATCCAAATCCTTAGCAGATGTTTCGAGTGTAATTAGAAGCGAAAGACTTTCGGGCGGAACGACTTGACAACGCCAACAAGCGTCCTTAGTTACGTAGTGTAAACAAACCAAGTCGGAATCAGAACAAATTTTGAGTCGACTGCTTCCCCGCCTCAGTGATACCTGACTTGAAATATGTTGAATTATAAGACTATCTAGAAGCGATCAGTTATGATTTCTTGTGAAATCAAATACACTTATTTCTAAGTTATTAGTTAGAATACAGAATACAGTTTCAAAGTAACTCATACTTCTTCTTGTCTGCCGGCTCTGGAAAAAGCGTCCTTTGTAGTGTAAACAAACCGAACCAAGTCGAAATCAGTAACTCGACAAAAACACGATTTTGTTGTTGAATATACTGCCAAATTTGAAATAAATACGGAAGCTGATGTGGTCGGTAAGGTAACGGCAAGGTAACGGTAAGGTAACGGTAAGGTGACGGTAAGGTAACGGTAAGTGGTCGACGAACCGAGTTACCGACCACTTACCGTACGGTGCAGATTGTTCACGATTACCGTACATCCAACCCTGGCTGTCCTTGTACTCTGATTTTAACATGGTAGCCAGCCAATGAGTGACTGCTACATGTATATCTCAAATACAATGTATCATAGTCCTTATTATTTGTTATTAAGGCTTTTTACACATATTTTAGAGAGGAAGTGATTAACCTTATCAATGACAACCAAGTTGTTCTTATTTCTGGTGAAACAGGATGTGGGAAAACAACCCAGGTTAGTTGCTATTGTTGGTAGGCTTTAAGGGAAGTAAACTCTTATTCAATAAACAGTTCAGTCTGTAATAGTGACACAGGATCCCTAACTTACAGTTTTTTTGGGAATCATTCATGATTGGAACTACAGTCAAAGCTCCAGTAAGCAGACACAGTCTCTTGGAAAACTCAAAAGGTGTTTGGTCACGGTCAGTCAATCATGACATCCTTATGAAGCCTTGATCAAACTTCACTCAAATTCTAAAATTGAATCATTTTTATTTAATTAGCATGTTATTTCCCCTGAGCTTTGACTTGACCCCTTGTTTGCTATCACTCCTCAAATATATTTTAATGTGGGCTTCAATAGGAATTGAGGAACTTATTTGCTAATAACAATATATAATGAATTTGACTTGATGTATTGATTTTCTTGTACATGTAGATCCCTCAGTTTGTCTTAGATGATGCAATTAAGAAAGAGAAAGGTGCATTGTGCAACATTATTGTAACTCAGGTAACAGTGAACAGATAGAGCAGGTTTTTGTATGACTGGGAAAAACTACTGACAAGGTTATGTCACAGCATGGTAATGGCATAAATTTTAAATGTTTCTATAGATATCATGACACTGACACGGTTACAGTGTGGCATGGTCAGCCTTCCACACATAAGAAAACAGCTCTTTGGTATTCACCAGCTACTTGCTCCAGACACGTATACCCACCCACTATATTATTCACATAGCCATCTGATTATTGTATTATAAAATTGATGGAGTACCACTGTATTAGTTTTTTAAATTAGTTGAAAATATCTCTTACAAAATAACAAATGTACCACATTACTGAACCATTTAAATATTGTCCACTACTGCTCTTGCTGTATTCAAAGTTCTATAATAATATTTAGTGGTGATTTAGAATCTGAAAGGATAAACTTTAAAAACTTATTAACAATTTTGTTTTTAGCCTCGTAGGATAGTTGCCATGTCAATAGCAGAAAGAGTTGCAAAGGAAAGGGGACAGGAACTGGGGAACAATGTAGGATACCAGGTATGATGATAATGATGGCCAGGTAGGGCAATATACTACATGGAGTATGATGGTAATGGAATGATGGTACATGTATTATTAATACATTATACGTGTATTGTCATGATGATGATGATCAGTGATGATGGTGATGATTGATGAGGATAGTTATAATGGATCATAATATAAATAAAAAGAGGCTGTTTTGATATGTTTTATGCATAATGTTGAACCCCTCTACAGTGGGGGCCTGGCCACTGTACAGAGCTGCCAATATAGCATTAATTAATGTATGGATCAATGGCAAGGCAGAAAATGCTAGCTGTTGTGGAAAGGAGGCTATTGTAGAGAGTTGCCCATCAGTGTATCATGATTCCTTTTTTTCTGCCAATTTATTCCAGGTCAGGTTAGAAAGTAGGCTTCCTACCAGACCAGGAAGAATATTGTTTTGTACTACAGGTGTTCTACTGAGAAAGTTACAAAGCAATCCTCAACTTATTGGTGAGCATGACCTGTAACCTCAATCAGAAAGAGAGAGAGAGAGAGAGAGAGAGAGAGAGAGAGAGAGAGAGAGAGAGAGAGAGAGAGCCATTACCTACATGTACTGTTACCTTACCAACCACATTTTACCATTATCTCACTGTTACCTTACCGACCTTAATTTTAACCACTTATCGACCACTTACCAACCACTTATTGACCACTAACTGACCATTTATCAACCACTTGCCAACATCTTTTTAACCACTTACCATACACCAGTTGCAGATTGTTCACTATTACTGAATAGCTGTTTTATATATTATGATGATAATATTGCCAATAATTTTAGGTGTCAGTCATGTGATTGTGGATGAAGTACATGAGCGTGATATCAACACAGACTTTCTCTTGGTGTTGTTAAAGGACATGATCATCACTTGTCCAACACTTAAGATTATCATCATGAGTGCTACTGTTGACTCTCAAAGGTTTTGTGAATATTTCAGAAAGTAAGTCCCAGTTGTGTGAAACTACTGACTGACAGCAGTAATGATGGTCACTCATGATGTACATGTAGATAGTAACATTGAAGTGCTTTAGGGTCTTTTTTGTTAGTGCATAATGGGAGACATCCTTCATTCATTGATCCTGTGACCAGAAAGGGCCAGACACACAGTGTACCTTTTTCTGTAACATCAAGTGCAACACTTGCACTATGTGTCCATCTCACACAATGGTACATGCAACATGACATTGCAGAAAAAGTTACAGTCTGTAACTATAGAACTTAATAATCCTGAGCCTGTAACACTGTTGTAGACAGCATTCTACACAACTGTTACAGGGATGGAAATATGTATGGTGCAACTCCTCTGTGTTGTGAGCAATTTTGCTTAGAGTCTTTAGTCTGGCAGGCTGTGTGATTATGCAAACTGTGATAAATGGACACTGAACAGCATGGATGGAGGGAGTTAGTGTCCATTGACAAATCCAGCTGGGAAGGGGAGCACTTTCTTTTTTTATTATTTTGAATATTGACCAACATTATATGTTGTGCAATCATGTACTTGTGTTTTGAGCATTTAAATGTAGATTAAGTATTGAGATGTTCTTAATTATGTTCCTGGGTGTGGTCAATGTGTCTATTTAGAGCAGATTTCATATGAGTGTGAAAGAGACTGTGCCATGCATGTCATGACCATGTCAGTGCTGTGATGTCTATGAAAATGTTCAAAATTCCTGCCGCAACCATGCTGTGTGGTGTCTATGTCATATTCACACTATCATCAAAAACTGCTTTATCATTAGAGTAGATTTTGTATGACTGTGAAAATGGCACAGCACAGTCACAGCAGGAATTCTGGATGTTTTTATAGACAACACGGCATGATATGGCACGGCGTGGTCCTTTTCACACTCATATTCAATCTACTCTATCATTACATTAAGTGATTGTTTCCAATAATATTATATTACAGCTGCCCACAATTGAATATCTCAGGATTCACCCATCCAGTTACAGAGTTCTTTCTTGATGAACTCAAGCAAATGCTTCCACCAAAACCTGGACAAACCTGGTTGCGTGGTGACCAGGATAGCAAAAGATTTAAACTTGCTAATGATGTCAATACTGAGGTATGGCTGATGTAGTTGAAAAATCTCATTTCAACTTTTCTATTCATTTCAATTGGTTGGGATTTTATTTTAGAAATGAAACTATTAGAAAATATTTTTTTACAAACTTTTGCTATTATAATAATTTATGTAGAAAGTCCTTTTTAATTCCTACACTTATAGCTTTGAAGAAAAATGGGATACTCTTCCTTTCACAATCCCTCCCATATCATGCTCACTCCATTTCTCCATGATTCACAATATAAGATTTTGGCGCATTGTCATTTAATTATTTTAGTCCCATCACAAGGTATAACAAAAATATAAAATCTGCTGTTGCTTGACATTGGTAGCCCAGAGCTCTAGCTATGCAGCTAGTCCAACATAACAATAGGGGCATAATTATTCATATATCTCCCTAATATTTGAATCTGGTTTTGATTACTCTCAAATATGAACAGGCAATGGTGCTTGCCTGTTTGGGTAACCTGAAATTCAGTTGCATTTAACTGTCCAGTAAGCTAGCCAACTAGCCCCAGAGTAATGTATTTCATGTATTTTATCACTAAAAGGACAATCATGTACATCTAGCAAAAGCTCAAATTTCAGTTTGTTATGTATATTGCTATGTGGTACTTAATATCTATTTTAATGTCTTTTTCAGCAATACTAACTAATAATATTATGATATATTTATCTCAACACCCCAGGTACAAGATTATACATTCTATTCCCCTTGTTATTGCAATGCTACACTCTCTATCCAACTATGATGGTTAACATGTCACTGTTCAGGTATTTTGACTCTGATGTTTTAGTAATTTCCCTGTATTTATGGTAAGACTTTTTAGACTAAAAACATCCCTTTAAACCCTCAAGAATTTGCCAATAAATAATTGGTTCCCCTTGAATTTTCATTTGGAAAATTGTGTCTGTGGAGTATGACATGAGCTTTTTCCAAAAATTATTGAAATCTGTAGACTTTTTAAACTGAAGATTCAATTACTTTTAGAACATTCCAAAACACTGAATATTGTTAAGATTCTTAAATCTTTTTCCTTTTTTCCTTTTGGTATTTTGTATCTGTACTGGGGTGTTGAGAATGTGACAGTTTTGACATAAGATCATCACTATTGCCAATTTTCACATCATGATTCCATTTCTTTTGTTTATTACAAATTGCAGTGCTTCATTTTCGTCTGAATTGTTTACTGCTGGTGTTTTTATTGTCAGGTTGCTTCACAGCAATAGTGGTGATCTTTTATAATGTCTGCATCACCTCCAATAATGTAGTTTACAGTCTGTATTTATCACTCTATTATTGTCCAAACTCACAATTGTAGGTTAAGGTTTTACCTGATGTGGATCCACACTTAGCTACTGATGTTATCCTGCACGTTTCTAGAACGTATCAAGAGGTAAGTAGGAACTGTTTAGTTAGCTAGTCATGCAAAATCTGCTTCATCCATGAAATTATACAGGTAAACGTGGGATAATTATAATATCTAATTAGTGTTATCCAATTCCCTACTTTCAGGGTGCCATACTTTGCTTTCTGTCTGGCTGGGATGAAATCATGACAGTCTATGACTTGCTACTGGAGAAGATTCCCCAACAACAGGTATATACATGTATATGCCCTATTTATTCAAGAAAAAGATTATGTACTGTTCTTCTAGACAGGAAGCCGAAGAACAGAGTGATATCAAGATTGCCAGCAGTAGTGGAGGCTAATAATTAAACTTAAATAATGCAGCATAATTTTTTGGATCAGATGATACAAATGTTGTGAGGTTTCTCATTTCAATTGACACTCTTGCAAAGGTGCATGTAATCCTTGAATGACTAAGTGATAATTGTTTCATTCAATTATTTTATAGAAATCATGTTACTGTGTTTTTCCATTGCATTCAATGCTGCCGCTTGCTAACCAGAATCAAGTCTTCGATAGGTGAGTACAGAGTATTTCTGTAACAGTACACCCTCACCCTCAAGATTTAAGACCATTAACTCCTATCAACTTAGAAACAACTTCAAGTTTGTCAAATAAATAAGGACAAGTAAGAAATGTGGGGCATTATGGCACATACGTTGGGGCGTCATGACTGTGTAATGGGGCACAATGGCAATGGGCATGATAACCAGCATTCCCACTCCACACCCTTCCTATCTCACATCCATGGCTACTGTCTTGTTTGAAAGTCCATTAACTCTAATAAAAGCCCTTCCACACGAACAATTGATTTTTTTTTTGAAAAAAAAATTTCTTTGACAAATGGATTTCTTTGTTTATGTGAGCAAATTCTATGTAACAAATGCATTTGTGATGTGAAATTTGATTTCATTTTCTCAATAATATTTGTCAAATAAAATTTGTCATGGACGAGCCTTAACCCAGGATTAATTCTTAAAGTTGGCCATTCATGGTAGAGGAGTTAATGTATGACAGGCAGGAAATTATATTAAATGTTGTAACTGACAACATTACATAGTCGTAGCAAAGCGTAGACTCATTTCACACTCATTCATTTGGTGCAAGAGTTTGTTTGTCGTCTCTCATTTGTCTTTCTCTGATGTCTGTGTTTCTTTAGACCTTCTGGTAGAATCCGTAAAATTATCTTAGCTACCAACATTGCAGAGACGTCCATCACTATCAATGATGTGGTGTATGTCATCAATGCAGGGAATGTCAAAGAAAAGACGTATGATGAACAGAAAAAGGTTAGTGATTTAACAAGTTAATTGACAAATGTAATTAATTACTAGCCGGGGCTGATGGACTGATCAATTGCGTCAATGGAAACATTGACCCTGGACTCTTGATGTTCGATAGCAAGTTAGTGCTAACCCAGGGCTGAAATCCATAATTTCTTTTATCCTGGAGCTCATGTTAGAAATCGTTATCAACATTAGCGCTAACCCACTTCGAACAACTGAGCCATGGAGGATTGGAAAACATTGTGGGAAGTGAATAAGATCTATTGACTGACTGATTGAATAAGGGGATGGACAGACCAACAGATGGACGGATGATTGAACGAGTGGACAGATAGATAGAACCGCATATAAGTGGACGAACATCGAATTAGGGGATGGACACACCAACGGATGGATGGATAATTGAGCAAGTTGGACAGCTAGATAGACCTGTAGATAAGCGGACTGTTGAAAAGACTGAGGCATGTTGCAAAGTCAACGACCAAAATAAATTGTTATTATCACCAAGATGAATGAAAATCAGAATGTAAGACAGAGGTGTGATGAAAAGGTTGATGAGTTTTTACTGACTGTTTTCCAGGTATCCTGTCTTGGTACTCACTGGTGTTCCAAGGCCAGCGTTACACAGAGGCGTGGTCGTGCTGGCAGATGTAGGCCTGGGTACTGCTTTAATTTGTTCACAAGGAAGCAATTTGAAGAAATGGGTACGTTTTAGACACTATCGCACCACACCCTCTTAGACATACAAGTGTAAATATTTCAATAAATGGTAAAGCAACCTTATTTAACTTCTGCATACTGACCAATTTAACCACGCTTGCTCAGTTAGTCCCGCAATCAGTTTGTGAACAGCTTATCAAAAAAGGTAAAGGTAAAGGTAGTTTATTTTACATCGACTCCGCGGGGAGTGGTTGCCCAGTCTTCCGAGCCAAAGGCTCATGTATCAAGCGTTCGAAGGTGCGCCCTCTACCCCCTCTATTTATCAGTGCTCCGTTTTAAGGTATTTAAAGCTAATTAAAGCTACACGGAAAGGAAAGAAGTTGAAACAAGGATGTGAGGTCACTGGGGATCGAACTAGGGACCTCTCGCACCGAAGGCCGCGCACTAACCAACTGTGCTATCCTTGCTCCTAAAAAGAATTCAAGAATTCTTTGTGATAATTGAGACGCATTAGAGGGCAAAGGAAATGAAAACAAAATAAATACAAAAATCTTGAAAGTCATATAGATAATATAATTCTTGAAAAACAAGCAACAAAAGTTTACCTTGTTTTGTCCCTGTTTGGGATTTCTGATAATCCACACATATCAGAAATTTATGATCCCCGTTTTTTTTCCACATTCGGTTTAATTTGTTTTCGAAGCATGCTGTCTGTCGCTTGGTCAAGTTTGTGTTTTAATGCTGTGACTTCAGGCCATTGAAGGTTTTTTATCTGCCATTATAAGCAGGGATTATATTTTCATGTTTCAGAACCTTACCAAAAGCCAGAGATGTTGAGAATGTCGTTAGAAGAAATTGTTCTCCAAACTAAAGTGGGTGCTATCTTGAAATTCTTGAGGCGCTGAAATACCGTGCAATTTTTTCTGCAATTCGTCTCGCAATGGAATAGCAAAACAAGTTGCACGAGCCATTGAAGCGTCGTAAGAAAACGATTCAGAGAAAACTGCGCTGTGCACGCCTTTAACCATTCCTGCATGTTATGATATGTAATAAAGAAAATAGTATTCTATGCTGCCGTTGAAAGAAAGAAAGGGAGGGAGGGAGGGAAGTAGGGAGGGAGGACGGAAGGGAGGGAGGGAGGAAGGAAGGAAGAAAGGGAGGAAGGAAGGGAGGGAGGGAGAACTGAAGGAAGGGAGAAAGGAAGAAAGAAAGAAAGAAACAAACAAACAAACAAAGAAATAGGAGACTTGTGAGTTATTGCTCTAGTTTTGTCGTGTGTGGTTCTGTAAAGTAATTTCCATATAAATTTCAGATCCAAAACCCTGATTGTACTGCCGAGCAATTTCTATCAAAGGCTCTGGATCCACCCTCCATCCAGTCAGGTAACGCAAACAAGTACCACGACCACCACAAACGTACAGCCGAGCAAAATACACGAGTCAAAAATTGAAAATATTTTGTCATGGGGACTGAAAAATCATTGAAAATTATTGCTGCGGAATTATCTGAAATTATGGAATTGATCATTCCTCTAATCAGAATTGGAACTTGTTGCTGTGGAATCAGTATGGAATTGAAAGATCGTTCAATAAGATTTTAAAGTTATTGCAGCAGAATTACGGAATAGAAAAATCGTTCAATCAAAATTGAATGTTTTTGCTGCGATATTACGCGGAACTGAAAAACGATCATTTCCCACTGTACTCTTGCAAAATCTGTCGTTACACGTATTTTCATTTTTCAGCACATGTACCTTAACTGAAAGAAGTATTTTTGCTACTACAAACTTCTCTCGTGTGCCAGTGCAATATTAACATCTTCTTTTAAGTGTATAACATTAGCAAACCGCTAATGTGAAATGACATTCCTTTTCTTCCTCTTAGTGCGAAATGCAGTAGATCTGTTGAAAGACATCGGGGCTTTGGATGATAAGGTACACTGTATGCGTATCTAATTCTTTGTCATCAGTATTCATCATTATAAACAAAATCGTCATCATAGTTTATCTCATCGTCCATGTTGTTAAACCATCATACTTGACTCTTGAAGGGTGAGTTTACATGGACAATTTTTCTTTCCGGGACGAAAAAAATCTCCATGTCTTAGCTTTCCTGGTTTCATCCAGATTTTTTTAATTGCATCCTAAAAGACTGTTATTGGCTTTTCCAGGAAAAACTGACGGTCCTTGGTCAACACATGGCAAATCTTCCTGTTGACCCTAAAATAGCCAAGATGATCATCTATGCCACAGTGTTTAGGTGGGTGTACACACTCCAGATTCGTACCCGGCAGTCGCTTCTTCTTATTCGCCAAGTGATGAAATCTGGGAAGGATTTAGCGAGTTCGCGTTGCATCAAATCACCTTTGCGCGCCCCAATCCCCTTCCCAGATTTCATTGCGGATACAAAAAAATACGTGGCGATTGGGTACGAGTCTGTACACACGCTATAAAGAGGCCAACGTAAGCAACTACATACTCAGTTATGTACTGTTCACAGTAGTACTTGTCTTACCACAGCTGACGTAAGTAAAAGTAACATACACAGTCTCATTTATGTACTGCTCATTAGCAGTGCCTGTCTTTTCTTTCACTTCTTTATGCTACCTTACTGTTACTATTTTTACTTAATTTTCGTGAATTTCGCGATTAAAAAACCGCGAAAACAACTTCTCGCGAAATATGCCCCTTAAGTTTTCGCGAAATTAGGTGATCGCGAAAATAAGTAGCAGTAAGGTACGACGATTATTATTATTGACCACGGCCTGCAGGATATTGTACAATGGTATATCATTTATTGGTTATTATTTCTGTGTAATTCAGGTGTGTTGATCCTGTATTAACCATCGCTGCTGCTCTCTCCTACCGAGATCCTTTTCTTTCTCCTGTAAAGAAACGCGCCGAGGCTGACAAGGTTAGCAGTTTAATAACACAATCACAGGCAACCATGGCTCCCGTGTAGTATGTAGTTTGAATTAAAGATTTACATATACTTTGATATCGTTGAAATCGAAAAAGATTAACAGTTGTTGTTGTTGTTGTTTTTTTTTTGCTTCATACGTTTTTTCTGCAATATTGCGCGCATCACTGAAGTTTTTGGTTTTCCTGCATCGTTTCCAGTAAAATTGCCTTTATTATGCCATGACAATAATTAACATTGCACATTAGTTATTGCAATTTTACTTGCCGAATTTCTTTTCTGAAAATGAATTTGTCTCCATCCAAAGATTACAAGGCTTGCCGACGATCAGATCTGATCCGATGCTTTCTTGATCTAAAAGTACAAATTTAAATCTTGTAATATTCTCTTTCTGTTTTCTTTTCTGATTTCCATCAGATTCATAATATTCGTTTGAATTCTATCATTATTAAAGCACATTAAAAATGGAAACTCGGTCCAAATTGGAATTTAAAATGCACCCTAACTAAAACTATAGTCACTGATAGCGAAAAGAGACGCTTTTTATTGGAAGAGATAAGAACACTTCATTCGAAGGGAGCTTTAGTCCATTGCTCGCAATGTTGCATGTGTGATACGCCATTGTTCGCAGCTGTTGCATATGTGTTTACGTGACACGCCATTGTGCGCAACTGTTGCATACGTGTTTACGTGATACGCCATTGTGCACAACTGTTGCATACGTGTTTACGTGATACGCCATTGTGCACAACTGTTGCATACGGTTTACGTAATACGCCATTGTGCGCAACTGTTGCATGGGTGGTGGACACACTGTGCAACTCTGAGTTCCAAAACCATTAGCAAAAAATTCTGTTTCTTAGTTGCTATATTCTTAGTAATTGTATTCTATAATATATTCTTAGTTATTAATATTCCAATGTTATATTCTTAGTATTACTGTATACTGTTCTCAGTATTACTGATTACATTAGAGCTTTGGTTGCAAGTGGTATATGTAGCATCAGTTTGCTGATGACAATATCGTCCTGTAGTGTCAGTAACCGTTGTTGTTTGTATTGTTTATTGTTTACAGACACGTGGTAGCTTTGCCGGTGGGCTGGACAGTGATCACGTGGCCCTGCTAAATGCCTACGAGGGCTGGGTCGAGTCGACGTGGACTGGTAACGATCGAGAATACATCAATAAGAACTTCCTTCATAGAGGAACACTGAGCATGATACAAGGTACTCTTCTCTTGAATTACCCTGGATGACGGAGGTCTGGCTCGCGTTTTGTTAACAATTATCTGGGGACCGGTAGCACGTTCGCTCTGAAACACTGCGCTGGTTGACTGATCGATGAAGTCACACCAATAGAAAAGTTTGTGAATGAAAAGTTTATGAATAGAAAAGCTGTTTATATGATTGTCTCCGAGGATGGTTATCAAAGCCAAAATGTGACGCGTAAGCAAGATATATGATATACAGATAGACTGAAGACGCAGAAAAATCGGTTCTTTCGACTTGTTTGCATGTCTTCATGGTGCACCAAATCTAATACCAGTTGTGCGTCTAGATGCGTAATGTGTCTGTCCGCCTTACAGACGTATAATACACACCCTAAAAACTGGTCAAGTTCGTCCGGCCATCCAGAGGACACATCATGCGTATAATACTCATTGTAGCAACTTTCTTATTACTTTTTTTTCACAGGAATGCGCAACCAACTTTACTATTTGTTAGCCGAGGCAAGACTGGTACCTAATGACGACACAAACCTCGTGACCAACATGTACTCGAGGAACCTGGGTCTAGTCAGAGCAGTATTGTGTGCTGGTCTTTATCCTAATGTCATCAAAGTTGGTTTGGGACTGGAGTCCAAAGGACGATGTGGAAAGAAGAGACTCAAGACTACACTAAGAACAAAGTATGTATTTAGTGGGCTTTAGAAAGTATTTATAACTATAACGCGCGCCTTGTTGATTGACTGGATAATGTATCTGTATCGTGTTTTATACGAACACTCTGGGAAGTATAGAGTATTCGAAAAGCAATGGAAACACCATCAAAAATATTTTATAAAACGTTTGTAAAATGTTTGAGATAATGCGACATGGTTCTCACGAAAACGTCAAAAAATGTATAAAAGCAATATGAATATCACTTATGTCTCTTCTGTGATACAAACACTCTAGAGGATGTAGAGCACTCGGAAAACAAGACAAACACTCGGCTACTCCTCGTGTTTCTAAGCTTGCTTTTCTTTGCTCTACTTCCACGAGTTTCGTTTTGCTTAAATAATAAAACTTGCCCTGGTGTCTCCAAAGTGATAGAAAGTTTTAGAACTGTAACACTCGAAAAGCAAGAGAAACACTTGGTGGCGCCAAGTTTAGTAAACCAATCAGCTAAGAAACTAAGGGCGCGTTACCCACTCGATTCTTTTCGCTATCCTGGCTTACTTAGATTCGTGTGTCTTGTGAGCAAGAGCGGGAAAAACTCAGTGTACCTTGGAGTGTGCTAGCCTACGTAGTGTTCCCCTCGCGAGGGCTGCTATTCAGGCTAGGAGGATGCGCGTGTAGTGTACTCAGTGTACCTTGGAGTGTGCTAGCCTACGTAGTGTTCCCCTCGCGAGGGCTGCTATTCAGGCTAGGAGGATGTGCGTGTAGTGTACTCAGTGTACCTTGGAGTGTGCTAGCCTACGTAGTGTTCCCCTCGCGAGGGTTGCTATTCAGGCTAGGAGGATGCGCGTGTAGTGTACTCAGTGTACCTTGGAGTGTGCTAGCCTACGTAGTGTTCCCCTCGCGAGGGCTGCTATTCAGGCTAGGAGGATGCGCGTGTAGTGTACTCAGTGTACCTTGGAGTGTGCTAGCCTACGTAGTGTTCCCCTCGCGAGGGTTGCTATTCAGGCTAGGAGGATGCGCGTGTAGTGTACTCAGTGTACCTTGGAGTGTGCTAGCCTACGTAGTGTTCCCCTCGCGAGGGTTGCTATTCAGGCTAGGAGGATGCGCGTGTAGTGTACTCAGTGTACCTTGGAGTGTGCTAGCCTACGTAGTGTTCCCCTCGCGAGGGTTGCTATTCAGGCTAGGAGGATGCGCGTGTAGTGTACTCAGTGTACCTTGGAGTGTGCTAGCCTACGTAGTGTTCCCCTCGCGAGGGCTGCTATTCAGGCTAGGAGGATGCGCGTATAGCAGTTGGAGCGGAGTTGGAGCAAGGGACCTTTATTTAATCTCATATAGTATATGTGTATGTTATTATAGGAATGATGGACGAGTAGCTATTCACCCATCGTCCGTTAACGTTGATAAAAAGAACTTTAACACAAAGTGGCTGATCTACTACGAGAAGGTGCTCAAATCTTTTGATTGTCAAATAAACATGTCACCAACATCTCCATCACTAGTAACACCTTTTTCGTTGTAGGTGAAATCAACTCAGGTGTTTATTCGAGATTCCAGCACCATTCATCCGGTAGCACTTCTCTTGTTTGCAGGAAACACAGTAACAACTTTAGAAACACGTGAGACCCTATTATTCTTTTATATTTGTTGCTTGCTTGCTTGCTTGCCTTTAAGGTGGCTGGACCCTATTTCGCCAGTGCGCGGGTAGTCGAATTGAAGCGGCTATTAATTGCGTTACAGAATTAAGTTGACCAAACTTTTTACGCACACCTACTACAAATGGACCAAATTTTATAATGATGCTAGTTTGGTTGAAATCGGAGCTTTTTTAACATCGAAATTGTTATACACTTGATTTGAAATTTTGCCAATTTTCTCAAAATCCAGACCTCGACGAGCAAAACGATTTATGAGACTTTGTAAATCAAATGTTTGTCTATAATGTGAGAGCGTTTCAAGAAATTCTATTAAGCCGATTTTGAGTAAAAACGGAGCAATTATTTTACTTTGAAGAAATTTAAAACCGCGGGTGCTCTACTAAATTAATTTTATAACAATAATTTTCCAAAGAAAAGTTGCAATATTTTTGGTTCTAAATAATACCAAGGCATGGTTCTTTATTTTGTGAATATGTCATCGTATTTGCTATTTTTGATCGCCGTTGAGACGACTGTACGTAAAGCACTAAATTGCTGCGTTTATCTCGGAATTTCGACATCCACGTTAATAATACTGTTTCTTGAAAACTAGTAGATGAATTTTTTTTTATTTCTCGATATTGAATATTCAATCCTTTACCAGTAAGGTGTGTAAATTACAAAGGCATTGAAGTTTTTTAAGACCATTAAATATTTTTTTAAACATTGCCATATGTGCATCTCTATTCTCCGAGTTGTTGCCGGTGTTTGATTATGCATGCCTGCATGCGTGTCGCTTTGGCACCTCGTGCAAAAAATGCAAATACATGGAAGTCTTCCAAGTTACCTGGACTGGTGAACTACTTTTCTTCGCCTTTTTAGCCTTTAATGTGTTTTCCTGCAATATTTCACTTCTCCGTTTTCTTTTTGTACAAGGAAATACCATAGTTCTAGAAACTGTAGTAAGGAACTGCTACGTACAGCGTTACTCTGGATATCACTGGCGTGACTTTCCATGTATATTTGCATTTTTTGCACGAGGCGCCAAAGCGACACGCATGCAGGCATGCATAATCAAACACCGGCAACAACTCGGAGAATAGAGATGCACATATGGCAATGTTTAAAAAATTATTTAATGGTCTTAAAAAACTTCAATGCCTTTGTAATTTACACACCTTACTGGTAAAGGATTGAATATTCAATATCGAGAAATAAAAAAAAATTCATCTACTAGTTTTCAAGAAACAGTATTATTAACGTGGATGTCGAAATTCCGAGTTAAACGCAGCAATTTAGTGCTTTACGTACAGTCGTCTCAACGGCAATCAAAAACTGCAAATACGATGACATATTCACAAAATAAAGAACCATGCCTTGGTATTATTTGGAACCAAAAATATTGCTAGTTTTCTTTGGGAAATTATGGTTATAAAATTACTTTAGTAAAGCACCCACGGATTTAAATTTCTTCAAAGTAAAATAATTGCTCCGTTTTTACTCAAAATCGGCTTAATAGAATTTCTTGAAACGCTCTCACATTATAGACAAACATTTGATTTACAAAGTCTCATAAATCGTTTTGCTCGTCGAGGTCTGGATTTTGAGAAAATTGGCAAAATTTCAAATCAAGTGTATAACAATTTCGATGTTAAAAAAGCTCCGATTTCAACCAAACTAGCATCATTATAAAATTTGGTCCATTTGTAGTAGGTGTGCGTAAAAAGTTTGGTCAACTTAATTCTGTAACGCAATTAATAGCCGCTTCAATTCGACTACCCGCGCACTGGCGAAATAGGGTCCAGCCACCTTAAGTTATTGAATATGTTTTCCATATTTTTAGCTCAAGGCTCACAAGGAGCCCAGCCAAGTCACGTGACTCTAGCTGTAGATGGTGATCGTTGGATGGGATTCCTGTGTTCACCAAGGGCCGCTAATACGTTGCAGTCGTTACGTGTTGCGTTAGAGAACATGGTCAATCAGTCCATGGATACAACAAGGAGTCACGAGGTCTTTGAGTTTAATACCAAGTTGATAGAGTCGGTTACTACGTTATTAGACCGAACTTATCACACCAGAGTTAATGACAAGCGATGAATTGCGTTGCTTGAGGAAAGAATGCGTGACATAAGAACGGGTGGTGTAACTTCAAGAAACACTGACACCAGGAACGTTGGTGTTGCGTTGCTCGAACAAGATCTGCGTGACAGTAACACCATAATCATTAAAACAACGAAGTCGCGTGCGTTACATCTAGAGAAGCACATGACAAAAAAGTTATTTTTTGCTAGACCCAAAAAATTATGACATTTACCCGCAGACAAATTAGTGGCTCGTACTAATGAGAAAGTTCAGGTCAAATGTGAGTTGACCTGACCTTCGTTATAGAAGTGGCGTTATGCCATTCAGCAATCATAGTCGGTCAGAGAAAGGAAAGTTAGGAAAGTGTGACTCCTTTCAGTTCGAGAGCTACATTGCGCTATTTTGGACCAACAAAACAGTGCAAAAACATAAGCGGTTGATGATGCCGGAGCTACAGCACTGTTTTATAGAAGTGGCGTTATGCCATTCAGCAATCATAGTCGGTCAGAGAAAGGAAAGATAGGAAAGTGTGACTCCTTGTCGAGAACTACATTGCGCTATTTTGGACCAACAAAACAGTGCAACAACATAAGCGGTTGGTGATGCTTGAGCTACAGCACTGTTTGTTGTAACCGCAAATCCAGAATTTCTATAATGACGTTTGACGTGTGACGCTCCTTGCACAACAAATGCTTTGTCGACTTTTGCAACAAAGATAATTTGTTGGCCGGGTGCAGAGTGGCAAACGAGCAACATTTGCTCTTCAACTTGCATCTCCTCGCAATGTCCCTTGAAAATTTATACGACTTTGTCGGTCCGCATTACCGCATCTTTAAAGAGATTTGTGTGACCACCGCACAAGTTATGCGTGGCACGTTCGCACCAAAAGAATCACTTTCTACAAATAGTTTATTCTTTGAACTTGGAATTCCCCGACATCGTCTTTATCATATTCATGCTCTTTTTTTTTTTTTTCTTTGCTCCGCATTCCCCACCATTGTGAGATCTCACTTTTTTTTGCCAATGTTCTTTCGAACATTCGAACTCCCCTCTTACGGTTTGTGTTTGATTTACTCTGTTAGGACAGAACTAAGAAAGAAGGCATTCCGTGACTTCATAGGTATTATATTTGTCAATAAACCGGAACAAATACGTAAACCCTTGACGTAATCACTTCAATCTATTGTCTTTTGTTTGAGAATCGCTATGGAGATTAGAATAAGGATATTACTATATGTCCCACAGTTCGAAATGTGACATTTGAATGAGACCAGTTTTTTTTACGAGGCCTTTATTTGGCGATAACTATATATGCATATCCCTGGAGTTTTTCATAATACCTTAACTATTACCGCTGTATTTAGGAACCCTCGGGGAATAACACCCTTCTTTCCTATCAGGCATTCGACGACGAAACCAAAAAAAAATGCCTGTTGGAACTGTTGAGTTAGGAATGGAGGGCATGTGAAGAGCCGTTCTGAACATGCTGGGGGACCGGGGCCTTGAAGAAGCCTTTTGTTGCTTACATTGTTGGATATTATTATAATTTGTAGGATTTTTTTGTGTTCAAAATTGTTTTAGTCAAGAACAATTACCACCAGTTTGACGCTTGAGTAACTTTTCTTTGAATGCAAAATTACTACGTCTAGATCTGTCAGCTGTCTAGCTAGTTGTTCCGCTACTCATCCTTCTAGCGTGCTTGAATTATGTCTTTTTTACAAACATCAAATGAGCTGTTTTTATAAATTCTTCTTGGGTCAGAATAGCTAAAACTCTCTGGTGTAATTGTAAAGTGTGGGATATTTACTAATCGGTAGTAATTATCGGCCGCTATCAAATTGTATAGCGAGAACGATTAGTGGCTAATCTCAACAAACACGATTTTTTTAGAGCGATAGCATAAAATCCACAGCCTTCAAAGTAAAATTATATTAGCGTAATGTTTATAAAGCATTATTAAAATACAAATAGCTTTGAAAAAAGAGTTTAAACGGGTCGAAAAACAGTATTAACTTGAGACATGTTATTGAGTAGTTGAAATTACCATGGCAACTAAACCAAAACATATACCGCTGATGGGAACGATTACCGAAATTTGCATACTCAAATTGCCCAACTACACGAAAGAGAAATGTGTATGGCAGAAACGTCGTTCTAAAA
The DNA here is from genome assembly GCA_029948255.1 of Telmatactis stephensoni. NCBI lineage: Eukaryota > Metazoa > Cnidaria > Anthozoa > Actiniaria > Isophelliidae > Telmatactis > Telmatactis stephensoni. The sequence goes on along the minus strand of JALIZF010001919.1, from coordinate 70,152 downwards.
ATTGCTTCTTGTCGAAGTCGAGCTGGATTTCATTATTCTTACATATACAAGGAAGTGGTTGTCTTCAAAATTTCCTCTGATGCATGTCTGGTTTTAGGCACGAGCTCGTCTCGAGATTTGACCAATTACTCTGAATTCGATCGTGAATTGGAACGACAGAGAACACTTCTTCAACCTGATCATATTTTTATTCCGAGTTCACTTGAAAATTCAGACTTTCTGGAGATTTTCACTGATATAGCTTTATCGAAGAAATAATCTATAGGCTTAGAGACCTTTTAAAACTGGAGATGTGATTACTGTGTCACTTCGATAATGGCTTCGGAAGTTCGACACAATTCAAAATACCCTTCAAGCGAACAGGACAGGAAAAAAGACTCTAAAATCGTGACATTTTATAAGAATGGCGATCTTTACTTCGGCGGATATGTCGTGACAATAACTCCGAGGAGATTCCGAAGTTTTGAAGTACTATTATCGGAACTGTCTCGCATAACAAATCTTCCACAAGGTGTACGCTATCTGTTGGACCACGAGAACGGCACCAGAATCGATGCCATCGAACAATTAGAAGACGGAAAAGCATACGTTTGTGCGTCCAATTCGAAACTGAAGAGACTGGATTACGGTAAGAAAGCTGGGCACTTGCCCCAGTGGGGCTCAAGAAATAAACTCGAGCTACCAGCTTTGTCAAATCCACCACGGGTCATTGGAACTCAAACTCCTCGTTTGGTGAAACCGGTTCGTCGCGTAGAGACGAAGGAACGTAAAAGTGAGGGGCCTAAATTAAGTGACAAAGTAGCTTTTAAAGCTCGTAACGTCACGGTTATCCGTAATGGACTTAAACCAAGGCTTTCTGTACGAGTTTTGCTCAACAAGAGAACAGCTCAGACTGTCAACCAATTCCTTGATATAGTGAACGACTCGCTTGGTGTGACAGGAAGCTCCAATGTACGAAAGCTATATACATCAAAAGGGAAACAAATTTACGAAGTGTCTGATCTTTTTAGTGATGAAGATGGCATTTTTATTGCTGTAGGAAATGAGAGATTTCGAGTTGAAAATATTGAGAGTATATTAAGTGAAGATAATAGTAAAAATAATACCAAGAAAACGAATAGAACTAATCATCATGGGAGAGTTAGCAACGATGGAATGGACAAACATGATACTCGGAAAGCAAGCGAGAAAAAATCGAGGGATGAATCACTACCTAAAATACTGAACAGTGTCACAAATAACAATGATTATAAGATCAAGCATAAAGTGAATGATGACAATAATCGAGGGCCAAAATCCCCTAGCCCTAAACCTCCGAGTCGCAAGCCAGTTGGTAAACATTTGGCTAAAGATGGCAGAACTGTTGATAAAAAGAATGAAGAGAACTTAAATGATGTCAAACTACCACAAATAGCCGGAGCAGGCCATAATTTAGTATCTACGACAAGCGAAAAGCAAGAAAGTCGTACAAGGAAGACTAGTAAATCGAAGAAGGAAAGTATCGGTCAAATTTCGTCCCCTCGGGGGCTGGGTGAGGAAGGAAACAAGCTCGCGGAATCACATGAAACTCAGAAATCTTACGAAACTGAGAAACCTAAAAAGAAAACTTCAAGAGATTCGACGGGGGCGGTTCACGAACAAGAAATAGAATACGGCCGAGTTACGGACAGAAAAGTCGAAGATGTCTACGACATTGGACGAAAGATAGGCGACGGCAACTTCGCAGTTGTACGACAGTGCACCAGTAAATCCACCAAAAGAGAGTTCGCGTTGAAAATCATCGACAAAAGAAAAATCAGCGGCAAGGAAAAAATGATCGAAGATGAGATCGCTATTATGCGTAAATGTCGGCATCCGAATATCGTCCGACTTTACGAAGATTATGATACAACAAGTGAAATGTACCTAGTCATGGAGTTGGTCAAGGGAGGGGACCTTTTTGATGCTATCTCGGCGTCAGTAAAGTTCTCTGAGAATGTCGCTAAGGATTATTTTCGCGACATGTGTAAAGCTCTTCATTATTTACACAAGCAGAACATTGTACACCGAGACTTGAAACCTGAAAATCTCCTGGTAAGTAGATCTAAGTCGTGATTGGCTAAACTATTTGACAGTGTTGCACTACTAATGCTCTAACTAAAGACGTTTATATCCGTCGTCAGGCATGCTATCAGATATCTGCCGCTTTTAATATAAACAAAGACAGAGTTAAGTTGATTTCTATCAATTTAAGACAAAAGAAGATTTTTAAGGTTTTATTACATTGTCATCCTTGTTTAATTGTGAAGCTTTTTTACGTAAACACGACGATAACATTTCAAAAAACGCGTTGCCATGGGAACGCATTTTTGCAATCTGTTCATGGTTTTCGCGGTTAATGAATTCACATCCCTTCCACTTGGATTGGTGCAAACAAACCTGTTTTTGTCCGGATTCAACCCGTCTCTTTTGAAATGTGACCACAACTAATACACCCGTCTTGCTTGGCAGTATGTCTGTAGTCTAGTGGGGATAACTTTAGATGTGGTGAGCAGATTTCGTATGAGTGTGAAACGGACCGCGCCGTGCCGTGACCGCGTCAGTGTCGTGATGTCTTTAAAAACATTCGAAAGTTCTGCCGTAAGCGTTCAGTGGCCGTGCGGTGTCATTTTCACATGCAGTCATACGAAATTTGCAGGCTACGTCAATGCGCGTATTCATGGGTTAGGATGAGGTACGCGCCTTGCCCATTCACGCAAAAAACTCGTACATGGCGCGTAGAAAAAGTAAGCTTACGGACACAACTTGGAAAATTTTCTTTTCGTAGCAAATGTGTGTGTGTTGACGATTCTACGAAGTGAATTCAATGTTGATTTTCTTGCTAAAATTTGGAATTCGGGAATCAACTGGTATACACCTTACAATCACTATTTACTATTTATAGCCTTAATGGCCATAACGTTTGAGACTGAGGCCATTGGACCCCTGTGATTTCATTTGGAATGCATACTTTGAATGAATTTCAGTCTTACTCTTAAGCGAATTTTTGTTTTGTCTTTTGTGCAAAAAAGAATGCGCTTTTAATTCTACCCGTATTAATGTGAACGAAACCTTTTTCTCTTGTTCTGTTTATATAAACTCAGCTTTAATTTTTCATTCACTCACAGGTCCACAAGCGCCCTAATGGACACAAGAAGCTCAAACTTGCAGACTTTGGGCTTGCGGTGGAAGTGAAACTTCCACTCTTTACAGTTTGTGGCACACCAACGTATGTAGCCCCTGAAATACTGGAAGAAGAGGGGTACGGTCTCAAGATTGACATGTGGGCAGCTGGCGTGATTACCTACATTATGCTCTGTGGTTTCCCGCCTTTTCGAAGCGCTAAACGAGACCAGGATGAACTCTTTGACTTGATACAAGCCGGGGACTTCGAATTTCTATCGCCGTACTGGGATAACATTTCATTTGACGCTAAAGATCTCATCTCTCATCTCTTGGTGGTAGATCCCCATAAGCGCTACTCGGCGGAGAAGGCTTTAAACCATAAGTGGGTCAAACTGAAGAGCCCAACCCCTGGGGATTTGAGTAAGGCGATGCTAAATGGAGCAGAGGTCAGCAACGCGAAGAAGAAGTTCAAAGCGGCAGCTATCGCTGTGCAAGGAGCAAAGAAGTTTGAGAACCTTGCTGATGAGTTTCGCCAACATCGTGGTGAAAGGTTTATAAGTATTTAGGAATATATATACAGTATACGGTTGATAGTTTCCCGCTTAGGGTCTGTTTATATAAAACCAGCGAGATAAGCAGACTAACCAGATTTACAAGGTCCTGACTCTGACTCGGCCCGTTAGCTAGCTCAGTTACTACCAAGATTTACCGCAAAAATCTTGATGAGAAGATATCAAAACGGGTGTGTTAAAACATCTATATCAACGAGTCAGCCTTCCAATTTGACCGATGGATGAACAAGCATAAGCATCAAGGACATCAAGGCGCTGTTACACGCTGAAACTTTTCTCAGAAACTTGCCTCAATCGCCGTTGCGAGATAAGTTTTACAACGCGTTGCACCGTGTAACATGGTCATTTAGCTGAAAAACTTTCCCCGGTCGGTTTCACGAGACGGTTTCATGAACTGCTTTCTACTCCTGCAACAGAAACTTGAACAAGTTTCAGGACGTCTCGCATTGGCGATCGACACAAGTTTCAGATGAAAGTTTTAGCGTGTATCAGCGCCTTTATACGCAGACTAATTGTTTCATTTTAATTCACCGAGATGTCAAAAGGCAAGTTGTGCATTACGGGGCTTGCATATGTTGCTTCTTCTTTTACTTAAACGTTATCTGGCTGTAACTTTTTTTTGCGCGCTTAAAAAAACTCGATCGCCAAGAACCAATGACACTCAGCTACTCTCCAAAAGCGTAAGCTGGATCCGGTTGCGCGAGGAATGGATAGCACTATTCGTTGGACAAATCCTAACCCAGTGAAGGCTTACTTGAAAGGGCCAAGATTTATGCAACGAATAACGCTATCCAACCTTCGTGTAACCAGAGCCTGCTTACTTGAACTTTTCATATAAACTCGATATAAATTTATCTAGCAAAGCGATCTCACCTTTATATAAACACTTTTTAGATATGCGCAAAGCGTCAACTTGATTAACTGCGGCTATCGACACTGAAGGAATTGTGTGCTTTTCCCGTAGGCTTTATGTTGTGACAAATGCCTCTTTTTCATCTGCGCATGCACAAGGGATAAGTAAGATAGACATTTGGGTGACTCTGCAGATGGAAGAGAAATGTCCATTTAGCAGTCTGTGTACTTGGCCTTATCATTGAAGCCGTGCATACATTCTTAGTATAGCCCAGTACTTCACGAACTTTCCCCATTAACTCATATTCTACTAGATGCAAATTTAAGAATGATAATGTGATCTGAAATGTAGAAAAGATCTCAGTTTGATTCATTTTTGCTCTGTTTGATTCTGGGTACTTATATTAAGACAGTAAAAGATTTTATGTAAATAGATATATTTTTATAAAGTCAATGTAATTTATCTCATTGGAAGTATCGAAAAGGAAACCAAAACTGATGTGGAAGATATTAAGAGACCCTACAATTTATGGAAGTATATTTTCAAATTTTTGTCTACATCCTTAGCAATTTTGTTTTGCGCGGCAAAACAAAATACGTTTTAAAAGTGACAAACCTTAGATTTGAAGCCTAGTGACTGGTACCTCCAGGGTATTTTGATACATACGTAATTTGCCTTTCTTATGCCTTTGTACCAAGACATGGTTGCTATTAATATCTCGACATTTTCTCTGGGTGCCAGTTTTGTCTAGTAGTGTATATATAATCTCCCCATAATCATTATATAATCAGTTCGTTGAAAACGTTCATCTGTAACAGCGATACATAAAACCAAGATTTTATAACTTTATTTTTGTATTTAAAATACATCTTGATTTAGAATCAATAATAAAGGAATATGATTGAATCGTTTACTTGTAGAATTTTATGCAGGGTGTACGGTTATTCAATACATGCGCCTTGTGGCAAATCCGTGAACTATTCAAGTTAACGAACGCCCTGACCTGAGGCAATGAGCCGGGTGTACAGTTGTAGAAACAAGAAAGTCCCGAAGCGTCAGCGCGTTGAATAACTGCCTTCAGCCATTTGCATTGTGCAACCTCTCTTTTCAAGGACGCATGAATATCCCTTGAATTTTACAAGTCTTAATTTTCAAACTCATTGAAAACTCCTTGAATTTCTATTTTGGAGAGAGAGAAAAAAGGAAGAGACTTGAACACGGCAGTAAATACAGAAATTTTCTTTTGTAGATAAGTTGGAGTACAAGTATTTCAGTTAAAGCATATACTTGAATCTACAGTGGATCGGGGAGAAATTGAAACGACCTAGTGTATGAGGTCATTTAAAAGTGTGCGCACTAAATAACAGCCGCACTTGCCGATTTTATGTCTCAATCATTGTTTTTAAAGGGCAGGTTTCGCACTGCTCCTTGAATTCCTGGAAAGCTCCTGGAAATTGGAAAATTTCTTCCAGGGCCCTGGAAAGCTGGAAATTTATATTTTCTCACCAACTCCTGGAAAACGCCTTGAATTTTCTATAAATATAAAGTCAAATAATCGGAAAACAAAATCGTTAACTTGTTTTTGCGAAGAACATTGGCAAGTTGTAGGTAGTAAATTCACGAGTATTTTAAATTCACTTTACTTTTTGCAATAAGTAGCCGCAACCTGCAACATTGATTTTTGTTGCACGATAAGTTGCGCGCGGAGCAGTAATACAAGCAACATCGCTCTACAGCTTATGTTGCTGGACAAGTTGCACGAGTTTATTGCTCGTCTTACCACACCTTAAGAGTCCTGGATTTTTTATATTTATACCCTAGAAAACTCCTGGAATTTCTTAATTTTCCTAGTAGTAGTACGAACCTTGGAATGGGTTACTTAAGAAAAGACTATCTTAGATTACAGTCATTCGTAATTATTCTTGTATTTTAATCTATTTGATAGAACTATAGTGGATGTTGCACGATACACTAGTTGTTTAATACATCGCATGAGGGCCTCTTGATCTTGCCTTTTCATACGTCCAAACAATGTGTTTTTAGACAGATCAATTTACTAAGTTAATTGGTCTTTTAACCATGTTAGATCAGAATTTTTTATTGGGGACTGATTGGTTATGCGTCCGAGGAAAGAAACCCGTCAGTGATTTTCCCGGTTATTTGTTCCCTTTAACTTTATTGGTCATTGTTGTAAATTTCTTTTTGTTATTCATCACCGAAGATGGTAGAGGGCAGTTCTCCCGAAACATGTCTGATATAACCCTAAAAGACTAAAAACTATCGTATTATTCATAATACAAAATGTATGAATCATTAGTGGGTTATCTTCCTTGAGAGTTCCTTATATTACAATATTATTTACAGTATATAGCTATTTCAATTAACGTTGTCGCTGAAAAAGCCTGAAAGCTAAAGCTCTGAACTATCTTTTGTTTTGACTAAACAACTTCGCTGTAGGCTATCTAAGAAATTAAGGAATGTGAGTCCAACTTGTAGAATTTGCAAGCATACAGTGAGTTTCTGCTTGCAATAATGTCACGCTAAAAAAAATTCATAATTCTGCTCTCAAAGCTTAGACTTTAGGCTTTTTTCAGCGACAACGTTAATTGAATCAGCTATATATAGATCAGTCTATTTCTTCTTCCTCTATCGACGATAACTGATACGTCACTTCGCCATCGTTTCTCAAAAAGTCTTCCTTTTCAAAATACACAGTTTGTATCATTGTAACCAATCGATCTACTCTGTGCTTTAAGTTTTCAACCTGCATAACCCTTCTTCTCTTCTTGTATTTGGGTTTTCCCATCGGATAGTCTCTAACTTTATTCTTAGACGAGAAAATAAACCCCCAAGTGCTCCACCCTAACCACACTCTGAACTGGTCCGTCATGAAGTCAACTATTTCGTACTCATTCGACTGGAGGTCGTTATTGTACTTGACTTCTTGGAAATTCTCTATGATGATAGAGATAAACATGTTGATCAGCACCCAGACTACGAGGAAGCTGTAGAAGAAGAACATTACAGGAGCTAGCACTCGGTTAGTATCCAGAAGGCGCTCGTAACTGAACTTCCCAAGCATGACGCTTATCAAAGTCTCCACGGACGACAGCACAGTATGGAACATGTATAGATCAGTGGAAAAAACTAAGTAGCAAAAGTGGACGAAAGCCATGAATACAATCCCGAAGACTATACTAAAGCACATAAGTTCTTTGGAAGAGTTCTTCAGCGTCGAGGCGAGAAGTGACATCCTTCGATTGAAGCGGAACAGTCGTAGGAAATTTCAGCGAAACTAAGAAGACGACGAAGGCGTAGACGTAAGCAAGAAGCTGATCGCTTGCCGCCAGTGGATGGAAGTTAACAAACTGTTGTGGGTTCGCGCGGTACTCTCTCTGCGTCAGAATGTTGATGCTAAGTCTCGCGAAGTACAACACTATAGACGTCCACGAGAAAGCTACCAAGATTAGCTCTACCCAGTTCCAGTACTTCCTTTAAGTAATAAACCGGTCCAATATTCAACATGCCTTTGACGAGTTTATACGTGAAGAACAGAGTGAAAAGTACAAATGCTAACTCAAAGATCAGCACAAATAGCTTAAACTGTCCAGTGTAGCGATCTATTCTCGTTACAAGGAGCTCTACGAAAGGGAAAGCCCCTCCACTAGCTGATACTTCGAGTATAAGAAAAGCAACGCAGTGTATATTAGTGTGTGGATTATAGATCGTTACTTCTACAAACACGCACGAGTTTGCTTATCAATCCAGTTTTCCGACTCAAGTTGCTGGATCTTTCTTCTGGCTTCCTCGGACTGTGGGCCCCAGGTCCTCAGCGTAACCCCCTCCACTGTAAAAGGCCAGGCGTCCAAGGAAAGGAAGCGATTTTTAATTCGGCGCTCTCATATACTGCATGCGCAGGTTGGGGTGTTGTAAAGTTGGGAGAGCTGGCTGCCAGCCTGGTTTGAACTGCTTGGTTGTGTCTTCAGACGACCAGGAATATGGTTCGTTACAATCGTCCAGAAAACCAATAAAAACAGTGGATACTTTACAAGTATCTGTAAAGCAATAACACAATATTTAGACCGACTACAATTATTACTTTTTGGCTGGATGTGCAATTCTGAGTGTTTATATACATTATTCACCAGATTGCCATCGTATTTGGATCCCCAGTCTCCCCCCTACTGCAGAATGTTGCCTCTTACGGTAAGGTCTTCGATGGATTTTAAGGTACCAGAACTTTCACAGCAACACTGTAAAGAGGGTGTTGGGGGGAGGGGAAGTACTATTCTTTAAAAGATCCACTGTGCGCGCCCGTTTAAAAGGCCATCGTTCCAACAGTATAATTCTAGCAATGATTGTTAAACTAATACTAGATGTATAACATCCATTTATTTGTACAAATGGTTTTCTGTAGGCACACGCGACACTATAATATTAGCAGTTTACCTATTTTGACTCGTAACTGCCTGATCCTAGCCGCAGCCAGTACAAGTGATGATCTGTCAGCCATAAAGCCGTCCGTGTCAGGTTGACCATTGTACCATGGTCCATTGTATAAGTTTGGCAGCAGAATTTCCTTGGTCCAATTCCAGTATTTATCGACCCCGCTTACCTGAAATAAACAATGGTTCTTGTGAGGTACACAGACAAAACATTTAGTTAAGTAGTGAATTAAGTAGTAAGTCAGTAGTTAGTTCCCCCAAAATAATTCAGTACAGCATCAGTCTCGATGATCAGCACTAAGTGGGTGGCATGGTTGACCGAGCGGTTAGCGCACTTGGCCTTTCACTGCTGTAGACCGGGTCCGAGTCCCAGCTCGAGCGCCTGGATATGTGGAATTGAGTTTGTTTGATGTGTTGTTTGTACCATGCCACGAGGGTTTTTCTCCGGTTCCCCCCCCCCCCCCCCCCCCTTCCTCTCCCCAGCAAAAATCAATATGTGAGTCGAGTGATTATTTGCAAAATATTTAATGTAGAGGTAGTGTGTGTGAGACTAGTACAGTGTTCCCCAATTAGTGCGCAAGCGCTAGAAGACTTGGACACTTAAATAAATAGTTACTAATTTTTTTAACTGACCGGATTTAGCGAAGTGGTGAGGTTAGGTGTGTTTGTTGGGATGGACGTTGAGCTTTAACGACGACACTCGCGCAAATGAGAAATAATGTAACTTTGAATTCTAATCAGCTTCAGCCTTTTGGCTGTGTTGTCAGTAGGGACCTCGACAACCAAACAACGACAAAGCGGACGTAGTGCGCACTTTTGCTTTTATGTGCGCACCGTAGTCCTCTAGGTTTTATAACGTGAGAAAACTTCAACTGACCTTTGGAACCGACGACGATGACAGTGCGCGCACGAAAGAGAACGTCCGCGTGACATCCGTATCGTCATTGTTTTTGGTTGCCAAGATCCCTACCCCTAGTATCATACCTGTGACCGTACCGTACTTTATTTCCAAATCATAGATTCCCTAACTCATACGAAATCTGCTCTTTAGCATCATATTTAACTTACAAATGATTACCTTAAGGAACTTTCTCATGGTCACATTTTTGGGCTTTTTCTGTGTGTAGTCGACCAACCAGCTATTTCCTTTTCCGGTAAGCATGTTCTCGATTCCCTGGTTCAGTACTTCTGAGTTGGGATCCTTGTGTCCATAGGCAATGACCAACACTACCCAAACAAACATGGAGTAGAGGGCAATCTCACGTATGACGGCAAACATCTTTCGTTCTTTGAAACGACGAATTCTTGCTTTTTTGAGCATTACCTGAAAGGGTATTGAAAGGTTTACAAGCCGAATAACAGACATTTTATCAACTAAGAAGTTGAAATTGCATGACACATGGCAAAATTGTGTGACATATTTTGACAAGTACCATGGCACATGTCGATAGGATTGATATTTCAACATGTTACAAGACAGTGCGTATTAACACAATTAAGACATATTTTGGCAAATTGGCACAATTGTGTGACATTTTGAAAAGTGCATGACACGTATTTTGTCACGATTACGTGACATGCATGACGTGACAAGACGGCGTGAAAGGATGAAATATTAACCCTTAACATGACGTGATTCAACCATGGTTCAGCATGATGGCATTTAACGCTAGTAATAATAACGTGACAGGATTTTCATGGAACCATTGACGTGACGTGATAGTGTATGGCGTGACACGTGGTACCATCAACTCGCTAACTCTGCTAACTATATTTCGGAGTTCCCATACCTCATCTGGTGGAAGATACTTGGGTTGTTGCGCAATAAGAGCATTTCGTCGTCTTCCTCCAACATTCTGTTTCAGCCATTCTTCATCCCTGGCAAGTTCTGCCGTCAATGTATCGTCTTCTTTTTCCGGTTTCTTCCAAATCAGAGCAAAGAACAGAGCAAATCCAATGACTTTCAACGGCTGGGTAATAAAAATGTCTTGTGTGATAGAAATAAACATAGATAATAACCACTGGTGCTGCTTGTCTTGTTTAAAGCTGATTCCATAGAGAATTGTGATGTAGGCAGAAATGATCGACGTTGATGCGCAAAGGAACCAGCCCACATACACGAACCACCAAGGAAAGAGAAATTGGATTTTAGGGATCTTTATATGGACTGTAAGTTTTTCTTTTTGTTTATGTTTGACGAGGTTTGAGCTGTCTGTCCATTCGTAGCTAGAAACAGATACAGGGCTAACGGCTGTAAATTGAGAAATTTAAGTTATTGAGCATCTTGCCTTCTGTCCGTCTTTTTGTTAATAATCGCCTATTTGACCGTTCGTCTATCCGTCCGTTCGTCCGTCAACTCCCTTTCTGTGTCTCTTCCCGGCTGCCTCTTTGCCTGTTGTATTTGTCAGTGTCTATTTAACTGTCTGTGTCTATCCCTCCATCCGACTGTCTGCTTGTCTGTCTGCCTCTGTTTGTCGTAGTTATGTCTGTTTGTCTGTCAGTCAGTTTCGTCTGCCTGGCTGTCTGATTTATCTGTCTGTTCTGCCTCCTTTTTTCCAGATGAAATATACGAGTTCACACTAACATTTCCTGGGTGTATCTTGTTTTCCATAAGGTTGATCCAATTCTCCCTTCACGACGTCGATTGGTTCCATATCTATTGAGTCTTTGTAAGGTTCCTCTTTTATGTCACTGATGCTCTTTTCTGTACACAGAAAGAAAATATCCCTGTTACTGGTTATCGACTAAGTGTCCCACCACCACCCCGTTCCACCACCCCCCCCCCCCCCCCCCCCCCGCTACGTCTTCAGGGCCAACAACAGCATCAAAAACATTTTTATTCTAAGTGGAATCCAAATGAATTAACTTGGGCTAATTTTTCAATAACTCTCCCGGTTCGAATAAGCCCCCTCCCCTTCCCACTCCTCGTCCCCTCCCTAAAGTTTTCCTTTTGAGTTCAAACCCACATTATCTAACACTAGATGTTATGAAACTGTAGTAGACAGGTTTTCATTAACCCGTGAAACACCCTTTAGTGTATCGCTTTTTAATATACCCTAATTCCATAGTGTTCTTTTGTTGTTATTTGACTATCACACTTTAACTAATACACTTTTGTACTTTTCAATTCACGGGTTAATGAAAACCACTATACAATGAACTGCAGTCTACAAATCTAGTGTGTTATAGGTCATAGTTTTCAAAGAGAATTATGAATGTATGCACTATTTGGCTTCCCATTCCCATTTAGATCATTGTACGTATATTATAAACAATATCAGTAGAATTCCTTACCGTATTCGTCGAGCATTCGCGTCTCCCTCAACAACGATAGCAAATCCTCTTCAAAAGAGTCCTCACGAAAAACTTTATTCCTCTTGCTCTGTAAGCTTAATTTTTTGCTCGAAGACGTTTTAGGTTTTTCATTAAGATTCGAGTCTAAAATGGTCTCTCTTGATTCGGAACGTGTTATTGCTTGAATGTCGTTAAGTTTCAAGATTTGTTGATCTTTATGAATTTCTTTCAATTCCAACTTCTTCAGTTCCTCCGGATTTCGTTTCTTTTTGGGCTTTCTGGTCGTGTTTCGGAAAACGTGTACAATTAAGAGGTTAATGGGAAAAACAATTAAACTTGATTGAATACCAATGAGTATCTCACGCCATGTGATTGTTATAAAACCAGACTGAAAGATGACGGTGTCTTTCTCGGGATTTTCGCGCGCTTTTTCATACCACATAGCATTGGTCATCATGGTGCAGAGAAGAAGCGAAAAACAACACGAAATTCTTTGCACCCTCGTAAAAGTACTGCGTGGAGGGCGAAGTGCGATCGAGAACCAAAGGTGTGCGTCGGAAAAGTCTTTTTTCGCTCGATTTCTGAACAGGTAAGTGAATTCTCGTAGTTCTTCTTTTCCCGCCATTGGAAGTAAACGTACCACTTGACCATCGTCCTCGTCACACGCAAACCAGCGGTAACACATGAAGACAAAGCGCTCGTCAGTATCAATGTCCCGGATGATCACCTGATTCAAATACCAAGCAGGCCAAGCTCCTGAGTTGTCGTGCCAGATTCGTAAATAATTCAATGGACCGAGTGCAACTGGAACTGTGACGAGGAATGAATCGACACTGCCCGACTGGAAGATCGGCTTTTCTTCGTCTTTGAGCGCGACCGCATGACTTTCATTCAGGTCCCCATAAAGAATTATGGAGATATTTGAGGTTGTATTTCGTGCCATTCTGCCAGTGTAAACCGTCACCTCGTATCGGAACCGATCTGTTGGGTCGTTATCTGGCACCGCGATAAGGCCAACCTTGGCCAAGTCCTTTCTGTCCTGACGCCGCGCCCATACCATTGCTAAAATATAAAGACCTCCTACAATACAGATGGTAGCGATGAGGGCTGGCGAATTAAGCAGTTCATGAATATTCTTAGTCTGCTCTATGATGTCTAACTTGTTTGGCGGGATGAAAAAATCGCCACCGAACCATGTGAGATGATTACATTGACAATGTGTTACTAAACGAGATGTCTTGTTTCCAACCTAACAATAATCACATTTTAAAATGAGATGTGATATGTAAAACTTTGAATTAGAAATAAAAAGACGTAGAATTATCTTTGGTTTCATTCGAGCTCGTCGAAGTAAAATTGGATGGCTGAAGCCTTAGAGGAACAAAAGACCTAATAAAATCCTAATTCGATATTAATATTGACATGGGCTGGAGGGAAAGGAATTGAGAAGTAAGGGCAGCGTCTAGCAACGGTTACGGTAAAGATCAGGGAATGATGTGACAAGAGAAAGGTAAAACATTTCCCGAGATAGAATTGAAAAAGCTGGCGTTGATGCACAATGAGCTAGTCAAAGTCAGCTGTATGGAAAACGTTACCTTGCATCCTTCGCAAGTCCATATGTTCTTGCTTCTATCCCAGTAATAACAACCCGATACAAAGGGATCAAAGACATAGTCAACACTTGTAGTACTATTGTCCAGCACAGGAACCACGCCTATGTAATAATCCCCACTGCTATTGACGTAATCTCTGGGCACAAAAAAGGTATATGGCCCTGGAGTTGTCAAATTTCCACTCTCGTTGAAATGGTAACGAGGAAGGGACGCCATCAAGTCGTAATCCTCTAGGGTGGGGTGAGTATGGAATTTGACATAGATGTTCAAAGTTGTGGAGCTGTTTATTGGTATGATGTCAGCTGTAATGGCAGTCTTGGAGCGCACATTGGATATTTTGTGCACCGTCATGTTGGCCCGACTTTTTGTTACATTGAGCTCTCCCTGTGGGGAAATAAAAGTCAGCACTAGAGGCTTTGTTCCAGTATGTTATCTTCCCTCTTATCAGTACGATAGTCGCCTATGTGTACAGGAAGGTTGGAGAAATTTGCCACTTTTTCTTAACTGTGTTCAGTAGAGTGGAGAAAATTTGTTGATTGCTTGGAATATCGATAGGTTGGACCGTGTGACTATTTACGTTGTTGCTTGCGTGCATTCATGACGCAGCGTACAACATACGTAACTCATTGCATCACTTTCAAGCTTTGTACAACTACGCAAGTACTTGCGTACCTTCGTGACTCACCGTACAATTAACGACATACGTAATTATTTACGTAGCTTCATAAAGTTTAACGTACATACCTTTGTTACGTTTTTGTTACGCATATAAATATCAATAAACTCCGACAGGCCACTGATTTCGATCTCTTCAGAGTCGTCGTCCATGACAACCACTGCCTTTGCCTCAGAATTGATCATTTTCGATGAATTAGTACCACTATATGGGTTAACACCCATGCGAGACTCCTAGGAATAGCACCTTACATTAGTTTATAGATAGATAAATATTAAACACTATTCATTGAGAGTGACACTCAGGGACGGGGGGGGGGGGGCATTCTCAGCTTGTACAATTTTTCCCCCATTGCTTGTGCAGGATTCTTTTCTTCTTTTTTTTTCTTTTAATTTTTCTTCAGGTGAAAATAGTTTTTTTGCCACCTTTGCACGAATTTATCCCCATTCTTTTCATTAGCTACAAGCTACCGGAACCTAATAAAAAAGAACTCGTGAAATACGCTTTTTAAGCTTTTATAGTTGACTTTGTGTTGTAATCTTTACACCGATGATGGCAGCAGGACTGTCGAAACATGTCTGTACTTTTCCTGAAAATTTTATCAAATTTTCTTTTCTCAAGGCTATTTGGAAATACGCTTTAGCTTTTCATTTGGCACTACTTCACTCTAATTCTTTTGTTTCCTATTGTATTTATCTGACTATTACACTCTGTTTCAAAACCACTCTACTGAAGTCGTTCAAAATAACCGAAGGATACCGGGCAGAGTCCTAAAAATAGCTCAAACGCAGTGGTACATGCCAAATTTGGCTGACGAAGGTTTTTCTGAGTCGCATTCTCAGTCCTGATTATGATCTTCCGCAAAGTGAATATACAAAAAGTGTAAAATCTCACCGCTAGGGTAATCTTGTTGTGACCACCAGATTTACCAAACAAGACTTCTTTTCCAGGAAGGGTAAAGCTTACTTCGTCTCCAATTGATGTGGAGCTTTTTCCAAGGTCGTCTGGCAAAATCTTCTTTACTGTCAGTGTGAAATTATTAGCTTGATATGTCGTTGCATTTTCTCCAGGTAGTTTGCCGTTTGAAGTAGCCTTGGCTAAATCGTTTGTCAATTCCAATAGAGTATTTCCTGCACTTTGAGTCTAAAAAGTAAAGAAACAATCGTTATTTATCATCGTATCTGTCATATGAGTATGAGGGCAGATGGACAATGAAGTGCGTAATTAAGAACGGAGAAAGTGATACCACTCATATGTTAACTCAGAACAGGAGTCCATTACTAATGGACTCCTGCTCAGAACTACTTCGGTTGTCACATTAAAGATGCAAGTCACAAGGCACTTCTTGAGACCAGAATAATAATTAAAAGACTTCTTCTAGAACGAATAACTTTGCGCATGTTTCTCAGCAAAACATTGAGTTGCACATACCTCCAATCCTTGTCAAAACGTTTGGAACGATAGAGTAAATTATGTGAGCGCAATTTTTATTTCGCTGACGCAAACAAGTTTCCCCATCCCCTTTTCAAGGTTGTGAGTGACAATCTGTAGTCAAGCTCATATCTGTGAATCTAGTAATCAGGCCATAGCAAATTCAAATGAATATATAACACTGACATACGGGAACATCAACCCGGCCCCCTTCCCCTGTCCTCCAAGCAATAATTTGATCACCTTTTCTAAGTCGGTGTTTGATCCTGCTGGATCAGTAAAGAGATTTTCAGATTTGATTGCAGAGGCAACAAGGGAATTACTTATTGCCAACAATGCTATTCGTGAGGCCAACTCGATCTGCGCGGGTTCGATGTCTCTTCCCTTTTCGTCTTTTCTTTGGCCACTAGAACGGCTCTTGACCACCTGGACGGCTTTCGAGTAAATGGAAGCAGATGAAACCTGGGAAAGTAGGAAAGAAAGGTGTTTAGGTGTGCGCTTGTTCTTTCGTTTGTTCGTTCGACAATAGGTAGGTTCGTCAGGCAATCTGTCAGTGACAGTCATTTCGTCACTCTAGCCATACGTCCGTTCATCTGCCAGTCAGTTTGTCTGTCAATCCGTCTGTCAGTCACACAGTCCGTCAGTCAGTAGTCCGTCCGTCCATCCGTCCGTCCGTCCATCCGTCCGTCCGTCCGTCCGTCCGTCCGTCCGTCCGTCCGTCCGTCCGTCAGTCAGTCAGTCAGCCAGTCAGCCAGTCAGTCAGTCAAGTAGCCCTACCTGTGCATCGATCGACAGTTCTTCAGGGTGTTTAGATACAATGGCGAGCCCTCCAGTTAGTTGTCGAACTGCTTGAAGATCTACTGGAATAACATTTTCCATTTTTTGAACCAATGATTGTCGAATCTGAAAAAAAATGAAAATGAAATTTTTATACCGTGGCATAACAAATATTTGACACTGGGTGTATGAACCCTTAGTTAAAAAGCTAAAGTCTATTTCACGAGTTTATGAAAACCATTCTGTGCTTGCGTAGAAGTAAAAGCCAGGACTGATCTTTGCGAAAAGAGGGCAGAACTGACTTCGAGGCCAGTTATAATTAAGATTTACAAATATTTCTCTGGTACGGTCTCATGGGATAAAAACGCACGCACTCCGAATGTAAGCGACCTGTACCAAACCTAACTGCATGCTGAATGTGAGCTCAAATCGTGGTCATTTTGTTAGTGAAAATAAGATATTTTTCTTCCACTCCAACCTACCTTTGTTTTCCCTTCAAAATCTATTTTTTCGCCTCGTTCATTGATAATCGAGCCAATGGCAGTCGTTAATTGAACGGCACCTATTACATCCCCTCGAGCCAGGCTTTCGTCTAGGCGACTTTCAGCTGTTTCCTCGAGGTGTTTTGATGTGACGTCTGAGATAGGCGTGACCTGATCACAAGCAAAATGAACGCTCAAAATGATTTATAACTAAAACAGCATTATTCTAGCGTTGAGACAAGGACGTTGTCTAGTTATATACATGATATTTAACGAATAAGTAAGGCCAAGTCACGGGTTATATTCTGATAATCATGACTGGCATTCTGCAGACGCCTGCATGTAAATCTGCAATTATGTTACATCTTACTAACTAATGGAATTTAAAACAACTTTTGAATTACGTTTTATTTAAGTTATTCTTTGAGCACGAGACAATGATGAGACGAGTCTATGAAAAAGAAATTTGGGCGACCTGCAATTCTCGGAAGATTTTCATCCAATTGGTGGGCCAACCGAGAATCTAAACAAAAGAAACTTTTGAAGACGGCAATGGCAACAATAGATTCTTTTGTTTTATCGAACCAATTAGATGACATCTTACAAGGAGGTAAAGACTACCTGGAAAAATTTTAAATCGTTTTCTAATACCTTTATCTCATGATGCGTGTTCGTAACAGCCCCGTACGCATCCCTTACTTTTACTGTAAGATTCACATTGTAGTCATGTTCTCGTCTACCGGCTTCGAGTATGACCTAAAGATGTAATGAACCTTGTTAATTAGTCACATTAATCACTTTGATGAACAAGTATAAAAGCAAACAATTCCGCATAAAATTCACTGAGTTGCGCAGACAAAAACGTACGTAAGTATGTAACATAACATAACATAAAATAACACAACACAACACAACACAACACAACACAACACAACACAACACAACACAACACAACACAACACAACACAACACAACACAACACAACACAACACAACACAACACAACACAACACAACATAACATAACATAACATAACATAACTTATTTGCGTGTCATGTTTCTTTAGCGTGTTGACACTAATTGGGGACACGATCTAAATCTAAACTTAAATATGTACTGAACAAAGGAAGATAAAGTGTCTTTACGTAAGCTGTGAAGTGCATGATCGGGCCAAGATGAAGGGAAGGGGAAAAACGCGCACACACGGATTATGTAAAGGACAAACAACCAAGCAAGCAGGCAAACGCGTATGTAGACATAAATCTTCAGAGTATGTATAAGTACGTAAGCAATTACAAGCACGTATGTAAGTAAGCAACTGGACGCAAACACGTAGATGTATACAAGTACGCACAGAAGCACGCAAGGAATCTCAAACAAGTACGCAAGGAAACAATGAGATACGCAAACAGGAAATTGCACAAGCAAACAATTAACGTGGTACGTTGAATCAGGCAAGTACGCAAGCAAGCAAACAAAATGGTACGCAAACAAGAAACTACGCAAGTACGTATTGGAGCAAGCAAGTACGAAACAAGTGTGTAGACAATTCTGCAAAGAATCAAGAAAGAAAGTTCCCAAGCACGCATGTAATTTGGGAACAAGCCTGCAAGAAATCAAGCAAGTATACAAGCAGCGTGGTACGCAAATAACAAGAAAATACGCAGTACGCAAGCACTTATGAAAGCAAACAGGTATGCAAGTGCCTAGAGAAGCAAATCGGCAAGCAAAGCAAGCAGCTACTGATAAGCAAGCAAGTACGCAAACAATCACGTAATCAAACAAGAAAGCGCGCAAGCAAACTACTAAGCAAGCAAACTACTAAGCAAGCAATCAAGTGCCCAAGCAGCTACCAAGGAAGCAAGTACACGTAAACAATCGTGTAATCAAACAAAAAAGCAAGCAAGCCAAGCAATCCAACTACCAACAAGTAGCAAACATGCAAAATATTTCATATGAAAAGAAATCTTTGAATCCGTTCGAACGCGCAAAAATTGTACGACATATGAAATCAAAAAAGCGGCGAAAACCGTTCATTCAGTCTTCCATTCATTCGATATTTGCTATATTGTTTAGTCTTCATAAACGGTGATTACCTTGCTTTTACTGAGCTCTGGTCCGTACCACAGTAGTGTTTCCTCTCCGCCAGAATTTGCAATCAGTATTTCATACGAAAGAGGTGTGTCCTCTTCACGCCAACTATCGCACGTAACGTAGAGTGGTTTCAGTTCTTCAATCTCGCTTTTTTCAAAAGCACATTTTCCGTCACTTGGAGGCGAGTTAGTTTTAAATTTGTACTCAGCAAAGGAACTTGAACCTATATAAAATCATTATAAAAATAGTATTAAAATATTATTAAAATCACATATAAAAATTATAAACAAATTAGATAGACGTGAATGCTTCCTCGAGTGTGAATTTTAGCTCGGAAAAAATCCGAGCCCCAACTCATTTCCGAGTGACAATCCATTCATTAACTTATTAATAACTTTTTTTGTGTGTGTGTAGCTTCATATTTAGGAAAGACGTAAAATGATCCTCTACACTTGAGCAACGTATGGACGACTTTCAAAAATGGCGGCCTAGTACATGAGAACGAGGCCACAAAGGCCTTGTTACCAGAAAATAAGCGTGGCGATACTTCTATTGCTTTCAATTCAAAGACGATGTTTTCCTCTTTCTTTTAAAATAACTATTTTCTGTGCATTTTACAGGATATACTTAGACTCATTTGATGCCTTAGTGATTTTGGAGGCCTTTCTGGCCTCGTCCTCGTCCTCGTTCTCGTGAACAATGAGCCAGCCATTTTTGAAAGTCGTCTATAAACCTTTGATCACGCACTGCCTTCGTCACGCAACCTACCTCCTTTTCGATTGGCCTTGACTTTCAGTACATATTCTGCATCCTTTTGAAATGCACCTTCTTTAACAACAACAAATCTCATGGTTTTGGTAGTAAGTGTAAATGATGGCCATAATTCCTTTTCTTTTTCGGATTTTCCCAAGTCCCTTGCACTCCACTCATATTCCATTTCTGTGGAGTCGTTATGACAGTCAGAACAGACAGCTTCGAGAGCAAATTGTTCGTCTGCCGTTACCTTTTTACCACAGTTGTACCTACATCTGCAAAACAGTAATGAATTCATTTTACGAATAAAGCACATTACTTTACAATCATTCCAATAATCTGGCTCTATAGTTGGCGTACATTCTATCCATAGTCACGTGATGTGATGATATGATATTATCACGTGACAAAGTACGACTATCACTAACATTCAGCTTTATGAAGTGTAATCAAATTTCTAAAGTTACCTTATGTTTAAATCGGGTGGATTTCCAGGAACAATCTCGATGTCTTGTACGTAAAAACCAGTTCGGTTCTCTCCGTTATGTGGCGTGATGGTCACGTTAAAAGAGTACGTGACAGACTCTAGAAGGCTTTTTGCACGAATCTTAAAGACTGGTCCAAAATTCTCTATACTATCTCCCCTGCCGAAACAACCTCCTTTTCCAAAAAGGTGTCGGTTTTTGATTTGTTTACATCGCCATTCGTATGTCATGTTCTTGTCTGGATACATCGGGTCAAATGAATCGGACGCATCGAGGAGAATTTCGTTTTCCCAACCTCGAGACCGTGCGCTCCCTCCTTTAATGTGTGCCGCAACTTTAGGAGTCTTAATCAGGACGTAGCGCTGCATGGAATTCGATATTTCTACTTTGGATAATGTGATTGAGAGGCGTACCAGGTAGTAGCCTGGTTCAAGGGCTGGTAGAGTGATTGATGATTGGTTGACCACCACGGAACTTGGCAAACTATGTGAAACAAAAATGATGTCTAATTACTAAGCGGATTACAGCAAAAAGAACAAGGAAGGAAGGAAGAAAGGAAGGACAGCAGGCTGGAGGTAGAAGAGAAAGTAAACAAACAGACGTCGACATATATGGACGCAAACAGTCAAACAGGCTTTCAAACAGAACAAAACAGAAAGAAAAAAGAAATGAAAAGCCATTGAAACGTCATCTACCTTATCATTCTGTTTTCATTGGGAGGCATTGATGCATCTTTATCGTAGTAAGCGTCCGTCTTGAAGACATTCCATGCAAACCTCGACTCTACTCCATCCACATGAGCTCCAGAGCAATTTATATTAGTCTGTGAGCTAATCGTAAATTCCCGACCATAGTTAACTATTGATGCTGTTTGCAGTGACGTCCCTCCGCCATACAGCTCCATCTCAGGAACCTGGCAATTCAAGTTAGTTACAACTATAGTTGTGCGTGCGGTCTGATTGGATACATCGTTCCAGGCCACCACATGCGCTTGATAGGTATGTATTGTTTGGTATACATAGTGAACAACCGTTGAGTAATATGCTGTAGCATTAAATGGCAGTGTGATATAGGGGCTGATATAGTTCTGCATTGCTTGTTCTCCTGCTCCAAGAGTTGGTGTGGGTACCGTAATATCTTTGTTATCACCCGTGTTTAGAAGAAACTTTGAGTTGTTCCCGGGATAAGCGCAAAACACAATAAATGTAGCTTGCTTTCCGGGTCTTGCTGGACTACTGGATACCAAGTAAAGACCAATGACCGATTTTTTGACAATTATATTCATTGTTTTTTCAATAGCACCACGACTATTGCTGACTTTCACGCTAACACTATAGTTGCCTGGTATTGCGTACTGATGAGTTGCGGTTGCAATAGCATCATCCGCTCTACTCTCATCTCCGAAGTCCCAATCATATTGAAGGCATGACCCATTGGAGTGTTTGACGCGAAAGACAACAGGGAATTCCAATGGGAAATAGTTCTTATCTTTGCCAAATCCTGGTTCTCTCGGTCGAGAACTTTCAGCAGAGTGGAAGGCCTCTAGCTCAACGTCTCCTATCGCCTCTACGATCTTAACTTTTATATCAATGCCGAGTTCACTAACGGTATTTGAAATTTTTAGTTTGACGCCATAACATCCGGGCTTTTCGTACTCGTGATGTTGTGAGAAATATAGCTGCGATGAATTTATTGGATACTCCAGCGATTTTTTGCCATCTCCGAAATCGAAGCTGTATTTACCTTGAGTTGGTATAACGTCTGATTTGGTGTTGTTGAAGTGAAAAACTACTTCTTTGGAAGGCCAGGATAATTCATATAGTTCTTGTGCCTCAAAATCAGTTATAGGTTTTACGACTGAAATGGTTGCAGAGGCGCTAATATTATTACTACTAAATCGATTCCAAACTACCACACTGACTTTGTAGATACCAGGTAAATCAAAATCTTCCATATCTCGAATGAACTTATTATTTGATTTGCTCGCAAGAACCTTAGTTTTATTCCCCTCACTGTAACTCCACACCGAGGTAGCTTGGGTACCAGTCTTCATATCCAGAAACAACATGGTTGGGAATTTCACCTGAATGTAAGGGTTGACTTTGAGCTGAACGTCAGTTATTGGTTCAATAAGGACAATATTAGTAGAGATGATTTGAGTTGCAGTTACCAGGTTCTTGGCGTGTATCTTAAGCGTATAGGTTCCTGGGCCTGCGAAGTATCTAGGTTCAAGATCGATGCTATTAACAAGATCATGGATGGTTTGTTTACGTGATCCACCAAAGTCGATGTAGGCCGTGCATTTAACATAATTACCTTTCTTCCAAGTCCACTTCACAGTGTGGGAAACTCCAAACTCAAGCTCACGTGAAGAGGAAGCATGCAAAAACTCTAGTCCTTCGATGGGAATTTCCACTCTGGCTTCCGTTGTGGCGCTTTCCTCGCTTAAGCTATTCTTACAGTGAGCGCTCACTTTAAATATTCCTGATTTATCGTATCGGTGCTTTAGTGGTGTTCTTAGCTCACTATACGTCTGTTTCTTCTCCAAATTTTCTCCCTTTATTGTACAGTCGAAACTTGATCCACTATTGGAAATAACTCTTATATATGTATAATTACCAAGCGGTGTTGCTTTGATAACCACCCTGAGCCCATGAATCCGTTGTTCATTGGTGGGATTTTTGACTTGGATGGATTGGGTTTTCACAGCACTGCTAATGGAGTTGCTAGCTGTGATTTTTATATCATAATCGCTCGGGTAACGATACTGATATGTTAACTCTCCAGTGGTATCTTTTATAAGATCTGAGCCATCACCAAAATCAAAGCTGTATTCAACATTGGTTCCCTTGTCAACAGTGGCTTGAATTTTGACGTCTTTATATACCTCGACAGAGCTTGGTTTCATTACATGAAGGTTTCTGATGGGTTCTTCAATGAACAATTCCAGGGTACGACTCATTTGGGGCAGAAAATTCGAAGCAGTGACTTTTAGCTGATACTTTTTAGCTGTCGAGTAGGCATGACTTACATTTAAGTTCTTCCCTACTGGAAGATGTGTTACATTCACCTGATAGGGCGAGGAACCGTCGTTGTAATCAATATTAAAATTGACGTCACTTCCTTTTGTGATAGTCCAAAATATTTTTATTTCCTCTCCCATGGCAGCCTCTCGCTTAGAAAGCCAGCACTGCAACCCCTCGATCTTAGTCTGCACTGCAATTCTTTTTATTTTTGTAACATTGCTAACTTGATTGAAAGCCGTTACCGTGACAACAAAAACTCTCTGAGTGCTGAATCTCTTCTTGACGTAAGAGTTCTGTGTAGTGACGTCAGGGCTGCCGTCGTCATACTTGACGTTGTAGGCTACATTTTGGCCTTTTTGATGAAATCTTATGTCGATTTCATGATTCAAAATTACCCCTTTCTCAGCTTGAACCTCAAAGTCTTGAATCGGCTCCTGTGCATAGAGCGTCAAAGAGTAACTTTGTTTGCTGACCAGATTGAACGCCTCCGCAATGATTTTGATTTCTTGTGCCGTATTAAATGTTTGATTTCTCTGAACAACTGATTTTCCTGATTTCTGGACTACTCCTTTGTCTTCAAAGATTTTTCCGTTGATCGACCACGAAAATGATAAGTCCGTCCCTTGTTCGGCTTCGCATCGTAAATATTTTTGTTTTCCGACAGCAACATACGTACGACCCGAACTGATACCGTCATAGTTGACGAGAACAACAACATTTTTCACTACATCTTGAACTGTCAGCTCATGAAATACAATCACACTACTTACAGAATTGTTGACAGTCATTATAATCTGCCATTTCTTTGCAGTAAACGTTCTATTGTAAGTCCAAAAAGGTCCATCGAATTTTCGAAGGCACAATCCATCTCCAAAGGAGATCTTATAGATGACATTAGTGCCATTCCCTTTTTGGATTTCAAACCGCACAGTGGAGTTTGATGGCGCGGGATTTGGATATGCTTTTATTGAAACATTGGTGATCTTCTCTTCCACTATAAATTGTCTGGAGCAAGTTATTGAAGATAAGGCGTTGGAAATTTTAAGAGTTAGGTTGTAGTAGCCTGGTTTGTTAAAATAGTAGGTAAAAGAATTGTCAGTACAAACTGCCAGCATAGTTATGCCGTCTGCTTGTATTGCCCAATCAAATGTCAAGTTGTTCCCAGTTGTATACTGTGCAGTAAATGTTCTATTATCGAGCAGTTCAACGCCGATGATTGGTTTAAGACATGAGCCTGCCACTGGCTGAAGAATTAAAATACTTTGGTATGTCGATACTGGAACCTGGTTTAGAATTCCACAGCTAACATTATAAGTACCAGCTTTGGTAAAAGTATGTTGAACCATTTTTTTCTCGCTTCCAGCTTCGCTTGATCCGTCTCCAAAACTCCAGGTGTAATGCTGTGGCGACGAGAATACGTTGTTTAAGGTGCAATTAAAAGTGGCTGCTTTATTGACTGCACTCCATGCCGGTGCACTGAGAGATAATGGGCTCAAGGCATTCACCAGAAATGATGTCACAGTCGTGAAGGCCAGGTTACTTGCCACTACCGTTACATTGTTAATCCCTTCATGTCTGAAGATGTGAGTTGTGTAGTTACTTTTGATGAATAGATTGCTGTCATTGCCTGAAATAATCCATTTATATCGCACAAAGGATCCCACAGCTACAGAAGCCACTAAGCCTGTTTGAAGCCCTATGTAAACCGGTTTGTCAGGTTGGGATAAGTTAGCTTTTAAGCCAGTAATTCCTCCAGCTACTATAACACTCATGGTATTATTAACAGAGCTGATTTTATTGAACGCTTGAACGTAGTATGTGAAGTACCCTTCATTACTAAACGTACAAATCGTTTTACCAAGAAAGAACACGCCTCCACCACTGTCATGGTTTGCGAACGAAAACGCTTGCTCCCCAGTTGAAATGTTCTTAGATATTACAGTCACATTAGTCGCTGCAGAAACGTTTGCTACTATTTCAACGGGAACACCTTTCTTGGCTCCAAAATAGTCAAATCCTGGTGTGTAAGCAGGTTTAATCCAAGTAAGAGGCTGCTGAACGTTGATCTCCTGAACAGCGTGTACAGGGACTGATGTCACATTGTTTGTTACATCAACGTGATAAAAGTGAGATCCTTCTTTACTTATGGTGTGTTCGGTTTGAAACACTGCACCGCTCGATGAAACCGCTCTCAGTAGATACTCAGCAGATAATTCTGTAGGGGTGCTGGTTTTGGTGAAATTGTGATCTTTGACTATTACAAATGAAGTGTATTGGAGAACTTTTTTGCTGTCACTTCGATGCGCGACTCGGCCAATCCCTTCAGTAGCCCAACCTAGAACATCCCCTTTTCTTGTGTCGCACGTTTTATCACTGGGCACTACATAAAGGTTATAACCCACGTTGATTGCTACTGAACTGTAGGCGCAGACAACGGTTAGATCAGCATTTGGCCTTGATGACTGGTATACTGTAGGCTGTGGAATACTACTGTTACACATGGCGGGATTTTGACATGATGAACTTGTTAGACTCAGTGCTTCTGGTGAGCTGCATTTTTGGTTGTTTTGGAGTGCGCATTTCTGTGACGACGGAATGCATGTTAAATTGTTGATGCAGTAGTGGTTTTCCAATGTGCACAAGGGTCTCGTGACCTAGAATATGTGATAGAAATTTAATTTTGCAATTAGTATATTTTATTACATATTGCATTAAAGATACAAACACATTATCTTCCACAATCCCTCACCTCCAATTCTCTCAGTGGAACGCCTGATACACAGGTTCTAATATATATAGCAGCGGTAGCCCTACAATTTTGCTTATTATGAAGTGAGATGGATGGATTTTTTTGTGTGACCATGGGTACAAAACACTAGTTTACTCTTCCTTTTGTTGAAAATTTGTAAACATCTTTAAAACAAACAAACAAACAAACCAACGAACAAATAAACAAACCAATCAACAAATACTGCCTGCACCTGTCATTATTACCCAGGTCATATAGAATTCACTTATAGTGCATGTCACTGTTTACTATCAGACATATGGTAATGTCTTTGAAAAAATAGCTAATGGATCTCCAGTTGACTGGAATAACAAAGGGTTACATCAACATGAGGTGCACTATACTGTAGTTTGTGTTGTGATATTCAATATTACTTACAAAGATAGTGACAGGTCCAGCTGTGTGACCGTAAATCTCAAAAGCAAGCACCCTTGCGTCTTCAATGAACACTGATGAGGGCATCAAAAAAACTCCAGAGGGGTTGCCTGGGGCAATATTTGTAATAGTCCATTGTGGTACAGAAGGGCCAACACCAAGGAATCCTGGATCTAAAAGTAAATAGCTGAATGTATTGGGTTGTTTCATCTATGTTAATTTTGATTTTAATTTCTCGTAGAGCCATCATCTGGTGTAACTGACATTTTACAGCATTTTATAGAAAACAAACATTCTCGACCCTCCCCTCTTCTCTCCTCCCCCACTCTCCTCCCCCCTCCCCCTCCCTCCTTCCCTCTCGGTATTCCCCGAACATCCTAGGTCTTCGAAGACGGAACATAAACAATTTTTTTATTATTCCACCATCTGCATCCCTTCAGTAAACCCAATACAATGTAATGATACATACAAAATGATGTTTTATCATAGTTGTAACATATTAAATAATAACAAATATTAATCATTGCGTCACTAAATACGAATGGTTATTGTAAACCATTCGTATTTTTCAATCCTAAGTTTGGTTAATAAAGATTATTATTATATTATTATTGCTAGCAACAAAAGTTCGAAGCTTCTCGAAAACGAACCTATACGCCTGGATACCTAACTCCCCCTCTCCCTTCCTTCACTAGACACTCCCCCTCTCCCTGTCCCATGAAAGGCCAAGGGGGGCCTAAACACAAACCAAGTCATTCTGTTATATCATAGTTATTAAAATGAGTTTTTTAATGAAATTATTGCTTTCCAAATCTTCTTCGTGCATGTATGTACTTGTTGGATGTTAAGTACCATTAGAATCACTTAGACTCAAGACTCACTTAAGAAAGCTTTCATGTGACCCCTTACTGTTAATGCAAATCAAATTCTCTTTAGGGTAATTTATCAATAAAGAAACGTATGTGAAGAGGGGAATAAAACATTTACGACGAAGTCGACATCGTTAAGCCCCAATGAGCGTACGTGATGACGTTCAGACCTCTGTAACTTGCCTAAATCCTTATATGAGTTGAGCTTTTCAGTTTCTTGTGCAATTTCGAGCTATTGCATGTTTTTATATTCTCGTACAATTTGAATATGAAAGGAATTTTAAAAAGCAGCTGCTATTTTCTCTCAGTTCGGTATATAAAAAATTATACGTTTTGGAGGGAAAATGCTTACATTGACTAAGTTGGAATTAGTCAGCCGGTTAGATGTATTTTTACAGGGTCTTCAATCAGTAGATACACCTGACCATGGCCAGGGAAAGATAGATGAGGAACAGAGAAAAAAGCACTCCCGCTAAAACCGATTGGAGTACACTTTGTTCGCTATTTGAAAGGGAATTTCACATCAAAACTTTCCTGTCACGAAAAGCAATAATACATCTTCTAATCCGTTTTTTGTCATCTCAAGGTAAACATAATCACAAGAAGCATCATCAACTGAATGCCACATTAAGTTTATAAACTATATATAAAAAATGACTGAAGGCCTTGATGTCTGTGCAGTTGCTGCTTATGTTGTTACTAGCCTCAAACCGACTTTAAACTGACAGGTCTTTTGAAAACTCCACTGACTAATTTACAACTGCATATATATAAGTAAACTGAATATATATATAAGTAATGTGCCCAAGGCTACATATTAATGTTACCGGTTTTTCTTTTCAAATGTATCCTAAGAAACATTCAAGTAATAACCTTCAAGTATTTGACTACTATCGTTCTAAGTCTTCTCCTTGTATCATATTGTTTTCTACATGCAAACATAGTTTATTGCATAACAAAACACAGTTTTTGCTCTTATTGGAGCAGCAGGCGATAGCTACTGAAATTAATCATATATTGGGATCTTGGATTTTTCCAGGCCAAAAAGAATTTTTTTTCGACTTTGGAATTTTGTGACTGGGAAAAGCTAGGTTTCGAATTCAAATCAGCGGGCAAAGGACCGCAGATAGTGCTTCCTATTGCGTTTCTAATGAATTATTAATGAGTTGATAAGAGAGGCTGGCGTCGAAATTCAAATGCGCATGCGCAGTCTTGAGAAGAAAAGGTTATTCAAGGATAACCTTAAGAGCTTCATTCATGAAATGAGCTTTTAATTCAATTACCTTCTATTTGTTCTATACAGAAAGCTCCCTACCCTCCAAAAACTACGTATATAACAATTTGCTTTAGACAGCACAACATGCAAAATATAATAAACTCTCAAGACACGACTATGCCAAATAATTCTTTGAGGAGGTCGGCAGCTTTGTTGCTATTTTATTTATCGTCACAGTTGACACAATGGTATTACTAAAGCTAACATATATTATTAAATTTTTAGAAACACTGTCAATTGCTCATATAGATGAGTACGGACTTTATAATACTTTTTAAGATTCAAAATTGTACGTGCAATTTGCATTGAGCTTTTTGAAACCCAACGCACGGGCTCAAATTTAATCTAAATTGCACGAAAAACCATTTGCATTGATAAACTATTTATAATATACTCGAAAAAGTTCTAGAAGCAAATGAGCTTTTTCTATACAAGAGATAGAGCATTTCTGAAGAATTTTTTTTTGTTCGATTCACCGAGTCTCCTGGGTATGATATTGCAATCCAAGAATTCAATGCAAGTTTTAGGCAATTTAGACCAATAGTATAATGACAAAAGTTCTGAACAAAGGAATATATTCCTGAACAGAAAACAATGATAAAAAAAAAGAAAGAATGAAGAAAAAAAAAAAAAAAAGAAAGAGTGAGTTCTTTACATGAAAGCCGTAATGTAGTTGACAGAATTAAATAAGCTATATATAAAACATTTCAAAATTACACTAAGTATTAATAGCTCTTTTGAAAACAGAGCTCGATTTTATAGTTTTAAGTTTTTCGGGGAGAGAGTTCCAAGCCTTTGTATCTTTATACGTGAAAGACACTTTAAAATACTCAGTTTTAGGTATATGATTTATAGCAGTTAGATCTCTCTCTCCTTTACGACAACTGTAAGGGTTTTCTTACTTTCAAAGAATGAGGGAAAGAAAGAAGGAGAGAAGAAAAGAAAGAAAGAAAGCTAGAAGGAAAAAATGTTAGAAAGAAATATGCTATACAATGAATGACATGCCAAAGTATTCCAAGGTCTTAGAGTTTCATTTATTTGCAGATGACACAAATCTATTTTTATCAGATTCCAAACTAGCTGACTTAGAAAATAAGTTGAATGTTGAATTAGCAAGAGTAAACCACTGGTTAACTGCCAACAAATTATCTTTAAATATTAAAAAAAAACTAGTAATATGATATTCCATGCACCTCAAAACGGAAAATTCAAGTATCTGCCAATCAAGCAATTGTTAATGACAAACAAGTTAGATATTTGGGGCTTATTTTTGACTCAATTAAATCTAAATTGGAAAACTCACATTCATGAACTGGGTAAAAAGATCTCAAGAAGCACTGGAATATTATCTAAAATTAGACACTTTGTTAATAATAATATTTTAATTCAACTCTACTATAGTTTAATATATCCATATTTAACATATGGCCTGTTACGTGATAATAATTATTTATCAAATTTGAGGCCACAGTTATTACCCTACCCGACCTACCCTACCGAAACTGAAGAGCAGTACGTATAATCACATTTTCTAAGCCAGATGAACACTCAGAACGTCAACCTATATTCAAACAGTTCAATATACTTGAAGTTGACTGACCTAGTTCACTACCATAATGTTTTATTTGTGTATGAATATCATAACAACCTTCTGCCAAAAGCTTTTGAAATTACTTCAATCAATTCTGTCACTTCTGTACAGGTCCAACACAATACAAGGCTGGCAGCCCTACTATATGAACCCTGTTTGAACAAATTATGGCAATTTCAATATACATTTTTCAGCCATTACTGCTTGGAATAAACTAAATGAAGATTTCAAAAAAATTTCTCCAAAATCTTTCAAATCTAAAGTAAAATCATTTGTATTAGAGTCATATCATTAAACAATATTTCATTCCTCTAAACATCACTAAAATATATTCTGAGTTTCCAGCTGGTATTTTCTTATATTGTAACGTTTTTATTTTTATTTCTTTTTGTCTGTGCATGTGCATGTGTTTGTCTTATATTCCTCTCGTCCTTTCAACTTGCTGTATACCTGTTTTAATAATATATGTGGATGCTCAGCTAGATTAGCTTCATAGTTATTCTGAGCATCCTTTACCTATTAGATATGTTTGATGTACATTTGTAAATAGTTTGTAAAAATTTGTTGAAAAAGTCAAGTCAAAGTCAAGTCAAGAAAGAAAAAAAGAAAAAATGAATGAATGAATGAATGAATGAATAAATGAAAACAAAACTGAAGAAAATGAAAAAAGTACATACTACATAGGTACTAAGGGGGTGTTTACATGACGCTAGGATCATCCTAGCACTGCACTAGGATCATCCTACCTGCTATACATTTACTGCATTCTGTTTACATGGAAATTTGTGTCTTCACTTCGGGTACTAGGATCATTCTACTGAACAGAATGCAGTAAATGTATGACAGGTAGGATGATTCGCCTGCTAGGATGATCCTAGTGCCATGTAAACACCCCCTAAGGTTGGAGAAAGTGAATAGATCTTTCGGTAAAGATCTGTTCGCCATCTAGCTACTTACCACACGCCATATTACGCAAGCAAAGTGCTTAAATAATGGCGAATTTGATTTTTACATGCTGGCAGATACCAACTGTTTCTCCTCCAGCAATCAAATTTCATTGTTTGCGCGCGAGATGGCGTCAACTTCCTCAGTGTTACTAAATATAACCTTTATAATATAACACATCGCGCAGATATCAATACTAGTTTCGCTCTCTTATGGCGCTGTTACACGCTGAAACTCTTCTCTGAAACTTGCATATGCATATTTCCGCGCCGGATAGTGGTCTAATAGCGTGACCACCGTTCCTTTCGGTCGTGCAATCACCAATCGCTGATCGCCATTCGCCGTTCGCCCCGTCAACCTTTTTTGAAATAGCTATATATTGTTATATGTTAAACAATCTAGCGAGAAATTAATAGCTTGGAGTTCGCGGTGTTGTAAAAACATATTGCTCATCTCCACCTCACTAGGAGTACAAATCATTAGTGTAAGCAATTAGAAGAGAGGAAGTAGTAGTGGGTTTTTTTTGTTTTTTGTTTTTGTTTTTGTTTTTCGATTACTCTACTGTCATACAGCGGCTTCATGCAATTGGTTTCTCTCATGGTGCACTAAGTTGGATCCTCAGCTATTTAAGTGGTAGAAAGCAGGTTGTTCAAGTACATGACAAACAATCTGATACCCTTGACGTTCGTTTTGGCGTCCCACAAGGCTCGATTTTAGGGCCTATATTGTTTAACCTGTATGTGAATGACCTACAGAGTAATCTTGACTGTCAATCTTTTCAGTATGCCGACGACACAACGCTTTACGAACACTGTCCACCGCGTGAACTTACAATCACTGTAGAGAAGATAAATGACACCATGTCCAAGCTTGAAGATTGGTCAACCAAATCTAACCTATTGCTCAACGGTTCTAAAACTAAGCAGATGCTAATAACAACACAGCAAATGTCAGCAGCGCATGGTCTCAAGAATCTAGTACCCAACGTTACAATCAAAGGAAAAGTGCTTGAAAGAACATCTTCATTTAAGCTTCTGGGAATATGGATAAATGAACATCTCAAATGGACTGAGCACATTAAATGCGTATCTTCTTCGTGCTATGCAGTGTTAACCACTCTTCGGAAACTTAAGAACCTGGCTCCGCTCAACGTTAGAAAGCAACTAGCTGAAAGTTTAGTCTTGTCCAAACTTGACTACAATGATATTGTGTTCCATCCACTTCCGCAATATCAACAAAAGAAGTTACAGCGAATTCAGAATGCAGCAGCAAGCTTTGTACTGAATAAATATACCACCGAAAGCGATGCAGTGCAGCACCTCAAGTGGCTCCCTGTGAAAGAAAGGACGGAATACCATCTACTTCGTCTAGGTCATAAATCGCTGTGGGACCCGTTGTTCCCAGATTACTTGAAACTCGAAAAACGCCAAGCCCTCCCCCAGCTGCGGTCAAGTAGTGCTGTAAACCTGGTCACCCCTCTTGAAAAAGGAACATTCCAGGATAACTGCTCAAAGATATTCAATGAACTACCGACAATTACCAAGAATAACAGTGACTTTAAATCATTCACAAAACAAGTATACAAAACATTAATGAACAAAGCCAAACATCGCTTACAAATTCCTTAATGACTAGATTGTCATTGTCATTATATTTCTACTTTCATGATTATTCTTCTATTGTGATATTCTACATTGTATAGGAGTTGGATGCCTGGAGCGGGGCGATAGCCTGACCTAGCTGTCGGCTAGGCTGGCTTCTCGCCCCGGTCGAGTTATTCAACTTATATTTATACTTAATCTATATATAGTGTATATAACTTTTATAAATACAATATATATATACAGCATATTCCTTTATATAATATTTTATTTATTTTTTCACTTAATTATGTTTCATCTTTATTTTCTTAGTATTGAAGATGTAGAGCTACCCTGTAGATATGCTTCAATAAATCGTTATTATTATTATTATTATTATTATTATTATTGTTTTTGAGATTTTCAGAATATATCTTAAAAGAATGCTTGTCAATCCAGGCAGAGAAATCATTGTGTAATTCATGAAATGAAATAGAGTTCAAAATTTCCCGGAAAATTAAGATATGAATGAAGGAGAAGAAGAAAGAAAGAAAGTAAAAACTAAGAAAGAAAGAAAGAAAAAGGGAAAGACAGACAAACAGAAAGGAATGAAGACAGAGCAAAAGAACAACAGAAAGAAAGAAAGAACGAAAAAAAGAAAGAACGAAAGAACGAAAGAAAGAAAGATACTTAATGAAAATAAATTAAATATTCTCTTCTTTTTCCAGTAAGCCCCACCTCGGCGTCGACAATGCAATCGATCAATTTTTTGTGTGTTTATTTTTATTTATTTATTTATTTTTTATTTATTTATTTTTTGCCTAGAATATCTATTGAAACTGAAACGTCAAATTTCTGTTCATTTGAGGGTCAGTAAAATCTCTATAATTGGTGACAAATTAAAACAGAAATCTAGTGTTCAGA
The DNA here is from genome assembly GCA_029948255.1 of Telmatactis stephensoni. Taxonomy (NCBI): domain Eukaryota; kingdom Metazoa; phylum Cnidaria; class Anthozoa; order Actiniaria; family Isophelliidae; genus Telmatactis; species Telmatactis stephensoni. The sequence continues at coordinate 36,160 of JALIZF010001919.1, read as the reverse complement.
AAATGAAAAGCAGCACACTATCAACATGGAATTATACTAAAGATAACAAAAAGCACCATACAAAAAACAAAGCATAAAATACCGTAATAGGATTTTGACTGAACATATTATTTCTAAGTTGTTTGGCAATTCTATTTCAATATACAAAACAATTATGCACTCGAAATGGAGTAAATTTAATTCAAAGCTCAAAAAGCCTCAATATATCATCGATCATTGTCAGGTTGAAGGAATAGGTATATGGAATAGAAATTGATACGTTTCCTTAGGTTATCTAGCCATTATTAGTACGTAGTTACATCTGATCAATGTAGGATATTCAGTTTCGAAACATAAATATTCAGTGGTTTTGTCTTGCAAGTTGCTGCAATGCACTTCATATATCAAAATTGGTTTTCATATAAAAAGCACTGCAGGCTTTCCCATTGGTGCAAAAACCATTTCATTTCAAATGCCCTCCTTGCGAATGAAGATGTTTGAATGAGCTAGTTTCATGAGAAATGCCAGATTTAATTGAATCCTTCACATCAATTTCCCTAATTTCTGAAAAGCTGGCTGCTATGACAATATAAATGGTTTCTAAGCAACAGGACAATGACGCAAGTTTCAAAGAAGAGCGCTTTAGAGTTACATTGAATTTTGAAGGAAATTTATTTCAAATGAAAAGCAAATTTTAGATGGCTTGAAATTTTTTGTATTAATCATTTCTAAATATTCTTAATTCAATAAGACTTTTCTTCTAGTTCATATCCTTCATCAAAGCATATCGATTTAATGAATTTTTGAAAATTACCTGCTTAAGGCAAATATTTCATTTATTCTATTTGCTCTCTTCTGTTCAAACAAAATGATCGCATCTTGAGCCAAGTAAACGCTAGTACCTTGATTTCCCTCCCCCCTCAAAATCTAGCCAATCGCGTGTTATTAAAAACAGCCAAAGTCAATCCGACGTCGGAAATGTCACTCTGAATAAAAATCTGTCCGAATTAGAAGTTAACATCAATTTTCGGTGTAGCGGACGTGAATTTCAAAGATAGCATAATCAAATAGTAAAGTTTTTGTAAAACATTAAGACAAATAACAAAAAATAAGAGATATCTTTTACCTGGCAATGTTTGATTGCCCGAGAGCCCTGATGCAAATCTCCATTTAGCAGTCATGTCTGTTCCTTGATAGACCAATATATTGCAGTAAAACTTTTTGCTTGTTTCTACAAACTCTGGACACTTTAGCTTTAGATGTTTGACTGGTGAAACGATTTGGACTTCATACTGAATTATCCTTAAATCTTTTCCAACTGAGTTCTTAGCCCTCAAAGTCATTCTGCCCCATTTTGTTGGACGATAGCTGTGCTTATTTAGCACACTTTGAAAGCTTGAAAACCCTGTCCCTTCACCAACATCCACAGAAACTCCAAGATCGTTAGCAGTGCCATTTGTAAATGTTACTACTACATCAGCTTGATCAAAAAGCGTAAACGGCTTACTGGGCTTAGTTATGGAAAACTTCCCTATAAAAGGTGTAGCATTGTACACATTATTCGCCAAATCGCCACCGCAAAACGTCTTGACATCTCCAGAGCAAACTTTATCACAGGTGCTCGCGGCGCCATATTTGCCGTAGCTATCCCCACAAAAGCAGAAATTTCCATTTTGCAGTGCCGAGAACTTGTACGAGAGGCTCCCACAAAGATCTACACAAAGTCCAGGACTTAAATCTGTAATGTTGAAATTACCAGCTGAAACCAAAAACTCTCGATTGGAAGGTTTTTCAGCAAAGCATCCAAGGTGTAGAGAATCTTTAAAAAAATGAAATAAACATAATTTTTACTTTGAAGGAGAAAGCAGAAAGCTAAGGACAAAACAAAAAAATTAGGTAGAAAATGTGAAAGGTGTCTTTTGTTACCATGGTGATGGTATTTAGCAAGTTTTATACCGTATTTGCCTTAGAAGTCGCAATAATCTACGACCGATTTCACAACAACATTTAAAATTAGGAATTTAAGAATTAACAGTGCTAATTTAGCTAAGTAAGTTGCTTTATGTAAATGTTTTTGGCTCCAGATTTTTTCTGTTTTTCTCTATGAATTAACGTGCGAAAGGATGAGTTTATTTTTGAAATATTGCGGAGTGTAGGGATAGTCAGAGCTGAGAGTTAAGTTTACTTAGCGAAGACCATCGACAAAGGAGGCTTGATAATGATTCTCCGTATCACGAATTAAACACAAAGAGTTGAAAGATCTTATCTCTGTCGTGAGTCTCTTTCAGTCAACAACTAGCCAGTGATTTCCATTTCATTCATATCTCGGGTTTTTGAGCCTCAGGACATAGAAATTGCAATGTTTTCGAATTTCATAGAAACCTATTTGATGTAATTGCTTGACTGTCTTAGAATACGAATACACACAAATTCCGGTTTGTTTTGTTTAGATTTAGAAAGTGTAACTAGTAGAATTCACACGACTCATCTATAACGGAAACTTATGATTGCTGACCGACAATCAATCAGAACTCCGATCTTCGTTTTTAAAAGTTATCAGCTATCTCCCGAAAGAATTATATCATGACAAGTTTACTATCGATCAAGGTGTAATGAAACAGTCTATTAGGTTGATGGCCGCTGAACTTCCTCGCTGCATGGTTTAGAGCAATTGGCCGTCGGATCAGAGCATGAATAAATATTAAAAATAAGCTGCAATTTTGTAGTGTGAGACTGTTGTGCGACACAGTGTGAATCCTAAAGCATTTTTTGCCGCACGAAATGCCCAAACGAAAATGTAATTGCAGTAGTTTTATATTTCATTTACTTTACGACCGAAGAAACAGGTAAAATCTAAACGAATGTTAAAGTTCTGTAGACCGGACGGTAGAGTTCTATAGTTCTCTCTTTGGACGATTTGCCAGCAAGTCGCCACGGGTCGGAGAACTGTGTCACCTGTTTGCTCTGATGTCAGTTTTGCCATTTCGCGATTTTTACATTTTTTTATCCCTTAAAACCTCCAAAAGTAACTGTGCAACCAGCCACTATTTCGCTCGAAATCATATGCTTTTTTTTCTTTTTTAAAGTTTTGTTACGATCTGATGTATGATTGCTCAATTACTCACCAACCGAAGTACAAGGTGCCAGCGCCAAGCTCGGAGACGAAGATAGTTTCAAAATTACAATCCAGAACGCTATCCATCTTGTAGCCATTGTTAATTCCTTCTTTTTTAAACTACTCAGAGAAACGCATCTCCGAGTTTCCTAAAATGATCAAAACGAAAACTGTTATCAAGATTGTGATTTTAAAAATTCTCAAGACTGGAAAATCTTCTAGAGAATAATCCTTATATACCTCGAGATTTTGTCGCCTGTTTTCGTCCTGAATTGAGTATTGAACATCTGGTAAAACAAATAGATTGATTTTACTCGCAACCTGTATCTATACTGGATGAACAGCTAAAGATGCATATAATTAAATAGTCTGTTTAGTTATTCCAATACTTCACCGGCTCGCGGCCATCTGCAACGAAATCTTGTCAACAAAAGACGCTTTGCGATTGGCTGATTCGTCGCCCGGCGCACAGTGTATGTTCTACACTCTAGATCAACACACAAGAAAATTTTGTTGTTATAGCAAGATGTTAAATTCACTTTCGCAGTCTCGAATAAAACAGAATTTTACCTTTAGTGAGTGAGCTTTTTTGGTTAAATGATTCTTTGCCATGTGAAGTATATCACATTTTAGCTTTTACGATATATAGTTTTCAACGTAGTTTCTATCGGATTTAATTTCCTTTTCTATCATGATATGTCAAGGTGGTGATTCGATGAATCGAATTCATTTTTTTGCAAAGATGTCAGAACGTTCCCGATGCTCAATTCAGTTTTTGTACGTCAAAATTTAACTATTCATAGCTCAGACGACATCAAAATCTCAACATTTATAAAATATCTCAAAAACTTAAGAAGTTTTTATCTTTCTCATCTTTCACCAGGTTTTTTTCTTGCCCATAATTCAGTTGATGTTTTGACAGCGCCGAAAAGTCCGGACGTATTTTCTCTCTATGATATTTTATATATTTTAAACTTTACTCGATTATTTCTTAGCGTTTTGTTTTTCAAAACAATTCTAAATTTAGTTGCTAACACGCTTGTATTTGCTTACAGAGTATGCAGTCCTTTTTATATTCCTTAGATTTTCGGGAAAAGTTTCATACATCAACAGTGATGAAGTTCGGAAACACTAAATTCATTATTTATCAAGCTCAGCTGTTGGTTGTCAAGTGAAAACTGAATGTTTCTCCTTGATTGCATGTACAAATCATTCCCTGTATGCTAAGGATGGTAGAGAACTATTATTTATATTACATTAAGGAAAACATACTAAGAGCGCTTTGGGAGAGTTGGATCATGTATATAGAGAATGCACCCAACTGTTAAAGATACTCTACAGATAAAGTAACTGTATTGAGAGTAATTGAACTCTTTGTAATTTCTGCGAAGCGCATTATTTTATTGTGCCGGCTCTTTCAATAAAAATTAATGCTAAAAATGGGTTTTATTCGTGTGAGAAAAAGCCGCTAAATATGGTACGAATTAGAGAGTTACCGCCAAAAATGACAGCCCACTTGGTGCATGACGTTTTTCTCCTGAAGCGCAGTTTTCCCGAGCTAGGCCATCACAATATGAACTTAAGAGCCGTGTTTTTGCTCGCTATAAAACGACTCCGCTGTAACTGCATTAGAATATATACAGAAATGAGAAACAATTTTGTTTTTAATATATTTGAAGTACTACTGAAATCTGAACGTAGTCCACAGGAAATCGCAAAAGATTTTCACCTCATGAGAAGACTCCTTTTATCAGTGTAGATTTGTACACCTAAACGAATATAAATTGCCAGTACATGTTTTGTTGAAAACGGTTGACTACACAGTACTATCAAAACCAAGTTTGATATGATAACAGTCCACTAAACGTCCCTATAGCTATAACACTGTCATTATTCAGATTATTGTTACTACAAGAATCAACATCAACAAGCAATCGAGAAATTGCTAATAAGAAGTATCCATGGAACCAATAATGGAATATTTTCATTAACGTATAAGCTACTATGTTTGTTTTGCTCGATAATCTCGAAGTTCTCAGTTGACTTTACTGTCAATTCGAACTGCGAAACTCCGGTTCCGGAGCACCCAACCGCTGTGCCAACATCTCAACGTCCTTTTGTTGTATTAGAGATAGGATATTGTGTTGATTTGCTTTCATTTATTGCATTGAAACTTTAAATGATAAGGTCTAAGCAATTCAGGTGAGTCCGATTCTTTAATTGAAAAGCTCTATTTAATTGAATAGAAGGGCAAACAAAGAAATTATGTCTGAACTGTAATGATAAAATGGAAAACATAGCTCTTTTTAATGAATGGCTTTTTGTGTGCATATCAGATAAACAACTTAAAATCGTGTTTTTGTAAAGCAAATTAAGACTTGTATTATATTGGTGACTTAGAGCCTGATAGAATAGCAATAGCAATTCATTTGGGTACAGAATACTGATTACAACGGCACAAAAGGAACATTCGTGGGAATTAAGTCTTTTTATTTATTAGTTCATCGATCTGCTTCAACGATGTACATGTATCAAAATTGCTGAGATCTTACGATCCAGGCACGAAAACTGACAGTAAACAGTAAAACTCCGCGGAGGGAAATCAAGCAAACTTTACGAGCGAAAGCCTTTGAAAACAATATTTTTAGGACTCTTTTAGTAAGGAAATCCCACGCAACTTAATAACTTAATATACAGCTAAACATTATTCCACATAGAGTAAACAAAGTTGATGATGTAGTTTTAATATAAACACAAGTTAGTCATTTTCTTTGAATTTTTCATTCATCGATTAAGTCTTGTTAATACATGATTTCTTTGGTGAGTGATGTTCTGAAGAACTTTTTCTTAAGAGCCTCATCACTAAGTGATTTCAGCTGATAATCTGCACCACTCGATTGTCACTTAAAACCCTTTAGAAGTGTTAGACAGATTAGACATTTTAGATGACAAATTGTTGAGAGGAATTTTCCCCTTCCAAAAGGTTCCAACTTTTTCATCTTCATCCCCCTTCTTGACCCCTTCAGTAGCGAAGATTTTCGATTAAGTCCACCAAAACCCTCTCTATTAGCTTCTTTATCAGGTGCATGAATAATTACCATTCTTAGACAAAAGTTTTAATTCAGATTTCCAGATGATATTTCCAATTTAATGATATTCATGTCATTTTAATAAGACAAGTCTCGAAGTAGAAAAAAGAGGAAAAGTAGCAAGTGATTGTATTCCTTAGCTTATAGAATACACGTGAAAAACGTTGAGGACAGCATTGTGATTGGCTACCTTTTTAAAATGAAGTATAATCCAGCACCTCTGACCGAGTCTTATTTCTTGTTTTGCTGCAGGGGGTCCAGTTTTCGTCCGCCATTTTGAATTTTTCACGTAATATATATTCTCTTAGTTCAGTCGACCCAGGAGTCATTTTAGACTGCAGCTCCGCGAGGCAAAACAGAAGACCTTACATGTAAACGAATTTTACGTTGACTGCCTGGTTACATCAAACTCATGCGCATGTGTGCATGTACGTTTTTCTAGGCTTGCCTGCAGGGCGGGCTAAAACGAGTGCTGATGGGTACTGGACTAGATGGTCCCTTTTAGTGTATCGAAGTCGCAGGACACATTTCAAATTTGGCTCACAGACATACATAATGACGAAGGAAGAAAGGATTCGCAAAAAGCAAGCTTAGAACTTATAGGATATTTAAAACGGATTACAAGCAAGAAGAATACCTAAGAGAAGTTAGCAACATTAAACACAGGATCAACCTTACAAAATTAAGAATAAGTGATCATTGCCTCCAAATTGAAGTAGGCAGATATACACGGCCATGCACTAAGCCTGAAGAAAGGGTGTGTCCAATATGCAAAATTGGAGTTGAAAGAGAATTACATTTTCTAATCACTTGTCCAAATTATGTATTTAAATGACAGAAAACTCTTAAGAAACAATCGTAAATAACAATGTACATATGTTTATAATGTTTAAAGTGTATGATGTAGAGTATGTAAATTTCTATTACAATTTATTAGCATTTATCTAATGTACTGTAACGGCATACAGAAGCTTAAACTATTCTATTCAAGGGCCAAATTAAAGGTCGTTTCAAAAAATTTCGAAATAGCGACTTACATGAACTATCAGAATGCTTCGCCCACTTTCTTTTGAGAAATAATTAGTGCAAATTATTTTGCTATTCTCAGGAGGGAATAAAAATCTGAATACAAGAAAGAAAATTCGTAAGCATTCTGGTAGTTGTAGTAAAATGACGCCATCGTTTTATATATATATATATATATATATTGTAAAGCGCCATTGAGCTGCCTGAAATGGCGCTATATAAATATTTATTTATTATTATTATCATGTATTATCGTGCAAATGGCGTATTGGCGGACGAGTGAAAGGATATCCATGCAAGCAAAAACTTGAAACAAAACTCTGTCTACATAGCGTGTCATCTTGGTATAACTCGTTACAGGATGTCGTCGTCTACACGCATACTTGTCGTGTTATTACATCTTTAATCAATTGATTAATTAGCTAAACATTACTCATACATATGACAATACAGATGACATCTTGTAACGTACCTTAATCATCAATTATATCTTTGATAGCCTGTCTACGGTAGGGTACATCTGAAACGAAATGAGTAATAATGCAACGTATCGAACGAATCATTACTCACGCATGATACTTTCCGTGTGCTATTAAACATTTAATCATTTGATTAGATAAACATTACTCATACACATGTCAAATGTAGGCGACGACATCCTGTAATTTACCTTAATCACCAATATCTTTGACGGCCTTTCTACGTAGAGTAAATTAAATCTCAAACGAAATGAGCAACAATGCAAAGCAACGATCTATAACTACCTTGGTCCTCGATCATCATCGTCCATTTTCGATTTTGTTTTGATATCCACAAGAACCAGACACACAATGCGGCTTTTCCTGTTTTTCAACGTTGTGTTGCATGCAACTGTTGCAAAGCCAGAACTCAATTCAACACAACAATTTCCCGCAACCGGTCGCAGGGGTGAACACACGGTGCAACTGTATTGCGCGCAACGCTGTAGCAAAAGTTACATCATGTGTTCGGGGCTTCCAATCTTTCTGTGATAAGCCGAGGGAGCCAAATACTTTCTTCCATAAATTATTAAAGATGGTTCCATGAAGGGTCGTAGATTTTCTTGACGATAAAACCAACCCAATTATAATAAACAGAAAAACCAACGAACAAACGAACAAATTAAACAAACAAACGAAAACAAACAAACGAACGAACAAACAAAAACGAACAAACAAACATACAAGCGATCATTTCCTTGTGGGGACTTAAGTCACAAACCCACTTGTGGGGACATCTTGTACACGATATGCTTTCGTGATAATAATCAGTGTTACGGGTAGGTGATTCAATCCACAACTAAATAAACTCTTAGAAATTGAGCGTAACTCACTTTTGGAGTTGTGGACATTTTTGTGGGGACCTGGTAAACAAACGATCACTGACTTGTGGGGACTTAAGCGGCAAACTTGGGGACACTTTGTTCAAAATATGCTTTCACTCAAGTTTTACTGCATGGTGTACAATTTCTCAAAAGCGGTGTTGATGTTAAAGTGGGACGACGATGAAATTTGAAAATGACTTGAGACTCGGTTGAACTTAGCTATATGGCTCCCATAATCACACAGCAACATATTTTATTTATATTCAAAAGAGAGAGATCAAAATTATCAAGTATATTATATCAGTTAAATTGTGAGTAAATGACGTCATGTCCTCAAACCTATTGTTCTCTTGGCTTATAAATTCAAATTTCTCGGTGATAATGAGCTTAAAATGCAGAATTTTTGGGAAAGTAATTCTTCATATACATTTATTGTCATCACTGAGTTACTTCAACTAGGAATAATCCAATTCCAATTTTAACCGATTTTGATCGTCGTCCCCCTTTAAGTTTTTAGCAAATTTTATTTTTGACAAAATGCTATTTCCTACATTTACACTGCGAAAAACGTGTCCACCAACTTTAGCTTTAATTCCGTCTTTTTTGTTTATTTGCTTATTTATCTATCTATTTATTCATTAAATGGCTAATACCCAGGTAAAATAAATTTAGATCAATGGGTCAAAGCCGTCTAAGGTGATCATCTAAGTCATCTGAGCAACTCATTAAATCAAAGTCTTCGCTGATAAATCGGCCGTCAGCAATGCCTGCTTAAAGGCGTCCATCGGCTAAAACCCGTTTCATTGAAAGTTAAGAATATTGGGCGCCATGGAAAAAAGACAACCGTATCTATTCCATTGAGAGTGGATCCTGGGAAGCAGACTCAAAAAGAGCACTCAAGAAGATAGCGAGACTGAATACGGAGAATCCAGCTGAACAAGATCAAAATTTTCCTCTTGACAATCTTTACCAGCCATCTAGAACACAACAAAACCGTGTTTTAAGTGTGTCCGATAACTGGAAAAAGGTACGAGAGAAGTTGTTAAGTTCGTATATAGAAGAACAACAACTCCCAGAGAACGTTAAGTGCGTGAACTGCCAAGAAGCTGTCGCTACAACACGATGCGGATACATACTGTGGCCCTCACCAGTACTTATGTGTTATTAGATCATTACATGCTAACAGAAACAAGTTTCATGTACTTGAGCAATGGAAGGTGTGTATTTATATTCAATCTGACGTTTTTCTCGTGGCCTTATCCTCCACTATCTTTTCTCAAATCAACGCGCCACCCATTCAACTGAATGAATCTTGTTCTAAAGGGGTGTTTACATGGCACTAGGATCATCCTAGCACTAGGATCATCCTAGCAGGCGAATCATCCTACCTGCTATACATTTACTGCATTCTGTTTACATGCATGGAAATTATTGTGTCTTCGCTTCGGTTACTAGGATCATCATGTCGCGCCGGTAGAAATATCCTAGTACTAGGAGTATGTTTCGGTCATGTAAATGGAAAAAAGGAGAGATACTTCGCCAGCTAGGATTAGGAAACGCTAATGTTGGGGCTCCTTTGGTAGTTCGGGTGACCTAGGACGAGCAATCGATCACTCATTTCTTTTAACTCGGCTTCGGTTGCTTCGGGCATGTAAAAGTAAAAGTTGCATGGTTCGCTTGCTAGGATGATCCTAGTGCCATGTAGACACCCCCTAAGACTCGGTGCTGCATTTATTACATAGGTGTTCAAACCCCAGGCCAAAAGCAGGCTGAGGAAAATCCGGAGAACTCAAGCAAACCAAACCAAACCAAATTCCAACAAACAACAACAACAAATTAACAACAAAACAAACTCAGTTCACGTATCGATCGTCTGAGCCGGCAATTGAACCTGGACCACAGGTCCATGGGTGAAAGGCGAGCGGTAAATCAAAAATGCAACGCTAACCTTGCAACCCAAAGTACCATCCAAAGGCAACGCGCGATATTCATTGAATAAACCCTTATATATCCAGTGGACGTCAGCGGATATAGCTTTGTAAACCATCATTTCATCGATCCATTGGATAAATATTTATATTCATTAATCTCATCCGAGCAAAGAGAAAGGCCTGGGAACGAGATTGAATATTAGTGAAAATAGCAGAAAAACATCAGCATTAAGAAAAAAAAGCAGTCTACATATTCAAAAACGAAGAAGAAGAAGAATTAAAGAACGAAGGAAAGGAAAAAAGAAGAAAAAAAGGAAGAAGAAATGACGCTGACGAGGCTCGAACCTAGAACTCCTAAGTCGGTCCCCCCGGACACAATGAACGGAAAGTAAATGATTCAAGAAAAATTTAAAAAATGAAAATTAAATTTTGGGACGATTCTCCCGAGACATTCATAGAAGCTGAGACATCGAATCGACTTACGTTAAGGATGAAGATTTCGGCCCCATCCACGCTATCCCGGTGCTACATATTACAGTTGACTTAGCCCGAAGGCCAGGGAGGGAGACGATATCCGGACCCTAATCCATACCTTTAGATATCACCTTAGACCGCTGCGCTATCTAGACACTTAATGATTATAATGTCTAATCGGGGTAGTCTATTCGGCGAAGTTTCATTATGATGGTAATACTATCGTCCCAAACCCTTTGGGAAATAGCAGAACCAATCAAAATCCAGTAATCTTAATAATGATTTCATAAATAAACAGAGAAAAGAGAAAATAAAAGAATAAATTTTTGTGAACATTCCTCAGTGCATGAAGCTTCTTTTCAACGTCAAGAAGTTAAGCTAATGATTGTTTATGGATTTTCGATCTGTTCCTTTTGCTGGATGATCATCAAAACATTTCCTATTTCAAGAATAATTCTGAGGCAAATGCGAAGACTCAAAACATCAGTAAAGTAAGTACTTTTAAACGTTTTAATATTTGGATGATTTATGCTTGTCAGTGTGTTATTCTACATCGAAGAATACAGTTCATCTTGACTAAACCTAAAATGTATATTAAAGCTCCGCTCCGCACTATCAAGACCTTAGTCGATACGATATTTTCACGTAATAACTGCGCTCTCGGTCAATAAGAAGTAATTATTAATTCTAAATCTTTATTAGATGGGCTCATCACTCGGCTACTGTGGTAGACCGAGCAAAGGTGCAAAATTACCCAGATGGCCTTTGCGAGCAAGTTTTGTTACTCGTGGAAGGATTTTTTCCCAATTTTCTCCATGTTCTTTACAAACCACATTCCCAAAGAAAACGTGTCTACTCTCAATCACCAATCATCCTTACCAATTCTCTTTGATATTTGTACACATGAAGGTTGAAAGCTTTTGAAGAAAAAATATATTCCACACTATAATACCGGATTTTACCGTCTCTTGCAATGTTAGCTTATAGCTCTCTATAGACCATTTCACTTATTCCCTGACAGGAGGTCAAAATAATGAAAAACGTTTGCATGACAAAAGTTATCAATTCTCAACAGAGAGAAAATCTATATTGTTTGGTCTTCCAGTGAGATAATAAATTAAACTATAGTGTCTATTCTGGCACTGGACAAGAATCCCAAGCACTTGCGCGCAAAATATTCGCTCTTTTTTAATCAGATTGCATTTCACTGCATTTCCCCCGAATCAGCCGGGACTTCTATCATATCAAAAGTCTTACTTTTCGTTTTGCTGTTTTAACACAAAGTATTTCAACTGTCTTCTCATGTATCAGGCAGAGTATTGATATCCCGAGTAAACGTTTAAGTGAGCCTGTTGTTTGTTTAGGTTGTTCTGTATATAATATTTCCACCAAAAATCCTTTGGTCGTAAATTTTTCGAAAACGGTACAACAGAAATTTTCACAAAAATTGCCAGTGGACAATGAGGTATCTAGCAAATTTTGAATCCTATATAGCAATGCTTTCGTGCATGGTTCTGTATTTAAATATCAAATGCATCAAATGCCACTTATGCTACGAAGGTGTGCAATGCAATGTCCTGAAGGAGTTGTTAAATTAATAAAAAGTGAGATTTTCAGGAAACTCGAGTCGGCTGAGATCAGGCGTGTTTATCAATTACCCGGGAACAAATGTGAAATTCCGGTTGGAAAAGAATTGTTATGTGTCATTCCAATCAGAAAGTTCTGGAAAACATTCTTCCGAACGCGTGTATCATTTGTCGAAAGTCAAGTTTCCCAGCCCTTATCTTTCCATTAACAAACGAATTTCCAACTGGATGGTGGGATGTACTCGATAAAATGGTAAGCAACCTTGCAGATCCTCTCTCTAGCTTACGACATTTCAATGGCTAAGTCTTGAGCTTAAACTTTCCATTTGCCCTTTACACCGGAACTCCAGCTTTAACATTTTTGGTCTTTTCTGGCATTTGGACATTGTATTTCCGGTTTACGCGCGCACGGCGCTGGATTCCCGCCTTTTTGCATTGTAAGTCCACAAATAATTACATTGCCATGAAGTTCTCATGAAGTTTTCTTAGTAAAAAAAAATATATAGAGAGAGAGAGGATATTACAAGACCGCGCGGAGATACTAATTTTATCTTCGAGTGTTCAATTGATATCTCCCGAGTGAGCGCAGCGAACGAGTGAGAGATATTCAACACGAGAAGATAAAATTCGTATCTCCAAGCGACCATGTAATGTTCTGTTTATTTTATAAATATCAATGAAATATCCAGGATCAGGGAAGAATTTTAAGGCCATTTGTGATTGGTTGATACAAGGGTAGTCATGGCAACGGTGATATCTTCACATGTGAAGGATAAAAATGATATCTTCACTGTGTATGAAGTTTTAGAAACAGGAGAAATCCTGGTATTTCATTGATATCTATATAATAATAATACCGTGTTTAATATTATATATATTTAATTCTGTCGGTTTTTTTCCAAAAAGTCGTAAAAACGGCCTTGTTTTTACGATCGCTTTTATTACTGACGAAAAGTTCAATGTGTACATGCGCAGAAAGCAGTGCGCGCTGACAATAGTAGACACCAACCTTAAAATACTATAGATTACTGTTAAAATGTTTCTTCGAAACAAAAACTGCGCGCTAGAGATGTGCAGTAGCAGGAGTGTGGTAAACAAGGAGTAAATGATTATATCAGATATGACTCAGCTGCTCTTTATATTGTATGGGTTCCCTGTGGTTGAAACTGATCTGCTTTCATTAGCGCAGCACACCTTAAAAACGCGTACGCGCTTACAGATATATCTGCTACAGGGTGTCTCCAAAGTTCTTGGCTCTGCTTTTAACTAAATTAAAACAGCTTTTTCTTGACAGGCGTTAAATTACCCCAATTCATAGGATTTCTTTTTTTTCTCGATATTTTTAGGAATTTTAACATTCTTTATTTTCAGCCTCCTTTTTGATCACATTATATATCACGGTATCAAGATTATTAAGTGTGATTTCTCTATCTAGTGGAGCTAGTTAAGAAATCTAGTACATATTTTGACCACAAACATGGCTGCCGTGAAATCCCTCTATAGCAGTAGCGTTTGGTGAACGTTCAATTAAATGACTAGTCATTGCATCGAGACTGCAAGACTGAGTAATAATCATAAAGTTTTCTCTTAAATGAGTTTGCCTTAGCTTGTTTCATTGTATGAATTATTCCATGGCAGCCCATGCAGAAGGATTCAACAGGATTTTAGATATACAGTTCCTTTCAGTCCTGCAAGTACCAATCATATCGCTATTCACCGTTGGCTCCGACGTCGATCTGTTAAAATACACCTATTTCAATAAACATTGTCGGTATCAAGCCTACGCGAATCACCCGAAAGGGAGTATGGGAAGAAATCACTAAAGTTATAAAACCACAAAAATCCCACATGATTACTCAAATTCAGCTTGCTATCTGACCTTATACATAAACGAACTTCACTTACTGATGCTAAAGTCAATACCAAAGCGGAAAAGAAAATAAAGTTTTGTAGCTATCCATACTCCTTTTCGGTCTAGTCGCGTGGGCTTGAGAGCTCTCTTACGACAACCTTTTTTGAAATAGGTGTATACAGATGAAGCTACGATTTTTTCTTATAATTGTACTATACTCTTTCTACTATACTAATCAAGAGATTATAATGTATATATTTTACAATATTTTTGTATAATTACAATAATAACCAGGAAAGCCGCATAACCACGTGACTGTCGAGACACGCGCGCACGTGATGTGATATGTTGCACTCCTTTGGGCTATTTTTAAAAATGATTTGCGATAGCCCAGTCACTTTGTTCACTTCCACACGCTGAACGTTTTTATTGGATATATAATATTGGATGAATTGGACCTAAAAGTATCCCCAGAAGTCATTCTTCTCACAAATGACGTCACACTTAAAAGCCTTTTTGTAAATACTTCAATTATGCATTCGTTATCAGTGCGAGGTTAAGTTGCTGGTTCAAGGGTTTTGTTTTTGCCACTCGTTCACAACGCGAGCACTAAAGTTGTATTAACAAACATTTTCAAGGCAAATTAAAGAGAATTTACACCGACAAACCCGACAAAATAGAAAGAAATTGCATCTTGCATGAAATGTTCTGGCTTTTCAAAATGAATAAAGTTGATGTAAATCATCGAAAAATGCGGCCGCCGTGAAGTTGGACTAATTACAAGTACTCGTACACTGCAAGTTTCGTACAGCCGTACGTGAAGTTGGGACCTTGTATGCAAACTAACCCGGACTCGTTTTGATTTTGTTGTAATACAATTACAAACGTTCCCGGAGCTTTTCACTTAGTTTATGGAACATATATTTAAACAAAATTGCTGCTTATCCTTCTACAATGATAATACGTATATATAAACATTGATAAATTTCGGAACATTTAAACTTTGGAATCTGGTTGTCAAGACATGTACATAAGTGAATTAAAGCACCTGTAACGACTGCCAAGTAGAATTTATATATGTATATATATTCATCACAAAGACATCACAATCCAGAGGTTCGCAACTGATCAGTACCAACAAAGAGCAGAAAAGAAAGCAAAAATTCTCTTTTTGTAAAAGCGAACTTCGCTTGAAAGAAATGAGTCTTGACGAGCGCATTATTTCGAATGAACGTCTACGAGAAAAATCATAATTTTTGGAATGCATCTATTGTGGCTTTGCGATTGTTTGCCAGTAACAAATTTGGTTTACGGTAAACAAATAACGTGGAAGATTACAAATAAACACTATATTGGTGACTATCGGTGACTATAATTTTTCCTGGCGAAAAAATTAATAAGTATTCATACGATTTGTCGTTCAATTTGAATTATTTGACACTTGTGTTTTTTCCAAAGATCTCAAATGCACCTACGGGCTCATATGCAATTAAAAAGAAACGACCACGAACTCTCGTGCAATTTACTGCTAATAGCCAAGAAATCGTATGATCATCTATAATTTCTTGAGTTTTGAAAAAGTCAAAGATTTGTTGCTGAAATAGGACAGGGAATAATCTAAAAATGGAATTCGAATGAAATGAAAATTTGAATTTTTTTTGCTTCTATCTTATAAAGATACCATATTTCTCAACAACACCTATGACATATTGCTCTTGCATAACACACATACATACACATTTATAAATGAAAACAAAAAGCAACAAACAAACACACAACACGAATAAAGCTAATTCGATATTGGGGTCTTAGCCAGACCCTATATTTTTCCACCCTGACGGTACTTTGCACTAGCCGTTTAAAAAGGAAAGTAAATTAAAGGGCTGATCATGTAAGTCACAGAAATGTGCCACAGTTGCCACTGATTTAAGTGTCACTCGATTTTTTCCTCAAAGCTCCGTTTCTTGATACGCATTTGCAAGTTTTCTTTCTTCCATTTTGATTTCTTCAGTTTTTCGTTGTTTGACTGAAATGAGTGGCCCATTGTTGTGCTTCCTTTGACAAAAATTCCTTAAACCACGACGAAACGATTTAAGGAAGGTGAAGTAGATACATGGATTGATGCAGGAATTGGTATAGGCAAGGTATTGAAGGCTAAACCTGATTTTTTGGAAATCCAATGCACTCGACCACGGATCTTTGATAATGAAGTATTGAGCAAACAGCCAGAAGTAGTATGGACCCCACAGAATTCCAAAGGCCACAATGATAGAGATGGATATATAGAAGACACTCTTGTGTCGCTGTTGGGAAGAATCTTTAGAGGTCATGTTTCTGATTAACTTGTCGGTTTTACTGATACGGAAAAGAACGAGTAAGTACAGGATAGAGATAGATGCGAAGGGAAGTAAAAACGCCACTATGAATACAGTCAATATTAAGACTTTTTGAGCTGACCGCTCATCAAATCCAGGAGACCATGATGGGTAGCATATGGTATAACCTTGTAGTGTATCAATCCTGAATGTGTATAAATAAGGAGAGACGAGCGACATGGCTGCTAACCATGTGAGACCAATGAAAAAGCAGTTGACTTTGGACGTGAAGAGATACCTCTTGGTCGGATAGACTGTAAGAACAAACCTCTCAACTGCAACTATTACCAGGGAAAAAATCGAAACGGCTGGTGATATATCAGCAAAGAAATAACATAGTTTACAAAGGGCATTTCCTAGTAGTCCATCCACAAGCCATTCATTGGGTCGACCTCCTGCTTCTTGTGCAATCCTGACGGGCAGTGCCAACAAAGGGATTCCCAAGTCTGACACCGCCATATTGACGATCAAATGAGTAAAGTTTGTTCTTAAGTTCTTGTTCCATGCTACCACAACAATGACAAGGATGTTTCCAGTCAGAGACCAAGCAAGAAGGATTGAATACAAGCTGATTGTTACAGCAGGATTGATTCCTTGGGTAGTAATGTTCATTTTTAAGGTTGTGCAGTGCGACCAGTCTCGCTCGTTGTACAGCCCTCAGTCTGGTTTTGAGTTATGATGTAGCTGTGCGGTGTGCACGTGACGTGTGACCAGTCTGTCAGTGCTCAGCCTGTTTATAAAACATCAAAAGCAGTCTGCCATTAGGCTATTTATGAATTTATCACTTTATCAGAGTGATTGATCACATGTGTTTTAACAACCCACACTTTACCGCCACCTGTTATAATCTTATCTGAAAAACTGACGTTTGTAGGTTCATAAAAGCCAGCTTTGACATTCAACAATCGATAAGATAGCTTATCTTCTATGAAGACAAGGCAAAAGCAACGCAAAACCACCTTGGAGACATATTTTAAGGAGTTTGCATGGAGTCCCGTGCGAGTCACAATGAGTTCGATTTTAGATCCGAGTAGGAGTTGAGTTTCCAATGGGGAACTCAATCGATTCCACCATTTAGTATTATTTAATTATTTTATGTATTTTTTAGAAAACTATTTTCTACAACGTATCTTAATTACCGTCACCATTTATAAATAATAAATAATAAATAAATAATTTTTTTATACAGCAGGTCCACGTAGTGGCTATTCTTCAGCTGGTACTCACACTCACCACCTTTACATTAAATATTTTTCATACATTGCTCAACTCACGCATGTTGATATTTTTACACCTATTTGTCGAAAAATGTTGTCGGGTTAAACTCATCACAAGTAGATGAGCATTAAAAGGCCCCAGGGCTACGCAACATATCTTGAAGCTAGTGTAAATGACTGTGTGTCGAAATTGCTAAAACCATATAATTAAAACCACACAAATATCACTAGCCACGACATTAAGGGAACTGAAGATTCAGCTAGAGAATAACTGTTGTACAAAGCAAAAAATATTAATTTCAGAATGTTTATGTTGTTTGTAAGTGGTTTTGATTAATAAAAGTCTTAATTCAAAGTGAAAATTTGCCGTATAATTCTTTACATTCAGCTTAAAAGTTGCTAAATTTAAATAAAAACACAGGATAACAAGTCTGTACAATTAAAAAGACAAAAGTATTAATTCGCGCTTTCGTCCGCCAATTCAAAAATATTGTTTTAAACAGGGATTTTATCTTAGTAGATCATTCCCTAACCTGCTAACTGATAAAAATTAAACAGAATTTGAGTGTTAATCCAAAACGAAATTTTGAATTAAAACTTGCACGAAGAGCTAGTTTTTGGTACTTTTAGCCATTATTACTCGATATAAGCCACTTCAAAATTTATAGAAAATGTAAAGAAATCTGGATTAAAGTGTATAGAAATCTGGATCACTTTGACTTACCATAACTCGGCTCGAATTTGTCGGATTTTCAAAATTTAAACTTTAATGATTTGCAGACATGCATGCCATATATCAGACTGAAAATAAGACCCATACAAGTATTCTAATTACGTTTTTCAAGTCAATCTTTTTTTTCGCGAATGATCTTAATATTTACGTGCCGAATTTCATTTTGAAAACAAAAATCCCCTTTTTCTCGTCTTGTAGTCTTGCAATATTTATCATATAAACCGTCATAAATAACAAAGCCAATATCGTTTCAAAAAAATAATTATTTTTCAATAATACGATATATAAAAATTAGCCGAGTTATGATAAGCGGGCCGAAGTGATCCAGATTTGTAAAGACTTTTGCGCGTTTGCCCCAATTCAAAATGGCTGACAAAAGCGTGAAGTGGCTTATTGAAAAAATCTCTTAATGTTAAAAATCGAGACCAAAAAAGAAAAAAAAAACCTTCTATCTATAATTCTTTTCGGTCTAGCTGCGTGGGCAATGTGCCTGTCGTCGGACTGACCAAAAATGTATATCATGCAGTAAACTAGACCTGATGACAATATAATAAATAAGCGTAAAGAAAGCATCATGCAAAATTGAAATTAAATGGTTCATATGCAAAATTGACATTGAATGTTCATAAGGGTTTTAAACCTTTTTTTCCAGAAATTTTCAGAATTTAAGAAATTGTCCAAAAAATTTTAACCAATGAACTTAATATCTTAAAAAATATCCGGATGTTTTTGTCTAGGCCTACATCTACACCTGTCCTTGCAGAATGAAATTATCACACATTAAATGAATATTTTTTTAATTTGGATGTTCTTCATCGTCTTTTCCTATCTGTGTGTCGCCACAATGGTTATCACGAGCCGGATCGGACCGGTAACCTTAGGATACCTGACCGTGATCACACATAGAGATTCATCCCACTCCAACGACCAATCAAATCGCGCGTTTCATATTCTAGGATACCTGACCGTGATCACAAATATACCGTGACATAACAAAAGATATTTGCAAAGGTTTCATAAATGAAGTTAGTTTGAACCTGACACTTAATTTACTATTCCCATGCTTTCCATTTTTTTGGTGTTTATAGGTAAAAGAGGGGAAACTAGCTAGGGGTACGTTGCATGGTAGCTTTTGAGTGCATCAGTTCCCAAGCCAGAAAGCTTGAAAGGAATAATACAAACCTTAGCAATTATATCAGTAAAACCGTATTAGTTTTTTCTCGGGGAGCTAACAATTTTAGTTATTGAATAGCTTTGACGAATGTCCGTCAAAGCAACGACAATTAGTTGCAGACCTTACAAGTGATTTTGCTAATTATTTTCCTTAAAAATTTTGCCAACATAGGATTCACTTCCAACTTGGACTCCAAGTCTCGCACTTAATTTTAACTTGGACTCGATTCCAAACTCGGTAAAATGTACTAAATGTGATTCCCATGGAGGAAACACAACGTATGTTTCTGACAACAGAAGCCTACTTACTACTCGAACTCTTGGCTTGAAAGCTTCTTTTTCTAATCTTCAAGTACCATATGCGCTTGAACCAGCTTTAGGAAGCTTAAGCAACTGTCGCCAAAAGGCTTTTAAGCTGTAACTAAAGCTTAGATATTAATTTCATTAATTCACTTTTATTGCCATTGAGACATAGATTCTCATAATGAAGACGACTGATATAAAATGACTAATTTAGTAAAAATCGAGTCCGTTCTGGACAGGAAAATAAACTGGGCTTAGTTCTGAGGTCGTCTTCCAAAAGGAAAATAATAACGAAATTTGACGTTAGAGCTTATAGAATGCGGTTAAATAGTTGTCATCTGTCGGGTCGTGCATTATGTTTTGCGTATTCGATTCATTTAGTGTTATTTGCCCTTTGTGCTGGCGACTATCCAATAGTTGTAATTGCTAACCAGCTATTACTTTTGGATTGCTTTTTGCCGTAGACATTTTCCGCATCATCAAATCACCGTTTAGCTTTTGCTCAATAATTCACGTTTAGGTCCGTTTATTGCTACTTTATTGACCTTAAAAGAAAGCAAACATGTTCGAAGGCCTTGATAATGCCCACTGCTGTTGTACAACTTATCCAGTTATACCAAACAATGTATTATTTAGATTCAGTTCGCTGAATAGTTCAATGTCATAGACTGAAGTACGTCGTGTTTTATCGGGATGTGTGCATGGTACGAGAAAAGTTGTCCCTACTCTCTATGCAGAATAAAGTCCAACAATAATGTAAACTCACAGTAGTTGTAAAAAGGATGATAGCAAAACCTTGAAATTAATGACTGGAAAGCAAAACAAGAGGAAAGGAGAAAATCAAGGAGAAAGAGAAACGAAGAAATCAAGGAGAAAAGGTAGATCTGTGTTACTTGAAATGGCGCATACCTTTTTGAGCTGGGTTTGAATATCTTCAGTGAAACGATCTTCAATTCTCAGACCTTGATCAAGTCAGTACGACCTTGTCGTAATCAAATGCGAAGGGGATGAAAATTATGACCTTACCATCTTAATTGCTGACTATACTTACTTTCACATGGCTCACCCACTTGGCCAATCAGCGCTCAGAAGCTCTCTAGAATTCATTATTTAAAGGTGATGAGTGCTGTTGCTTGGTTTCCATCAAATATTAGTATGATATGGTGCCTGTCTTCAGCTGGTGTTCATTACTGTCCAGTTTGCGATACTAGTCAGACTTTATCATCTGAAATGTGTAATTCCCCAGAAAATGAAATGACATGAATTGGTTCTAACTAAAGCTGATCAAACCATAGTCAGTAACTAGGTTGTAATTTTTTAAATCAAATCTTTAAAAGGTTATTAATGTGTTATTAGTTTTTAGTTTCTTAGCATAGTAGACTGAGCCACTTCAGTGGAATGCTTGCGCTAACAATCTTTATTGTTATCGCCTATATGAACCTTTTAAATGAAGCTAGACCAAATATGTCATGTCTATATCCTGTACACAATGATCTACTTGAAAGACATTTCCTTTTTCTAAGCAAGATAAATTTTAGAATAAACAAATAAGCTACTAAACAATCGCCTAAAAAGCTCTTTAAATATTTTAATCACTTATTATAAGTGTGATTATATTCTATAACCGAAAATGGACTGTAGTGTGGCTCGGATCACTTGGGATCTATTGGACGTGCATATCTGCTATTCAATTTATTCTTACAATCCCAATGTGGCTTGCCAACTCAGCATTAAATGGTTATAAGTAATATCGATATATTGAAAACTCAATACTTCTATACTGGCATTAATCAAGGGTCATTTTGCTTCCTGAAAAGTAATGATGTCCTACTTAAATAGCAGGAAACTTTGTCTCAGCCTTTTTAGATATCAGGTGTTTTTTGTCTAGCTCAGAAACCCACGCCACCTGTATTTAACTTGTTCAACAAAATCACTTAGGATAATGGAAAGGCTGATTCTTTAGAAGCTTTTATACTGATAGTACAAGGAAATGAGCAGAAGAGCAAAACATTCAAATAAATGATTAGCATTAATGAATAGACGGATTTGTTAAAATAAAATTGTGTTTTTAAACGTGTATCAGCTCTATAAAGTTGCCCGACATGCAACATAGAAAGCGTGTGAATATTCGGAGTAATGAGCTATAGAAAGACTGATATACTTCCCTTGATGATATAATGTCGTTGAAAACGGTCTATCTCGACATATCATATTTTGCTGTTTGTCGTAATGACTAACCGAACTGGGCACGCAACTTCGTTCAATCCTGCTAACATAGTCAATCAGCCGGCTGCACGACACGTGATGTCTCCTCTGTACTACAAAAGCTGACAAGCTAAAACCATCACTGAAATAGCTGATAGTATTCGATACCTTCAGGTCCAGTAAGCAAAAACACGAGGCGTAGCCGGTTTCACACTACGCTTCTCGAGTGCTCTGATCAATCGCCAAGTGCTCTAAATCTTGCACAGTGGGCAAGTTTCTATATCTTATATAAAATACAACATTGTTTTGGAACACATTCAGTTTTTTCTTACACTGACCAAAGATTCACAAAGTGCGCGCGCGTGCTGTGTGAATATTTATTCTATATTTTAGATAGTACGCACGCTGTGATTGGTCAAAAGCTGTGCGTTATTACTGAACGGAGCACAGTTCTGACTAAACAGCCACGCGAGCTTGACCGCGCGCGCCTTTCGGACTTTTGTACGGACAAAAATCGAACCTTTTTCTTGAATATTTACCTAATAATTTACTTAATAATTTAATAGGAATACAAATAGAACACCTTTCTTCGCGCTCCGATCAGTAAGCACTTCCTGCCCTCTGTATACATATAAATATATTACTCCATGGAGCACGGAGAAAGCTGTTTTATTTGTTAATTAGCTAGAGTTCACATTAATACAGTACACGTCCTTCGGAGAGCGCGCGTTATACGATGGCTATTTTATAATGGTTGTTTGTTACTGAGCGGTTTATTATAGTGTGCACAGCATTCTCTCAGCCGATACATCTCTGACAGTCTAGACAGTAACAGGTACTCGATCCAGAGGTTGTCCACCTTGGATGGAACTCTCATTGTATTCGAACATTAAAATACTGTCAAATTTTTGTTGATTTTTGTAAGAACAAATGACTGATAACTTATCATAATAATAAACGTCATTATCATTAACAATACAAACAACAACAACAACAACAATCAGCAATAATAATTTACAACGACAACCAGCACAAGAAACAAATGTGAGTTGGTAAAATTCAAGGCTTTCCTTACTAATGGATCCTCAATGCTTATATCTTTGTTTTGAATTCTCTCTAATGCGTGTAGCTTTAGCGTTGTACACTAGTAAATTATTAAAACACTGAAGAAAACATCGAGAGATGGGCAACTTGAAGAACGCACTATCGGCCTTCAGTTTTATAGGAGGAATGATTATTATGAGCTTCCAACCGGACCTAAAATTGGGCTTTTCAACATCAAAAGCAAACAATAAGAACAGCAACAAGAACTTCAGCATCATTACAATTTAGAGGATCTCAACGGAGTAGTAGTTATGACGGTTGGATGGACGGTACTGATAGAAAGTAGTGGAGGCGATTAATTTTTCTCATTAATTTGATGGTCGACGGCAAAAATCATAATGACGGTTAACAATAATAATTGATAAACATCAAGAGAGCATAAATAAGAGAGGGAAACTTGTTAATGGGGCGCGCGCCGTGATGATTCCCATCTGTGCTATTTTTAGTAACCGGATGCAGTTTAATTTTCGTCTTACCCTACTCCCGTGCGTCGAAAATTTGAACGAGTGGAATTTGGCGATTTGAGCTTCATAAAATCACACAATCGATATCAAATTTATTCCAAATTCCACGAAAATGCCATAGGATATCCTATTAGTAACATACATCAAAAAATTATAGAAAGAGTTTTTCTCATCTAAACGAGCGAAAATTTTTAAATAAACGTAAGCGCGCGCTCGATGATGTGTGATGCGCTAGTAGCGCGCGCATTTTCGCTAAAAGCGAACAAAATCCTCGACGTTTTTGTCTTTTTTTCCATCAAAATCGTTAATTTGTAATCAGAAAGTACACACTTTTGATACTAGATAATATGAACAAAGCCGAACTAAGAAAACTTTGTTTTTAACGCTGTTTTTGAAAACTCAAATTTGCACTCAACGGTTCTCTGGGTCCGGAAGTATCAAATTATGACACACGGGAGTAGGGTAAGACGAAAATTAAACTGCATCCGGTTACTAAAAATAGCACAGATGGGAATCATCACGGCGCGCGCCCCATTAACAAGTTTCCCTCTCTTATTTATGCTCTCTTGTAAACATTCAATAAATCAATAAAGCGCTCACATAAATCCGTTCGGTTCTAAACGCTGGCTAAACAACAAAAACCTATAACCGCACTGAGACGCTGGATTTAGTAAGATGGAAATGGAGTTGGGGAACTTCCTCTCATCTAACTAAACATCATTCTAACTGGCTCATCATCCATAAATAGCAAAAACGTTTCTTTCAAATCTGACAATTAGGAAATAACCTCTGTCTCAGAGAAGGAGGAGGAGGAGGAGGAGGAGGAGGAGGAGGAGGAGGAGGAGGAGGAGGAGGAGGAGGAGGAGGAGGAGGAGGAGGAGGAGGAGGAGGAGGAGGAGGAGGAGGAGGAGGAGGAGGAGGAGAAGGAGATGGAGTAGAAGGAGGAGAAGAAGGAGAAAGTGGAGGAGAAGGAGGAGGAGAAGGAGGAGAAGGAGGAGGAGGTGAAGGAAGAGAAGGAGCAGGAGATGGAGCAGGAGGAGATGGAGCAGGAGGAGGAGGAGAAGAAGAAGGAGGAGAAAAAGGAAGAGGAAGAGGAGAAGGCGAAAGAGATGGAGCAGGAGGAGGAGAAGAAGGAGGAGGAGGAGGAGGAGGAGGAGATGGAGCATGAGGAGGAGGAGAAGGAGGAGGAGGAGAAGAAGAAGGATGAGAAGGGGGAGGAGGAAGAGGAGGAGCTAGGAGAAGGACACAATAAAAGGCTATCGATCAAAATTCTATTTATTAGAATCAGTTCTAAATGAACGTGCAATCAATGTCATGATCATAATTACAAGATAATTACTATCCAGCTAAGATGTTAACATGATTATATCACTTATGTGTGATAGAGTATAATTTCGAGTATAATTTTATGATTTGTATCATCCTTATCATCTATATGTTTCAAACAATCATAATTGTTCCACGGGGACTTTAATGTCCTCATGTTTCTCCACATCATGGGCTGGTTCCTGAGTAGCTTGAGTTGCCATGAGCTTTGATGGGAAGGGGAGAGGTAAGAGGAAAGGGAAGGGGAAGGTGGAATAAAAGGAAGTGTAAGCCTGCCCGCAGCCCTGGCTATTTTCAATAACGCCTACTTTTAAATATCGAAGTATCTTATATCACTTGTCAACCACAGCTGTCAAACAAACGATAACAAACAGAGATTTTAATGTCAGAAACTACAGAAATCTTTGAGAAACTCTTCTGGCAGTCTGAAGTTATACATGTATTTCACATCATCATCCGTATAGAAGAACATCGTTTTTTCTTAGTAGCTGATTTGGTCCGTTTTGTTTTATTCACGCGCAAAAGACCATAATGCGTACTAAGAGAGCGAAACTCTGTATTAATGTCTGTGCGATGTTCGTGGCCACTAAGGCTATTTGTTAGTAATTTCGCCATCGCGCGCGCAAGGCTCTCAAACAATAGAATTTGATTTCTATTTGACGTGCGCTCGGACGGGACCATTTGCTTTCGGCATTTGAATTCTATTGTTTAAGAGCCTGGCGCGCGCTAACAACAACAATAACAACAACACTCTATTGTATCCACAGTCTTAATACAAAGTTATCTAAAAGAAATTAAATGTTTAGGGGTACCAACTTCCAAAAATAACTAAAAAGCTAAAAAGGCTAGGAAAGACTTATGAAATAGTTTGCTTTAATGAGTTTTCACGTAATTTGAACAAAAAAAATTGGGGTAAAAAGCTTTAAATTTTCGAAAAAACTCACAAAAGAAAAATCATCCGCCATGACGGGGGCAAAACCTGCCTAATGTCATGGCGGACTATTGTACCATAAGAAAATATTTTGGAAATTCGAAACACTTGACTCTTTTATGTCTAAGCTTTCGAAAAATACATAAAAACAAACTATTTCCGCGATCTAAAGTATAATTACGTTTACAGATTTTCAAGAAGTTATTTGAAACTAGTAACTACCATATGCAAATTAGCCTGACATATTTTGCATGTCTCGTCAAAACCAACTAAATATCGTTTTCACTTAAAATATTCTTCCAAGTAGCTCACGATAAGGTTGTAATATAGGATAATTTGGTTTTAGACACTTAACCTAAAACTTGATCTGAAATAAAATTTCAATTTGATTTTAATTCAGTTGTAATATTAATTTTAGCCCGGTTAATCATTTATATTGAGATTTTTTATCATGAATGAAAGATAATACGGTTGCTTTTAATTTTTAACGTTTGCTTATGACAAATTGCTAGTAGAACTATTCTTCTAATGTGTACACTCAATGCTGATTAACCCGCCATGTTTACTAGGATTCGATCTATGGTTTATACCACATATACGTTGCATGTTGCAGAGTGATATTGCATCCCATTGTCATAAATTGTCGGCCGTGTTTCACCACTCATACGAAAACTGCTCTATTGTATATCCCAAATGGCGTCCGTGGTTTATATCACAATTACGTTGCATGTAATTGCATAATTGCAGGCTGTGGTTTATGCCACGTTGTATGTTACATGTTGTATTCCAACTGTCGTCTTGGTTTATACCACATACGTCGTATGTTACATATTGTAATGCATCATTACCATTTATCAATTCACTTGAGAAGACGAGACTCAAACAACAATCCTTCGGAATTCAGTTCGTGCATATGTTACAGTTTTTTGTAATTGTTGCGCACTTCATGGGTCCTAATCAGCCACTCGACGTTTAAACGAACAATTAAGTCTTGGCCTACTTTGGGTCCTTTGAATGGGCTAAGACCACGCTAGGCGAACACAATGAAACCGTAGTATTAGCTTGAAGGACGGTACATTATAAAAATGTCATTCATTATTATTCCAGTTCTGATTGATGTTTTTAGAATCTAGACGGAGAATCGTCTGGTTAACAATGGCAATGTTTCCCTTTAACGTTTTGCTCGTTTTTAAAATAGTTTTCACCAGTCTAAATATCTGTTTCTTTCGTGTCACGTTTGCGCAATAAGGCTGCATCCTTCTTACGCCCCGTATGATCAATTCTTGTTAACACTGTTCCTCGGTAACCACAATTGGAATCCGTTTCCTCATTCAGAGCTTTGAATCTCATTAGAAAAACCTTTTTCAGGCCTTTGCGATAATTCTGTAGGAATACAAGACAAGTAACTGGATTGACAACGACAGTAGAGTACCCCAGAAGCTGAACAACCCAACCATATTCCAATACCTCTGGAGGAATAGTCCCGTTAGTACTAAGTATTAACAAAAATGATTCATAAGGACCCCACAGAAGTGCAAAAGCAACAATAATTACGACGGACATATGAAATATGTGTTTGTTGACTCTCCTGCGCTGTTTTAGCTGTTGGTCGTTTAGCATTGATGATAGAGTTCTTGTCGACTTGCGAAGTTTAAATATTACTATCGAGTACAAGATGGTGATGGCTAACAATGGACCAAAAAAGCAAAGGAGAACATTAAGCTTTAGGTAAATGCTGTTTGCCTGATTTGCCTCGGCTTCGTCTAGCCACGGCTTCCAAGAGTAATAACATTGCTTATTGTTGATTCTCAATCGATAAAAATGGGGAGAGTAGAAGACGATAGGAACCACCCATGACACAATTAAAAGAATCTTCGTCAGCTTTGAGCTCATCGTTTTTCGTCGAACTGGATAAACCGAGGCAATGTAACGGTTGATTGCAATTGCGACCAGAGTAAGAACGGAAACCGGAGCTGATATATCTATCAAAAAGTACAAGATCTTGCAGAGTACAGTGCCAAGTTTCCCATCTGCTATCCACTTATCCGTCTGAATGACTTCAACAATTTGTAGTGGTAGAGCTATTAGAGGCACTGTAAGGTCTGACACAACCATGTTGATGATCAAGTAGTTAAATTCTGTTTGTAATGATTTGTTGCACAGAACAATAATGATGATGAGCATGTTTCCGACTAACGACAAAACAAGAAGAATACTATATAAGGCAATTTTTAGATCAATTATCCATGGTTCTGATCCATTACCGGAGGCGTTGGTTGGAATAGTATAATTCTCCATCAAAGGAATGTGGGTGACCATCTAAAAAAACAAACACAAAATAATTAAAGGTATGGCCGATACTTCTACATCGACTAATATATAATCAAACCGACTCTTCCAACGATACCAATATGGTTACATGTTGGCATTGGTCATTGGTAAAAGATCGATTTTCATTGAATACCACATTCATATTTATTCCTATGCAATTATAACTCTTCACAATGTCGGCAGTTAGTCAGTGTTTGTCATTGTTCTTTTCATACACTGGTAGTTTGTGATATATACACCTATTTCAAAAAGGTTGTCAGAGCTAAAGGCGATAGGAGATAGGTCATTCAAACTCCGAAGCTAAACTCAAACTCCGAAGCATTTTAAGCTAACGCTTAAAATGAGGTATGGCCTGTTTCCAACTTTTTCCCCGACTGAAATTAAAACATCAATAACTTCCAACAACACACATATAATATAGTGTTCAAACATTGTCGGAGTAGCTGTTCAAACGCATTCAAAATTCCTGTTTAGCGCACGGCTTTGATGTCTATAAGGTCTGTCGCATTTCAAACGTCGTCGCCGTCGCAAGCTGTTCAAACGGACACAAAATGCTAAAGCCAACAATGTCGGACCATCATTTTTAGTTGACGACATTTTTGGAACTATTTGCATGGAAAATATAATTTGTCTTTTCATTCGACAAATTAAAGAGCTTATCCATGACTGACCAACTGGATGGTATTTATACTAATGGATATTGGAATTGGATGAAAGATTTAAATTGTGTCTACCTCAGTGTGATTTGTATTACCATAGCAACATTAAAAAAATTTTCTGAACAGACCCGATTCTGAAATATTCCTTGAACATGATGAGTTATAGACGTGCGACTTTGGCGCTACAAACCAGCGCACTCCAATACAAAAGTATTTTTCAATATATAGATATTGATAAATCATTACATCAAAACACTGGAATTTATAAATTTGAGTTTTAAGAGACAAAATAATTTTTTCACTGCACTAGTTGTTGATCATATTAAAATTATCAATCAACGCATTCGACCCAAGGAACGTACAACTTTGAGGATACGAAGAAGATAATTTACAACATTTCCATTCCTTTTCATGTGATCAGTTGACACATCAGAAATTCCAATTCAACATACAAGACACTTTGGCAAACATTTGGAGAACTATCGTACTCTGGTGCTCTAACTGATGCTCCCTCTGACAAAGGTGTGAATTTTTAAAGTGGATGGTCATTTTCATTTAAATAAAAACACTTAAAATCTCATAATTGATACTGACGGCACCACTATTGCTCCAGAGTTTTGCGAATTCGAGAGTAATAGCACCACTTCCGACACTTCCTTGGGCTTTCAGCGCTTTGTGAGCATTCGTAAAGAATGACGCTTTTGATGGCCAGAACTCAGTGTCAGGTTAGAGTGCCACTGAAAGCTTATTACCAGAGTTTCAGTTCATCTATTATTTATCAATAGCTTTGATCTAAAGTAGACCATTTTACCGGACTAAGTGTGGTCTAGTTTTGTTGTAACTAATATACTCTAAAAAATATTTCCAGTAATAACTACCGCTTAAAAAATAAATAAATAAATAAATAAATAAATAAGCTGCATAGGGA
Organism: Telmatactis stephensoni; assembly: GCA_029948255.1. Classification (NCBI taxonomy): domain Eukaryota; kingdom Metazoa; phylum Cnidaria; class Anthozoa; order Actiniaria; family Isophelliidae; genus Telmatactis; species Telmatactis stephensoni. Next base: position 6,017 of record JALIZF010001919.1, on the reverse strand, counting down.
TCACCAAAGTGTTATTGTAATTCCAACCAAATGTGTCCGAAACGTCTGCTTGATAAGAATCACTTTAACCTTTATCACAAACCTCACGATCAAAAAATGATAAATGAAATTAACGCCCTGTTTTGTATTCTAACAGAGCCACAAAAGAATGTACGTTTATCTATTTTCTATAGAACACATACGTTCGTTTTTAAGATGGCGACACATATAACGCGCGCTCTGATTGGCTGAAAAATCTATGAACTATTTCCCCATGGGCTGCACGGCTCCGTTTTTAACGTTCTAGGCTCTGTTATAAATTAATTAGACAACAGAAAGCCGCTGCCCATTGCGTTATAGACGCACTTGAGAAAATATAAAGAACTCTTAACAAACTAGAGTCACACTCGGCTACGCCTCGTGCCACTCTTACGTTTGTTAATCGTTCTTTATATTTTCTCTCGTGCGTCTATAATAACGCCATGGGCGCGCGGCTTTCTGTTGTCTAATTGATAAATATTAAAGGTCAACTAGCAGTGTTCGTCACACAACGCGCAGGAAATAGACAAGAAACATTTGATATATCAGAGAGAGCGGTGTACTTTCGTGAAGCCGCCATGAGTTTAAGGGGAACAGTTCTGCTAACGTGGATACACCAGCTGTTTTGTGCTCGCAGCACTTCACTTTCTATTAGAAATAGCTAGTAATATCCATATTTCTTGCCTAATTACATTGTGGTAACAGGAAGCCCAACCATTACCTCACACAATGGCCCTATTTCATTAAGACGTCACAGCTTGTCTAAAACAATTTGTTAGTATGAATTGGGCCATCCAAGTCCTCAAAGCAATCAATCAATTGCAAAACTTCAAAAGAAATCAACCATGTAAACTACACTGCGTTTCCAACTACAGACTTAATAAATAAATTCTTATGGCGACACTTTTCAAAACATTTTCAGTATCAGCATTGAAGCAATAAAAAAAACAAGGCAAATCTATTCGAATTTTGAAAAATTTATCGAAGATGTCTAGCTGTTCAGACTTATTCAAACTACTTTCACTGTACTCTGCTCTTTCTTCGTCTAATTATATGTAACTTACATTCTTCAGTATTTCATTCTTGTTCAGTCGAGTGCCCATAAAACTCACTGTATCCTTAGTCAACCGGCAGCTTTGGCAAGTTAACTCAACTTCTGAGCTCCGACTCTGGTATAAATGAAAAGCTTTCCAATGATGCAATTCAGGTCAGATTCAGATTCAAGTGCTAATAATCAGCTCCAAAGTTACTTTTCGCTTGAGCTCCAATCAAGTTGATCAGTGGTGGTTTAAGCCTTTACTAAGCATTTGAATTTGTACAACGGAACGCCTTTGTATTACCCTTTGTATGATCCGATCCTTCGTATTATTCTTCTGTCGGTTGTTATTGCTGCGAGCGAAGCGAGCAGCTTACTATTCGTGCAAAGCTCGAGCTTTTCAGCGATTTTCTCGTGACGTCAAAAAACGTCATCATAATCAGTTAACGTTAATGCATGGTCAGTGGTCACTGGATATACAAGTTGTGTTGGTAAGTATGTTGTAATGGATTTCTTTTGTATCTTTGACTGGTAAATAATTAGGGAAATTTTTGCTTATTGTTCTTTTAATTTTAGTCAGTCTTTGAATCAATTTTGAGAGAATTATCAAGCTGCGTGATCGCGTTAGCGGATAGGTAAGTTGAAGCTTAAGTTTATGTGCTATCATGTTTGATATCATGTCGAATTCAACCCTCACTCGTCAGTGCAAATATTTATAAAGGTCACAGGCTAGTGACGTTTTACAGGCAGTTTAGTGATGGTTTTAGAGAAAGACAATGATCTTTTATGAGTTTGTCCGCACTTTTGTTGCTGCCTGTAAAACGTCACTACTAAAGAAACAGCCTTTGACCTTTATGAATATTTGTACTGACGAATGAGGGTTGAATTCGACAGATAGCACAATGCAAAAGCTTAGGTTTCAGCTTACCGATCTAACACGATCACGCAGCTTGATAATTCTCTCAAAACTGATTCAAAGACTGACTAAAATTAAAAGAACAATAAGCAAAATTTGTATTAACAATATCGCTATAAATTATTTACCAGTCAAAGATACAAAAGAAATCCATTACAACTCACAACTTGTACGTTCACTTAGGGTTTCACGGGTTAAATGTACCCACTCTCAATTGTTGTTGTATACCTTGCATACTCGCAGCACTTCACTTTCTATTAGAAATGGCTAGTTCTATTCAACAAAATGCTTTGACTCAGACATATACTCTTCATTTGATAGGTGATGACGAACATACTTCTTTGTTATTGTTGACGTTGTCTGAACATTGTGTGCTCATACGTTGCATGGTTTTTCGCATCAGTAAATGCCTGGTTTACAGTCGCGAAATCGGTGACATATACCGTATAAATGATATATATAGGACCTATTTCACAAAAAGTTGTCGTACGAGAACCCTAAAACACACGGGACTAGACCGAAAGGGAGCATGGGTAGATGCAAAACGTAACTCACTTTTCGGATTTGGTCTTGATTACAGACATCAAGAAATGAAGTTCTGTGTTGTTTAAGGGTAGAGCAAGCTAGATGTGGATGTCGTTGATATTCGTGTGGTTTTATTGATTTAGTACTATCTACCCATACTCCCTTTCGGGTGAGTCGCGTATGTTTGAGGTCTTTGGCCCGACAACATTTATTGAAATAGGTGTATAAGACAACGCGTAAGCATAAGCAAAAGCAGCATGTACATATTTACAGTGCTCACAACAGGTGTGTTAGTCCAAGACGGAGGGGATGTCTCTATTGTTTCAGGCTTTGAATTCATGTTCAACGTTGTTGCCTTTCGCAACGCGCGTCATGCATCGGGGCCACGTGGCAACCGCGGGATCAGTTTGCGGGTCACCATTACTTTCATATAATATAAAACAAAAAAATACTAAATAGGACAAACACTTATTTACTTTCACTGTTAGACTGTTTCTTTGCTGCTATTTGATCGCATCAGTTTAAAGTGGGACGAAAGTAAACCCTCCAAAAAAAAAAAAAGCTTTTTTCTATCTAATAACAACAAGCCGTTTTACTTTCAAAATAAGGGGTTTTATTGAATTTGAATTTTTTGTGAAAGATTTTTTGTGTCTCGGCCTTTATTACCGTCCTAAACCTAATATCAATATTTTCGAAATGGTTTGACTATTCTAGCAAGCGATCGACCACGATACAATCGCAACTATTAAAAAGCTTTAAAAAACCCGGAAAATAGGAAGCGCTTGTCAACTGCGTACTTTCCTCGGAAACCTCAAAAACTGTTTACGCTGAAAAGTTCACTAATATTGTTACTGCTTGATAAAAATGCTGCATATATTTTGTTAATATGTTCTAAGTGGAAAGTAGTGAGTGCATTGTATGATCGGCCTAAATTGTATTTCAGAGCTATTACGAGGCTAAAAATCGATAATGGTAGTTTTACATTACAGATGTCAATAGATATGGAATGCCGGTTCTCCATCCGGTAGTACCGGTGCAAACCGATGCAGGGTGTGTCATGTAGCGGTGCAGGCTTGGTCACGCACAATGTAGGCTTGGTCACGCACGGTGCAGGGCTAGTCACGGAACGGTGCCAGGGCTAGTCACCGCTACCACCGGATGTGAGAACCGGTATTCTATATCGACTGATTTCATAGGGCATAAATTACAAATGTTTAAATTGTCTTCTTTCTAGATGATCAGCTATTGTCAGCTATTTCTTGGTCACTATTTTTGTTAGTGTTTTACCAATAGATCTAAATGCCGGAACCCTCTGTGCGACTGAAGCATGGTTCTCACAAGCGACATAAGCCGACGCAAGGAAAACAAAAACCTTCCGTTTTTTAGCGCTTGTATTTGTGCTTGCGTCGCGCGCTACTTGTCAAGTGATAATACAAGCTTTGCAGGTGTCGTCTTGCATTTATGGATCAGATTGTTCACAAGACTGAAATTTACAAGTCGATCACATAACATATATGTCAATATGACTTTGGTTTCCCCTGGAAACTCTGGCATGTGTTATTTGGAAAGTACTTTAGGCAAAATTTGTTAACTGAGTTGTTCCCATCAATATATCATATCGTAATGATTATTACGACATGAAGCCTCTATGTAAGTCTCCAACAAGTCTTATGAAGTTGATGATCTTTTGTTACAGTTTAGTTACTACTTATTTTTCCTCTGCCAGCTGGCGTAGATATTAGATATCATGTTTACGCAAATAAGCCTTATAAATAGGAGGTCAAGTTATTTTGTCTCAGTTGAGTTTTAACCCGGACCACACTAAACAAGAGTATTAAATCCTTGGCAGTACTGAAATTGTATCTGTCGACTTGTGTTTTCGCCCGTCGTTACAGAGAAATCACTGATAACATGCTTACAATATGACCCATGTTTTGTAAAGATTTTTTCCTGGTTAGTATGAAGCCTTACCTTAATGCTAATGTACTAATCTTGTTGTTATTTACTTCGGCAAAGGAGGCAATCTGAACCAGGAACTGAAACAAAACCTTCAGTATCTATTCAGGAACGTCGTGTACCTCTGAAGCAGGGGAAATACTAGTGAACTATATAGATTATCTAAGGAATCGGAAGCTTTTTCTAGATCGAGATGACTTTGTTGGCCACGTCACTGCTCTTACGTTATTCTGAAGGTTTTGCGGTTCGGTAATGCAGTTATAATTGGCCTTGCTTGAAACAAAGGAAGTGCTATGAAGAGCAAGTTATTCATCGCACGTACCTTTGGGTGGGAGGGTCAAAGCGAGCCCACACAAAGAGCATACGGACGTAGAATTTGTATCTGTTGTACGGATTGCATAATCTAAAGCAAATGTTGCCCACTATCTTAAAAGTATCAAAATAGCCGTAAAATTTTAATTACGATTAAAGAAAAACTGTTCAGAAATATAAATATACTCATTTTTGCCAGTTCTCTTGAGCATTTATTTCAACTACTTCACTTGAATATTCTTAAACACAGGCAAGAAAGCTGCCAACCTGAAAGTGCATATATTTCAAAACCTATTTACGAATCGAAAAAAAATAGGCTTAATGACAATCCCAGAGCTTTAATGACATTAAAAGCCGTCATCGCAGGCAAAAATAATAAGTGAGAGTTAAATTGCTGGGTTTCATCCATTCCTTTGGGAATTCAGAAGACAATAGAGCGGTAGCCATGTTGGATGACCAAACAAGTGACGCTATTGAGAAATCGTTTGTTGAAGTTCATCCAAGATGGCTACCCTGACGTCACAAGCAACCCAAGAATACCTAAAACGGAGCAATAATCCATATAAATCCGCCCCTCGGGATGTATACATATGGCTTGTTACCAACGTATCACTGAAGTGCTTTATTTCATACTTGAAAAGGTTTTCCGGCAAAATTCTTGATCGTGTAGCTATTTCAAGGTAGATTTTGCCAGAGTCAGGAGGCGATCCAGTCCGGCAAGCAGGCTGACTTCTTTTGTCAGCCCGCTTACCGGGCTGGCTCGCCTCCATATGAACAGCTCTTAACAAAAGTTTTTTGACTGAAAGCCTCAGTTGAAGAGAAATCCCAAACGACAATCAACGATCAGATCATTGTTAGTGAATTCCCAGAAGGAAACTTTAAAAAATTACTTTTCAGTTCTATTCAGAGTAATGTTAACAAAATTCATCACAAAACACAAAACGTTGTTGTTGTTGTTGTTGTTGTTGTTGTTGTTGTTGTTGTTGTTGTTGTTGTTGAGATTAGTCCATCAGTTAGCTCTATAGTATAGTGCGTAAAGTCGTGTATAGGAGGGCAGAGGGTCTCGGATTCGAGTGCCAGTCATTGATCAAAGACGTTTTTCACCGAAAACCGCTACTTAGTACACTTCTAAAAAATCCTCATTTTCAGTGTCCACATGTAAGAGGCCTAAGTGAACCTAAGGAAGCATGGGACGAGGTAAATATCTGTATACATCCCTCGAATTATAAATTCAAGGAATGTATCCATATACAT